>OZ012740.1:490134059-490734059 GCA_963859935.3 Lathyrus sativus | reverse complement strand
ACACCTGTTCCAGCTTGAATTTTTTCACATACACACACTTGAAATCATGTTTGGAATGTGTTCATAATCTTACTTTGGTCTGAATTGCTTTGGAACTCAAAAACCATACTGTTATGCAGTGTTGCTTTATGACCATTTGCAAATTGAATATGACTTTCCATAATCTGTACCTCCTGGCCATGAACATGTTTTCATTTGTTTAAGTATCATGTAACTGATGTGTATGTGAGTTTAGTTGGCATTTAGCATGATTGTGTGAAGCTGTCCATGACATTTTGCAAATTTTGAACATAAACAGGAACCCTATCGGGTTTTGCAGTAGAAAAACAAATTTTGAAAACCAACACCTGTAACACCCCCTTCTATACCCCAAATAAATGCATATAAAACATTTAATCACATACAAGTTATCAGAGTAAAAAGGTTTTATAATAAGGTATAAAAGAAGAATGCCACAATTACACCAATAAAACACTTTCACAATTTGCTCCATAAAATATGTAACATTTTCAATTTAAGCGGAAGATAAAATCATTTGATCAGTTCCAAAATATTAATTCAAATGCACATAAGTCATCCAGATTAATACATCATATCAGTTAGATTACAAAACCACATCAGCTGATACATCGCAATGTATCACAAAAGAATGACTATACTAATCTAACTACCCGGTGTTACATATCAGAGCAGCAGACTCAAAAGAATGAAGACTATCTTCACAAAAGGACTCCAGCATCCTAATCTGCAATGCCTCATAGAGCATTATAAACAGCAGAAGGGTGAGAAATATAACCATAATAATCAAAGCATAAGATTATATATATATATATATATATAGGTATCATATAACACATATTCACAGTTCTCACCACACTTCATTCTCATAGTCATAAATCATACCATGTTCACATATATCAACATTATGAACATTCACAAGCACATCCCTTCATGCTTAATTTCACAATCATTCACAAGCACATTTGCACCACAACATTATTATGCAATGTGACTCAACATATTCAATGCAACTCAATGCTATGCGGTACCGACTCTCGTTATCTTTTCTCGGTTTTTACGTTAAACCGGGTCCACCCTTCTAGACCGATAACTCGTTATCATTTTTCGGTTTTTACTTTAAACCGGGTCCACCCTTCTAGACCGATAACATCCAAGCCCGTCCCCTAGGCTTCAAACCCACACTTCTAGGTTTGGGACAAGCCACTAGTTTCCACGAAACTAACAGACATTGCCTCTTGACTGAATGATGCATGTACAATCAACCAATCACAATAAATGCACTTAAGACCGTTCCCGCGTCTTAATCCCATGCATTCGAATAATTCACCCCTTCGAGAATTTCATTATGATTGCACATACAACATATATCAAACATTTATCAATGTATTCATTTCGCACATCATCATATTCAACAACAATGCACACATATCACATATGTTCCCATGCATTCACACAACAATCGCATACATATATGCACTCACAATTCATTAGACGATACACATACATTCCTCATTGTATTCCCATGTATCTCTAATTATCACAACAATTAAGGTATTCACATCACAATACCAATCATACAATTATAAGTTATGCACACACATTCAAAATGTTCTCATGCATACTCATTACATAATTGTACACAACAATCAAACATCCACAACTCATCAATCAATACACACATAATCATCATTATGTTCTCATGTATTTTAACCGATTACAATTAATCAATTATATCACAACTCTAGGATTCACGCCCGAAGGCTACCCACAACACACATTATCACAGTGGATCATATCTATATTCATATCATAAGGTATCCACCTATGTGAAATAACCAAACCATCTCCACATGATCAACACAGCAAAAGAAAAATGTTGTCAAGCTCGCCCACATTCGCCTGGCGAGACCCCGCAGCGAACCTTCGCCTGGCCTTCGCCTGGCGAACTCTCTCAGCGAACACTCGCTATGCTTCGCCTGGCGAGACTTCCCAGCGAGCCCAAGTCAGTAGCTACTGACTTCATTCGCCACCATTCGCCAGCACCTTCGCTGGGCGAACCTTCGCTATCCAGCTTCGCCTGGCGAACTCGCCAGCGAAGTCTACTGGGACTTAAATGTAATTATTCGCCAACATTCGCTAGGCTTCGCCTGGCGAAGATTCGCCTTCGCTCGCCTGGCGAGAGCCAGCGAACCTGCGCAGAACAGAACCCTATTTTGTTCCTTCTTCACCAATCCATCATCAACCCTCTCTTACACATCCAAATCAGTTCAAACAACATACCCTCATGTTACCCGACTATTCTACGGCATTATTACTCAGTTTCAACCGATTAAATCATCAATCTACCGATTATTCCAACTTTTTCCCTAATTGGAAAGTGATGAAAACTCTACCAAAACCCCAACCCAACATACATAACATCATACAATGATCAAATAGAAACATTTCTCACCCTTACCTCGATTAATCGGAGCTTTGATGTTGGTTCTTGATGATTTCCACTTTTCCTCTTCTTCTCTTCTCTTTCTCTCCTTTCTTCTTCTTTCCTCTTTCTTTCCAAATGTTTTCTATCTTTCTTTTCTTTTCTTTTCTCTCTTATATATTCCTTTATTTCCTTCCTTCCAATTTCCTTCTCAATTCTCTATTAATCCCAATTAATAAAAATTAATTTTCCAACATTAACATAAAATCCCACTAAATCAATTAATTACTATAATTAATTATTTAATGAAATTTTGGGTTGTTACAACTCTCCCCCACTTTAGGAATTTTCGCCCTCGAAAATGTTACCTGATTCAAACAGCTCTGGATAAGACTCCTTCATCTGGCTCTCAAGCTCCCACGTAACATTTCCACCAGCCGGTCCTCCCCAAGCGACCTTCACTAAAGCAATCTCTTTACCTCGAAGCTGCTTCAATTTCCGATCCTCAATCCGCATAGGTGATGCCTCAACAGTCAGGTTATCTCTCACCTGCACATCATCTATTTGGACTACATGAGACGGATCCGCAATGTATTTCCTCAACTGAGATACATGGAATACGTCATGAAGATTAGCAAGCGACGGTGGTAAAGCCACACGATAGGCCACTTCCCCTATCCTTTGCAAAATCTGATAAGGACCAATGAAACGCGGCGACAACTTGCGCGACTTCAGTGCCCTACCAACACCTGTCATCGGAGTGACTCGAAGAAACACATGATCTCCCTCTTGAAATTCAAGTGCCTTCCTCCTCTTGTCATAATAACTCTTCTGACGACTCTGAGTAATTCTCATCTTCTCTTGAATCATCTTGATCTTATCAGTAGTCTGTTGAACTAACTCGGGTCCAACAACAGAACTCTCTCCGGACTCGAACCAACACAATGGTGTCCTACACCGCCTACCATACAACGCCTCAAATGGTGCCATACCAATACTCGAATGGAAACTATTGTTGTAGGTAAACTCAATCAAAGGCAAGTAGCTATCCCAAGCTCCTCCATTTTCCAATACACAGGCTCTCAAAAGATCTTCAAGCGACTGAATCGTCCTCTCCGTCTGACCATCAGTCTGCGGATGATAAGCTGAACTCAAACGCAACTTAGTACCCAAAGCACTCTGCAGGCTTTCCCAAAATCTCAAAGTAAACCGCGGATCTCTATCCGAAACAATACTTAACGGAATACCATGCAGACACACAATCCTCTCAATATACAACTTAGCCAACCTCTCCAAAGGGTAATCCATACGCATAGGGATAAAGTGAGCAGATTTAGTCAATCTATCCACGATGACCCAAATAGCCTCAAAATTACTCGGCGTCCTCGGCAAACCCGATACAAAATCCATGGAGATACTATCCCATTTCCACTCAGGAATAAACAACGGCTTCATCAAACCCGATGGCTTCTGATGTTCAATCTTTGACTTCTGGCAAGTCAAACAAGAATACACAAATTCCGCAACATCCTTCTTCATACTAGGCCACCAAAATACTTTCCTCAAATCCTGATACATCTTAGTAGCACCCGGATGAATACTCAATCCGCTACGATGTCCTTCTTCAAGGATACTCTTTTTCAGCTCAACAACATTTGGAACACAAACTCGATCCCGACATCTCATAATCCCATTCTCATCAATCCGAAAATCACCACCTTGGCCTTGATTGATTAAAGTCAACCGATCAACTAAGCTCAAATCCGATTTCTGTCCTTCTCGAATTTCATCCAAAATACCACTTGTAAGCTTTAACATACCCAACTTAAATCCAAAAGAAGTTCTCTCACATACCAAACTCAAATCTCGAAATTGCTCGACCAATTCTAACTCTTTCACCATCAATGCCGACATATGCAATGATTTCCGACTCAATGCATCCGCTACTACATTCGCTTTACCCGGATGGTAGTTCAAGCCAAAATCATAATCCTTCAAAAGTTCAAGCCATCTTCTTTGTCTTGCATTCAATTCCTTTTGATCAAAAAGATATCTCAAACTCTTGTGGTCACTAAACACTTCAAATCTTGCGCCAAATAAATAATGCCTCCAAAGTTTCAACACGAACACAACGGCGGCCAACTCTAAGTCATGCGTCGGATAATTCTTCTCATGCACTTTGAGTTGTCTCGAAGCATAAGCTACAACTTGATTATTCTGCATCAACACACCTCCTAAACCCATCAAAGAAGCATCACAATACACAACGAATGGTTCTTCTAGATTTGGCAAAATCAAAACAGGAGCTGTCGTCAACCTTCGTTTAAGTTCTTGAAAATTCGCTTCACACTTGGCGTCCCAAACAAAAGCTTGACCTTTCCTAGTCAACTGCGTCAACGGCAACGATAACTTAGCGAATCCTTCGATAAACTTCCGATAATAACCGGCTAAACCAAGAAAACTTCTGATCTCAAAAACTGACTTCGGAGTCTCCCATTGCGACACCGCTTCAACTTTCAACGGATCGACCGCAACACCACTACTAGAAATCACATGACCAAGGAAACTAACTTCCTTCAACCAAAATTCACACTTAGAAAGCTTCGCGAACAACTGCTTCTCTCTCAGCACAGATAACACAATCTTCAGATGCTCGGCATGCTCTCCTTCGCTCCTCGAATAAACCAAGATGTCGTCAATAAACACCACCACAAACTTATCCAAATAAGGATGGAAAATCCTATTCATGTACTCCATAAATACACCTGGTGCATTAGTCACACCAAATGGCATCACGGAATACTCATAGTGTCCATACCTCGTCCGAAAGGCCGTCTTCTGAATATCCTCAGCTTTCACACGGATCTGATGATACCCAGATCTCAAATCAATCTTGCTGAACACGCTTGCACCAACCAACTGATCCATCAGATCATCAATCCTTGGAAGTGGATACTTATTCTTAATAGTCACCTTGTTCAATTGTCTGTAATCCACACAGAGCCTCATAGAACCCTCTTTCTTCTTAACCAACAAGACCGGTGCACCCCACGGTGACACGCTCGGACGAATAAACCTCTTTTCAAGCAAATCCTCAAGTTGACTCTTCAACTCTTTTAACTCCGAGGCCGACATACGATATGGAGCCATCGATATCGGGCTAGTTCCAGGAATCAAATCTATCGAAAACTCCACTTCTCGCTCCGGCGGTAAATCCTTTATCTCTTCAGGGAATACTTCCGGAAAATCTCTAACAATGGGCACAACATCAATCTCTTCACTTTCACTAGTCCTCAAAGTTGCCATAAGCATAAATACCTTAGCCCCATCTTGTACCGATTCCTTCACTTGCTTCCTCGTCATAAACAAATCCCTTTCAACATCCGAATCGGGAAAAATAACCGTTTTGTCAAAACAGTTAATATACACACGATTGAATTTTAACCAATTCATTCCAAGAATGACATCCAGTTGATCTAAATGAAGACACACTAAATCAATCCCAAAATCTCTACCGAAAATACTCAACGGGCAATTCAAGCAAACATACAGTGTAGTTACCGAACCCATAGCAGGAGTATCAATAACCATACCACCACCAATCACAGACAACTCAAGATTCAACCTTCTAACACAATCAAAAGAAATAAAAGAATGCGTAGCTCCGGTATCAATTATAGCGATCAAAGGTATACCATTAATAAAACACGTACCTCTGATCAATCGATCGTCGCTAGCAGTCTCTGATCCAGATAGAGCGAACACTTTCCCGCCCCCTTGATTCTTCTTCGGCTTATCACATTTCGTACTAATGTGTCCTTGCTCACCACAGTTATAGCAAGTAACACCCGTACCGCTTCTGCACTCAAGCGCCTTGTGGCCTGGCTTGCCACACTTAAAACACGCATTCTCAACACTTTTGCATTCGGGAGCACGATGTCCCGCTTCACCACAACGGTAACACCTAATCGGGGTAGAGACTCCCCCACTTGGCTTCTTGCCATAACCCATTCTCTGCTTCCCTTTGTCTGCAGGAGTCACATAAGGTTTTCCTCTGAATTGACCTTTTCCTTTCTTATCACTTAGACTCTTGTAGTGGCTAGACCTAGCCCTACTGTCTTCGTCATAAATTCTGCTCTTGTTAACCAACTCAGAAAACCGCCTGATTTCCTGATATCCAATAGCTTGTCTAATCTCGGGTCTCAAACCGTTCACAAACTTGAGGCACTTAGACCTCTCAGCATTACCAGTATTATAGTGAGGACAAAATTTGATCAACTCCTCAAATTTCGCCGCATACTCAGCAACCGTCGAATTACCTTGCTTCAACTCAAGAAATTCGATCTCTTTCTTCCCCCGCACATCCTCTGGAAAATACTTTTCCAGAAAAGTTTCTCTAAACAAATCCCAAGTAATCACAATATCATCTTCCTCAAATCTTTGGCGAGTATTACCCCACCAATCTTCAGCTTCTTCTTCGAGCATATGAGTCCCAAACTGCACCTTCTGTGCATCCGAGCAATTCATAACTCGAAAAATCTTTTCCACAGCTTTCAACCAAATTTGTGCCTTGTCCGGTTCATGAGTTCCCTTGAAGACCGGAGGGTTATTCTTTTGGAATTTCCCCAAAGCACGGAATCCATCATCAACATGATTCCCCACATTCACATTGGCCGGAGGATTCTGCCCAATTGCCCCCGCCAATCTCGTCAATGCCTCCGCAATCGCTTCGTCGTTCCTCCCTGCAACCATCTTACTAATTCCAACAACAGAACCACGTAAGAACAACCAATATTGATAATGCATCACACGCATATCAATAACACACAGGGAAAAACACTCTAACAACTTGGCCGGACGGACCGACCTGCTCTGATACCACTATTGTAACACCCCCTTCTATACCCCAAATAAATGCATATAAAACATTTAATCACATACAAGTTATCAGAGTAAAAAGGTTTTATAATAAGGTATAAAAGAAGAATGCCACAATTACACCAATAAAACACTTTCACAATTTGCTCCATAAAGTATGTAACATTTTCAATTTAAGCGGAAGATAAAATCATTTGATCAGTTCCAAAATATTAATTCAAATGCACATAAGTCATCCAGATTAATACATCATATCAGTTAGATTACAAAACCACATCAGCTGATACATCGCAATGTATCACAAAAGAATGACTATACTAATCTAACTACCCGGTGTTACATATCAGAGCAGCAGACTCAAAAGAATGAAGACTATCTTCACAAAAGGACTCCAGCATCCTAATCTGCAATGCCTCATAGAGCATTATAAACAGCAGAAGGGTGAGAAATATAACCATAATAATCAAAGCATAAGATTATATATATATAGGTATCATATAACACATATTCACAGTTCTCACCACACTTCATTCTCATAGTCATAAATCATACCATGTTCACATATATCAACATTATGAACATTCACAAGCACATCCCTTCATGCTTAATTTCACAATCATTCACAAGCACATTTGCACCACAACATTATTATGCAATGTGACTCAACATATTCAATGCAACTCAATGCTATGCGGTACCGACTCTCGTTATCTTTTCTCGGCTTTTACGTTAAACCGGGTCCACCCTTCTAGACCGATAACTCGTTATCATTTTTCGGTTTTTACTTTAAACCGGGTCCACCCTTCTAGACCGATAACATCCAAGCCCGTCCCCTAGGCTTCAAACCCACACTTCTAGGTTTGGGACAAGCCACTAGTTTCCACGAAACTAACAGACATTGCCTCTTGACTGAATGATGCATGTACAATCAACCAATCACAATAAATGCACTTAAGACCGTTCCCGCGTCTTAATCCCATGCATTCGAATAATTCACCCCTTCGAGAATTTCATTATGATTGCACATACAACATATATCAAACATTTATCAATGTATTCATTTCGCACATCATCATATTCAACAACAATGCACACATATCACATATGTTCCCATGCATTCACACAACAATCGCATACATATATGCACTCACAATTCATTAGACGATACACATACATTCCTCATTGTATTCCCATGTATCTCTAATTATCACAACAATTAAGGTATTCACATCACAATACCAATCATACAATTATAAGTTATGCACACACATTCAAAATGTTCTCATGCATACTCATTACATAATTGTACACAACAATCAAACATCCACAACTCATCAATCAATACACACATAATCATCATTATGTTCTCATGTATTTTAACCGATTACAATTAATCAATTATATCACAACTCTAGGATTCACGCCCGAAGGCTACCCACAACACACATTATCACAGTGGATCATATCTATATTCATATCATAAGGTATCCACCTATGTGAAATAACCAAACCATCTCCACATGATCAACACAGCAAAAGAAAAATGTTGTCAAGCTCGCCCACATTCGCCTGGCGAGACCCCGCAGCGAACCTTCGCCTGGCCTTCGCCTGGCGAACTCTCTCAGCGAACACTCGCTATGCTTCGCCTGGCGAGACTTCCCAGCGAGCCCAAGTCAGTAGCTACTGACTTCATTCGCCACCATTCGCCAGCACCTTCGCTGGGCGAACCTTCGCTATCCAGCTTCGCCTGGCGAACTCGCCAGCGAAGTCTACTGGGACTTAAATGTAATTATTCGCCAACATTCGCTAGGCTTC
This sequence comes from Lathyrus sativus, assembly GCA_963859935.3. Taxonomy (NCBI): domain Eukaryota; kingdom Viridiplantae; phylum Streptophyta; class Magnoliopsida; order Fabales; family Fabaceae; genus Lathyrus; species Lathyrus sativus. The sequence continues at coordinate 490,724,923 of OZ012740.1, read as the reverse complement.
GCCTGGCGAAGATTCGCCTTCGCTCGCCTGGCGAGAGCCAGCGAACCTGCGCAGAACAGAACCCTATTTTGTTCCTTCTTCACCAATCCATCATCAACCCTCTCTTACACATCCAAATCAGTTCAAACAACATACCCTCATGTTACCCGACTATTCTACGGCATTATTACTCAGTTTCAACCGATTAAATCATCAATCTACCGATTATTCCAACTTTTGCCCTAATTGGAAAGTGATGAAAACTCTACCAAAACCCCAACCCAACATACATAACATCATACAATGATCAAATAGAAACATTTCTCACCCTTACCTCGATTAATCGGAGCTTTGATGTTGGTTCTTGATGATTTCCACTTTTCCTCTTCTTCTCTTCTCTTTCTCTCCTTTCTTCTTCTTTCCTCTTTCTTTCCAAATGTTTTCTATCTTTCTTTTCTTTTCTTTTCTCTCTTATATATTCCTTTATTTCCTTCCTTCCAATTTCCTTCTCAATTCTCTATTAATCCCAATTAATAAAAATTAATTTTCCAACATTAACATAAAATCCCACTAAATCAATTAATTACTATAATTAATTATTTAATGAAATTTTGGGCTGTTACAACACCACCATCTTCATCCTCAGATCATTCTACCCCAAATCCATATAAACTTTGTGGAAAAAGACCAAAAAATGAGAAAGTTATGAGCCTTTTGCAAATCCATGAAAACATTGTTTTGGCCCAGCAAGATAACCAAACTTACTCTATATACTATTCATTTCACATTGGTTAATGGATGTATGGCCGCCCCAGCGGTTGAGACTTGCGCGCGTATTGTACTTGGCATGGGTTCGATCCTTTGTGATAACCCTTGTTGCCATTTTTTCTCATTTTTCACATGAAATTTCAAAAAATCACAACTCTCTCATTTTTTATCATTTTTCACCCATTCTTTTTTCATTATGTTTGTTTTAATGTGTACTTTCATGTCATAATTTTATTTTACATGTTTGATTAATTTTTCACCATGTTTGATTATGTGCAACTTGTCATATTGACAGTACTAACCCTAGCTGTTGCAGATGAAAGTTTAAAGGGTTCCACTTGTTTTTCTTTGTGAAAATTGATTGTTATCACACCTATACATGTTTGTCAACATGCTAGGATTTTTATTTCGAATTATTATCATGTTCATTTCATCTGTTTGTTAATTGTACTCCAGGTGCGATCTGTCGTCACAGTTTTCGTACTAATCATCTGCTTTGATTGTCACCATTGCTTTTTCATCCTTAAATATTTTTCATTGGTTGTCACCATGAGTGCTTTAGTATAATGTTTATTTTATCCCCAAGTGATGAAGCTTGTTAGCTTTCATCCAGTTGCCCACTATCTCTCCCTCCAAAGGAAGGTCTGTCCACTTGACTGTCAATGTCTTAGACCAAAATCTTAACCCTCTTGACTTTGTTAAGTCACCTCAACCCTAGATTAGAAGCCTTTAGACTTTGCTTGAAGTCTAAGAAAACCACCCATACTAGGAGTAACCTGCAACTAGAACCCTAGGAAAGAGTTCGTCAACTCTGTGTAAGAATCATCGTCATGATTTCTTACTTCCCCCTGTTACAACCTAGATTAGGGAGTTTTGTCAAACTCCACACAAGCATTGTCATGTTTGTTCCCCTTTGAACCTTGATCATCATCAAGTGTTCTTTTCCCTTGTGAGGTGAACTACGATTGCTCTGATTCTATCCTAGTCAGGATACGTAGGCAGAAGGTGCGATGCCTTTGCGAGCAAACTTAGAAAACCACTTAGGCCCTTTTTTATTTATTTTTATCTCAATTCCCAATCCTTAAAACATAGCACAATTCACAAACTTAGCAAGTAATTAAACAAAAGGTTCCTGTAGAGTACTACAGATATTTAGGGTGCTAATACCTTCCCTAGATATAACCAACCCCCGAATCCCCGAATCTCTTAAGCGTTGTCGTTACATCGCGAAAAAGGTTCTTTCTTTCTTTAGACCTATCCTTTGGATAAATTAAAGTCCGATTGTAAAAAGAAATACGGTTCAAGTTAATTAATAGCTTGATATCAAATTTTCACCGCAACAGAAATGGCGACTTCACTGGGGAAATTGCTTTTGCTTTTATTTTGAGGGTTCAACCTATTTTGTTTAACTAATTGCTATCTGTGAATACTTGTATATATTTGTGCTCTGTTGGTTTGGGAAACTTGAAATGGTGAGACAACACTACACCCGTGCTCAAGCATACTTATGATAGGAAGGTGATATATTCAAGAAGGCTTATAGGGGTAGATTCCCGACCAAGCTGACTTGAGAAAATCACCGCTCAGTGGAGGCCCTTTTGAGAGCTAGTATTGTTGATCGAGTATTCGTGAAAACAATGCTACTTTCTACATAGGTGCCCATGACACTGAGGACCTTTTAGATACCTTTTCCCCCACTATGGCTTTCTTAGGATGTAGTGCGGTGACTATAAGGAAGTAATTCCAAAGTAGTTGATACGCGATACTACACTTGGACGAGACTCTCTTGAGAATATTATCGACCACCAAGTATTTGGGAAATTGATAATATCCGAAAGATGGGTCAAGGACTCCAGGAACTCTTTTAGAACCTTGTTCTGCAGTTGTGGGAACCATAGTACGTACCTTTGGGGAGGGTAGACCTTGACTCCTTGCTCATATTCTCCAAACCAAAAACCTTGTCTGTTTACTTGTGTAAATCTGTGAATATGTGATTACCTGTGTTTGTGCATTCATGCATCCATAAACATCATGTCATAAAAGTTTTATGGAACTCAGAGTCGTTTACTTGTAAAATATCAGGAACATCATGGACAATGGAAAAAAGAAAACTGTAAAGTACACTTACAAAAGCCCTAATATAGATGAGATTGAAAGGTTGAGCACTCTGATCACAGATGTAGAAGGGTTCAAAAGCAGGTACGGGAATTTGTTGTCTCTACTGAAAATGAGGAAGAAAATGGATTTGGGACTCCTTTCCACATTACTCCAGTTCTATGACCCACTTTATCACTGTTTCACATTTCTGGACTATCAGTTAGTGCCGACACTTGAAGAGTATTCTTGTCTGATTGGGTTACCCATCCTTGATGCATCTCCTTTTCCCGTCATGGAGAAGGACCCTAAAGAGGAAGAGATTGCTAAAGCCACCCGTATAGGGTTGGTAGACATTCAGAAGAACATGGTTACTAAAGGAGGTATCTTTGGGCTGACTGCAAAATTCTTGATTGGGAAGGCTCAGTATTATGTCGATCACTTGAGTATGGATGCTTTTGAGGCTATTCTAGCTTTGCTTATTTATGGGATCTTTCTTTTTCCGAGCTTTGACAACTTTGTGGATCTCAATGCCATCAAAATATTCTTGAAAAAGAATCCAGTACCTACTCTACTAGCTGATGCTTACCACTCTGTTCATCAAAGAAATCTTCACAAAGGAGGAATGATCGTCTGTTGTGTTCCGTTGTTGTATAAATGGTTTGTTTCTCATCTACCCAAAGCACATACTTTTTGGAGCAAAGGATGGTGGTCTGAAAAAATTATGGCTCTTACTCAATCCGATGTTGACTGGTACAACCGTAGTTACAATGGAATCAAAATCATTGATAGTTGTGGAAGCTTCGGGAATATACCTCTCCTTGGTACAAATGGGGGAATCAGCTATAACCCCGTGCTTGCTCGTCGACAACTTGGTTATCCGCTGAAAGACAAACCCTGCAGTGCTCACGTAGAAGGTATTTTCTTCCTAGGAGTTTCAGAATTAAAAGATGAAATTCTCAAAGCATGGGGGCATATACACAGGAAAGGAAAAGAGGACTTGGGAAGACCTAACTGCATCTCTTTTAAACCTTATCTCCAATGGGTTCGAAAGAGGGCCATTCAGTTAAAAATGCCTTATCCTCCACAAAAGCCTATGGTCTTAATAGAAGAACAGCCGTTGATTTTCATGTCTGAGGAAGAGAAGCTGAAGATTGCTCTGAGGAAGTCACAGCAGACTGAGGTATCCTGGAAGTACAAATATCAGGTGGCTATGGAAGAGAACGAGGAACTCCGCAAACAACTTCAGTCGAAAGAAGAGGAAGCAGTTGCAAGCAAGAAGAGGAAGGCACAGGAAGATGCATTTTATTCCAACCATCAATCAACTCCTTGGAAGGCTATGGTAGACAAACTCATCCTTAAGAAAGCGCAGGTGGAAGAAGAGCTCAGAAGAATCAAGAAGAGAGAGGATTTTCTTTTAGAGCATATTGAGTTGTAATGTTAGGGCTTTTGTAAGACGTACTAAAATCTTTTGTAATACCCCTTTGAAAAATCAATGAAATGAAAGGATATTTTCGTAAATTTGAGTTCCATAAAACTTTTGCATTTACAGTTGCATTCTTGTTATTTAAACATTCAAGGAACTAAAAGATTGTTTTGCAGATATTATAGGATGGATTCTGGAAAGAAAGAAGAGGTTGTGTTCCGAAGACCAAGATTGGAGAACCTGAAGAAACTGGTAAGTTTGGTAGAAGACCCCGAGGCGTTCAGAGAAAGACATGGGAATATGCTGTCATTACTAGAAGTCCAAGTGTATGAAGAGATGTTATCCGCACTCGTGCAATTCTATGATTCAACCTATCATTGTTTCACGTTTCCAGATTATCAGTTGCTACCAACTTTGGAAGAGTACTCCGCCCTAATGGGAGTAGGCGTTACTCCTAGTCCATTTTCTGGAAGGGAGGGGACTCCTAATGAAAGAGCAATTGCAGAGGCCGCGTATTTGGAGTTGGACGAAGTACGATCTCATATGGGTGCTAAGGGAGGATTGTATGGATTGTCAGCTATGTTCCTATATAAAAAAGCTCAGAGCCATGCCTTGTCACAAAATACTGAAGCATTTGAAGCCATCCTGGTGTTACTTATTTACGGACTATTCTTGTTCCCAACTGCTAGTGATTTTGTGGACGCAGACGCGATCAATCTCTTCTTGATCAAAAATCCTGTACCTACCTTGCTGGCCGACACTTATTTTACCCTCCACCGAAGGAACCGGTATGGCGTTGGACGAATTGAATGTTGCACCGTTCTCCTGCATAAGTGGTTTATTTCACACTTGTCAGAAAGTCCAGCCATTTGGGATAAGCAAAATGGACTCTCATGGACAAAAAAGATGTTGTTGCTCAAACACTCAGACATTAAATGGTATGATCCTATGTATGGAGGAATTACCATGATCCAAAGCTGTGGAGACTTCCCAAATGTACCGCTCATCAGCGTCAATGGTTGCACCAGCTATAATCCTATTCTGGCTCGTCGACAGTTAGGGCACCCCATGGAAGATGAACCAGATCCAGACTGTTTGAGGAAATTTTACTTGGAGGAAAGGAAGAATCCCGCTTATAGGGCTCGAATTGCGTATGCTTGGCGTTATGTCCACACAAGGGGAGTAACTGCCCTAGGCCCCCACAACGCTACTGTTTCAGAATCTTACCTATCATGGGTAAGAGAAGCGGCAATGAAGATGTTCTATACTCGCTTTGAGCCTGACTCGCCCAAGCCTACTCTCGTAGAAGAGTTGAAAGCTGCCTTGGCAAAAGCTGAGAAAGAAGGGAAAACGTGGAGAGATAAGTATTTCAAGGCTATGCAAGAGAAAGAAGAACTTCAAGAAGTGGTGTATCAAAATGGAAGAAAGAATCAACCGGGAGGTGAAGGGTCATCCAGTCAGAGGATCTAGAATCTGTTGTTGTTGTTTTTCGTATTTTGTAGAAGCTTGTATTTTCATTTCCCGTTTGATGTTGTAAACTCTCCAGATGTTATCAATGAAGATTTGTCTGTTTTTCCTATTTATTGTTATAATATTTACAAATAAAGCTTTTATTCCCTTGAATGTTTAAAATCTGCATTTTGCATGTCTGCATTTCATAAGCATTTCATATGCATGTTCCTGAGTCGAGTCTCATCCCTCTGTCTTGTCAACAGAATCACACTGAGACCTCACCATCAGTACAACACACGAGCCCAAGCTCGCTTAAGGATGGAAGAACAGAACTTAGATGTAGACAAAATCGACAATGAACTCGGAGAGCTCCGAGGAGGCATGGGACAGATCAGGGAAGCCTTACAAGTCATCCGTGCAATGTTGGACACTCAAGGCACCGTTGTCTCTGAAATCACTGCAGAACCAATCCCGACAGCTGTAACCATTGCAAATGTACCGCCTTATGGTTTGTCTCCAGGCTTTGTGCCACCACCGAGAGTCACTCAACAGACAATTCCCTTGGGAGGTGAGATTCCACAAGTTATTCCCACCTACACTCCAGCTACAGTTCAGGTTCAAGCGCGCCCCATCTTTCATAATCCACCACCAGTATACGAAGGACCCGAAGGGTATGAGGAGGAGAATGAATCACATGAGAAGTTAAGGGAAAGTGTTGAAACTATAGGGAGAAAGATTCGAGCGATGGAAGGAAACGATACCTTTGGCACTGACGCCAGAGAAATGTGTTTGGTATCTGGACTAGTAATACCGCCAAAGTTCAAAATCCCAAATTTTGATCAGTACTCAGGAGCTACTTGTCCATGAACTCACTTAATCATGTACTATAGAAGAATGGCAGCACACGTCGAAGACGACAAGTTAATGATCCATTGCTTCCAAGACAGTCTGAAGGGAGCTCCAGCAAAATGGTATCTAAGTCTAGATCAGTCAAGAATCCACAGTTTTCAAGATTTGGCTGATGCATTCATGAAACATTACAAATATAATATGGATATGGTGCCTGACCGAAGGCAGTTGTTGAGCATGTCCCAGAAAAGCACAGAATCATTCAAAGAGTACGCTCAGCGGTGGAGAGAAACAGCGTCCCAGGTAGAACCACCTCTAAGTGAGAAAGAGCTGACAGACTGGTTTGTTGACACAGTGAGACCAGAATTCGATGAGAAAATGATCAGCAGCGTGTCTGCAAGTTTTTCAGACATTGTGGCCATGGGAGTGAGGGTAGAATTGGGGATGAAAAGTGGAAAGGTAGCCAGCAGCTCCAGCAGTTCTAACAACAGCAGTATTAAGAAAGTCAGCAGTGGATTTCACAAGAAGAAAGAAGGTGAAACAAATGCCGTAATGGGAAGAAGAAATCGTACCGTGAGACCTCCATATCAACAATATCACCCGCCTTAACAAAGTTTCATCCAGCCAATCCAACCTAACTATGTCCAACAGTTTCATCAACAAAGACCCATGTACCCGGTACAGTATGCCCCTCAGCAATATGTGGCAGCTGTGACCCCAGCATTCAACCATCCCACTTCAAACTATCAACCAGGGCGACCAGCGCCCATGTATCAGCAAAACCAGCAAGGGCATCAACGAGCGCCCAACGCTCCGCCCTTTCAACAAAATCAGCAACAGAGGGTACCACAGCCTAGACAACAATATCAGAACCGGAGGCCGACCACAAAACCTCCACTCCCACAGATACCAATGACGTATACTGAGTTATATCCATCTTTGGTCCATCAGGGGTTGATCACGACAAGACTGCTTAATCTGGATACCACATCTCCACATTATAACCCAAATGCCCATTGTGCTTTCCATGAAGGTGCTGCCGGCCACGACTTAGAAGGATGCTTTGCCTTAAAACATCTGGTAAGAGAGTTAATGGAGAAGAAAATCATGTCCTTTGATGATGTACCACCTAACGTCAAAAGTAACCCACTGCCAAACCATGGAGGGGTCAATGCCATTGAAAAGTCAGATGAAGAGGTAATTAATGATGTGTCAAAAATCAGAACGCCATTGAAGACATTGCATGATAAGCTGACAGAAGCAGGGTTGTTGGGAAGTGTTCATAACAAATGTGAAAAATGTACTGTTAGTTCCAGTGGATGTAATGTGATGCAGGAAGATATACAAAGATTGATAAATAAGGGGATGTTACAAGTATGTGGTAAGATAAGGAAAGAAGAGGTTTCTGTAATAGAGCCAGTTTTCGACCTGTCCAGGAAAAGAGAGAAAGTTCCAGTGTTTAATAGGGGTGCAAGGCCAGTTTTCAACAGAGCTGCTATTGATCAACCGTGACCAATCGTAGTTCAAAAGCCAAGACCATTCCATTATGACAATACAAAAGCTGTTCCGTGGAAGTACGATGTGACCGTGGTAGACAAAGAAACGAGAAAGGTTGTTCAGACAGATAATCAGAAAGATGTGACCAACATTGCCGGCACTAGCAAGATAACCCGCAGCGGTCGGATCTATCAGCCGAAGGAATCAGTAGCTATTCCAAAAGAAGTTATTCCTGCTGTGGTAATCAAAGAAAAAGAAGCTCCGAGCACAGAAGAAGAAAATGATGAATTTTTGAGGATTATCCGAAGAAGTGATTACAAGGTGATAGATCAGCTTCATCAGACGCCATCAAAAATATCAATCTTGTCACTCTTGATAAATTCTCCAGCTCACAGGGAAGCATTACAGAAAGTATTGAGACAAGCACATGTAACCAAGGATATTTCACTTGGGCAGTTTGATTCAGTAGTGGCTAACATCACGGCATGCAATACTTTAAGTTTCAGCGATGCCGAGTTACCGAAGGAAAAACGTGATCACAATCGTGCACTACACATATCCATCAAATGCCAGGAAGATACTTTGGCACGAGTACTGGTCGACACAGGATCCTCGTTAAACGTGTTACCCGCAAGGTCACTGTCCAGACTAGCCTATGTCGGGGCAGAGATGAAACCAACCTCATTAATTGTAAAGGCTTTTGATGGTTCGAGGAGAACGGTCATCGGAGAAGTAGAATTACCGATTTTGGTGGGACCCCATGAATTTAACATTGTATTTCAGGTGATGGACATAAATCCAGCTTATAGCTGCCTACTGGGACGTCCCTGGATCCATGAAGCAGGGGCGGTAACTTCTACCCTGCACCAAAGAATGAAGTTTGTGGTAAATGATAAGCTAGTAATTGTTCATGGTGAGGAGGAATTAATGGTCAATAATCTTTCGTCGTTCCGGTACATTGAAGCAGAAGAGGACGCGCTAGAGACGTCATTCCAAGCACTAGAAATAGCAAACGCAGTGATGATAGAGGAGACGGTGGCAAAAAGTGGTCCAACTTTCGCATCTGCTCAAGGCGCCAAAACTACGCTGGAAGAAGGTACTCCCGCAGGATGGGGAGAAGTCATTGAGGTAAAGCCGAAGATGAACCGCCAGGGGTTGGGTTACAAACCAACTCAAAGTGAAGAACCGAGGCATGACAACAGCCGGCCAAAGGCTCTTCAAGAAATATTTATCAGTGGCGGTTTTCAAATCAACGTCGTGGAAGGAAATCTTGAAAGTGAAGACGCTAGTGTATCATGACGAAGCTACCCTGAACAACTGGGAAGCTATCAAAGTTCCTGTAGTTTTTCCCGAGTTAAAGTAATTTGTTGTTTTCTTTCTTTGTTATTTTAAAATCTCCATAGCCGTGCCCAAGGCTATAGGAATGTTTTGTAAGGGCCCCATGCTTTCAAAGAAATATCAATGAGAATGGACTAATTTGTTAAAAATCCTCGGGTTGTTTCTTTACCGTCTTTTTGCTTTTACTTTGAAAGAAAAATGGCAATACAAAAAACCAAAACAAAAACAATTTTCTCTTTCTCTGTATGTGTTGCATTTATTGATTGTGTGTTTTGATAAAGTAAACCCTTCAAACATGCAGTGATGACCATAACCCCACTGAATCATGTAACCTCGCATTCCCTCCAGACGTGGATTCCCCAATATACCAAGCCGAAGACGAGGATGAAGATTTTGAAATCCCTGAGGAACTGGTAAGATGGGCACAGTCTGAGTCCCCCGAGTTTCAACCGCACAAGGAACATTTGGAGGTCATTAATCTTGGCACAGAAGGAGACAGAAAAGAAGTCAAAATTGGGGCAGCCCTAGGGGCATAAGTAAAACAGCAGTTAAAGGAACTCTTAAGAGAATATGTAGATGTATTTGCTTGGTCTTATCAGGATATGCCTGGTTTGGATACAGACATAGTGGTTCACAAGTTACCACTCCGACCTGAATGCTCTCCAGTTAAACAGAAACTCAGAAGAACCAGACCCGACATGTCTCTTAAAATCAGAGATGAGGTAAAAAAGCAGATTGATGCAGGCTTCCTTGCAGTGTCCAAATATCCAAAATGGGTAGCCAACATTGTTCCTGTACCAAAGAAAGATGGAAAGGTAAGGATGTGTGTGGATTATCGAGATTTAAACAAAGCCAGTCCAAAGGACGACTTCCCTTTACCACATATTGATACTTTGGTAGATAATACAGCTCGGTTTGCAGTGTTTTCCTTTATGGACGGTTTCTCTGGTTACAATCAAATCAAAATGGATCCTGACGACATGGAAAAAACAACCTTCATCACTCCATGGGGCACCTATTGTTATAAGGTTATGCCATTCGGTTTAAAGAATGCAGACGCAACTTATCAAAGAGCTATGGTGGCTTTGTTCCACGACATGATGCACAAAGAAATAGAAGTATATGTGGATGACATGATCGCCAAGTCTCAAAATGAAGAAGACCATCTAGAACATTTGTTGAAGTTATTCAAAAGACTCCGGAAATATCAGTTGAGATTGAATCCCGCAAAGTGCACTTTCGGAGTCAGATCAGGAAAATTACTCGGTTTTATTGTCAGCCACAAGGGGATTGAGGTGGATCCAGACAAAGTCCGTGCCATTCAAGACATGCCAGCTCCGCGGACCGAAAATCAGGTTAGAAGCTTCCTTGGAAGGTTGAATTACATATCCAGGTTCATTTCCAATATGACCCCTACCTGTGAACCGATCTTCAAGTTGTTACGAAAGGATCAAACAGTTGTATGGAATTCTGATTGTCAAACAGCGTTCGATAAAATCAAAGGTTATCTCCAAGAACCTCCAATTTTGATACCACCTGTTCCGGGAAAGCCTCTCTTTATGTATTTGACAGTACTTGAAAACTCAATGGGTTGCGTTATGGGCCAGCAAGACGAATCCGGACGGAAAGAACATGCCATTTATTATCTGAGCAAGAAATTTACTGATTGTGAAAGCAGATACTCACTCCTAGAAAAGACTTGTTGTGCTTTAGCATGGGCCGCTAAGCGTTTGAGGCAGTATATGATTTGTCACACCACTTTATTGATCTCGAAAATGGATCCAATAAAGTACATCTTTGAGAAACCTGCACAAACCGGAAGACTCGCCCGGTGGCATATGCTACTATCAGAATATGATGTTCAATATGTGGCTCAGAAATCTATCAAAGGCAGTGTGTTATCAGAATATCTCGCAGATCAACCTGTCGAAGATTATGAACCTCTGAAGTTTGATTTTCCGAATGAAGATATCATGTTAGTAAAAGATTCTGAAGAAGCAAGTTCTGACGAAGGTCAATAGACAGATAATTGGTGGAAAATGATGTTCGACGGTTCCTCCAATTATAGCGGACATGGTGTAGGTGCAGTCTTAATGAATCCTGAAGGTGGTTACACTCCGTTTACAGCCAGACTAGACTTTGATTGTACAAACAACATTGCTGAATACGAAGCATGTATCCTTGGTCTCGAAGCAGCCATTGATCTCCAAATCAAAAAGCTCGAAGTCAGTGGAGACTCAGCTTTGGTTATCTACCAAGTCACAGGTGAATGGGAGACAAGACATGAAAACCTGATCCCTTACAGAGCTTATATCGTTGAAACAATCAAGTATTTTGATGAAATCACCTTTAAACATGTTCCAAGAGCAGAGAATCACATCGCCGACGCCTTAGCCATGCTGGCCTCGATGTGGAAAACTAGAGATGTCAATGATGGCACACTTATCAAAATTGAACGCAAGACAGAGCCTGCTTACTGTCAAATGATCGAAGAAGAAACCGATGGCAAACCCTGATATCATGATATAAAGAATTATCTGTTGAAGCAAGAATATCCTACAGATGCTACAGCACTTGACAAGAAAACACTGAGACGATTAGCATCCAAATTCTTCCTCAGCAATGGTGTACTTTACAAAAGAAATCATGATATGGTCTTACTCAGATGTGTTGACAAAAGAGAAGCGGACTTGTTAATGAAAGATGTTCATGAAGGAATGTTTGGTACTCACGCCAACGGATACGCCATGTCTAAAAAGATCTTGAGAGCTGGTTATTATGGGTTAACTTTAGAAGTCGACTGCATTCAGTACGCTAGAAAATGTCACAAATGCCAGATCTACGCGGACAAAATGCATGTGCCTCCAACACTGTTGAATGTACTGTCGTCACCATGGCCTTTCTCTATGTGGGGCATCGACATGATTGGGGCAATTGAACCGAAAGCTTCAAATGGACACCGTTTCATTCTGGTTGCCATCGACTATTTCACAAAATGGGTTGAAGATGTATCTTACACCAATGTTACACGTCAAGTGGTGGCTCGCTTCATTAAAAAGGAGATCATCTGTCGTTATGGGATCCCAAGCAGAATTATAACAGACAACGGTACCAATCTAAACAACAAAGTTATGAAAGAATTATGTGATGACTTCAAAATCGAACACCACAACTCTTCCCCTTACCGTCCAAAGATGAATGGAGCTGTGGAAGCTGCAAATAAAAACATCAAGAAGATCTTGCAGAAAATGGTTAAAACCTACAAAGATTGGCATGAAATGTTACCATTTGCCCTACACGGATACATAACCTCCGTCCGCACTTCCACAGGGGCAACCCCCTTTTCTCTGGTATATGGAATGGACGCAGTTCTTCCCATCGAGGTCGAGATACCATCCCTCAGAGTCATCATGGAAACCAAGTTAGAAGAGGCAGAATAGATTAAAGAAAGATTTGATCAGCTGAATCTCATCGATGAAAAGCGCATGTCTGCGATGTGTCACGGCCAGTTGTATCAAAAAAGAATCAAGAGGGCGTTCGATAAAAAGGTCCGTATCAGAGAGTTCCGCGAAGGAGAACTTGTGCTCAAGAAGATCTTACCAGTTCACAAAGACGCAAGAGGGAAGCGGATGCCTAATTATGATGGCCCCTTTATTGTGAAGACAGTATTCTCCGGAGGTTCACTGATCCTTACTACCATGGACGGAGAACAACTCACACACCCGATAAACTCTGACGCAGTTCGGAAATATTACGCCTAAAAAGTACTCGATAAACCGGAAAATCCAAAAGAACGGTTTATGCAAAAGTTAGGAAAAAAAAAAGAAAAAAGAGAAGAAAAGAAAAAAGAGAAAAGAAATCGAAAAGCTCGCTAAGTTGAAAACCCGAAAGGGCGGCTTAGGCAAAAATGAGCGTCCCGGTGGATTGAAAACCCGAAAGGGCGATCCAGGCAAAAATTAGGGACAAAGGCGTTTCGCTGCATCAAGACGAAGTCATCAACACTGCAGACTCAACAAAGATTCATCTCAACAGCTCTCGTCAGAAGCAAGGATCTTGGAGAATTCTAGTCTTTAGGGATAGTTAGGTCACAAGATTCAATGTAACCTTATCCACTTTTGCCATTTTACTTGTAAAAATATCCATGGAATATTGTCATTGGCAAGATTTCATCCTTTAAATAAAATCAGCCTTTTGAGCCTTTCTTTCTTGTGCAAATTATCAGTTCCTTATTTTCTTTGTTATGCAAAATACCGTTCGTTAGTCAACGATTGTTTTTTTGAAAGCATTAAAGTCCAAATTTTTGAAAAAAATAACTTGGAAAGATTTTACAAAATGTTTTAACTTGTGGAAAGACTCGAGGAAAATCATACTTCCCCGAAACTTCGGGGTAGCAGGAGTCTTGATACACAGTCAGAATTTACATTCCCCAATGAAATGCTAGTAAGTTGGGCGACGAAGAGTCCTTTGGCCATGAATGGTTATCAAGATTGAAGATTATCCCTCGGGATTTCTTATGATGATATGAAGGTTCCTTCCCCAGCGAAGTATTTCTGGACATCTGTTCGAATTCACCTTAGCAAAATCTACCTACAGGCTCTATTCCCCAGTAGGTCTTCGGGTTTATTTCCCAAGTCTACGTACACCCCTCGGCATAGGATCAGTGTGATTCGTTTATTCCCCGAGTCGGTGACATCTATCAATCCCCGCGAAGTCTAAGTTATTACTCACTTCATTTCCAAGTATAAGTCCAGTCATAACTGGCATTTTGTTCAAACCAATTGTTGTTGATATTCATCTGGTCGTCACCATCCATGTCCTTTTAAAGCCCAGTCGTCACTAGTATTGTCTAAATCCAATCGTCATTGGTGTCTAGTTAGTTGTCACTAACAAATCCACGTATAAGTCCAGTCGTCACTGGCACTAAATAAAAGTCCAATTGTCATTGGCGCCTCTTGGTTTGGTTGTTACCAACCTTTCCCCGGGGAATCCAGTCGTCACTAGTATTGTTCCAATTGTTATTGGTATCTTGTTAGTTGTTACTAACTCTCCCCATGAAGTCCAGTCGTCACTGGCACTGCCTAAATCCAATCGTCATTGGTATCTTGAGGTTTTAACCAATTTTTCCCTTTGAAACCCAGTCGTAACTGGTATCATCATCTAGAGTCCAATCGTTATTGGAATCTGTTTCGTTTGGTCGTTACCAACACCCTAGCTAAGATCTAGTAATCACTAGCATCCTCGTAACCAATTTTCATTGGTATTCCCCAGCATGGTCGTCGCCATCTTCATCGAAATTCGGTCGTAACTGGCTTTGTTTCATAACTAATTGTCATTGATACCCTGATTTGGTCGTCACCAATCACCATTAAAAGACCAGTCGTCACTGGCACTACTTGGAATTCGGGTCGTTACCAATTTCCCCAAGACGTTTCTTGATTACCAGCACTGTGTGAACTGGTTGCAGAAGCTGAGGATATATCCCCAGTGATCCATGTTCCCAGTCAGGTCTCGGAGATCTAGTCGTCACTAGTATCCTCCGTGTGTGATTAGTCTTGTTTCTAGTCCATTCCTGAAGATCCCGTTTGAACTCTTCGCTATAGGAAGTTCCTCATCTGATCATCCCCAGTGAGGTCGTATCCAGTCTTTCGCTTCCCCGGTGAATCCTGATTCTCTTTTCCCGATGGAATTAATTTTCCATTTCCCTAGTAGAAGTATATCCTTTTCCCCAGTAGAAGTCTATTCTTCTCCCTGGTGAAGTACTTCTTTTCCAAAAAGATTGTCATCTTTATTGGATTTTCCTATTCCCCATGTGAAGTTTTCCTTCTTACACTATCAGTCATGTCTGAACTGTTAATTTAGTTTTTCAGTACGAGTCCCCAGTGTCGAGTCCTTGTATTTGTCATTGTTTGTTTTACTGTTTCTTTTATTATTATCGTTGCATCTATGTTGTTTGCATTCAAGCATCATAAAGCATCATTTAGAGTGCATGGCATATCATAACTTGTCCTTTAGCATGGCATCGGATCTAAGGGACAAAATTTTCGGTTATCTATATTTAAATACCTTTCACTGCGATTTAACGAAGATTGTCATCTCTCGTTCCCCATCTAGTGAAGATATTTAAATAGGGGCAACTGTTGTACCCCAAAATTTGACCCCTTAGATTCTCATTATCATTTTTAGAAGCATGGTCATGAATTATCTAACCCTAAATCAGTGCAAGTTCATTATTGTCAAGTTACAGATGAATCAGGGTTCTCGCACCGACAAATTCAAAACAACCAAGGAATGATCAACCAATGATTTGGGCCAATTTAATCATGGAATGAAATCAAAGATGATATCAAAGTCAAATGAGAAGTCAATTTGAAGAAATCATTTCAGAATCAAGAACAGTGCAGTCAGGAGGCCCCGATTATGGTTTTTTAACTAGTGAAAAGTCAACTGTGGTTTGACTTTGATGTTGGAAGATGTTTTAATGGTGGAATTGAGGTCCATGAAGTTCATATAGCTTATTAAAGACCATTCAAGAAGTATCAAAGTCTCAGGATATCCAGAACGTCAACAGGCGACTCAGTCGGCACCGATCGATCGTACGGTTGACCGAAAAGTCAACTCCTCAAATTTTGAGAATTGGAATCCAAGTTGTGAATAAAAGTTGTTCCTTATGTCATAATGGACTTGCGTATCAATTTTCATGAACATTGGATCAAGGATGAGAGGGTAATCGAGAAATTGGGAAATTAGGGTTTTGAAAAGGGCTAAACCATAACTCCTTAACCACACATCCAATTGAGTTGGTTCTAGTCTCATTTGAAAGCTCTTGACAAACTATACAAAAGTTTCCTAGTGGTCCATGGTCAGAAAACGCTTAGTTTTTGAGTTAGAGAAGAAAACATTACAAGAGGAGGAAAAAGACTTAGAAAATTCTAAGTGTTTTGTACTAAGGAACCCTAAAATCAGCCAACTTCAAGGGGATTTTTCACCTAGTTTCAAATAGAATCAAGACTTCTAGTCAACATGAAAGTTTTAGTACTATGTGAGGGCTTTCTAAAAAGTACAAGTACATCTCAAGGTGATTTATGAGCTGAGAGATACATGTGTTCAAAGTTGGTGTTTTGTCACTTTAGTCCCACATTGGCTGAATTTTCAAGATTGATTTCTTTCACCAAATTTGCCAAATTTTCTTGATCTAACTTATTGTATCTGATGTATGAGATGTATGTAACATTATACAAGAAAGAATTATGCAGAATACCACAAAATCAAAGCTTGAAGTTCATTGCCTTGCAAGTGGAGCAAGTTGGCAAGTTGAACTTTCCAAGCATGAGGTGGAAAGTAAAAGGCTGTACCAGCCCCTTCCCTATGATCCTAGCCTGCTACAAACATCAGAAAATCATCAAAGAATATGGACAAGTTGGGTTTGCATCAGAATTAGGTGGAAAACCCTCCAAGGGAGGTTTGGTTCAAAATATCCAAAGCTTACTTCATGTTGAAGAAATCTCCCTAGCAAGCACCTCAACCTATTTCTCTATAAAAGGAGGGCTCATTCACCTCATTCCATACACAATTCATCTGATAAAAACCATAGAGAAGTTCTGTAATTACATTTTCCACATCTTGCACCAAATCTCCAAAATCACAAGATTCATGAAAACACCAAAAATGGTCATGAAGTAAAATTTGCTCAAAATCATTTCTACCCTTTCAAACACCCCAACAACCCTCCATACACTCTCTAAATATCATATGGGAGGTGTCTAACCCTTTGAACCACCAAAAACCTCAAGAAATCAAAAAGTCAATTTCCTACCTAGCTTACTTTGACCAAAAGCTACAAAAACCACCAAAGTGAGTTCTAAACCTTTCCTTGAGGTTGTGATCACTTAGACACCTCACATACAACATATCTCAGCTGTCAAGACCCTTAGCAACCATTGGAGATTCATAATTCTCATTTTGGCATCATAAGTGGTTATTTCTTAAGTTTGAAGCAAAGGCAAAGAGGTGAATTCAATATCTCTGGTTTTCTCAACAAATTTTGCTTGCTTGAAAGGTCCTTCAACAGGTATGTAACCAATTCTCATTAGCCATTGCATCATCCTTTATGTATTTTGCTTTGATGAACATTTTGTGAATCTTGAACTTATGAACAATTGATGATTTTTCATGATACTTGGTGTGTGATAAACATGTGATTCCTTGTAAGTATGAACATGAAGTTATGCTTGCTAAATGTTGTTTTTGAGTTTGAAATTGGATAGCATGCTACCAATACAGTTTTGAAAAATTGTTGAATTTGCTGTCATGACATAAGTTGGTTTGGATTTGGTGCTGTAGGCTTTGGTTCACTTTGTTTGAAATCCTTGGATCTATTAAAATGATCATTGATGCTTATGCTATGTGTTGATCTATTATGTCTTGTTCAAACCAACATCTGGCTCAATGTGTTAATACTGCCCTGCCATAAATTCAAAAACTTGATGCTAATGTTCTTTGTTTGTCCTGCTGTAACTTACTTTGTTCATGACACTATGTTTGCAATTCATGAGAAAAACATGTTTGATCTTCAAAGAAAATAGCAGGTTTTGTTTCACCAATTTTGTTTGAGAAAGGTTTGTTTTAATCACTAATACTGCTGTTTGATTTTGCTCTAATGGGATAATTTATTTTGCTGCTAGTAGAGCAGCTGTTTAACATGAACATGACCAATTTTCTCAGCACTTCTCTTGTGGCTCAAGACACTTTAATTGTTAACAAACCTGTCTTTTGAATGAGTAACAATATTGTGATAAGTAGTCCTTGGTCTTCATGTCAAAATTTCACTTGCATCAAAACCTGTTTGAACAATCATTTACATCAAAATCAGGATTTGCACATTCATGTTATAGCCATGGAGATTCATTTTGGCATAAGACATCTGCATTAGTAGCTTAAGTCTCAACCATGTTTTTGTTTCAATGTTAAGATTGAGAATTTTATCTTACTTTCATCCTGCTGATATTAGCCAGCAAATCTTGTTACAGCATGCTGTCTTTCATACTTTGCTTCACAATCCATCAAACTCATGGCAATTGATACTCACATATTGCATAGAGCATGACACATCTATTTTCATTGTTCCAACATGTCTCTATGAGCATTTTAAACATGTCTATATGCTTGCCTTGCTGTTTTATGTTTAAAACCAAGATTTCACATGTTGACACAAAAGTTTCAAATACACAAGTCACTCAACTTGACACTTTTTGTATGGCTTGTTTTTCTTCATTAAAACAACACCTCACACACCTCATATTACTCAATTATAACATGTTAGTACACTTGTTTGATTTAGAAACACACTGCAACACAAATTCACTCATGAGTTGCTTTTTGCTTTCACATGCTTGCACATCATACACCAGATTTTGAATCAATGAGTTTCTTTGAAATTTTTGTGTTACAATAGGTTAATATGATCATTTTTAACCTGCTTGTGTGAGCCAAATGTTTTGAAACTAGGTAGAACAAAAACACACCATCACATGTACATAACACACTAAGAATGCACTTTGAACACCAGAACTTGTATTGGCATGTTTTAGACTGGTTTGATTGTCCTAGTTGCTTATAATAATTATGTGTAAGGTGTTTGAATGATTACATTGGCTCAAACTTGACTGAAACAAGAAACATACCATCACATGCACATAACACACACAAGAATGCACTTTGGATACCACATTTCCACACACCTGTTCCAGCTTGAATTTTTTCACATACACACACTTGAAATCATGTTTGGAATGTGTTCATAATCTTACTTTGGTCTGAATTGCTTTGGAACTCAAAAACCATACTGTTATGCAGTGTTGCTTTATGACCATTTGCAAATTGAATATGACTTTCCATAATCTGTACCTCCTGGCCATGAACATGTTTTCATTTGTTTAAGTATCATGTAACTGATGTGTATGTGAGTTTAGTTGGCATTTAGCATGATTGTGTGAAGCTGTCCATGACATTTTACAAATTTTGAACATAAACAGGAACCCTATCGGGTTTTCCAGTAGAAAAACAATTTTTGAAAACCAACACCACCATCTTCATCCTCAGATCATTCTACCCCAAATCCATATAAACTTTGTGGAAAAAGACCAAAAAATGAGAAAGTTATGAGCCTTTTGCAAATCCATGAAAACATTGTTTTGGCCCAGCAAGATAACCAAACTTACTCTATATATTATTCATTTCACATTGGTTAATGGATGTATGGCCGCCCCAGCGGTTGAGACTTGCGCGCGTATTGTACTTGGCATGGGTTCGATCCTTTGTGATAACCCTTGTTGCCATTTTTTCTCATTTTTCACATGAAATTTCAAAAAATCATAACTCTCTCATTTTTTATCATTTTTCACCCATTCTTTTTTTATTATGTTTGTTTTAATGTGTACTTTCATGTCATAATTTTATTTTCCATGTTTGATTAATTTTTCACCATGTTTGATTATGTGCAACTTGTCATATTGACAGTACTAACCCTAGCTGTTGCAGATGAAAGTTTAAAGGGTTCCACTTGTTTTTCTTTGTGAAAAGTGATTGTTATCACACCTATACATGTTTGTCAACATGCTAGGATTTTTATTTCGAATTATTATCATGTTCATTTCATCTGTTTGTTAATTGTACTCCAGGTGCGATCTGTCGTCACAGTTTTCGTACTAATCATCTGCTTTGATTGTCACCATTGCTTTTTCATCCTTAAATATTTTTCATTGGTTGTCACCATGAGTGCTTTAGTATAATGTTTATTTTATCCCCAAGTGATGAAGCTTGTTAGCTTTCATCCAGTTGCCCACTATCTCTCCCTCCAAAGGAAGGTCTGTCCACTTGACTGTCAATGTCTTGGACCAAAATCTTAACCCTCTTGACTTTGTTAAGTCACCTCAACCCTAGATTAGAAGCCTTTAGACTTTGCTTAAAGTCTAAGAAAACCACCCATACTAGGAGTGACCTGCAACTAGAACCCTAGGAAAGAGTTCGTCAACTCTGTGTAAGAATCATCGTCATGATTTCTTACTTCCCCCTGTTACAACCTAGATTAGGGAGTTTTGTCAAACTCCACACAAGCATTTTCATGTTTGTTCCCCTTTGAACCTTGATCATCACTGTAACCCGGTGAACTGACTTTAAACAATGTTGCGGATAGCAAGAGTCGCCACCGACTTTTATTTTATCCATAAGGAAAGGTTATAAAAGAACAGGAAAGACCTTAGAGAATATTTTGGGTCCGGGGGGTAGGTTATGAAAAGGGAAGGTATTAGCATCCTTTTCATCCATGGTTATCCATGGGCTCTTAGGTACTTAAGCTCACTTTTGAATTGTTTTGAAATTGTAGTGTGTGAATAGAAAATTTTCAGAATAGTTAATAAATAATCCATGTAAGAATGTGTTAAGAACTTGTTTGAAAACTTGTTGAAAATTTGTTTAAGTGCGAAACAGTTTTGAAGTGAGCAAGCACCTAGGAGTAACCTACCCTAATGTTTAAAAGTCTTTCTTATTCTTCATTCTTTCCTTTAGTAAGACTATCCCTACTATAATGGAGTAGGTAGTCCTTACTTTGGATGTTAAGGGACATGTGAGGGACAATTTGACTTTGAAGGCCATTGTGGGATGTAATAAGCACATATGAGGGACCATCATCATTTTTCGAAAGGGACTCGATTCGTAAAGGCAACCATAAGGGACTTTGATGATTTTTCTATTTGAGGGACTTGCTTTATACACCCCATTTAATCATTATTCGTAGGCAACTTGAGGGATATCCTTAGGAGGTGAGACGGCGATTAAAATCGACTTACGTGTGTGACGTGTTTATTTTAATTATCTTTATTTAAAAGTGATCTAAATTTATTTTAATATTACATACATGTTGTTACACTCCCTAATTACTAACCATAATAATAATTAAATAATTAAACAACTTTACATCCAAGAAACAATTACAAAATAATAAGCAAAATAATTAAATAGCAAAGATAAATAAAATATAAATAAGCGATAATAAATAATAAAGGGGGTTAGTAAGCAATATTTAACAAAATAATAAGCATGATTAGAATATAAATGGGTTAGTAAATAAGAATAAACAAAATTAATCCAAATATTATAATAATAAGAAATTAACAATTTTTTAATATAATCAACTAAAAAAACAAATATGAATAAACAATTGTTTTAATTTACAAATTATTAAATTATATTTTAATCATGAAGTTACTACAAAAAATCTAATTATTATAAGCACAATTATTTACAAACTAAAGTTATGTAAAAAAATGTTTATAAGTATATTTACAAAAATTTGTAAGAATTATAGTAAATATACATATATAATAATTATATTAGAAAATAACATTAAAAAAAAAAATAGGATTAGATTTGTATTAAAAAATATTTTTAGAGTTTTATGAAATTAGGGTTTATATGAGAAATAAATTTTTAGGGTTTAAAAAAAAATAGGATTTAGTTATATACAAAAATTTTCTAATTTATACATATTACAATTTAGACATAAAATATAGAAACAAAATTTGTGAAAAAAAAAACATATTTTTTTAAAATTAAAGAAAACAGACATATTTTATTATTATTTATTTATTATTGAGAAATATACATAATATATTTAATTTTTAATATTATAATATTTAAATCAAATAAAAGGAAAGAAAAAAAGTGGAAACTTACCTGGCTGGGGTTTGAACCCAGGCCAGCTTGATTTCCAGGAAGCACAACAACCATCAGGCTAAGCATACAATTGTGAAATATATCCAGGAATAATTTATATTATTTTTTTAATAGAATTTGAATTTGAGAACAGGCGCGAACTGGCCTTCTTCTTCCTCCCATTACCTGCGGATTTTGCAACGTTTTCTCCTACGAATATTGTTACGAGTTCTTCCATCCTGCGAAACACAAACTTCATCCAAACGGTAAAATTTCACAAAATTGATTGCACCATTGTATTGCTACTGAGTTTTTCAATCGTCCTATGTTTTTCAAATCCATTTATCATTTGAAAATCGTGAAACCCTAAAGAGGGCCGAAAACCCTAATCATGGTGAATTCTTGTTCCTGCAATGAAAATCCAATTGAACCACCCAGAATCGTTCTAGAGTTCATTCTAAACATCCTACAACAATCAAAAACAGTTTAAACATGATAAATCAATGGATTCGAAAACAAAATATTCAAGGTCAAGATGAACTCGGGTTGAGCAATTGGGTGTGTATATGATGCATATGGATGATGATTTATGATCAGAAGAGTCCAAGGAAGCTTGCTATGTCTTCCAAATACCTTGCAATGCTCTGAATTTGAGAACCCGAATATGACTTTTTTGAAAGATTTTTGTGCTTTTGATCTTACCTTTAGGCTGCTGCAAATTCGTGTCTAGGGTTATGTTTGTGCTTAGTATATATGTGTGATGAATTTAGGTCAGAAACATTGATGTGTTGTGTGGATATTTGATCCAAAAAATATTCAAAAAGATCATTGTATAAATTTCAAATATTTGATCATGAGTGCTTGCTATTTTGGGAGAGATCACATGATTTCCTTCTCATTCTAATTCAATCAATGATTATGAATTTCTAGAAACAAAATCTTCACCCAAAAATAGATTTTTATATTTTTTATTTATTTAAAATGATTTTTATGAATTAAATCAATAATAAATAAATAAAAAATAATAAAAATGATGAATTTTGGTCAATTGGGTCGTGCACCATGTTATGAGATGGATTGGGTCATAAATTAGGCAGCCCACTTGGAAAGAAATATTTCTAAGCCTCCATTTTCAATATAAATCATCACAAAATTGTCTAACTTTGCAAGGACACATCTCCCTCAATTTTAAAGGTATGAGGGTGTTCTTGGACTTTTTGGAAAGCTTGAAGAGTCCTCTAAACAACCCCATTGGTTTCAGGTCTATATCATTTACCAATCTCAAGTTATGCCCTTTTGAAGTTGTTGACTTTTTGTTGACTTTTGAAATGACCTATAATGTCTTAGATCATATCTCTCAAATGAAGCATTTTTGGGCTTAACCTTCAACATCAAAGTTTTAGAGAATTCAATTTCCTTCAAAATGAGCTTTGGATGGAGACTTGGTGATGAAGCATGTGAAAGTTATGGCTGGTCAAAGTTCAGTTGACTTTTATTGAGGAAACCCTAATTTAGAAACTCCTGATTATTGATGATCTGGAATCTCCTTGATGAATCATGATCAACCCTTGATCAAATGATGAATTTTACTTCATATACTTGATGTTGGCAAAAAATCATGAAGTTTGACTTTGGTTTGACCACAGTTGACCTCAGTTTGACTTTTTAACTGCATTGACTGATTTTGACTTATCTGATCATCTGACTGAGCAAACTTTTGAGAAAAGTCTTGAAACTTGACATGGGGGTTCTTATACACATATAAGATGTTATGAAACTCACTTGAGGTATTGGAAGTCCATTTAGCCTGATTAAAGTCAAAACCCTAGTTATGGATGCCCTGCTTAGGAGGTGCATTGTCTGAGGGAATTGTCAACTTCTTTGACCAATTGTGAACTATGTGAACCTTGTGAATCTTCATAAAATGTCTTGTGACACCCATGGGAAGTATTGTGAAGCTTGTGAACCTTATGAACCTCATGAAGTGACTTTGTAGACCTCATGACCCTCAGGGAAGCTTTGTAATCATTATGGATCTTGTGAACCTTGTGAACCTTCAAGAAGCAACCTATGGACTTCATGAACCTCATGAAAGGTCTTGTAGATGTTTGAGAAATTTGGTGAACCTTGTGAACCTTCAAGAAGCAACCTATGGGCTTCATGAACCTCATGAAAGGTATTGAAAGCACTGTGTGACTTGTGAACCTTGTGAACCTTCATAAAGTAGCTTGTGGACTTTATGAACTTCATGAAAGGTTATGCAAGTTGTTGGAGAACTTGTGAACCTTGTGAACCTTCTTAGAACACAAAGTCTTGTATTGTGAGGGCAAATTTTGGGGTGCAACAGCTGCCCCTGTTCAATTTTCTGAAACCTGAGGGGTTAGATTGGTATATTTGCCAGTCGTAACCTGGAAGGTTGAAGGGGATTGAACACAAAAGCCCAAAAATTTGCACTCACCAGTGCACTAGAGTGGTACAGATGGCTAGTTGAATATGATTGAGTGGGCTTAAAGATGCCACTAGGGGGGGAGCAGTTCAAAATATGGGTGCATGATGAAAGCTGTCAGGAGTCTGGAATAATAATGATGTAGCAGCATGTCTTCATGAGGATAGAGCAATCAATAGTGATAACCCTAAAGCAGTCTTGAAGCAATGATATGATTTCAGGAGGATAGAACAATGAATGGCTCTAAAGCAGTCTTGAAATAATAATGTGATATGTCTTCAGGAGGATAGAGCAATCAATAGCTCTAAAGCAGTCTTGAAGTAATAATGTGATATGTCTTCAGGAGGATAGAGCAA
Source organism: Lathyrus sativus (assembly GCA_963859935.3). NCBI lineage: Eukaryota > Viridiplantae > Streptophyta > Magnoliopsida > Fabales > Fabaceae > Lathyrus > Lathyrus sativus. The sequence goes on along the minus strand of OZ012740.1, from coordinate 490,700,010 downwards.
TCAATAGCTCTAAAGCAGTCTTGAAGTAATGATTTCAGGAGGATAGAGCAATGGATAGCTCTAAAGCAGTCTTGAAATAATAATGTAATTTCAGGAGGATAGAGCAATGGATAACTCTAAAGCAGTCTTGAAATAATTAAATGGCTTCAGGAGGATAGAGCAATGAATAGCTCTAAAGCAGTCTTGAAGTAGTAATATGACCTCATGAGGATAGAGCAATGAATAGCTCTAAAGCAGTCTTGAAATAATAGGAGGATTTCAGGAGGATAAAATAACCCTGAGGTTACAATAAAGCAGTCCCAAAGTAATAAGAAGCTCATCAGGAGGATAAAGTAACCCTGAGGTTACAATAAAGCAGTCCCAAAGATCATAAGCTTGTTTGTTGGATAATTAACCTGAAAACAAGGTAGCATTCTGTATAACAACATTAGTTTATGCTTTATGTATGCATGTATGACATGATGCACTTAGGTAATGTACTATAGACATATATGTTATGGTATGATGTAAATGATGTATGTATGCTATGACACTGTTGGAAGTGTCTGGATATCCTTGTATAACAACTGCTGGCCAAGGAAAATAAATCCCGATTCGTTGTTGAAGAATATATAACCCTCCGTCTGCTGGGGATAACAAGGTATAGATAACCTCCCGTTGTTGGGGATAACAAGGTATAGATAACCTCCCGTTGTTGGGGATAGTAGGGTATAGATGACCTTCGTTTTCGCTTGATATTAGGATAAGTATAACATCCCGTCTTCGTTCATCGTGCCCTTATTGGAAAGTAATTTCCCGTATATCCGTATGAGGTTAAAAGAGATGGATATAAATTCCAGGGGAGATTAGACTTTGTGAAAATGGATTAGTCCTACTGATGGTTTGTAACTGCCTTGTAAAGATGAACCGGCGAAGCTTCGTTGAAATCCTTCCCTCGTTCGTCCTTAGTAAATACTATTACTGCATTTTCATGCATTTCTGGTAAACATCAATCATATTCAAAGGCATACATACATTCAAACACAACCAATGGACGTTTCGCTTATGTAAATAGGGTAAAAGTAAATCTGGATTCAAAAGATGGAATTTATTTATATCAAAAATGACCCATACACGGGTAAGTTTGTACAAGGAGACATAAACCCTAGTAAGAGAATTTTGTCATGAAGTTTTACAAAAAGAATCAGCTATGTGGGAAATAATCCTATTGAGTTTCAATTCTACTATTGCCACTCAAGTATCTCATCTTCTTGCTGTTGAGACGGAAACGATTGGATTGAGCTTTATCTGTTTGAGCTTGAGTAAGTAGTACAACTGGTTGCAGTTTCATGAGTGATCCAAACGAGACATAGTCATACGCTTTAATCCCTAACTTTTGCCTGGATTGCCCTTTCAGGTTTTCAATCCACCGGGATACCCTTTTTTGCCCAAGCCGCCTTTTCAGGTTTTCGACTTGCCGGGTGTACATCTTTTTATATATATATCCCTAATTTTTGCCCAAACCCTTTTGGTTTGCCGGGATGCCCTTATTTTTGCCTAGGCCTGTCAACCTAGCGGGTCTCTTTTTATGCGTAGTATTTTTTAACTATGTCTGCGTTTACAGGTTGTGGGAAGTCTTCACCCTCCATTGTAGTCAGTATCATGGCACCTCCTGAGAACACTGTCTTGACTACAAATGGTCCCTCATATGTTGGAGTCCACTTGCCCCTAGGATCACCCTGTGGTAATATGATACGCTTGATTACCAAGTCACCAGCCTGATATACCTTTGGCTTAACCTTCTTGTTAAAAGCTTTGATCATCCGTTTCTGGTACATCTGGCCATGACAAACTGCTGCTAACCTTTTCTCATCAATCAAATTTATCTGGTCAAGTCGAGTCTGAATCCACTCATCTTCATCCAAGCCTGCATCCTTCATAATTCTCAAGGAGGGGATCTGAACTTCAATAGGCAGAACTGCTTCCATACCATAGACTAAGGAGAATGGGGTTGCCCCTGTTGAAGTACGTATTGTAGTACGATAACCATGCAGAGCAAATGGTAACATCTCGTGCCAATCCTTGTAAGTAACAGTCATCTTCTGTACAATCTTCTTAATGTTCTTATTAGCAGCTTCAACTGCCCCATTCATCTTTGGACGATACGGAGAAGAGTTGTGATGCTTAATATTGAACTGCGTACAGAGATCAGTAATCATAGTGTTGTTCAGATTAGAGCCATTGTCAGTGATAATCCTTTCAGGGATACCATACCTACATGTGAGATTATTCTTAATGAACCGAGCCACAACATTCTTAGTCACAGATGCAAATGAAGCTGCCTCTACCCACTTCGTGAAGTAATCAATAGCAACCAGGATGAAACGATGCCCATTAGAAGCAGTAGGCTTGATCTCACCAATCATATCAATGCCCCACATGGCAAAGGGCCAAGGAGCAGTCAACACATTCAATGGAGATGGAGGTACATGTACTTTATCAGCATAGATTTGACATTTGTGACATGTTCTGGAGTGTTGATAGCAATCAGCTTCCATGGTAGACCAATAGTAACCTGCTCTCAAAATCTTCTTTGCCATGGTATGACCACTAGAATGAGTGCCAAAGGTCCCATCATGCATCTCTTCCATAATTTCTGTAGCTTCCTTCTTATCCACACAACGAAGCATAGTTGAATCATGATTACGCTTATACAGAATGCCATTACTCAGAAAGAACTTAGCAGAAAACCTTCTCAGGAACTTCCTATCTTTGACAGATGCCCCTTCAGGGAATTCCTGAGCTTCAAGATAGTTTTTCACTTCATAGAACCAAGGCTTCTCCTCTGCCCCTTCAGTGTCAATCTCATTGCAGTATGCAGGCTTCTCAAATCTATCAATGGTAATCTTGGGAGCTTCATCATCCCAGCTTATCTCAAACATAGATGCCATGGTGGCCAATGCGTCTGCCAACTGATTCTCTCTTCGTGGAATATGTCCAAAAGTAATCTCTTTGAAATGTGGGATCAAAGACAACACATGTTCTCTGTAAGGAATGAGATTATCATGCTTTGTATCCCAATCTCCTTTAATCTGACTTACTACCAGAGCTGAATCTCCATACACCTCAAGGAACTGAATCTTCATATCAATAGCAACTTGCATACCCATGATACATGCCTCATACTCAGCCATGTTATTGGTACAATAGAAACAAAGTCTGGCAGTAATCGGGGTATGACAACCTTCAGGGGAACTAATCACAACACCAACACCATTACCATGTGCATTGGAGGCACCATCAAAAACCATAGTCCATCGAGATCCTTGTTCAGGTCCGTCATATTGTCCAGGTTCTTTGGTAACAGACATAATGTCTTCATCAGGGAACTCAAAATTCATTGACTGGTAATCACCTACTGCTTGATGAGCCAAATGATCAGCAACAACACTCCCCTTAATGGCCTTCTGAGTAGTATACTGTATATCATATTCCGTCAAGATCATTTGCCATCTTGCAATTCTTCCGGAGAGAGCAGGTTTCTCAAATATGTACTTGATTGGATCCATTTTTGAAATCAACAAGGTAGTATGGGTCAACATATACTGTCTTAGTCGGCGAGCAGCCCATGCCAAAGCGCAGCAAGTTTTCTCGAGCAGTGAGTATCTTGTTTCACAGTCGGTAAACTTTTTGCTAAGGTAGTATATTGCCTGCTCTTTTCGACCAGACTCGTCGTGTTGCCCCAATACACACCCCATTGAGTTGTCTAATACTGTTAAATACATAATCAAGGGTCTTCCATCAACTGGTGGCATTAAAATTGGAGGTTCTAGCAAATATCTCTTGATTTCATCAAAGGCAGTCTGGCACTCATCATTCCATTCCATCACCTGATCTTTCTTCAACAACTTGAAGATTGGCTCACAGATGGTAGTTAATTGGGAAATAAATCTTGCAATGTAGTTCAATCGTCCCAAGAAACCTCTAACCTCCTTCTCAGTACGGGGAGCTGGCATCTCTCGTATAGCTTTCACTTTTGCAGGATCCACTTCAATACCTTTTCCACTGACAATGAAACCCAGGAGCTTTCCAGATCTAACTCCAAAAGTACACTTGTTTGGATTTAATCTCAACCTGTATTTCTTCAACCTCTCAAACAACTTGTGCAGATGATCAAGATGTTGTTCTTCATTCTGAGACCTGGCTATCATATCATCCACATATACCTCTATCTCATGATGAATCATATCATGAAACAAAGCCACCATGGCACGCTGATATGTTGCCCCTGCATTCTTCAAACCAAATGGCATTACCTTATAGCAAAAGGTGCCCCACTGTGTCACAAATGTAGTCTTCTCCATATCTTCAGGTGCCATCTTGATTTGATTGTAACCAGAGAAACCATCCATAAAAGAGAATACCTTATGCTGAGCAGTGTTGTCTACCAGGATATCAATATGAGGAAGTGGAAAGTCATCTTTAGGGCTAGCCTTGTTCAGATCTCTGTAGTCTACACACATACGTACCTTACCATCTTTCTTAGGAACTGGTACCACATTTGCAACCCACTGAGGATAAGAAGTTACGGCCAAGAACCCTGCATTGAACTGTTTCATTACCTCTGCTTTGATCTTTTCTGACATTTCAGGACGCATACGACGAACCTTCTGCTTCTTTGGACGACAATCTTCTTTCACTGGCAAACGGTGAACCACAATGTCTGTGTCCAACCCTGGCATATCTTCATAAGACCAAGCAAAGATCTCCACATAGTCACGTAGCATCTGAATCAACCTGCTCTTGACACTGTCCTCTAAATCAGCCCCTATCTTGACCTCTTTTCTATTTTCTTCAGTTCCCAGATTCACAACTTCGACTGGCTCTTCATGTGGCTGTATAGCTTTCTCTTCTTGTTGTAACAACCTAGCAAGCTCTACAGGTATTTCACAATCGTCCTCGTTTCCGTCTTCAGTTTGATAGATCGGATTCTCGAAATTGTAATTGGCAATAGTAGAACTGTTATCAACTGGATCCAGAGTGGATGAGGATCTGCATTTTAGTGACGTGGGTGTGTGTAAGAACACATAGCTGATAAAGCAAAAATAAAAGAAAAAGAAAGACAAGGAACACAATATTTACGAAAACGAAACGCCCACTGATTTTATTGAATGAAGTATGCAAATGAAATGACAACCCGTAACAAGCACACCATTGTGCCCCGGGTAAGGCACATGGCTTGAAAGTTTTAATTGTTCCAGAAATTATAAATTTAAAAACATAACACAGTAATAGTATTTACTCCTGACTAAAGGAGATAGGGATAACATCTTCAGCTGTCCAATTATTGAGTCCAGCACCCACAGTAGGAAAAATCCATGCCTCCAAGTTGTAGTCTTCATCTTGATCTCCCACAGCATTGATAACCCCTTGATTGGTGATACGAACAGCACGGGCACGACGGACAGCCTTCTGGGACTCTGCAGTGAAACCCAAACCAAACTTGTCAGGCTTGTATGGAATATCAGGAAGCTGACCCCAAATAGTACAACCACCTTCTTCCACCACAGCTTTTGCATCATTGAGGGAGGCCATTGCCATTGTTGGAGGGTTTCTGATGACCACAGGAACCTTCTTCACAGCAGGAGGAGTCACACAATCCTTAACAGCCCAGGGAACCACTTCAAATGACTGACATGGAGTTTCAATGTATTCACCTTCTACTTCCAGATACTTGAAAGTGTTTACATGGCTGACAAAGTATTCTTCCTCTCCAAAGACAGTAACAACTTTTCCATTCACCGGATATCTCAACTTTTGATGTAATGTGGAGGTCACAGCACCTGCCCCATGGATCCAGGGACGACCCAGCAGACATGAGTACGAAGGACGAATATCCATCACATAGAATGTAGCAGTGAACACCTGAGAACCAACCTTGATTGGAAGATCAATTTCCCCATGCACTACTCTTCTAGAACCATCAAAAGCCTTTACCACAATATTACTGGGCTTCAATACCGTATCTTCAGGACTCAGCTTGTTCAGGACTTCCTTAGGCAACACATTCAGAGAGGAACCATTGTCTATCAGCACATGAGACAGGGTAGTGCCCCTGCATTCAATTGAAATATGCAAGGCCCTGTTATGATCCCTCTTGGCAGGGGTCAAGTCAGCATCAGAAAATCCTAACCCGTTGTCATAGGTCAGGTGAGCAACACAATTCTCAAACTGGTCCACAGAAATTGCACTGGGTACATGAGCCATCTTTAGAAACTTGATCAATGACTTGGCATGAGCCTCAGAACATAATAACAGGGAGAGCATAGAAATCTTTGAGGGAGTATGCCCCAGCTGATCAACAATATCATAATCACTCTTGCGAATGATTTTCAATACTTCTTCCATCTGCTTAGAGAGGTCATCAGCAGCTGGCACATCAGTAGATACAGGCTCAATACCAGGACCCTTGCCCCGAGCATCAGTGGTGGAAGTAACAGCAGGAGTAACTGCACTCTTAGAAGCAACTGGAGGAGAGAAGACTCTTCCACTACGAGTGATCTTGCTAGATCCAGCAATATTATCAATGTCAACAGGCATATCAGGTAAAGGCTCCTGCTTGACACCATGGATGTAAACATCAGACCCATAGTGCCAAGGCACAGCTTTGTCAGATGCATAAGGAATAGGACCAGGAGTGGTAATGATCAGAGGAGCTACTCTGGCTTCAGCAACAACTTTCACAGGACCTTCAGCAGTAATCTTGATTGGGCCCTGATGAGTGATTTTAATGGGACCCTTTGAAGTGATTCTTAGTGGTACTTTGTCAACCATGTCAACCTCTTCAATCTTCTTACCCTGAGTCAGATGATCCACCATACTTTCTACAGATGCTGGTCTTCTTTCAAACACTATAGTATATTTATCCATGAGACGTTGAATCCCATCTCTCAAAATGAAGCAACTATCCGGCTTATAGGTACAATATAGACAATCTTCATGACAACCTGGAAAGATCCCAGCTTGTACTAACCTCTTTTTGATAACAGACAATGGTGTGCTCAACTCCATAACTGAATAGACATGCAGATCTTCATCAATATCTTCATCAATGGCGTTGACAGTCTTCTCGTGATTTGGCATTGGAGCTGTAATCACATTTGGAGTACCTGGTGGATCAAACTCAATTTCTCCAGCATCAATCATATCCTGAATTTTGTTCTTCAAGACCCAGCAGTTATTAGTATCATGTCCTGGACAGTTTGAATGATATGCACATCGTGCATTGGGATTGTACTTGGGAGATGTAACATTGGGATTCTGAGGAGCCTCCCTCAGGGTAATAAGTCCAGCCTTCAACAAGTGTTGCAATGCCTGAGCCATTGACATGTTGATCTTCGTGAACTGTCTTCTAGCCCTCTGTTGGTTGCCTTGAGGCTGCTCTGTTGTTGCAGGAGTTGGATTTGAAATATGAACTGCACTAACAGACTGATGCCTTCTGTTACGATCAGGCTGACCATACACAGCATTAGATTCTTTCTTCCCAGTGGGAGGCTTCTTTGCAGCACCTGATGAAGAAGTTCCCACTTGGATCTTACCACTCTTGATACCATTCTCTACTCGCTCTCCTGTCATGATCAACTCAGTGAAGCCAGATGATGAGCTTCCAATGAGATGACTGTAAAACGGACCATTCAGCGTACACATGAACATATCAACCAACTCCCTATCAGTCAAAGGGGGTTGAACTCTTCCAGCTAAGTCTCTCCACTTCTGAGCATACTCCTTAAAGCTTTCTTTGGCACCCATAGACATGCTTTGAAGCTGCATGCGAGTGGGGGCTAAGTCAGCATTGTATTGATACTGCTTGTAGAAAGCTTCAGCAAGGTCATTCCAATCTCTGATGTTGACACTCTCCAACTGATAATACCACTCTAGCTGAGCTCCAGATAAACTCTCTTGAAAGAAATGGATCCACAACTTTTTATCAGCAGTGTGGGGTTGAATTCTTCTGACATAAGACCTCAGATGCAATTTGGGACAAGAGACCCTATCATAGACAACAAATGTAGGAACTTTGAACCCAATGGGTATGACCACCCCAGATATCAAGCTCAAATCCTCAAAATCCAGCCCAGATGATTTCTGTAATTCCATAGCATCCATTCTATCCACCAGCATCTTGAATTTGTCTTCGTTAGGCTCATGGTAGTAGTTAGCCTCAGAATCAGAGTCCCCCATAGTGTTGTGGAGACTGCCTCTCTCCTGCTCAGATTCTTCAGATTCATAGTCTTCAACCTGTTCCTTGGTCTTGTCAGGACCTTTGAACCTTCTTCCCATGTTGAGCAACCCAGCAGACCTTCTAGCCTTCTTAGTCTTCTTGGCCAGCAGTGTCTTCAATTCATCCTGCCCCTTGGATAGGTTCAGGATCAGCTCTTGGAACTGTGCATTCTGTGCCTGGAGATCCTTAACTGATTGTTCAAGAGCCATTGCTGAAATAAACAGCGAGAAGATGAGAAACCTGTGCACAATTATAAACCTGTGATGCAATGATATGGGAATGCATATGTAATGTTTTCAAGGACCGCAGGATTTAAATTTGCTTAAACAAACAAGAAAGTAACTTTTTATTAGTAATAACTTGTTTTGCCTTTTAGGCTTACAAAAAATGAAAACGAAATAAGTACAAAAGATGGGGTTTTAAGTCTCCCATGGACGTTTCCTCTTTGTGTTGAGGTATGAGTTGAGGTTTCGTTCCTCATGAAGTAGCTTTGTTAGCTCTAGGATCCTTGCTTGGCTTGCTTTGTAATGAGCCTCGAAAGTATCCCTTTGCTCTTTCAGTTGGATCCATGATCTCTGCAAGTCTTCCATATCAGTAGGCATGTCTGGGTGAAGGATGGTATAAGCTGTGTCTCCTTCAGCAACAGGTTCCATGGTAACTGGTAGGACGGCAGGATATGGCATCATGAGTGTCTGAGCACGAGATCGTACCCATCTGAGATAAGCCTCCATAGGAATAGTGTACTTAGGCTCCAGTGTCTTGCTGTCAATCCTGTTTACCTTTCCCCAAGCTCGGATGAATCTCTGACGGTAACCCTGAAGATTGTTGTCGTAATCAAACACAATGCCCTGAATCAACATGTCATGTGGACCATCGCTCCGGGCGTAACCAAACTGTCGTAAAGCTAGAGATGGGTTGTAGGTGATGCCTCCTCTTATGCCTAGAAGTGGCACATTAGGAAACTCCCCACAACGGCCAATGATGGTGACATTCTCCATAGATCTGGAGCACCAATGAATGTCTGAGTGAGATAGTGACATGATCCTCTTGGACCATCTGAACCCTTGCTCATTCTTCATTACTGAGCGAGGCAGGTGAGAAATAAACCACCTAGAGAGCAAAGGTATGCAGCACATCAAAGTTCCTCTTGCCCTTGTAGTACGGGTGTGAAGAGAATGTAGGATGTCTCCAAGCAATGTAGGCACTGGATTGTGACTCAGGAAAATGTTGATGGCATGAACATCTATGAACTGATCTGGATTGGGGAACAACACTAAGCCATATATCAGCAAGGCTAAGATCTCCTCAAAAGCATCATAGCTCATGGCCTTCAAGAACATTTGAGCTTTATCCATTAATACCTTGGCAAGAATACCCTTGACTCCGCTTCTCGTCTCTAGAACAATGTCAGACTTCTTCAGATGTAGAGCTGCAGCAATAACTTCAGGTTTAAGCTCCTTCTCCAAACCTGTGAATGGTTTCTGATCAAGAACAGGGATACCCAGAAGTTTAGAGAACTCCTCCATGGTTGGAACTAACTGATAATCAGGAAATGTAAAGCAATGGTGCTTAGGGTCAAAGAACTGAAACAACACACTCATCATGTCTTCACTGAACCCTGAAGTGACTAGATCCAATAGGTGACCATGTCTCTGGACGAACTGGGAATGATCAGACACTTGGGAAACCAACTCTTTGAGCTTGGGAGGTATCCCTACAAAGTTGATCCTGATGGTGTTTCTACGAGCAGAAGCCATGACCTGCAACAAAGAACAAAAATAAATCCCTTGGTCCTTGAAATGGTTAGGGAAAATGATATGCTCATGATGCATGATGATGTCATGATGTTATGTTCAATCACAAACATGTGGCACACACAAACAAGTCACACAATTGCCCTAGGTTTAAAGGCTTGCATGAGGTTTAAAGGTAAGTACCCTCCCCTGAAGTTAGATGGTTCATCCTGTCCTACAAAAGTAACCAGGTTCTAAGGGATCTCAATATCATTGATCCTTCACAAGGGTGGTTGTTCAGAAGGCAACTTACTTGCCAACCAAAACCCTCCAAGTTTAAGATCTCAATGAGCGTAGTATCGAGTGTCAACCAACTTCAGTCTGCACCAAAGCCGGTTACCTCACTACTTTCTAAAGGCCAAGATGAGTTAACTAGGGTTCTAAAAGTCAGTTAGTGCATTGACAACATATGGCAGCCTCAATATTATCCTCAACTTGACTTAAGGAATATAAGCACCAACCAAGAAGTCGCACTAACTATGGCCACCAGATCAACCGTATCGATATACGTCGTACAGTTTCCTTGGTCTATTGCCATTTACTTAAGGTACACTAGATCCGGGTTAGGATCTTTCACACATAAGAGCACCCCAACAATATAATAATAAAGCAAACAAGGCAAACAATTTAAAGTGATCTTAATTCCTAAGGGTACCCCTCTTAAATAGGTCCCCAGCAGAGTCGCCAGTTCTGTAACCCGGTGAACTGACTTTAAACAATGTTGCGGATAGCAAGAGTCGCCACCGACTTTTATTTTATCCATAAGGAAAGGTTATAAAAGAACAGGAAAGACCTTAGAGAATATTTTGGGTCCGGGGGGTAGGTTATGAAAAGGGAAGGTATTAGCATCCTTTTCATCCATGGTTATCCATGGGCTCTTAGGTACTTAAGCTCACTTTTGAATTGTTTTGAAATTGTAGTGTGTGAATAGAAAATTTTCAGAATAGTTAATAAATAATCTATGTAAGAATGTGTTAAGAACTTGTTTGAAAACTTGTTGAAAATTTGTTTAAGTGCGAAACAGTTTTGAAGTGAGCAAGCACCTAGGAGTAACCTACCCTAATGTTTAAAAGTCTTTCTTATTCTTCATTCTTTCCTTTAGTAAGACTATCCCTACTATAATGGAGTAGGTAGTCCTTACTTTGGATGTTAAGGGACATGTGAGGGACAATTTGACTTTGAAGGCCATTGTGGGATGTAATAAGCACATATGAGGGACCATCATCATTTTTCGAAAGGGACTCGATTCGTAAAGGCAACCATAAGGGACTTTGATGATTTTTCTATTTGAGGGACTTGCTTTATACACCCCATTTAACCATTATTCGTAGGCAACTTGAGGGATATCCTTAGGAGGTGAGACGGTGATTAAAATCGACTTACGTGTGTGACGTGTTTATTTTAATTATCTTTATTTAAAAGTGATCTAAATTTATTTTAATATTACATACATGTTGTTACACTCCCTAATTACTAACCATAATAATAATTAAATAATTAAACAACTTTACATCCAAGAAACAATTACAAAATAATAAGCAAAATAATTAAATAGCAAAGATAAATAAAATATAAATAAGCGATAATAAATAATAAAGGGGGTTAGTAAGCAATATTTAACAAAATAATAAGCATGATTAGAATATAAATGGGTTAGTAAATAAGAATAAACAAAATTAATCCAAATATTATAATAATAAGAAATTAACAATTTTTTAATATAATCAACTAAAAAAACAAATATGAATAAACAATTGTTTTAATTTACAAATTATTAAATTATATTTTAATCATGAAGTTACTACAAAAAATCTAATTATTATAAGCACAATTATTTACAAACTAAAGTTATGTAAAAAAATGTTTATAAGTATATTTACAAAAATTTGTAAGAATTATAGTAAATATACATATATAATAATTATATTAGAAAATAACATTAAAAAAAAATAGGATTAGATTTGTATTAAAAAATATTTTTAGAGTTTTATGAAATTAGGGTTTATATGAGAAATAAATTTTTAGGGTTTAAAAAAAAATAGGATTTAGTTATATACAAAAATTTTCTAATTTATACATATTACAATTTAGACATAAAATATAGAAACAAAATTTGTGAAAAAAAAAACATATTTTTTTAAAATTAAAGAAAACAGACATATTTTATTATTATTTATTTATTATTGAGAAATATACATAATATATTTAATTTTTAATATTATAATATTTAAATCAAATAAAAGGAAAGAAAAAAAGTGGAAACTTACCTGGCTGGGGTTTGAACCCAGGCCAGCTTGATTTCCAGGAAGCACAACAACCATCAGGCTAAGCATACAATTGTGAAATATATCCAGGAATAATTTATATTATTTTTTTAATAGAATTTGAATTTGAGAACAGGCGCGAACTGGCCTTCTTCTTCCTCCCATTACCTGCGGATTTTGCAACGTTTTCTCCTACGAATATTGTTACGAGTTCTTCCATCCTGCGAAACACAAACTTCATCCAAACGGTAAAATTTCACAAAATTGATTGCACCATTGTATTGCTACTGAGTTTTTCAATCGTCCTATGTTTTTCAAATCCATTTATCATTTGAAAATCGTGAAACCCTAAAGAGGGCCGAAAACCCTAATCATGGTGAATTCTTGTTCCTGCAATGAAAATCCAATTGAACCACCCAGAATCGTTCTAGAGTTCATTCTAAACATCCTACAACAATCAAAAACAGTTTAAACATGATAAATTAATGGATTCGAAAACAAAATATTCAAGGTCAAGATGAACTCGGGTTGAGCAATTGGGTGTGTATATGATGCATATGGATGATGATTTATGATCAGAAGAGTCCAAGGAAGCTTGCTATGTCTTCCAAATACCTTGCAATGCTCTGAATTTGAGAACCCGAATATGACTTTTTTGAAAGATTTTTGTGCTTTTGATCTTACCTTTAGGCTGCTGCAAATTCGTGTCTAGGGTTATGTTTGTGCTTAGTATATATGTGTGATGAATTTAGGTCAGAAACATTGATGTGTTGTGTGGATATTTGATCCAAAAAATATTCAAAAAGATCATTGTATAAATTTCAAATATTTGATCATGAGTGCTTGCTATTTTGGGAGAGATCACATGATTTCCTTCTCATTCTAATTCAATCAATGATTATGAATTTCTAGAAACAAAATCTTCACCCAAAAATAGATTTTTATATTTTTTATTTATTTAAAATGATTTTTATGAATTAAATCAATAATAAATAAATAAAAAATAATAAAAATGATGAATTTTGGTCAATTGGGTCGTGCACCATGTTATGAGATGGATTGGGTCATAAATTAGGCAGCCCATTTGGAAAGAAATATTTCTAAGCCTCCATTTTCAATATAAATCATCACAAAATTGTCTAACTTTGCAAGGACACATCTCCCTCAATTTTAAAGGTATGAGGGTGTTCTTGGACTTTTTGGAAAGCTTGAAGAGTCCTCTAAACAACCCCATTGGTTTCAGGTCCATATCATTTACCAATCTCAAGTTATGCCCTTTTGAAGTTGTTGACTTTTTGTTGACTTTTGAAATGACCTATAATGTCTTAGATCATATCTCTCAAATGAAGCATTTTTGGGCTTAACCTTCAACATCAAAGTTGTAGAGAATTCAATTTCCTTCAAAATGAGCTTTGGATGGAGACTTGGTGATGAAGCATGTGAAAGTTATGGCTGGTCAAAGTTCAGTTGACTTTTATTGAGGAAACCCTAATTTAGAAACTCCTGATTATTGATGATCTGGAATCTCCTTGATGAATCATGATCAACCCTTGATCAAATGATGAATTTTACTTCATATACTTGATGTTGGCAAAAAATCATGAAGTTTGACTTTGGTTTGACCACAGTTGACCTCAGTTTGACTTTTTAACTGCATTGACTGATTTTGACTTATCTGATCATCTGACTGAGCAAACTTTTGAGAAAAGTCTTGAAACTTGACATGGGGGTTCTTATACACATATAAGATGTTATGAAACTCACTTGAGGTATTGGAAGTCCATTTAGCCTGATTAAAGTCAAAACCCTAGTTATGGATGCCCTGCTTAGGAGGTGCATTGTCTGAGGGAATTGTCAACTTCTTTGACCAATTGTGAACTATGTGAACCTTGTGAATCTTCATAAAATGTCTTGTGACACCCATGGGAAGTATTGTGAAGCTTGTGAACCTTATGAACCTCATGAAGTGACTTTGTAGACCTCATGACCCTCAGGGAAGCTTTGTAATCATTATGGATCTTGTGAACCTTGTGAACCTTCAAGAAGCAACCTATGGACTTCATGAACCTCATGAAAGGTCTTGTAGATGTTTGAGAAATTTGGTGAACCTTGTGAACCTTCAAGAAGCAACCTATGGGCTTCATGAACCTCATGAAAGGTATTGAAAGCACTGTGTGACTTGTGAACCTTGTGAACCTTCATAAAGTAGCTTGTGGACTTTATGAACTTCATGAAAGGTTATGCAAGTTGTTGGAGAACTTGTGAACCTTGTGAACCTTCTTAGAACACAAAGTCTTGTATTGTGAGGGCAAATTTTGGGGTGCAACAATCACCAAGTGTTCTTTTCCCTTGTGAGGTGAACTACGATTGCTCTGATTCTATCCTAGTCAGGATACGTAGGCAGAAGGTGCGATGCCTTTGCGAGCAAACTTAGAAAACCACTTAGGCCCTTTTTTATTTATTTTTATCTCAATTCCCAATCCTTAAAACATAGCACAATTCACAAACTTAGCAAGTAATTAAACAAAAGGTTCATGTAGAGTACTACAGATATTTAGGGTGCTAATACCTTCCCTAGATATAACCAACCCCCGAATCCCCGAATCTCTTAAGCGTTGTCGTTACATCGCGAAAAAGGTTCTTTCTTTCTTTAGACCTATCCTTTGGATAAATTAAAGTCCGGTTGTAAAAAGAAATACGATTCAAGTTAATTAATAGCTTGATATCAAATTTTCACCGCAACAAAGGTCATGACATCAGGAGTGACATTGCTTCTTTTCTGCAGGGTAGCTTCCATGGACTCCATCAGGTTCCAATATAGCCTATCTAGCTTTACCTGATGACCAATCTTTGGGTATCCCTTCTTGTCTAGTCTTCCCACCTGACTTTTCTTACAACCTGTCCTTCTTTCTGAAGCATATTTTGAGGATCCTTTTGATGATGATTTGGACCTGGTTCTTTTCTCTAGCCCTAGGTGATCCTTTTCTTCATTTACCAGTCCATTTATGGTACTGCTGGGCTCCATAGGTAACAGTTATTCTTGGATCTAGATCACCTCATTTCTTCCTTACCCTCTTCATTGATCACCACACACTTGTCTTTGGAAAAATGGACTTTTAAACCTTGATCACATAGCTGACTTATGCTTATTAGGTTAACATTTAGTCCTTTAACTAACAAGACATCCTTCAATTTTGGAGCTTTAGTACTGTCAAGTTGTCCAGCACCTGTGATTTCTCCTCTAGCTCCATCCCCAAAGGTTACATGAATAGATGAATGAGGTTTGAGTTTGATCAACAGATCCTCAATTCCAGTCATATGCCTGGAGCAGCCACTGTCAAAGTACCAATCTTCATTGGTAGGCAACCTTGAAGAAGTGTGTACCGATAGTGCAACAGTCTTGGCAATCCATTGATTTTGCTTGTTATGCACTTCTTTCTTAGCCTGATGCTGCCTCTTGCCAGGCTTGGTGTTGCACCCCAAATTTGTCCTACCTTTACATAGTTTCTAGTGTCACTTTATTTTGAATGAATAAAATGACACAATTGGCAAGAGACCGTGTGTTGTGAGTGTGAGAGGTCGAGAGTTCGAATTCCACCTTCTTCACTTTTTGTTTTGTTTCTTTTATTTTTATTCTAACTTTTCTATTTTCATAAAAAAAATTAATAATAATAACAAAATAGTTTTTTTTATTATTTAATTATTATTTTTGTATTTTATTTAAATTATTTTTAAAAAAATATTATTTTTTTCACTTTTTTTCATATTATTCATAAAAACATCCAAAAATTATAAAATTAAAAATATTAGAAAAGATTTTATTCTTTTTATAATATTTTATATGTTTAGTAAATAAATAGGGTTTTAAGTTTGTTTTAATTTGTTTTAGTTTTGACTAATTCTTTAAGTTGGGCTTTAAAGTGGGCATTAGGTTAGAGTTAACCCTAATTTGTTATCTATATAAACATGAGTTGCATTTGAGAAAAGGGGAGGAGGAGACAAAAGAAAAAACGGCGACTGTTCTCACAACTTATCAGAGAAGAAAGGAGGAATCCACGAACCCAGAAGGAGAAGAAAGGGACAGTTCTTCGAAGAAGAAGACAGAGCTTCCTTCGTGAATCATCATCATCGTGACTCAGAGAAGCTCAAGCTCTCATCATTGTCCTCCTTCCGGAACTGCTTCAAATCTCATCTCAAGAATCTGTCGCCGTTACCGTAAGCTTTTTTATTTTATGTTTATTTTTTTTTTCTTTTTATTATTATTATTGTTTTATCTTTTATTTATTTTAGTGTACTAAGAATTTGTAGAGTTTTTTTATTTTCTTTCCTAACTTTTTAGATTTAGTTAATATCAAAATAAATTTTCTTAATTAAAACTCCTCTTGAACCAAAATTCTTTTTTCAGAGGTTAGTGCATTATTTTTAATTAAACCATTTTTAAAAAGAAATACAACAAAAGAAACATAAAGCTAACATTAAGACCTTTTATTCAACATTAAAGCTTTTTTTTGAACAAGATTTAAAATTCTTTTATTAAAGTTAAAACCTCTTTTAAAGTTTTTTTCTTCCAAAACTAAAACTTTTTTTTTTCCAAATTTAAACCACCTTTTTAAAATTTAAATCTAAATTTGTAAATTAAAACCATTATTTAGTTAAAGTTACTACAAACCTTTTTAAAAATCTATATATATATATATATATATATATATATATATATATATATATATATATATATATATATATATATATATATATATATGTATATATATATATATATATATATATATATATATATATATATATATATATATATATATGTGTGTGTGTGTATATATATATATATATATATATATATATATATATATATGTATATATATATATATATATATATATATATATATATATATATATATATATATATATGTATATATATATATATGTATATATATATATATATATGTATATATATATATATATATATATGTATATATATATATATATATGTATATATATATATATATATGTATATATATATATATATATATGTATATATATATATATATATATATATATATATATATATATATATATATATATATATATATATATATATATATATATATATATATATATATATATATATATATATATATATATATATATATATATATATATATATATATATATATATATATATATATATATATATATATATATATATATATATATATATATATATATATATATATATATATATATATATATATATATATATATATATATATATATATATATATATATATATATATATATATATATATATATATATATATATATATATATATATATATATATATATATATATATATATATATATATATATATATATATATATATATATATATATATATATATATATATATATATATATATATATATATATATATATATATATATATATATATATATATATATATATATATATATATATATATATATATATATATATATATATATATATAACTTATAATTAAAAACCATTTTTTATAACTTATAATTAGTTTATTTTTTTTAATAAATTGAAATTATATTTTTTCTGATGACTAATAATTAAAAACATTTTAATAGCTTATAGTTAGTATTTCTTTTTTTTATAATTTATAGTTAGTAACAGTTTTTTATGATTTATAGTTAATTTAGTTTTTAATAAATTGTAATTAAAAAAAAACATTTAGATTGCTAATTTATGACGTTCATAACTTTTTTTTCTCAGTTGTATTAGTTTATTGATCCTTTATTTTTTTGCATTCCATTTTATAGTTGTAATTTACGCGAGGCAATCGTCGCTCTTATTTCATTATTATTCTTGCATTTTCCATGGATGTAATTTACGCGAGGCCATGGTCGCAGTTTATTTATTATTTTTTTTTTTGGGGGGGGGGGGGATTTGTAATTGACGCGAGTGATCGTCGCGACGCTCTTTCCGCTTTCTTTACTTTCCGCACTTTAATTTCCGCCATATAATAATTTGCCATGTTTTGCATGATTTACCGTTATGTTCATTTCCGAAGGATTAGGTCTAGCTATTTGATCGCCGAGTAAATAACCCTAACTTTTGACCATTTCAAAACCCTAATAGCCTAGGTGTCCCGTCGTGGACGAAAACGCCCTTTACCCTAGCATTAGGTCAAAGAGTCGCCGTACTCTGCTTTAGGGTTTCCCGCCGTGGAATCCCTAATTTCAACCCTAATTTTAATTCAACTTTTCAACATAGAAATAGGAGTTTCAAGACTTCACGTAAGCGCTTCTTTAAGAAATGCTTACTTCCCTTGAAACCTTGACCATAGTCAAGACGTTTCTAACTTCCCTTTCGAGGGGAACTACAATTACTCTGATTCCATTCCCGTCAGGATATGTAGGCGCAAGATGCGATTTCTTGCCGAGTAAACTTAGGACTAACCCTTAGATCTTTTAGGTCACTCTATCCCTTAGCAATATATTTCAAACAGATAATAAAATAAAAAAGCATACAATAAACAAAAGGTTCCTGTAGAGTACTACAGAAGTTTAGGATGCTAGTACCTTCCCTAAGCTTAACCAACTCCTTACCTAGATCTCTCCCTGCATTGTCTTTACGATGCAAAATTAGGTTTTTCTCTTTTGACCTTTTCCTTCGGATAAATCAAAGAGCGGTTGTGAATCAAGAATTGTGATTCAAACTAATTAATAGTTTGATATCCTATTTCCACCGCAACAGAAAATGGCGACTTCACTGGGGATATGATAATTTTTAAGGGTTTTCCCTACCTCGTTTATTGCATGCTATTTACTTTATTATTTTTTTGCTCATATATAATATGTTCATATTGTACCTCGCTTGGGGGGTATCTATTTTGTTGTGAGATAAGTCCTACACCCGGACTTGAGTGACCTTATTATAGGAGGTGAGATATTCAACGAGGCTTATATGGAGTGATTCCCGACCAAGCCGACTTGAGAATCACTGCTCAGTTGAGACCCTTTCAAAAATGGTTCGGTTGAACGAGTATTCGTGAAAACCTTTACCATGGTCGATTTGAGTCTATGATATTGAGGACCGTAGTACCTTAACACCACCTTGGTTTTATCTAGGATGTAGTGCAAGGACTATGAGGGAATATTCCCGAAATAGTCGCTACGCGATACTACACTCAAAAGAGATTCTCTTGAGAATATTATTGACCCCCGAGTTAGTCGGAAAGTTGATAATATCCGAAAGATGGATTGATGACTTTGGGCACCGCTTTAGAACCTTGTTCTGCAGGTACAACTAACCTATAGTACATACCTTTTGCGAAGGGTAGACCTTAACTCTATTCATTGTCCTCTAACCTAGGACCTTTGTGTGTATTTGTGCTTTGCATCCATAAAGCATCATATCACTCATAGTTTCAAGGAATTCAACCGTCCTTTGCAAATTCGAAAAGCCTTACATTTTAAAGTCTAAAATTTTTTCCAACTTTCCTAAAAAGGAATATTTGCGATCGACCGTTGAAATTCTTGAAACCATCGCATTGTAGCATCATGTCTTGCATATCATATGTAGGTCTGTAACTCATGTCCAGTTGTCTTTACCTTCCAGTGCTTCTTTGAGTCATCAAGCTGATTCCTCGACACAGATATCAGACTAGAGCTAATTATAGACGCCAGATGTCAGAACAAGAGGAACATAATGCGAAGGTCCGAATGGAGATTGATGAGTTGAAAGCAGGCATGACCAGGCTTACCGAGATGCTTCAAGTGTTGATTGCCAGAGGAGAGCCACCTCAGAGGACTGTCATTCAAGAAGTTTCAAGTGCTGATCCACCTCTTGTTCCAGCGCCACCCTCTACTTGGCCGGAGTTTGGTTTACCTCATAACTACTCTCCACCTATTGTATCTGCCGCTACGATTGGTCAGACTGTCAGGCCGGTTTTTCAAGCTCCTGGACTTACCGAGGCCCAACCTGTGGTCCACACGGTTAACCAGACTGTCCAAGCTCCCGTTGAGATTCCTCCCTATGAGTATTATGTTGTCGGTGTTCAAGAAGATTTTATTGAGCCTGAGATCACCCGTGAACAATTTCAGATCATAAACAAGAGACTCCAAGCTATCGAAGGTACTGATTTCTTCAATGTTGATGCAGACAATATGTGCCTAGTTTCTGGTCTTGTTTTGCCTGCCAAGTTCAAGACTCCTGAGTTCGTGAAGTATCAAGGTCATTCATGTCCAAGAGCCCATCTAGTCATGTACTTCCGAAAGATGGCAGCTTACACCAACAATTAGAAGTTGCTCATCCATTGCTTTCAGGATAGTTTGAGTGGTGCTTCTCTTAAATGGTATATGAACTTAGAGCATAACAGTGTCCACTGCTTGCAAGATCTCGTCAACGCTTTTATGAAGCAATACAAATACAATTTGGATATGGCTCCCGATCGTCGTCAGCTTCAAAGTATGTCTCCGAAGGAAAAAGAGTCGTTCAAGGAGTATGCTCAGCGTTGGAGGGAGTTAGCTTCCCAAGTCGAACCCTCTATAGCAGAGAAGGAACTGACAGGAATATTAATGGATACTGTCTCCTTTCTATTAGGAAAAGATGATTGGGAGTGTCTCTTCAAGCTTTATAGATCTGGTGACTATTGGCCAAAGGTTAGAAGAAGGTTTGAAAAATGGGAAGGTATCCAAAGCTGCCGAATCTTCTAATGGTGCAAAGAAATCCTATGGGAATTTCCATAAGAGGAAGGACGAGCAGACCAATGTTGTCATGACTGAATCAAGAAAGCCTCGCCAGGGATCGCAAGCTGTTTTTGCTCCACAGCCAGCTCAGATCGCTCAACATCCAGTTATTAGACATGACCAGTCTCGAAATAGGAACCAATTTGATCCTATTCTCATGACTTACACAGAGCTATATCCGTACTTGGTTCAACGAGGGCTGATTACTACCAGGGCTTTGCCACCTCCTCCTAATCCTCTTCCAGCTGGATTTAGGGCTGATTTCCAGTGAGCTTTTCATGAGAGTGCTTTAGGCCACGACTTGGAGCATTGTTTTGCACTGAAAGCCAGAGTGCATGAGTTAATGAGGGATGGAATACTTGATTTTGAAGATAACCCTCCAAATATCCAGAAAAATTTGTTGCCAGCACATCAAAAGTGAAGCTTCGGGCTGACCTCAGCAAGCTATTTATTTGTTTTAGACATGACAGTTTATCTTTGTATTGTTTTAATCACAGACCTTTGTTTCTCATTGTTTGTATTTTCCTTATTTTATTAGTTGTTTGCTTTCGAACTATGTTTGTACTTTTATATTAATGAACTGAGCATTGCAACTTTTGATTTAATTCATTTTATCTATTATTTTCATCTCTATACTTTATCTTTCAAATATTTATTTTTGTCCAAATTTTTGGTATGCAAAGATTGGAGGGAGGATGACGAAAACATTATACCCATAACTGTTGTCAGTATGCTTTCAATCAAACTTTGTTGACGATGTAAGGCATTGTTTCGATCCCCAAACACTGGAGAAATAAGGAAGTTATCCCCTTGTCACCCCCTTCGAGCTTAGAAGTTGGAGTTTCTTTCTTTACAAAAAACCGCAATTTTAACCTTGGGGCATGGGTAGTTCTCAGTTAACTTGGTTGTGTGTTCATACAATACACCTTTCATACAAAGGTCGCACTTACAATTTTCCTTCGCACACAGCAAGTAAGTGTTGAAGATGTTTTTCAATCAGAAGTCGATTATGGTTCACCGTGATCATTAAGCTAGGCAGTCACTTCCTTTAAAAAAATCAAAAGAAAAGCTCGATAAGTCAAAACCTATGAAGGAGACTTATGCAAAATTGGGGCATCCTGCTGACTGTAATCTTCACAAAAAAAACACAGTTCAGGCAAAAGTTAGGGATAATAAAAAGAGGAGATCTTTAAATCCTTACCCTGAAAATCCTCAATGTCAAAAGAACCATATGTTGTAAAGAAGCAGTGGCTGCCTTTTCGTAGGTCCCTTGACTTTTGAACCATCCCTACTACCATCAGTGCAATTCCTAACCTATAGGAACCTGAATGCATAATATGAGTTAACTGAGCGTAGGACTGAAGATTATCACGTAGATTGGGCGGGAACAAACAAATTTTGAGCCTTTATCCTTTGTTTCATAAACCGTGAACCAGACCACGTTACAACCCTCAAAAGACCTAATTGAAACAAGAATATTTTGAAAGCATGCTATAGCAAGGTTGCGTAAGCTGACTCCTAAAGATCTTTGTGAATCATTTATTTTGGCCGTATACTTGTATTAAACTTTGATCGTCCTGGACCACCGCGTTCTAACCGATGACTCATTTAATTTTCATTTTTCAAAAAGAATTTTGATTTCAAAAGTTGCATGAACTTTGCATTACCATGTCCATATGAATATTTTTGTTTGCAAATTGGCTTTTCTCTAAGGAATTTTCAAACAATCGAGAAACTTGGTCAAGTTATCCTATCAGGGGAAAAGTCTTCTCAGATCTGGTTTAGCCATGAGATTCTCAAGACTCGGACTGGGGCAAACCTTCCGAGGGTACAGTAAAACAGTCATTTTCAGAATCAGACAAGCTGAAGCAATTATCAGTTCATCTGTAATGGATAATTTAATCTGGGGCAGTTTATTTGAAAGATCTCCAAGCGGCTTTCCATCCTTCCTATGAGGACCATCAACCTGATTACAATTTAGCAAGTGGCAGTGATCTCCGGGTTGAGGAATCAGTTTTCCAGTCTTGTCATCTTACCAGAAGAGTCGAGCCTTGTCGTCGACATCTGCATTTACATTTGATCATATCTCATAACATAATTCATATACATATACATATCATACCTATGCATAACATGAGTGTTTCATCCTCATTTGCATTTCTCCCGAGCTCGTGTTTTATCCAGGTCTTACCTTGTGGTCGAAGTCCAACTTACTTGGCACCTACCAGACAACTTTGTGTCGTATCCATCTGATGCTCTTCCAGATATGACGTTTTTCTTATCCGATGATTTTCTGAATATGCCTGTTCCTTTTACGTCCAATACTATTCTCATATATTGTGTTTATACCTTTCATTCAAATCCATTATTGGATGTCTGGTACCCTGATTTTAATGTCTTTTTCTGATGGTTTTCCAGATTGAGTCTTGTTGTTCTGATGTTCTTCCAGAACTTCGTTGTTACGTATCTGATGGTTTCCCAGATATTTTCCTTCGATTCTGACGGTTTTCCAGAATCTATCCAATGGTTTTCCGGATTTATTACTCTTTTTGATGGTTTTCCAGATCGAGTCCTTTATCTGATGGTTTTCCAGATATTTTCCCTGGATTCTGATGGTTTTTCAGAATCTATCCGATGGTTTTCCGGATATGTTTCTCTTTCAGATGGTTTTCCAGATTGAGTAGCTTTTATCTGATGGTGTCCCAGATATTTTCCTTCAATTCTGATGGTTTTCCAAGATCTATCCGATGGTTTTCCGAATCTGTTTCTCTTTCTGACGGTTTTCCAAATTGAGTATCTCTTATCTGATGGTTTTCCAGATATTCTTTTACGATTCTGATCGTTTTCCAGAATCTTTCCGATGGTTTTCCGGATAAATTCCTCCTTCTGATGGTTTTCCAGATCGAGTCTTTGTTCCGATGTTCTTTTAAAACTCTATCTGACGATTTTCCAGATACCCCTGTGATTCTGATGGTTTTCCAGAATCTTATCCGATGGTTTTCCGGATCTGTTCTCCTTCTGATGGTTTTCCAGACTGAGTTTTTATTCTGACGTTCTTCCAGAACCCCCTTGTTGCTTATCTGATGTTCTTCCAGATAGGTCTTCAAAACATGCCCCGTACATTTATTGCTTTCCTAAATGTTTCGGATTTACCTTCAGAACTTGTCTTCATCTCATCCTCCTATAGATGTCGTCCTTTTGTTTCTGGATATAGCCCAGGGTTTATTCGATGTTTTTCGAGTATCTCTGGTATGTTTTAGAGTTCATTCGATGTTCTTCCGGATGTCCCTGAAATTTGTTTCTTTGACCCCGAGGTTATTCGATGGTTTTGCCGAGTATCTCTGGTGTTCGTTTCTCTCTGTATAAT
This sequence comes from Lathyrus sativus, assembly GCA_963859935.3. Taxonomy (NCBI): domain Eukaryota; kingdom Viridiplantae; phylum Streptophyta; class Magnoliopsida; order Fabales; family Fabaceae; genus Lathyrus; species Lathyrus sativus. The sequence continues at coordinate 490,675,575 of OZ012740.1, read as the reverse complement.
TTCCGATGATTCCTGAAGATCCCGCTTGATCTCTTCGTTTAAAGGAATGACCCGGAAATTCCAGCACTTGTCGTTTACCTGATCCTACCGCCGTGTGGATCCTGTGTTACTGTTCGTTCTAAAGTGACAGTTGTCGCGCTATTCCACCAGTGCGTCGTATTCCCCAGTGTAGTTACTCGTCGCGTCTGTCCCCTATGACATCGTGTCCTCTGCATCCTTGCATTCATCATTCCATCATACGCATCATATTATATTCATGGCATTGTCAGCATTATAGTTCGTGTTATTTTGTCCATATCATTGCATATCACTGCATCTAGGGGCCAAATTTTTGGTTATCTGTATTTAAATCCCTTTCACCGCGATTTCTCGAGTCTCCGCTGCTCAAATTATACGGTGAAGCTATTTAAATAGGGGCATCTGTTGCACCCCAAATTTGTCCTACATTTACATAGTTTCTAGTGCCACTTTATTTCGAATGAATAAAATGGCATAATTGGCAAGAGACCGTGTGTAAGGAGTTGTGAGTGTGAGAGGTCGAAAGTTCGAATCCCACCTTCTTCACTTTTTGTTTTGTTTCTTTTATTTTTATTCTAACTTTTCTATTTTCATAAAAAAATAATTAATAATAATAACAAAATAGTTTTTTTATTATTTAATTATTATTTTCGTAATTTATTTAAATTTGACTAATTCTTTAAGTTGGGCTTTAAAGTGGGCATTAGGTTAGAGTTAATCCTAATTTGTTACCTATATAAACATGAGTTGCATTTGAGAAAAGGGGAGGAGGAGACAAAAGAAAAAACGGCGGCCGTTCTCACAACTTATCAGAGAAGAAATGAGGAACCCACGAACCCAGAAGGAGAAGAAAGGGACGGTTCTTCGAAGAAGAAGACGGAGCTTCCTTCGTTAATTATCATCATCGCGACTCAGAGAAGCTCAAGCTCTCATCATTGTCCTCCTTCCGAAACTGCTTCAAATCCCATCTCAAGAATCTGTCGCCGTTACCGTAAGCTTTTTTATTTTATGTTTATTTTTTTCTTTTAATTATTATTATTGTTTTATCTTTTATTTATTTTAGTGTACTAAGAATTTGTAGAGTTTTTTTTCTTTTCTTTCCTAACTTGTTAGGTTTAGTTAATATTAAAAGGAATTTTCTTAATTAAAACTCCTATTGAACCAAAATTCTTTTTTCAGAGGTTAGTGCATTATTTTTTATTAAACCATTTTTAAAAAGAAATACAACAAAAGAAACATAAAGCTAACATTAAGACCTTTTATTCAAAATTAAAGCTTTTTTTTGAACAAGATTTAAAACTCTTTTATTAAAGTTAAAACCTCTTTTAAAGTTTTTTTCTTCCAAAACTAAAATCTTTTCTTAAAACTAAAACTTTTTTTTTCCAAATTTAAACCACCTTTTTAAAATTTAAATCTAAATTTGTAAATTAAAACCATTATTTAGTTAAAGTTACTACAAACCTTTTTAAAAATCTATATATATCTATATAAAACTTATAATTAAAAACCATTTTTTATAACTTATAATTAGTTTATTTTTTTTAATAACTTGAAATTATATTTTTTCTGATGACTAATAATTAAAAACATTTTAATAGCTTATAGTTAGTATTTCTTTTTTTTTATAATTTATAGTTAGTAACAGTTTTTTATGATTTATAGTTAATTTAGTTTTTAATAAATTGTAATTAAAAAAAACATTTAGATTGCTAATTTATGACGTTCCTAACATTTTATTTCTCAATTGTATTAGTTTATTGATCCTTTATTTTTTTGCACTCCATTTTATAGTTGTAATTTACGCGAGGCAATCGTCGCTCTTATTTCATTATTATTCTTGCATTTTCCATGGATGTAATTTACGCGAGGCCATGGTCGCAGTTTATTATTTTTTTTTGGGGGATTTGTAATTTACGTGAGTGATCGTCGCGACGCTTTTTCCGCTTTCTTTACTTTCCGCACTTTAATTTCCGCCATATAATAATTTGCCATGTTTTGCATGATTTACCGTTATGTTCATTTCCGAAGGATTAGGTCTAGCTATTTGATCGCCGAGTCAATAACCCTAACTTTTGACCATTTTAAAACCCTAATAGCCTAGGTGTCCTGTCGTGGACGAAAACGCCCTTTACCCTAGCATTAGGTCAAAGAGTCGTCGTACTCTGCTTTAGGGTTTCCCGCCGTGGAATCCCTAATTTCAACCCTAATTTTAATTCAACTTTTCAACATAGAAATAGGAGTTTCAAGACTCCACGTAAGCGCTTCCTTAAGAAATGCTTACTTCCCTTGAAACCTTGACCATAGTCAAGACGTTTCTAACCTCCCTTTCGAGGGGAACTACAATTACTCTGATTCCATTCCCGTCAGGACATGTAGGCACAAGATGCGATGTCTTGCCGAGTAAACTTAGGACTAACCCTTAGGTCTTTTAGGTCACTCTATCCCTTAGCAATATATTTCAAACAGATAATAAAATAAAAAAGCATACAATAAACAAAAGGTTCCTGTAGAGTACTACAGAAGTTTAGGGTGCTAGTACCTTCCCTAAGGTTAACCAACCCCTTACCTAGATCTCTCCCCGCATTGTCTTTACGATGCAAAATTAGGTTTTCCTCTTTTGACCTTTTTCTTCAGATAAATTAAAGAGCGGTTGTGAATCAAGAATTGTGACTCAAACTAATTAATAGTTTGATATCCTATTTCCACCGTAACACTTGGCATGAAGCTGTCTTTTTCCATGTGTATCATGATGCTGTATTTTTCCATACCTACCTTGTTTGGTCTTGCTTTGGCCAGAAATCCATGCAACCAGAAGCACACAGCTCGAATATGCCCAAGTTTTCCACAATGGTAGCATCCATGCCTTTGGAATTGTCTCTTAACTTGATTCCAATTTCTGTGTGGAGGATGTTGTAACTTTGACTGTGACATCCTTTGTACCTTTTGAGTCTCAGGCTGCAACTTCTTGAGTTTGAGCACAAGATTTTGTTTATCAATATATCCTAGTCCAGATCTATCTCCTGAGGTTTGTCCACTATGCAGAATCTCCTCTAGGGTGTCAGTCCCAGAATTGAGCATTCTTATAGATTTTTCCATTTGATCCTTCTTACTTTTCAAGTCCTGTACTTCACTTCTGAGTGTGTCAATAGTGGCTAGATGCTCTCTCTTTTCAACTTCTAACTCCTTGATGATTTTCTTCTGTTGCTCTCCTTGCTGAACCACTTATGTACTCCTGATGTGAAGCTTTTTGTATGAGGCTGCAAGCTCCTCAAATGAAAAATCTTCATCACTTGACTCATCATCAGAGATGTACACACTGTTAAAAGCAGCAATATGTTTAGCTGATTCCTCTTCTGATCCACTATCTGAATCTTCATCAGACCAGATGACTGTCAATCCTTTTCCTTTCTTTTTGAGGTATGTGGGACATTCTGTCCTAACATGTCCATATCCCTCACACTCATGGCACTGTACTCCTCTGCTTTGGTTGGCTTTATCTTCATATTTTTATTTGTCAGCAGGTAAGCTTTTGGAATAAGGTTTAGACTTAGCATTTATCCTTTTGACCAGTTTGTTGAACTGTCTTCCAAGCATGGCTATTGCATCTGATAGATCTTCCTCTTTTTCATCATTTGAAGCCTCAGCAGTGTTTGAGACAAGAGCTATACTTCTGCTCTTTTTCTCCACAGCCTGATCACACATCCCCATCTCAAAGGTTTGAAGGGAACCAATGAGTTTATCCACCTTCATGTGGCATATGTCTTGAGCTTCTTTAATGGTTGTTACCTTCATGGAAAACCTTTTAGGTAATGACCTTAGAGTCTTCCTTACAAGCTTTTTTTCAGCCATCTTTTCTCCCAAAGCTCTTTAGGTGTTAGCTAGTTCAAGAACATTCATGTAAAAGTCATGAATGGTCTCATCTTCCTTCATTCTAAGAATTTCAAATTTTGTGGTCAGCATTTGAAGTCTAGACATTTTTACCTTGGAAGTTCCTTCATGAGTAGTTCTGAAAGTGTCCCAAACATCCTTTGCTAGTTCACAGTGGTGGACCTGTCTAAAGATGTTTTTGTTTATACCATTGAAGAGAGAATTCAATGCTTTAGATTCCCAAGAGCCAATGCCTCTTGCTCTTTGGTCCATTCCTCTCCAGGAATTTGCACAGATACTCCATCCTTGTCAGTCTTCACAGGATGTTCCCAACCAGAGTTTGCAGCTCTCCAAGCCTTGCTGTCTAACGACCTTAGAAAAGCAGTCATCCTAGGCTTTCAATAGTCATAATTAGAACCATCCAGAATTGGAGGTCTATTTGTGAATCCAATATCTTTATCCATAGTACCAGAATTTAATTTCCCTAGATCTCACCCAGTAATAAACAGGCAGGGTGCCTGCTCTGATACCAATTGAAAATTCTGGCCAGCCCACGATGGATGTTCTAACAGAAGTTATAACATCCATTGTGACATTCACTACAGATCTACAATTATGCAGTAATTATAAAGCAGTAAATAACACAGTTGGTTGTTGACCCAGTTCAGTGCAACACACTTACATCTGGGGGCTACCAAGCCAGGGAGAAATTTCACTATCAGTAGAATTAATTCAGAGTCAAACCTCCAGTTTGCACTCCTCACTTAAGACCTACCCAATGACAATTTAACTTAGAGACACTCTAGACTTGAGTATACCCACTCACTCCCTACAATCACACAACAGTGATATCAAACAATTACAAATTAAATAGTAGAATGAAGAGACACGTCAACTACACACACACCTTGATCTTACTTCAAAGCTTTGATCAAGTGACACACACTCTTTCTTAACAGCTTCGAGTGATACACAACCTAGAAGCTACCTAACCAATGCAATCAACAGTTGCTTGGATTACAAGTGTTCCTAAGACACAATCGTGAAGGACAACCTCTTCACTTCTAAACCACTCTGGTGATTTCTTTGTTTCTCTATCTTCAACAGCTGCCTTCTAGGATTGCTTCTCCTGTTATTTATAGCAGCAGATCAGTCCTTGGGCCTGGGCGCATACATTAGGTTTTATCCATAATAAAACCTCTCTTCAGTATTTTGCACGCTTTCCACTTTGATCAGGTACATATTAGTTCCCCTAGGGCTTCTAAAATGTCTCCTGCATTCCAGCTTAAGCTTCTGATTTGTTTCCTGAGTTCTAGCTACCAGAATAACAAACATGCGTTTGATGTCATACGACCTATGTCATAACATTGAGTATGACATCCAGCTTAGCTTATAGTTAGCTTAGTTAACTTACCCCTGCACAGTCCATATTATGAATTTATCAACATCAGACATGACATTCATACATACACTAATATTTTGCCATAAAATGCAGCCAATCAAGAGCACTTACAGTAATCTTAATGCAACGTTCATGCAGGTTTTAAAAAAAGAGTCGTTTATTCATGTGTCATGATAGTGTGAGACAGATGGACTATTAGTCCAGACGTTGTGCAGATTTGACTAGTGTGTGAAAGATATAGCAAGAAGAATGACACCAATGCTAAAGATTAGCAAATATGTGGGAAGTCATTTTACGCAACCTTGCAATAGTATGCTTTCAGAATAAACCTCGCCTCAATTAGATCTTTCAATGGTTGTAATGTGGTTTGGTTCACAGTTCATGAAACAAAAGATATAAAGCTTAAATCTTGATTTGTACTCACCCCTTCTTCATGATGATCTCCAGTACTATGTTCAGCTAATTTTGCACATGTTTGTCTTCCAAAAAGGTTGACAGTGTAAGCTTGATGCTTCAAGGTTTGCTTGAAATGGCATTCACCTTATTTTGTTTTGACGGATTTCAGTGACCTTTTGATTTTGATATGGTGGTCACTGAATTTTTTTTTGTTGAGGATTTGAGGGCCTCTTTTTGTTTTGTTTTGATCCTTAACTTTTGCATGGACTAATTTTGCTTGTCAGGTCCATTGGGATTGCCTTGATTTTTGCCTAAGTCTCCTTTGAGGTTCTCGACTTATCAGGCTTTTGATTTTTTTGATTTTGTATTTTGATTTTGTTGGAGGATTATGACTGCCAAGTCATGAGTCTTTGAAGAACAACTGTCATGTCTTATGAATTTTGCTTCGTGATTCGAGTGTGTAGTTGGATTAACTGAACACTATCCTGCCCCAAGTTGAGTGTAAGGGATTGAATATCCAAAGGAAATTGCTACTTCTTGGCTCAAAGTGGTTAACTAGGGACTAACTCCTTGTCTCCCCAATATTTGGGGATTGAAACAATTCGTATACATCATCAGCGAGATTTTATTCGAAAGCATACGATTTGTAAGTATGGGTATTTTGTTCTCATCATCCTTCTTCCAATCATGATAAACAACATTTGATAAAGAGAGTGTGGTGGAATATGTGTCGGTGACTTGCAGTAAATGGAGAAAATGAGTGAATACGACATAACTGATTCAAAACATGCATAATCACTACATTAATAGCACCGAATATGAAAGGCAATGTTCAAAGTGTACAGTAATTAAACAAACAAAGACAAAATACAAGAAAGCAAAAGATGAAATGGCAACATGACTGCCTTCTTTGGGGAGATAAACTTGACTGACTTTGATTTGATGTTGGTCCTAGCTTGGCGGCAGCAAAGGGTTGTTCGTGATATTTGCAGTCCTTCCTTTAAATGTGAGAAATTGCGTGTCAACCAAGTCTTGAAATTTTTGTTTGAAAGCTCAGTAATCCGCATTCGTGTATCCTGGAGCGCCCTTATGAAACTCGCAATGGCCATTAGCATCATAGTCTGGAGGAATGACAGTCGGAGGAGCCAGGTCTCTTGGAGTAATTTCCCTTTTCTTCAGCAATTTAACAAATATCTTAGCATACGTTATTAGTAGATGATCAAAGATTCTATCTGGCCTCCTTGTCCTCTACTGATTAGGATGGCCTTTCTTTTGAGCAGATCGTTGTTGTTGATTCTAAGGAGGATACTGATATCCTTCCTAATTGTATGATGGTTGTTGAAGAGCCTGTTGTTGATGCATTAGAGCTTTAACAACTGGCTGATGAGGCATTGGAGCGTATTGCACGACAACAACATATGGATACTGGAAGTAAGGGATTTGATAAGGCATTGGAGCGGGAGCTTGTTGAGCTTGCCCTTTTTTAGCGAAGATGGAATTTGTTTTGCCCTCCTTCTTGTATCCGTTAAAAGGCTTCTTAGTTCCAGAATGGCTGCTAGAACCTCCTTGGATCTTCACGCTCTTCAAACCTTCTTCAATTCGCTCAATGATGATCATCAATTCAGAAAATCCAGCAGAAACACTATCGATCAACTTCTCGTAGTAGTGGCCTTGCAAGGTACCCATGAAGATGTCAATCAGTTCACGGTCAATAAGAGGTGGATGCACTCTTGTAGCTAGCTCTCTTCAGTGTTGTGCGTACACCTTGAAGGATTCATTTTCCTTTTTATCCATACTCTAAAGTTGAGTATGATTTAGAGCAAGGTCAGTGTTGTATTTGTACTGCTTGACAAACGCATCAGCTAGCTGAACCAAAGTGCGCACACTGCTATGCTCCAGCTGCATATACCATTCGAGAGATGCTCCAGACAAGCTGTCTTGAGAGCAATGAATCATTGGTTTTTCGTCTCTGGTATAGACAGCCATCTTGCGACAATACACCTTCAGATGAATGTACGGACAATTGAGTCCTTTGTACTTTGAAAATTCCAGCACCTTAAACTTGGGAGGAATGACGATGTCTAGCACCAAGCACAATTCTAGAGCATTCAAAGAAGTTGAGTTATTCCCCTCCATGACTCAGAGATTTTCAGCTAAATCGCGACATATTTTGATGGCTTCAGAATCTTGAGCAGCATTAGGATTGGCAACGAGGATAGTAGCTTCATAGTTTTGCACGTCATCATACTGATCTTGCAGGTTCTCTTCAGCATCAGAAGTGGGGATCTGCATGACAACAGGTTGGGCTTGTGGGATGGCTCTAAAAGTAACTTCAGGTGTAAGGAGTGGTTGAGAAGTGGCTCCTTCAGCTGCGGTAGTGAAGTTCATTGGGATCCCATAGTTGATGGGGTTGGGAACAAGAACTGAGAGCCTCGAGGTAGACCATTGCACATGAACATTATTTTGGGCGGCAGTAGCTTCACGCAGTTCTTCCTCCTTTATGGCCGTAGTGATGGCTTCGAGAATCTGGTCAATCTTTCCTTTGAGGGAGTCCAATTCCTCTCTGAAGTTAGCTTGCTCTTGTTGAGTCTGCTCCATAACGCGTCTTGTATTGGCTCGAGTTGCGTACAGGTGTCGAGGAATCAAATTGATTCACTAGAGAGGAAGGAAGAAGAAATGAGATTCTGCTGATGAAATGAAATGCAAGATGCATAATTGATGCAATGCAATGACATGTATGTAAGATACAATACAAGATGCAAGATCCAGGATCACAAATTTAATCAATTCTGAAGCTGGTCACTGTAACGGGTAAATAACCAAAGTATCTGATCAACAAAACCTTAAAGGTGGGATCTATACGCGAAGATCTAGATTTTTTACCCATAAACCCACTCACGGGATGGTTTCTACGTTGATGGATATGATTCCCAGGATCACAGACATTAATCATATCAAATGTCATGCAACAGGCTAGCTGCATTACAACTTTAATGACGAGAAGGTCTCTCTTGAGTGGGGTCCTCATGTTAGGCACACAAGGAGTGAGTCCTTATAGACTAACATTACATGACCACCAATATAGAACCGGTGCTAAAAGGTTCCCAAAATCACGAATCCTTTATGAATCAAGTCGTGCAACAGACTAGCTGTGTTACAACAGGATTTACGAATAAGTCTCCTATAGGGTAGCTTTCATGCTAGGCACACAAGAAGGGAGTCCTTGGGGACTAACACTACTCGACTCCCAGTTTTAAACTATGTGTTCCCTTTGCTTTTACCAAAGCTCAGGCGTCGAGCTTTACTTATGATATCATCCCAAGATCCAACAGGCAAACATGATAACAAGCATATATAAAAGCCATAAGAGAACAAATACATAAGCAAGAAGAAAACAAGAAAACGAAGATAAATCTCTTCGCAAACCCCTAAGTTAGGATCGAATCTCTCTTTGCATGGAGCAATATCCCCAGCAGAGTCGCCAGATGTCGCACCTCAAAAAATAAAAATTGAGAACACGACTCTCGTGTGAAAGGCGTGGAATGCGGTTTGACAGAGTCGCCACTAAACTTTATTCATCCCAAAACAAGGAAAGGAAAACATCGAGAAAACCTTTAAGGGAGAGATAAGAACATGATCGTCGCAACCATATTTTGGGTTCGGGAGTCAGTTACGCAAGGGGAAGGTATTAACACCCCTCACGTCTGTTATACTCAACGGGAACCTCTTAGTTCGCGATAAGCATTATCTAAGCTTGTTTGTTTTTTTCTCAACGACAAATGTAAAATGGTAAGATAAAAGGATTCGATGTTAGGGGAAAGTGGGTGGTTTAGGATAGGGTGCTTGCCAGGGATTAGGGCCCTTGTGCCTACGCATGCTCATTTGGACGAGAATGAGAAATCAAAGCTCTCTTAGTTCGACTACGGGAAAGGATATGGGAAATGGAAGATGGATATAATTGTGCTTTCCAAGATCATCGCAATCTTATGCCTACGTATCTTACATTCGAATGAATGAAGAATTAGAGCGTTCGTAGTTCGTGGAGACGACCACGAAAAAAGAGGGGTTGAATTGTGTTGAAGTTTGGTTTGGTAACGAAATATTGAATGACAAACAACCCAAAGGGGCGTGCCTCGAGAGCTGTCACCCAAGAATCCAAGGAATGCGAGATTCCGAGAACTCAGTTCTTCCAGGAGTTTATTAAAAAGGTTTTGATAAAGGTTGAACGTTTTGAATTCGAAAGATTGAATGAACAACAACCCAAGAGGCGTGCCTTGAGAGCCATTCATTCGAAGATCCAAGAAATGATAGATTCCAAGAATTTTCTTCTTTCGTGATTTGATTAAGAGAATGTTTAGATAAGAATTAAGTGTTTTAGAATGAAAGGTTGAATGAACAACAACCCAAGGCATATGCCTCAAGAGCCACTCATTCGAAGATCCAAGGAATGCGAGACTCCAAAAATCTTCTTCTTTCAAAGTTTGTTTAAGAAAGTGGTTTGAAAATGATTGAAATGGATTGGTTGAAAATAGGTTGATGGCGAGGCAAAAGGCGCCCGACTTACGAGTTTGAATAGAAATATCACTTGACGTTGGATCAAGGGTTTGCGAAAGAGGGGAGAATCAATACTAGTCCCTAGGGGTGCTCCTAATAACAAAACCATGACGAAATATGCAAATATGTGCGTTAGGTTGATGGTGAATGCTTACGAGCAATCGACTTACAATGGGTGTTTGAAAATGGCTTGATGACGAATCGAGAATTAGTTTGAAAATGGTTTAGTCTATGCTAGTCCCTAGGGGTGATCCTAGTAAACAAACCACAATCAAAGCAAATATAAAGGTGTACATTAAAAAGGGAGTGGGATACATGTAAGTTACACAGGATTGCACGAAATAAAAGGTTCATTGTTAGGTAGCCCAAGAGTAAGCCGTGTGTGTGCAAAATGTCCTAAACTACGCCTTGAGCGAAAGTCGGACAAAAGCTCCAAGCTAGGGTTTTTCTACAAAGTCCAACTTTTGTTGCTCGAAAAAGTAACCACATTCCACCCGTTTAAGCTTTTAGAGTTCGATCATTATTATTGTATTTTTGAGAAGTGTGAACAACATATGAACAATATGAATATGGTAAGATGACATGAATAATATGACAAGATAAATATCAACAATAATATATAATCAAGATAATATCCAAAATTGTATATGAATAATAATATAAAATCAAGATATATTGACGAAAAATTAAATCAATAATATATTGATGAAAATTAAAGTCAGTAGTTAGTCATTATTGAATGAATTGAGTCGAATGTAGCTCTAAATCGTCGTAGCACGATCTATGACGAAGGTCATACTATAGGAGGTCGTGCAAGTTGATATTTGTGCTAAAACACGATGGAGAAATGATATTGAGGATCATTCTCCAAAGTAATCGTGCCACACGAAAATAAAAGGTGACGGTCTCGTCTTAATCACAAACTTTTGTTAATTAATCGAAGGTAACCTATCACGACCCCAAAGTATAGAAAATGATATCGATGATCATTCACTACAGATATGAAATCATGAAGGTTAAACAATCTCAATAACCATCATCCATGATATATAGACTTTATAGACCAAAAGGAGAATCGAGGAAAAAAAAGTAAAATAAATGGATGAAATGGAAAAGGAAACCGTGAAGCGTTGTTTTTTTTTAATGAGAATTAAAAATTGTAGCAAAATCATTAAAAATAAAACAAAGAGAAATAAAAAAAAGTTAAAAAGAAAAATAAAAAGGGAAGGGGTGTGCGAAGGAACTGAAGACGTGGAAATATAGTATGAATCACTATGGGCTTATGAGCCCATTAACTAAGCAGAAAGGCTTAGTTCATGAAAAAAACAACATTATATTTTAAAAATACAAAAAAGGGATGAGGTGGCGAGTGATAAAATATCAACAACCTCCATCTGAATTCATCCTCACCTCTTATCAAGGCAAAAAGAGAAAACATGGTCAGCAGGGTAGCGATTTATTTCTCAAAAGGCAACGTAAAATCAGTATTAAAGTTCAATCAAAAAATGGAAGGAGGCAACAAAAAAAAGTTGCATCCCAACCTTCTCTCAAATGATATCTCACTAAAACTAAACTGCTCAGCCTTAATTGACGCTTTGAACACACACCACTTGAATCATGACAAACCCTAGCCTAAATCTTGAAACAAAACCTTGCCTGACCCACAAATTAGATCAAAACTAATGAACCTCAGTCAATACTGCCTACACACACCTGACTGAATATCTTCAAATGAAACACATACTTAGGCAACAGGAAAACAACATATTTTTGGATTTATTAAAATGATATTAGTGGATGGATATACAAATGAAAGTTATATACAAGTATGACAAATTTAGGGTATGACACGCATCCCCTTCCTTCGTACTTTGTGACTATTGTAATCTATGGATACTTTTTTGTAGAGACTCATTCTACTAGCGAAGGTTCTCCATAATCGACAAAAGATGTGCCATGTCCGAGGGATTTTGATCTTCACTCCTTCTAGAAGATGATCCATACATTGCGTAGTTGTGATAAAATATACCATTTTTGTGATGCCTAGAAAGTTTTACCGAGGTCCCACAGTGGGCGCCAAATGTTCTTACTAAAAAATATTTTGAGAGATCTCCCTGAAGCAAGCCAGGTGAGAGCATAATCATCCTATTAGTTAGGAGGTACCAGTTGTCCCTTTCCTCATTTGGGAAGTCTCCTTTTATACTCATTCCATCATCAATGGTTCTTTTAAGGATGCCTCTTCATATCCTATGTTAAAGCCACTCCCATTAACGTCATTCGTCCTCCATAAATATTAAGTAACGTTTCTCCCATTAATTTTCATAACTCTTATGCAATCATGGAGACATTTTGTAACTATTCTATTTGACCTTTTAACAGATCAAACCGAATTATTCCTCTGTCATAGTTACCCTGAGACCGAAACCAACTTGCTATGGTTTATGTAATACTACTTTACCGTGATCACCTCTAACATGCTTAGGATCATATTATCTGACTTGCTTGCTCTTGCACTTGGCTTGCAAAAGCTCGGACTTAGGGAATTCCAGGATGTACAATTTTAAATGTGGTTCAAATTACAGGTGCTTAACGACCGGTTACAAAATTCACAAATGAAAACTTATGGATGCCAATTCAATAATTTGAATTTTGGTTTTTGATTTTGTTGGTTAATCATTTGTTTTAGCTTTGTCGTCAAAAGATAATGTGTATGCCATTTACGTTTTGCAATTGGCATAAACAATGAATGTTTATGTTTCATTAATGGGCAAGACGATGACTTTTAGCTTTGTGTTTCATAAAATTGAGGGGGAAAGTGAGGCGCGCCATCCAGTTCTAAAAATAAACCAAAAATTCACTTGTAGGGGATTGAAGCCATGATCAATAAGCATTTTTCCTCAGTGTAAGATTAACCGAGGGTAAAATGACAATTTTCTATGACACATTTTGTTACCTTGCATAAGAAACTGTGGTAACACCTTATTTATAACTGAGGTAAATTTTTTGTGTGGCAGTTAGAGAAAGCCATTAAGAAAACACACACTCAATAACACACCCATAAAAGACGACCTAGTTAAAGATGATACCACCACACACACCATCAATTGACCAAAGAAACTGCAAGAAACACCAAAACCATTAAACACCCGCTACTACAGAAAATACATATGACAACAATTCTGAAATACATATAATGATGGTTGTATGTCCATTGTTAGGTAGTGTGTGATTCTATATATGTTGCTTTCCACCACAGGCGTGCAATCGTTGAAAAAAACTAGGAAGCATGCTAAATATCATAACGATTTTATTAAATAATCATTGTTATATATATTTAGGTCATGGGTTCGAAATCCAGCGGCTATAATTTAATTGAATAAATTTAACATTTCACTACGGTTATGAAGAGAATTATTGCGGTATGTATATGAGCTTATTATAAAATATGTGAATTGCTTGTTTTTCATTGTTCCTCAATAAACATATGCAACATTTCAAATTGATTTAAAGATAATAATCTAAAAAATTAAATTATTCTAGAAAAAGAACTTAGATGATCTATTATTTTTCGAATTGCATGTATCTTTTAATTCATCTATCACTCTTTAACATATAGAATTTGGTTCAATGCACCAAATTCTTCAAAGCAACAATTCAATCTCTTCTAGCTTATTTTGAAAATCATCAATTTATTGACTAATTTGGATTCATCGTCATCGCTATCATCATCATTATCTTAAATGACTATGATGATTATTATGATAACAATGATGACGATGAATAAAAATTTCTTAACAAATTTGATGCTTTTCAAAATAAACTAGAAGAAAATGAACTGTTGCTTTGAAGAACTTGGAGCATTGAACCAAATTCTATATGTTAAAGAGCGAGAGATCAATTAGAAGATGCATGCAATTCGAAAAACATTGGTTGATCTAAGTTGGTTTTCAAATATAACTTAATTTTTAGATTATCATTTTCTAAATCAATTTAGATGAATGCATATGTTCAGTGAGAGGTTAGTGAAACAAGCATTTTACATATGATATAATGCTGTAAGTTTCACAAAAATAAAACATTGTTAAGTCACAAGAAAGTTTTTTCTTGTGACTTAGAAATGTTTTGTTCTTGTTCTGTGAAACATTTATCGACAATAACAACATAAAACAATATTTAACAACATTTATCAAGAAAACAACAACAACATACAAAACATATCAACTCATAAAATATTTCACGAACGTACATTTTATTGAAAAGATTCGTAAAAAATGAAGACGAAGAAATAATCTATTGTCTCAGAATGAATTGAAGTCAATCTACTTTGTGTTTCGGTGAAGAAAAAATACAAGGCGGATGAAGCTTCCACAATAGCTTAATTCTTCTTGTATTGCTTCTCCATAGCAACATAAACCATTTTGTGAACCACACTCATACTTTGTAACTTAACAATGTTTTTATTCTGGTCTGGGCCCAACCTCGGTCCAGCCCAATACCACGCACGGCCCAATAAGTGAATTGGCCCAACCGGGCACGCGCATCCCATAGCACGGGCAGGGCACGCCCCCCCAGGAATAGGCAACGCGTCCGACAACATCTCCACGTCCTCTCTTATCGGCCGAACAGGACACATCCCAGTCCGTCGAAGCGGGACCTTTGGTCCCTCCACATCCTCGCGCCCCCCTCCGTGGGGAGAAAAATTTGCCTCCGGGGAACCTCCCAAGCTCCCCTCCGTGGGGAGAACGATGCGCCGGGCGCATGTTCTCCACGTGCTCCCCTCCGCGGGGACACGTCATCTCCCAACTTCCCATCTCTGAAAGAGCAGGTCAAACCCACTTTTCGGAGATCACAGGATAGTTGGACTAGGACGAAGACCACATCCTGGTCTTCACTACACCACGTAAGCCCTAGCAGTCATTAGGGTTGGGCATGTTCATCCAGCCCACCTCAAATGACCGTTGGCCCAGCGCTGAGGTCCCTCTATAAATACCCTCTTCCTCAAGAGGGTCAGGTAACACACTTCTTACCCCTTTTTCTGTACTTCGCCATCGCTCTGCCCAACTTCTCACTTTGGCATCGGAATGTTTTGCAGGTACACCCCCCTTCTCTCCCTCATCACCGGCGAGCAAGCAGCAGTCCAATAGAGTGTGGCCAACCCGTGATCCCCTTCTGATCATGTCAGATCAGTGGCGCCGTCTGTGGGAACAGAAACTTCCCCATTACTCCGAGCAGAAAACCAAAGTTTCACCAACACTCCACGATCATGGCCAGCCCACACCGCGATGGCACTCCGCACGACCTCACGCTCAACGTCGCCACCAACGGAAACAAGCAGACAGAAATGACGCGTCCGGCGGAAACCGACGAGAGAGACGGCCAAACTGCCTCGCCGTCATCCGCAGAGCGGCCTCTTCAGGCCGACCGCCGGCCCCCAGTCCCGCCAGCATTCCAACCCGTTCCCATCCCGGCGGGAGCGGACCTGACGGTGGCCGCCCTCTTCACGGCCATCAACCAGACGAACCAGCTGCTGGCCCAGCAAAACGCGAGAATTGGAGCATTGGAACGCGTCAACCCTCCGAGGTACCCCCCGCGGGAAGACTAGAACGGAGGTTCGAGGAGTCCCTCACCTCGACCCAGAAATCGTCGGCCACAGCTGGAGAGGCACCGCGCACAGGTAGCGCGAGAACGCACCAGGTCCCCAGCAAGACAAGTTCGCGAGAGGAACCAAAGCACCAAGGCGATCCCGACCGGGGATCCCTGAGGCGAAAACTCAGGCAGGAGGTCGAGAACCCGGAACCAGGGCCCTACTTTGAACGGCTCGTCTCCCCATCGATCCCCGGCACCCAGCGACGAGGACGATTACCGCACCCCGCTGTCCCGAGAAATCATGGCTGCCCCCATACCCCAAGGGATGGAGAAGCCACCGACGTTGTCGACGTACGACGGCACCTCCGACCCGGACGATCACCTAGAGGACATCGAGGCCATGCTCGACTACCGAAACGTCCGGGGAGCTATCAAGTGCAGGCTCTTCCCAAAGACTCTGAGGAAAGGCGCCATGACCTGGTATAAAAGTCTGGAGCCCGAATCAGTTACGTCATGGAGAGTCTTAAAGGACCTGTTCTCCAAACACTTTACGGCGTCCCGATGCCATCCGAAGACGGAAGCCGTCCTCGGGGCGATCATCCAGGGCCCCGACGAACCTCTCCGAAAGTACATCGAAAGATTCACTCGAGAAGCAGTGCAAGTGACGACGTCAGACGAGATGAAATGCTACTTAATGGAACAGGGTCTACGCCACGACTCCAAGTTCTACGAGTCCGTAGGCATACACTGGCCAACATCCCTCCAAGATTTTCTCGACAGAGCCGCGCATTATATCCGGTTCGAAGACACACAAGCGGCCAACTCCGCTCGAGACACCCGAGACAGGGAAGCCCCCCGCGGGCACCGGGACGACGGAGCCTCGAGCCATCGACAGGGAGGGGACCGCCGTCGGGAAGACCGCCCTCGCGAGTCCCGCGAACAACGCGAACCGCGCGGCCCTGCCGGCCGATTCACAGAGTACACGGCCTTAGTCGCTTCCCGCGAGCGCATACTGGCCGAATGCACCAAAACCGAATTCGTACAGGGAGGTGTTCGTTTTCCGCGACCAGCACCCCCCAAACCCAACGTGGACAAATCGAAATATTGCCGATTCCACAGGAGCCACGGGCACGTGACAGAAGAGTGCATTCATCTCAAGGACGCGATCGAAATTCTGATCAAAGACGGTCACCTGAAGAGATACACCCGAGGAGGCGAACCACCGAGGCAAGAGGCCCCAGAGGCCAAGAAGGTCGAGGAACTTCCCTCACCAGAGGACAACAGCAGGCTCTAGGTCGCGCTGTGTGTCAGCCGCCCCGAGGATTGGTTTACGGACAAAGAATTCGGCCTCCCCGAAGGACCCGACCTAATCGACGAGCCAATCCGACCAACCAGCCGCTGGGAATACTTCGCCAGGGTCATGGTCATCTCAGATGGAGCCACGAGGAGCCTGTCCGTAGGATCCGTGAAGAGAAAATTCGACGAGCTTATCGCGAACAACTCCGGTAAAATGAGCATGCTCGAGAAATTCCAAGGCCGATCCAACCCGATCACATTTTACATCGAGGAACTCCCCGGGGGATCCCCCAACTCCAACATACCCCTGCTCATCCGTGCACGAATGGCAAACTTCGACGTCAGGCGCTGTTGCACCCCAAAATTTGCCCAACCTTTCTAACCTAGGTTTATGTTTCAATTGCATAGTCATTTGCATTGTCATCATGTGCATAGTATATTCATCTGCATTGCATAGCATAAGCAAGTTATCTTAACAGGGGATCAAAGTGCTATTCCTATATCAAGAGGTATATCCAAGGGTTTCATTCATATTCAAGTCTACTCAGGTCATCAGGGAAGAATTTGAGCTTTGAAGAGCTACCAGGTTGATCAGTGAATTCTCTCCTATCTTGAGGCTAGTTGGGGATCATCAGAGGAAATGTGATCTATGGGCCAAGAGCATGAGGTGTGTATGGATGTTATGAAGAGTCTAGAGAATCATTTTTGAGGAGAACCAAGTCATTTGAATGATTGCAAGAGCCTCAGTTGAAGGGTCAACACTGGGTCAATTCTAGGTCAAAGAAGTGTTTTGAAAGGCATCAAGGAGCATTTGAAGAATGTGGGATTCATTATTTGCTATTTGGATATGGATATGATGTTGTGATAAAGAAAAATCAAGAGGAGTCAAGGAGAGTTGGAGTTACTAAATTAGGGTTTCAGTGTAAAATCCCCTAATTTAGGTCAAACTTCAAAGCAGTGTAACTCAAGATGCAAGATTCATATGAATTTCTGGTCCACATGAAACTTGTAGAGTATCTTCATAGCTTTAATTTTAGTGGTGGAAGTAATAAAGATGATTTATAGAACTCAAGTTATAGCTCTTGCAAGTTACAGGTCATCTGAGGGCACTGAAATCTGTCTGTGAAAATTGTCTGTCTTCCAAGCAACTTTTGACCTTCAAGGGTATTTCAAATGGGTTCTTGGCCAACATGAGAATTGTTCCTTATTGTCTTAGATTTCTATAATGGTATGGTATGCCTTCATATGATTTGTGGAACTCTACTTATGGTCTTGGCAAGCAAAGGGTATTTTGGTCATTTGAGGATTACAGGTCATTCTTAGCCTATGCCTAAAACTCATACAAGGAAGCTTCAAATGAAAAACTTCACAACATAAAAGTTGTTCAAAATTGGATTTTAAGGCTAGAAAAGAAGGTGTGAAAATTTGGAAAAGCTTAGAGCATGGAATTTTAAAAGTGGTGCAAATGACTTGAAAATGGCTTATAAGTTGAAAAAGTTGAAATGAAAAATTGGTTTGAGAGATCTACAAATCCAATATGGGTCATCCAATATACCAAATTGATTCCCAACATCATTCTAAAGACAATTGTTTAGCCACATTTTTGAGTTTAGGCTTAAAAATTGGACTTCCTTTGTAAATGTGTTTCTTGCATCTTAAGGCACCAAAAGGAAAAGTAAGGAAATGCTACATAAGGGTTTGTAAGGCCTTGTTCTCATATCATAATATCATTTGAGGAGAAATTAAGTGGGATTGCATGGTTTATCATGAGATTGCATGAGATTTACTAAATATGGAAAATTCAAATTCTCATTGCATGATACATTCTAGAAACTTCTTGGAAGGTTCTCAAAGTTTCCATACATTTCCATTGACACCTATATATGCCCTAGAGATGATCCATGCCCTAGTTGGTGACTGATTGTGCTTGCATACCATAGTTTGATTCCATAACTCCATTGTGCATTTTGATTTCAAACTCCATTAAAACTTCATCAATCATCATAATTCTTGTTATCATCATCTTCTACCATCATCATAGAGCAATTGGCAAGCAAGAACCAGAGGAATTAGTGGCTGGCTCGTGTGATCCAAAGCTTCCCTCCAATTTGCATGAAAGTGTGGATAGAGTGATTCAAGAGGTTTGAACAAGAACCATTGCAAACAGAAGCACTAGTAGCCATTGAAGACCACTTGAGGCAAGTATCAAGGCTTGAATTGAAGGCTAACCACCATTGCCATCATCACTTGCAAGGTATGCAACTTCATTCGAATCCCACTAATTATTCAATTTTAGAACTTGTTGTTAAGATAAATGTGGTTAGAGACTCTTAGGGATGAATTGTGATGAGTTTGAAGGCATTATATGAAGGTTGGTTCCATGGTAGTTTCTGTTTTAGGATCAAGAACACATAACCTAGAGTACTATAATCTTAGTTCTTTAGTTTAGTTTACTCCCCACAACATGAAGAACATTCTTGCATAGTTTGAGCCATAGTTATTTCCATGCAAACCAGGTGTAAGCTAGTGTGCCCAGAACTTTCCTTCATCGTGTCTCTTTATAGGTTGAGTTTTAGAAAGATCCATGGTTGTAGTCTTATAGAGGGTAATGAGAGGAGTAATTTTGCTCTTTGGATCGTGGAATTTGGTTGAGAGGCGAAGGAGATAGAGGAGGTGGAAGTATCGTGCATTGAGAATGATTTTCTGAAACCCTAGCTTCATAAGGTAGAAGACGATGGCATGATCGTTAGATTAGAAAGAATGTTTGACTGGACTTTGGATCTCACGGCTGTGATTCAAATGAAAACGAGAGGGAAAGTCTGCGGCCAAAACGCCGCGTTTCACTTAAGTGCCCATCCTGGGCTTAGTTGTCAGTTTGCTTTCCCCACCCCCTCGCAAGGCCCAATCCAAAAATAAGCTGAAAACTTTTGCTATTCGTACCGTCTCCCTTCCTTTTTTCTTTGATTTTTTCTTTTTTCTGGTAACGCATCTGGGCCTAGCCATCTCCTATCTGCACCTCCCCACTTCCCAGCCCAATATTAAAATAACTAGAGCGCCTTGCTTTCCACACCCCTCCCTCTATTTCTTTATATTTCATTTTTTTAATTTCTTTTCATTTTCATGCATTTTGTAAAAATCATATAAAATTGAAAAAACATTATATTTTGATAATTCTTTTTGCATAATTTTCTTTAAAGAGTCAAGAAAATTATAAAAAATAAAAATCGCATTTTATTTTTTATTTGATATTTTTCCCATATTTTCCAAATAAATGCCTATTTTAGGTGTTTCATTTCATACATGAATTTGTCAATTTTTGTTCATGCACTTTCTAATTGATTTTGATCCCATTTTTTTTTGTGCTATCAAATATGAATGTGTAGACTCTCTGGATTTTGTACTAGGATTTTTAGAAGGTTATTTTTAGTAGTTTGCTTGTGTGGCATTTAGGTGTTCAAATTAGGGTTTTAAATCAACTTAGGTGAGATAGTTTAATTCTTTTAGGAGATTTTCATTTGTTTTTTGGGGTATGGACTATAGGGGTTATGGGTATAGGATAGATCCCCTTAGAAAATATTAGGATTCCCCTACTGCTATTAGTATATTGCTTATATGTGATTAATTGTGTGGTGTGCCCTCTTTAGGGTTATTATTCTGTTTGTGTGGGGTATTGGGTTTGTTTGGGATTTGGGGAGAGTTGAAGACCTGTGATAATGAAGCCCAATTGAAGATCAGAGAATGAAGATCAATTTCCAGAGATATTGAGGAGTATCTCTTGCTGGTAGTTGCTGAAGTTTGTAGGATATAGGAGTTAGGCAGAGCCCTAGAGTAGCAAACTTGATTCTCAAACATGGAAGGTCTTGACTGCCTCCATCCTTCTCTGTGATGCAGAGTCTCTCTAAGACACTCACCCCCTTCCTTTGGAAGGCTTGGTGCTAATGTCTGAGGGATAGAACTCTTGAGAGAAATATTCTTTGTGTTGATAGCAGTCTGTTTGCCACCCTTGGTGGTCAACTCATTGCTTAACACCCGGTTTACTCTTGTGATTGATTCCTCAGCTAGGAGGTTAGGACTTGAAGAAAAGCCATTGGGAGATTGGAGATAAAGTCTGATGCTTGCTTGAAGCCTGTGGATAGATGATGTTGACTTGAAGATAGTTGTTGATGCTGATGAAGACTGCTTTGCTGTTTAGCTTTTGCTGTTTTATTTCTGATGTATTGATTGACTGTATTGTTTGCTGTTTACCCTACTGGGTTGAAAGTGAATCCTGTTCACTTTTGCATATTGTTTTCTAGGTTCGAGGTTGAGTGGGACTCCCTTGCCTCGCTTGTATTGTTGCATCCATGCATTTTACTGCTTTATTGTATATATCTGCTGTTTCTGTTTCTGTCTACTCCCTTAGGATCTCTGTTTCTCTCCGCGCAAGAGAGGAGCATGATAGACATTAGGAGTTAACCCATGCATGACAACATTAGGGTAGATTTTATTCCCTTTTTAACCCTAGGATTTTTAGAGTGTCATCTCTTCTTCCTTCAAAACAACAGAAAAACATTAATAAGAGGTTATAACAGAGATTAATTCATTTCTTCCGTCAAAAGATTTGAACAAACATCAACCTTTTTGCAAATAAGAAAACCCTTGTTTAAGGTGAGATTTTTCATAAAAGACACTTGAACAGCTTGTGTCGTGCGTAGCCCGAACTACGTTTGCTCTGATCTTCCATGCAGTGTGGAAGTACGTAGGCATAGGATGCGATATCCTAGCGAGAAACCTTCCCCTCCTTTCCCGTAGGTAGGCGAACTACGTTGACTCTGATTTCTCGTTCCAGACGGGAATACGTAGGCATAAAGTGCGATGCTTTGCCGAGTCAAGTTTTCTTTTCAGACCTCATCCTTTAGTTTAGATAGAAGTGTAATCCGTACAAACCAAGCAAGCGTGGATCCCATCGAGTACGATGGACGTGAGGGGTGCTAATACCTTCCCCTTGCGTAACCGACTCCCGAATCCAGGTTTTGGTTGCGACGACCATACCTTTCCCCGTTTTTTGCGAGGTTTACTTCGAGCGTTTCCTTTCCCTCCGTTGGGATAAATAACGCACGGTGGCGACTCTTCTGTATTGTCGGTGCCGATTTTCGCAGTAGCGACAGCTGGCGACTCTGCTGGGGATCCAACGTCCCCTGGCTGCTAAGGACTACGATGGTTCTTATGCATTTGGGATCCAACGTCCCTTTAGAGAGTCGATCCTAGCGCTTGTTTGCCCGTCGAGGAATTTGTATGGATTTACATTTCTGTATTTACATTTCAGCATTTTATTATTATTATTGCTGTATTGTGGGGTTGTGACGGGTGTTTTTTGATTGAGAGATAAGCCGGACCTGGGCTTGAGTGCACCTTAGACTTAGAGTAGAGATTAGTTGGCGCCCGCTTGCTTTGCTTGCCTTGGTGTCCCGCGAAATCTACACTCAGACGAGGTTCCTCTGGTTGGCCTCCTGCCCCTTCCTTTGGTTGGCGTGGGTTGCTGGTTAGTTGAATTGTCGACTCTGGGGACCGATCATTTGGAAGTTGGCTAAGTGAGGCCTCTTCAGGATTTGATGATGCCACTCCTTCTGGGAATCGTATCATCAACCCTGAAAGTCTGTGACGCCGACGACCGCATAGGATGCCATACCTTTGTCAGTTACTAGGACATCCACCTGTGAGAGGGTTTGGGGATATGCAGGTAACTAGACCTCCAGATACCGGTTATTTCTTGATCAGAGATCCTGGGTATTTATGGACAGTGGTGAGGTCTATCAGAGACCAGTTAGAGTTATGGTGTGAGGTCTGTCAGAGACCAGTCTGAGTTTTGATTTGAGGTCTATCAGAGACCAGTTGGAGTTATGTTATGAGGTCTGTCAGAGACCAGCTGTGGGTTATATTATTGGGTCTATCCGGGACCAGGCTGGAGTTCTTTGTGAGGTCTGTCTGAGACCAGAGTTTGATGAGTATTGGAGGGTCTGTCTGAGACTTGTTCTTGGTGTGACTTGGGCTTCTTATTCAGGGCACTTGATCCCCTGTTGCAGCTGTTTGCATTGCATTGTTTGCATACCCATTTATCATCGCATTTTGCATACATACCCATATTTGCATTACAGGTTTGTGAGCCGTGTATCTTATCTCCCGCATCCGTTCAAGGTATTTTTTCAGGATTGAAGAAAAGCGGGCCCACCGTTACTTTACAAGAACCAACCAGAAGAAGATCATGGACGCCATGCAGGTTGAAATGCAAGAGATGCGTGACAGGATGGCCCTGTTCATGCAAACCATGGAGACTATCGCCAAAGGGCAAGAACAGTTGCAGAGTCTGGTGCAGCCGTTGGTTGCTCGTGCTGAGAACAACGGCACCCCGCGTGGTGAAAATGTGGCTAACTCTCCCAGGGTTGAAAATCATCAAAGTGCTGATCACATTCAAGTCGCTGGGCTGAACAACGGAGAAGTTGGTCCTGCTGGTGGGAACGGAAACACTGGTAACACTAACGAAGATACTGCAAGAGTGTTCATAGGGAACGTCAACCAGGGTTTCAACTTGGGTGCGGAGAACGTCGGGCTGAATGGCGGCAATGGTAATCAGGGCTTTCAGGGTATGAATGTGGGACATGGCAATGTGGTTGGCGCCAAAACTGGATACGGAGACCATGGTTATGGTAACGCATGATATGGAATGGGTATGAACAACGGCCAGGATATGGGCAACCTGAGGGGTAACCCCGGGTACTTCCAAGCAAGTCTGGGTCGTAACGCTGGACATGCTGCATATGAAGAGATACCTCGTTGGGAGGATCATCAGGAAGATGTTTTCTCCGGTCATAATGAAGGCTATGGGAGGCCTGCAGGGGACAGCCTCCGCATGAGATTGTTGGAAGAAAAGGTAAATGGTCTGGCTAATCAGAACGTTGTGGGACTGGATATGTCCAACATGGGGTTGGTACCGGGGCTGAGGGTACCTCTGAAATTCAAGGCGCCATCTTTTGATAAGTATAGAGGCGACACGTGCCCGAGGGTGCATGTCCGTTCATTTTACAGAAGGATGTCTGTGTATTCAGACGACGAGAAGATGCTTATGCACTTTTTCCAAGACAGCTTGTCAGGGCCGTCGTTGGAGTGGTACATGAGTCTGGAGCCAACACAGATCAGAACTTGGAAGGAATTGGCGGAAGCTTTCGTGAAGCATTATCAATACAACAGCGATCTCGCTCCTAACAGAGTTCAGTTGCAAAGCATGTCCCAGAAGCCCAAGGAAAGCTTCAAAGAGTACGCCCAGAGATGGCGTGACCTGGCCGCGAGAGTACAACCACCTATGGTCGAGAGGGAAATGATGGACTTGTTCGTAGGGACATTCTCAGGAATGTACTACGACCGGCTGCTTAACTTCTCAATGAGTACCTTCTCCGAGCTGATCCTAATGGGGGAGCGTATAGAGAACGGGATAAAAATTGGTAAGATTCAACCGGGAGAATCTGCTTCAGCTGGAAGCAACAGGAAAGCCTTCGGTGGTAAAAGGCAAGATGACGCTAATGCGGTGTATAACGTTCAGCGGAGAAATAGGAATCAGAATCGGCGTCCGCAGCCTCAAGTTGCAAGTGTGACTATTCCGGGACCACCTCAGCAACAGAGACAACAACAGCAGCAGGCTCAGCAGCAGCCTAATCAGAATCAGCGGCGGTTTCAGGCTCCAAGGCCGAGGAGGGTATTTGAGGTACCGCCGATGTCTTATGCAGAGCTCCTTCAGACTCTATTGAAGTTACAGCTAGTTGAAAAGAGAACCTTAGCGCCGCCGACTGGCACGCCACCAGTAGGGTACGACATCAACGAGCATTGTGATTTTCACTCTGGTGCACCCGGGCACAACATCGAGAATTGTTTAGCTTTCAAGCACAAAGTGCAAGATCTGCTTGATAGCTCAGCCATCAATTTTGGGAAGGAAGGTCCCAATATTACACAAAAACCAATGCCAAACCATGAATAGGCTGGAATATGGTGGACAAAGAGGAGTTCTATAGTTCGTGTGGGCCGTTAAAAGTAGATCAGAACAGCGGCAGGCTGCCTCTCATAACTGATTGTGAGGATAGCTGGTTCAGCAGCAGGACAGATGTGAAAGCCCGATTTCTCGGAAGCTGGCATTTTTCTTTGTTTTATCTTGTCATTTCTTTACATTTGTAGTTTCTTTCCTGTTGAATTTGCAATCTTGTTTTGTAAAACTTGTTGTTTTCATTCAATTGATGATAATGAAATAAATATGCATGTTTTGATTAAATCCATTCGTGTTCACTAATTGTTTTTACAAATGTCCAACGCCTGGTTAAGAGGAATCTGGGGAGGATGACGAAAATGAACGACATGCAAAATTCCGATTGTATGCTTTTGAAATAAAACCTGTTGATGATGTACAGGCATTGTTTCAAATCCCTAAACACCGGAGTTATAAGGAAGATAATCCCTTGTCAAACCCGTTGAGCCATGTAAGTAGGAGTTTCCTTCTATGAATGAAAAACCCTCAATCTTAACCTGGGGCAGGGTAGGTGTTAGCTAATTTGACCGAGCGTTCAAGTTGCAAAAGGAGTGTCTGTTCGAGGATCAATCACACCTCTAGAGGTCGTGCCTAAAAAACCACAATGGTTAAATCAAGAGTGAGACAGTCACATCATTCCCCAAAGAGTCAGACAACCAGTGTCACACGCCTTGCTCGAAAAAAGAAAGAAAAAAGAAAGAATCAAAAGCCCGCTAAGTCACAACTTCAAGACAAAACGACTTAGGCAAAAATGAGGGCATCCCGCTGGACTTAAAAAATCAAAAGAACTCAAAAAGAGTCCGCCCAGGCAAAAGTTAGGGATAAGAAAAAGATGAAAGGAGGACAAAAAGAAAAATCCTCAAATCAAATGCGAGTCGTGTGACCCTAAGTGTCAAAGACGAAAAGTGAGTGGCTGTCACTCCAAAAACTCATGGGTTTTCGAACTATCACTCCTATCTTTCAGCCTCTGAGAGGTGAGCGCCAAGGTCGAATTAGCTGAATATAGGATCGGAGCACATAAAGGAGAATGGGTGGGTTAAAAAAAACTTTGAGCCTTTATCCTTTCCTTCAAAACCGTGAACCTGACCACGTTATAACCTTCAAAAGTCCTAATTGAAGCAGGTTGTTTCGAAAGCATACTTCGGTAAAGGCCGCGTCGATTCTGACTCCTGAAAGGGTTCCTCTTGCCATGTTGGTATTGATGTTGATAAATGTTTTGTGCAGTGTATGCTATAAACTGTTTTTCCCTTTTCCCAGTGAACAGATTGGATGTCAAAACTGTCGTATGTGTTGCATTAATATGTCTTTTACGCAGAACAACTTGTTTTACTTGCGAGTGAGCGCTTGACAGCAGGAAAGTTTCCTGCAATGGAAAGTATGGTCAGGATAGAATACAGAGCGCCCGAATGTTCCGAGAGCAGGGGCAAGCTATTATCGTGATTCCCAGTCAGGTCAGCCATGCGAAGTCAGCTACTCTGGGGCAATCAGATCGAGATTCAGTAAATCTCTCGTAGTTGGAGGTACTGTTCTGGATCAACTAATCGGGGGCAAAGTCATGGGAATCAGGGGCATTGACTTCCAGTGAGTTCGGAATCAGTTAGTCTGAGGGCAAGTCCCGAAGCTTCAGTTGATTAAGGGGTGTTGCGGTGGAAATAGGATTACAAACTATTGATGAGTTTGAATCGCAATTCAATTCACAACCGCTCTTTGATTTATCCGAAGGAAAAGGTCAAAAGAGGGAAAACCTATTTTGCATCGTAAACACAATGCGGGGAAAGATCTAGGGTTCGGGGGTTGGTTAAATTTAGGGAAGGTATTAGCACCCTAAACTTCTGTAGTACTCTACAGGAACCTTTTGTTCAGATGTTTACTATTTGCTTTATTTATTTGCTTAAGGTATATGTACAAAGGGATTAAAAGTGAGAAAATAAACCTAAGGGGTTAATTCTAAGTTTACTCGGCAAGACATCGCATCTTGTGCCTACGTATCCTTACGGGAGTGGAATCAGAGTAATCGTAGTTCCCCTCAAAAGGGAGGTTAGAGACTTCTTGACTGTGGTCAAGGTCTCAAGGGGAATAAACGCATCTTAAGGACACGCTTACATGGAGTGTAGAAACTCTAAATTTCTACGTTGAAATGTTAAGTTATAATTAGGGTTAAATTAGGGATTCCGTGGCGGGAAACCCTAAAATGAGCGCGGCGGCTCTTTGACCTAATGCTAGGGGTAAAATTGTAATTTGGCCTGCGGCGAGGCATTTGTGAAAATTAGGGTTTGTAGTTGGTAGTTTTGAGGATTTGAAATTGAATGTGTGAAGTTTTACGGACTATTGGCGCGGCGGCCAAACAGTTAGACCTAACCTTCGGATGTGACAGAAATAACGTAAGTGTAAAATGTGATGAAAAGTGCATAAATGTACGACAATGAAATATGAAATACTGAAAATAATGCGACAATTGTTTTCGCAAAAATTACAACCCATGAGCAGATACAAATAATAGTTAAATATTAAAAGATAAAGAACTTAAATGTAATCAGCTGAAAAACACGAAAACGGAGAATGTTAGTAGGATTAGACATCAATCAAGTGGACAATGAGACAGTGAAGAAAAGATGCAAATTTGAGATTTTTATTATTGTTTTATTAATTAAAAAAAATCTTGATTTAAGTTTTAAAAAAAAAGAGTAATTTAATATTAACTTGCAAAAAAAATATTTAATTTTAATTTAAAAAATGTTTTAATCTTTTAAAAAAGTTTTATTTTTAATATTTTTAAGAAAAGTTTTCTTATTTTTATTTTAAAAAAAGAGTTTTTATTTATTCTTTTGAAAAAGAGGTTTTAGTTTTATATTTTAAAAAAAGTTTTTAATCTTTATTTTAAAAAAGTTTTAAGTTATTTATTTTTAAAAAAAATTGTTTATAAAAAGGTTTGAATTTAATTATTTTTAAAAAAAGAGTTTTAATTTAAGCAAAAAAAACTACAAGGAATAAATAAATAAATAAATAAACAAATAAAAAAACAGAAAAAAACAATTGGGTCGGGTGGGTCACCAATTCCCAAACCCGACCCAGGCCCATGGTATAAAACAAAAAAAAAAGAATTTAGGGTTCAGAACCCTAATTCTCTATTCAGCGGCCGCGGCTCTCTTGTATTTCTCTCATCTCTCTTTGTCTCTCTCGACTTCCTTTTCTTTGCATGCCGATTCCTTTCACTTTTTCGGACCATCATTCTTCTGACATCTTCTACTTCGATTTTCTTATGATTCCCTGTAAAAAAATGAAATCAAACGAGTGAAATAATGAGAGGTCCGGTGGCTTACGTTGGATGTGTCCGATTTTGTCGACGGAGGTTGTCGGGTAATGCTTTTAGTGTGCGATTCACAGCCGATGATGTAGAGAGCTGAGGCTTAGAGAGTTGATTGCCCGCCGACGGCGAAGGCGATCTTCTCTGTTGTAAACGCGACCGTTTTGTGATCTATGGTATGCGTCTGTGATTCGCGGATGATGTTGATGTTCGGTGATGATTGTTGTTCGTCGTTTTGTGACTCGTTAGGGTTTCGATCGCTTGGGTGAGTTTGTTCTTATTTTTGATGATTTCGTGGCCGTTAGGTTTGTTCGTGATTTTTCGGCCTCCTGATGGTTATGGTTCATCTCTGTTTTATATTGATCTTTGTGGGCTGGATTTGTGTTGATTTTACGTTATTTTTGCAGATGGATTTTGAGTTAATGATGATTTGATTTGATTCTGATTCTTCTGATATGGATTGATTCTGATATGGTTGGATTCGAATTCAATGTTGGATATCCATAGATACGGTTATGATTTTTGATATGGGTTATCTGATATTGATTATGTCATGGATTTGGTTTGCTTATTTTTGGATCTGTTGGCATCTGGATTCGAAATTGGATATCCAAATATTTACTTGATGAATTGGATTCAGAAAGAAATTTGGTTGGCTTTAAAATCCACTTTCGGCAAAAATCGATTTTCTCGGCCAAAACTTCTTTTTATCTCTCTTTTCTCGGCTGTCCCGGAATAATAAGAACGGATGTTACCTGATCTGACGCCAATGGCGCGGATCGGTAACCGGGAGTAGGATGCGGCTTTAGTCGTGCCCTCCCGACACTCGATGATGATAACGTTCTGAGAGTGTCAAACAACCTCTAACACTTTTTTCTATTCTGTTTGTGTTCTGTTTTTGTTGCGCAGGTGAATCGGAGAGTCTCGAAAAATGGATTTCAAGTGGCGGAATGGCGTGAAGCCCTTTAGTTTTTTTTAAGACTTTTAGAACTTAGGATAGAAAGAGTGGTGTAAATGCTTGTAAATCATGATTCTGTAATCATACTCTCATTCTTTCCCGATTGTAACCTATAAATATTTACGAACTGATATTCAAAAATATTCATATCCGCCTCCTGATTGTAATTTATGAATATCTCGAATAAACTTCGAAAATGTCTAAATCCACTTCTCAATTGTAAATTAGAAATACTTGTGAATAAAAATTCAAAATTATCTAAAGTTACCTCTTAGGGGTAACATATAAATATTCATGAATGATACTCAAAATACTTCAATTCACTTCCTTTTGATATTTGAACAACGTTATGAGTGAGACCCAATACTTTCTCCACTTAATCGATCATTCCTTTTACTGATCTTGATCTTACCACAGCCTGATTCAACCTGAACAAAATCGCACTAAAAACCCACTTATTGTATACCCCAAAAGCAGCGTTCTATTAATGGAACGGGAAACTGCTCAAATTGTCTTAAATAAACACAAGCAACGATCGGCCCAACATTCGAATGTGCTTCTGACAAATTGTTTCAGTATTAATTAACTTGAGATCAACGCCTTGATAATCAGCCCATTCGATAAATAACTGTCCTGGATATGATAGTTCGAACGCCTTATCACTAGAGACCACCTTTTTCCAGAATTCATCAACAGTCAGCGCAAAATGACTAAAATACCCCTGGGGTAATTCCTGCAAAACAAAACGCACTTTATGACTGGTTAGTGATTAATGGATGCAAAAAATGAAATATCATGCGCCATGACTGACTAAATGTAAGGGTAAAATTTGGGGTATTACAGTTGCCCCTATTTAAATATCTACACCGGATGATTTGAGCAGTGGAGACTCGAGGGATCATGGTGGAGGGATTTAAATATAGATAACCGAAAATTTTACCCTTATATGTGGCGATATGCGATGTTATGGAAAAAACAAAAGCAGACTGATGCAAGCAATGCCATGAATATGATGTGATGCGTATGCTGGAATGATGAATATGACGACACAGGGACAGACGCTACGAGAAGAACACACTGGGGAAAACGACGCGCTGGGACACAGTACAACACTGGGGAATTCTAAAATGATGGTCAACTGGTGTGAACACGACCAATTGTCATTTTTAGATCTGGGATGAGATTCTCAAATGGAGATGGCACCTATGAGACGGCCTCCACTGGGGAATCTAAAAGTAAAATTGGATCATGTACGACTGCAAGATCGATCACAGAATGCTGGAGCATTGAGCCAAGAATAACATCCAGGCTTCTGTATCCTATCCCTCGTGACAGGATCAAACGGACTTTTCGGGAATCCGTAGCAAATATACAGGGTAAAAAAACCGGCTGTATGCCAAAATAAATGGACTTTAAGAATAAGATCCTTAAATGGAGATGGCACCTATGAGATGGCCTCCACTTGGGAATGTCTAATAATAATTGGATCTACACGGTTGTAAGATCGATTACAGAACGCTGGAGCATTGAGCAAAGAATAACATCCAAGCTTCTATAAACTATCCTTCGTGATGGGATCGGATGGATTTTCGGAAATCCGTATCAAATATACAGGGTAAAGACCGGCTGTATGCCAAAGTAAATGGACTTTGTTAGGAAATGCCCTGATAAGCTTCTCGAGGGAGAACTATCACTTATCGTTGGAAGGGACTTACATGCCAAAATGGATAAGCACTCAAATAAAAAGGATGCTGCTTATCTGATATATAAATCTTCTCATATTTAAGGTCGGCGCCTGGAATATGATTCTGATTCTTCTTTTACTAAAGGGTAAATGAACTTCTTCATACTTCAAGATCGTGCTCTCCTGAGTATGATTCCTCTCCTTCTTTTACTAAAGGGTAAATGAACTTCTTCATACTTCAAGATCGTGCTCTCCTGAATATGATTCCGCTCCTTCTTTTACTAAAGGGTAAATGAACTTCTTCATACTTCAAGATCGTGCTCTCCTGAATATGATTCCGCTCAAACCTCCCCGTACTTCAAGATCGTGCTCTCCTGAATACGATTTGGTTCAAACCTACCCATATTTCAAGATGACAGGTAAAATGGAAGCCCAACTGCTCAATGGAGATGGCCATTTGCTGCGAGTCATAACGAAGATAGGATTGGCTTCTCAGGCGAGAAATGTCGCATTTTTTTTTGCAAGAGTAGCAATAATAAGCTTCTCATGTAAGAACTGCTTGTAGAGGTGATAACAGATGACGATGAGCTTCTCAGGTGATAAGCTTCTCGGGTGAGAACAGTTGCATACCGACGCTGTAAGATGTAGGATGGTAAAGTGTTGTACCGATAGGCTTCCCAGGCGGGAACTGGCGTGTATCTGTAAAGGATTGTGATTGGTTTTCTTGAAAGACAGTGCAAAATAAATGCACATCCGGGTATAGTGATAAGCTTCTCAGGCGAGAACAGTCGCGTATCTGCCATGGTATGGTGAAAATCTTTAGATGGTGCAAAATAAATGCACGTCCGGTTGGGCTCAGTGACCGACAAGACTGAGATTCAATCTAGGATTGAGCTAGAAAGAAAAAATGGCAATCAAGACTCCATCGAGGGAATGAACTCGAAGGATAAATATCTTATCCTGGCGAGGAAAGATAGCTGAAGTAACCGTCATCCACGAGGATCGAGCTCTGTGGGGAAACTGGAAACACATATGTATTTTATGCTTAGGGCTGACAATCTATTTGGAGAGAATGGACCAACCCAGTTACTCGGCGGTAGCAACCAATGATGGCGAGACGCAATGAACCTGTGAATGCTAACACATATGTTAATGTGAATGTATGTTAATGTCTATGTATGTAGTTAAATATGCAGGATGCAATGGAATGAATACGTAATGAGTATGTGAAATGAATATATGAAATAGGCATGTGATGCTTATGCCCCTGCGTATGCTGACGAAACATACTAGAGACGGGACGAGAGATGAAATAAACATCTCGACGGAGATACCCTGCATTCCCGGCAATCAATACGTCAATCATGGGTAAGAAGGATCAATGGTAGAACCAAATCTGGTTTTAAAGTTCTGAATTCTCTGGGGAGAGGGTAATCTGCTTGGGTGCACAGTATCACGTCTTCACATGGGGAGAAGAAAAACTTGAGGGACACTTTCGAGTTACCCAAGAAAAAGTTGTCAGCTTATAGTCTCACTGGGGACTGTGTCAGAGCAATGATTTAATGAGCTTTTTTTGAGGAGTGAAGAGATCCTTCCGAAATTTCCACTAGTCAAAGTAATTCCTTATATTTTCGATTGCGTTTTCGAAGAATGGTTTTAAAAATTTCCACAACACCTTTCATTTTCAAAATTTTAAGAATAAGTGGCATTTTGCATAACAATAGAAACAAGAGTAATGCACCAAGGAAATTAAGTAACAAAATGGTATCTTTTATTAAAGGATGGCAGCTTGCTGAGGGCATAGCTCCACAGATGATTGTGCTTTGAAATTGGCAACATGGGAAAAGGTTACATTGAATCCAACGACACCTACTGACACTAATAACTAAGACTAATCCAGAATCTTGCTTTGGACGAGGATGAACGAACTGGAAAATGGCTCTCATGTGGAAAGTGTGTTTGCGATGATCGGTGTTTTCTGATGCAATGAAATGCCTTCGTCCCTAACTTTTGCCTGGACCGCCCTTTCGGGTTTTCAATCCACCGGGACGCTCCTTTTTGCCTAAGCCGCCCTTTCGGGTTTTCAAATTAGCGAGCTTTTTATTATTATTTCTTTTTCAACCCTTACTTTTGCCTAAGTCGCCTTTTGCAGGTTTTCGACTTAGCGGGTTTTTAGGCATAATATTTTCGAACTGCATCAGAATTCACGGGATGTGCAAGCTCTTCACCATCCATTGTTGTAAGTATCAGAGACCCTCCGGAGAAAACAGTCTTTACAACAAATGGGCCTTCATAATTGGGCATCCACTTTCCACGCATATCTTTATGCACCGGCAAGATCTTTTTGAGTACGAGCTCTCCTTGACGGAACTCACGGATACGAATCTTCTTATCAAACGCTCTTTTCATCCGTTTCTGATATAATTGCCCATGGCACATAGCCGTCATGCGTTTCTCGTCAATGAGATTTAACTGATCCAGTCTGTCTTGAACCCACTCAGCTTCTTCAAGTTCAGCTTCCATCAACACCCTTAAAGAAGGTATCTCTACTTCAATGGGGAGTACGGCGTCCATTCCATACACCAATGAGAAAGGTGTTGCCCCTGTCGAAGTTCGCACTGAGGTTCTGTATCCATGCAAAGCAAACGGTAACATCTCATGCCAATCTTTGTAAGTCACGACCATCTTTTGCAGGATTTTCTTGATATTCTTATTCGCAGCTTCAACAGCCCCATTCATTTTAGGACGGTACGGAGAAGAATTGTGATGCGTGATCTTGAAACTGTCACACAGCTCTTTCATAGTCTTGTTATTCAGATTGGTGCCATTGTCAGTTATTATCCGACTTGGAATTCCATAACGGCAGATAATTTCTTTCCTGATGAAGCGAGCAACCACTTGCTTAGTCACGTTGGTGTAGGAAACAGCCTCTACCCACTTGGTGAAATAATCAATAGCAACGAGGATAAAACGATGACCATTAGAGGCCTTCGGCTCGATTGCCCCAATCATGTCAATGCCCCACATTGAGAACGGCCATGGTGACGACAAAACATTCAACGGCGAGGGAGGTACATGCATTTTATCAGCGTAAATTTGGCACTTATGGCATTTTCTAGCGTATTGGATGCAGTCAGCTTCCATAGTTAACCAATAATATCCGGCCCTTAACATCTTCTTGGACATAGCATAACCATTGGCATGGGTGCCGAAGGTCCCCTCGTGGATCTCTTGCAGTAATATGTCCGCTTCCCGTTTATCAACACATCTGAGTAAAACCATGTCGTAATTTCTTTTGTATAACACACCATTACTGATGAAGAATTTAGAAGCCAGCCTTCTCAATGTTTTCTTGTCCAGACCGGTAGCACCATCGGGATATTCTTGCTTGACTAGATATTTCTTGATGTCATGAAACCAAGGCTTTTCATCCACCTCAACTTCTTCAACTACCTGACAATAAGCGGGCTCAACTTTGCGTTCAATATGGATAAGAGGTGCTTCATTAAC
Source organism: Lathyrus sativus (assembly GCA_963859935.3). Taxonomy (NCBI): domain Eukaryota; kingdom Viridiplantae; phylum Streptophyta; class Magnoliopsida; order Fabales; family Fabaceae; genus Lathyrus; species Lathyrus sativus. The sequence continues at coordinate 490,640,953 of OZ012740.1, read as the reverse complement.
GAATTTAACTCTCCACATGGATGCTAACATGGCTAAAGCATCAGCAACGTGATTCTCAGATCTAGGAACATGCTCGAACTCTATCTCGTCGAAATACTTAATCAGCTCGACAATGTAGTCCTTATAAGGGATTAACTTCTCGTTCTTCGTTTCCCATTTGCCTTGTACCTGGTAAATAACTAAGGTTGAGTCACCACTTACTTTAAGAAGTTTGATTCGGAGGTGAATTGCTGCTTCGAGGCCAAGAATACATGCTTCATACTCCGCGACGTTATTAGTACACTCAAAGTCTAACCTGGCTGTAAATGGAGTGAATCCACCCTTTGGGTTCATCAGAACGGCGCCTATACCATGCCCATTGAAATTCGAGGAACCATCAAACATCATCCTCCACCAAAGACCTGGTTCTGGACCTTCGCTCGGATCTGGCTCTTCACAATCTCTCTTGATCAACAAAATATCCTCATCAGGAAAGTCAAACTTAAGAGGTTCACAATCTTCAACTGACTGATCTGCAAGGTAATCCGATAAAATACTACCCTTAATTGCCTTCTGGGGTACATACTGGATGTCATATTCGGATAACAACATGTGCCAACGGGCTAGCCTCCCGGTTTGAGCAGGTTTTTCAAGAATATACTTGATCGGATCCATTTTAGAAATCAACAATGTGGTATGACAGACCATGTATTGCCGGAGGCGCCTAGCGGCCCATGCCAACGCACAACAAGTTTTCTCCAATGGTGAGTATCTGTTTTCACAATCGGTGAACTTCTTGCTCAGATAATAAATCGCATGTTCCTTTCTTCCAGTCTCATCATGTTGCCCAAGCACACAACCCATAGACTTCTCAAGAACAGTAAGGTACATAAACAACGGTCTTCCAGGTACGGGAGGAATCAGAATAGGGGGGTCTTGCAAATAACTCTTAATTTTCTCAAACGCTTTCTGACAATCAGGGTTCCACTCAACCGTCTGCCCCTTACAAAGCAATTTGAATATCGGCTCACAAGTAGCGGTCATGTTAGATATAAACCTGGAAATATAGTTCAAACGCCCAAGAAAACCTCTAACTTGTGTCTCGGTTTGCGGAGCTGGCATATCTTGAATGGCTCGGACTTTGTCAGGATCTACCTCAATCCCTCGTTGGCTAACAATAAAACCAAGCAATTTTCCAGATCTGACACCGAAGGTACATTTAGCAGGATTCAACTTCAACTGATATTTCCTGAGTCGTTCAAACAACTTTACCAAATGGTCTAGGTGTTCCTCTTCGCTCTGAGATTTGGCTATCATATCGTCCACATACACCTCGATCTCTTTGTGCATCATATCATGAAAAAGAGTGGTCATAGCGCGTTGGTAAGTTGCCCCTGCGTTCTTCAAACCGAAGGGCATGACTTTGTAGCAAAAGGTCCCCCAAGGAGTAATGAAAGTAGTCTTCTCTCGATCATCGGGATCCATTTTGATCTGATTATAGCCAGAGAAACCATCCATAAATGAGAACAACGCAAAACTGGCTGTATTGTCTACAAGTGTATCAATGTGTGGCAGAGGGAAGTCATCTTTCGGACTTGCTTTGTTCAGATCCCTGTAATCCACACACATCCTAACTTTACCGTCTTTCTTGGGCACTGGCACAATGTTGACAACCCAATCTGGATATTTTGCAACTGCCAAGAAACCTGCGTCTAACTGTTTTTTAACCTCATCCCGAATTTTCAAAGCCATGTCGGGTCTCGTTCTTCGAAGCTTTTGTTTGATAGGTGGACAATCCGGCTTAAGTGGCAACTTGTGAACAACAATATCTGTGTCTAGACCAGGCATATCTTGATACGACCACGCGAACACATCAATATATTCTTTTAACAACTCAATCAGCCCCTGCTTAACCTCTGTCCTAAGCAATGCACCAATCTTGACCTCTTTCTTGTCTTCATCTGTACTAAGATTAATTAAGTCCACCTTCTCTTTATGCGGTTGAAGCTCTGTGTACTCGTACTCAATCAATCTTGTCAGTTCAGCGGGTACTTCAAAATCTTCTTCACCCTCGTCTTCAGCTTGATTGATGGGTGCATCCCAGTTAGGAGTGTCAATAAAGTCATTGGATCCAACAAGGTTTGCGATGTCTCTGCATGATGGAAGGCTTACTTAGTTAAAATGCTCGAAGATATGTAAGATAAGAAATGAAATGCTATTTTTGGTTGTTTATTTTTTGAAAAAGATTGCCAACTTCATTTTTTAAAGGTGAAAACGAAAAACGCAAATGAACCAAAGTGGAATTGAACAAAATGCCTTTATTAATATCCTTTTAAAAGTGAAAGGTGGCCCAACAAAAACGACCCTATAGCCTTGGGCAGAGCTACGGATTTTTATTTGAAAACATAAGTGAAAATGCTAAAAATTACTTTGACAATGGAAAAATAACAGGGATCTCTACGGCCTCCCAGTTGTTCAAAGCTGCATCACCCTTAAACACCAGGTTGCTCAGATCTTCATTTTCCTCACAGTCACTGACGGCATTGACTTGGAAACCTCCACTGACAAATACCTCTTGGATAACCTTCGGACGCCCTTCGACAGTTGTGGCAGCTCCATTCTGAGTTGGTTTGTAACCCAACCCAAAGCGATCAGTCTTGGTCTTGACATCAATTACTTCTCCCCAACCTTCCGGAATGCCCCTGTCAATTGTTGATTTGGTACTCTTCAGAGATGCAAAAGATGGATTACCCTGGCCCACCGTCTCTTCGACTTCTAATAGAACAGCATTGGCGATCTCGAGTGCTTGAAAGGAGATTTCCAAAGCATTCTCATCGGCCTCGATGTAACGGAAAGAAGACAGGTTACTGACCATCAGATCCTCCTCACCGTGTATAATAACCAACTTTTCATCGATCACGAACTTCATTTTTTGATGTAACGTTGAGGTTACTGCCCCAGCGGCATGAATCCACGGCCTTCCAAGTAAACAGCTGTAATTGGGATTAATGTCCATGACTTGAAACGTGATATTAAAAACTTGCGGACCAATCAGGATAGGAAGCTCAACCTCCCCCATTACCGACCGGCGAGAACCATCGAAAGCCTTGACGATCAAAGGAGTGGGTTTCAACACAGTCTCTTTGAAAACCAACTTATCAAGAACCCTCTTGGGTAGAACATTCAAAGAAGAACCGGTGTCCACTAGTACTCTTGCTAAATTTTCCTCCTGACATTTCACTGATATATGTAAAGCACGATTATGATTCAGACCCTCCTTTGGTAACTCTTCATTGCTGAAACTAAGGGTGTTGCATGCGGTCAAATTGGCAATCACACTATCAAACCGACTGGTGCTGATATCTTGATCCACATGTGCTTGAGTCAAAACTTTCTGCAAGGCCATCCTATGAGCGGGTGAACTCATCAACAGAGATAAAATCGAAATCTTGGAAGGAGTTTGATGAAGTTGATCGATAACTTTATAGTCACTTTTCTTGATGATCCTCAAAAACTCAGCATCTTCATCATTCGTAACGGCTCCCTTACCTTTGTCTTTGGCAGGCACTGGGATACTAGTTGTTCCCTTAGGCGGGACCTCATTGAAACGGGGAGTATACACCCGGCCACTGCGAGTCATCCTGCTTGCCTCTGCGATATTAGTCACAGTGTCCTTAAACTCTTCATTTGGAATAACCTTCCCAGACTCCTTGTCAATCATCGTCACGTCATATTTCCAAGGTACAGCTTTAGGATCATTAAAAGGAAACGGACTTGGTTTTCGAATAATTATAGGCTTAGGCTGATTCGTCTCAGGGATAGACAACTTTGGTATATCGAACACGGGATTGGCAGAACTTGCCCCTGACAGATTAAACACTGGTACCTTACCCTTTGATTCAGGCTGATGGAAGACATGCTCAACCACAGCGACTTCATCCTTCTTGGCTTGGCTTGTCACTTGTAAAACACCCTCGTTAATCAACCTCTGAACGTCATTCTGAACCAACACACAACCCTTAATACTGGCTTCACAACTTACGCATGCAACGTGGGAAGTATCTACCAGACCGACTTCAAATAGTTTCGAATGTAATATCTTAAGAGGAGTCTTAATCTGAACAACATCAAGGACATAACCTTCCTCAGAATCAGCCCTAATGGCATTAACACTCTCATGGTTAGGAAAAGGGTTCTTCTTAACATTCGGTTGAGGATCTTCAAATGAAAAAATCTTCTTTTCCAATAAATCCCTGACAAGATTTTTGAGAGCATAACAGTTCTCCAGATCGTGACCAGGCGCACCCTCATGAAATAAACAATGAGCAGCAGCGTTGTAATTGGCGGGCAGAGGATTAGGGGGCGGACCCAAAGCTCGAGTAATGATTAGACCTTGCTTGACTAATGAGGGATACAACTCGGTGAAAGTCATTGGAATCGGCGGGCAAGGTTTATACTGTCTCTTGTTAGGAACATTCTGGCGAGGAGCTGGATTCCTTGGCTGTTGATGGGCAGGAGTGTTGGGCACTTGTTGATAGTTAGGAGGCGGATAAGCAGGAGATTGTTGCATAGGTTGATACATAGGAACCTGTTGATTGAAAGAAGGTGCAACAGCTGCCACATAGGGTTGTTGAGCATATTGAATCGGATACCCTTGAGGTTGAGCATAACCTTGCGGATATTGATAAAATTGGTCTCTTCGTCTACCAGAGGATATAGCATTAGTCTCACCTTCTTTCTTCTTCTGAGAGTTGTACGAAGGTTTCTTCGGCTGATCCTTTGAAACACCATGAGTATTTGTCATTTTACCGCTTTTCATACCCAATTCAATCTTGACACCCACAGCAACAATGTCAGAGAAATTTGAAGTCACACTACCCACCATCCTCTCGTAAAATTCTGGACGAACCGTGTCGACAAACCAATTAGCTAACTCTTTCTCGGTCAAAGGAGGTTCTACTTGCGAAGCAATCTCTCTCCATCTTTGAGCGTACTCTTTGAATGACTCAGAATTCTTTTGTGACATACTCAGTAACTGTCTTCTGTTAGGAGCCAGATCCATATTATACTTGTAGTGTTTAATGAAGGCGTCAGATAAATCTTGGAAACTCTTAATGCGAGACTTGTCCAAAGTTAAGTACCACTTGGAAGAAGCACCCTTCAAACTGTCTTGGAAGCAATGAATCATCAATTTATCATTCTCAACATGGGCAGCCATTTTGCGATAGTACATGATCAGATGACTCTTAGGACAAGTGGCACCTTCATAGCGATCGAAGTTCGGAGTCTTGAACTTCGGGGGAATAACCAGACCTGAGACCAAACAAACGTCCCTTGCAGCAGTCCCAAAAATTTGATCGCCCTCTACTTTTCTCAATCTCTGGGCGATAGTGTCTACTTCCTCACGAAGCTTGTCATGTTTCTCATAACCTTCAACATTCTCATCAAGATTATCAAAGACTGTCTCATTGAAATACGGCTGTACACGGGTGCGCACAACAGGTGGTGCAAAGATAGGAGCCCCCCTAGAAACTTCAGAAAATAAAGGAACGGCTTGCTGAACAGGCTGATTAATCGGAACAGTGGCTTGAGGAGGCACAAAACCGGGAGCAAGACCATAAGGTGGGTCCCTTGCTACGGTCACATTTGGTGGAGGGTCCACAGTAACGCCGGTAATCTCGGAAACAACAGTGGGCTGGGTATCCATCTTAGCATTCATGACATGTAACAATTCCATCATACGCCCCATACCCCCTCGCAGGTCTTCAAGTTCATTGCTAAGGCGATCAATCTCTTTTGTCTGATCCTCCATTCTCTTCCGAGTTTGAGCTCTGGTGTTGTACTGGTGCCGAGGACTCAGGGTGACGAAACTGGAAGGCGAGAGAACCGAACATGAGAAAACGGAAGACACATGCAATGCAAGAAAGTATATGATGCTAAGATGCGAAGGCAAATGAAAATTTCATGGAATTCAAACATTTACGAATGTCGTGGGGTACCAAAAATTTTTTTCTTGTTTTTTATTTATTTATAGTATCCCGCGATATAAATGATGTTTGAATTCCATGAAATACAATGCAATGGGATGCTTTATGGATGCCATGCACATGAATACACAAAACCCTAGGTTAAAAGTCATGAGTGGAGTTAAGGTCTACCCATCCCCAACAGGAGTGTACTATAGGTTAGTTGTACCTGCCGAACAAGGTTCTAAAAAGTGCCCAAAGTCATCAGCCCATCTTTCGGATATTATCAACCTTCCGATTGACTCGGGGGTTAATAATATTCTCAAGAGAACCTCTTTTGAGTGTAGTATCGCGTAGCAACTGTTGTAGGATTACTCCCACATAGCTCCCGCACTACGTCCTAAATAAGGCCAAGGTGGTGTTAAGGTACTACGGTTCCCAATATCACAGACTCCAATCGACCATGGAAAAAGTTTTCACGATTACTCGTTCAACCGAACCATTTTCGAAAAGGTCTCAACTGAGCGGTGATTCTCGAATCAGCTTGGTCGGGATTCGACTCCCTATAAGCCTCATCGAATATATCCCCATCCTATAATAATGTCACTAGTCCGGGCGTAGGACTTATCTCACAACACAAGGAACAGTCCCAAAATCAAAGTACAATATATACATGCAACTGAATAATAAAACAAATAGTAATAAATATGAACAAATTAGGGATAACCCTCAAAAGTTTAGAAGGTCCCCAGTGAAGTCGCCATTTTCTGTTGCGGTGGAAATAGGATTACAAACTATTGATGAGTTTGAATCGCAATTCAATTCACAACCGCTCTTTGATTTATCCGAAGGAAAAGGTCAAAAGAGGGAAAACCTATTTTGCATCGTAAACACAATGCGGGGAAAGATCTAGGGTTCGGGGGTTGGTTAAATTTAGGGAAGGTATTAGCACCCTAAACTTCTGTAGTACTCTACAGGAACCTTTTGTTCAGATATTTACTATTTTCTTTATTTATTTGCTTAAGGTATATGTACAAAGGGATTAAAAGTGAGAAAATAAACCTAAGGGGTTAATTCTAAGTTTACTCGGCAAGACATCGCATCTTGTGCCTACGTATCCTTACGGGAGTGGAATCAGAGTAATCGTAGTTCCCCTCAAAAGGGAGGTTAGAGACTTCTTGACTGTGGTCAAGGTCTCAAGGGGAATAAACGCATCTTAAGGACACGCTTACATGGAGTGTAGAAACTCCAAATTTCTACGTTGAAATGTTAAGTTATAATTAGGGTTAAATTAGGGATTCCGCGGCGGGAAACCCTAAAATGAGCGCGGCGGCTCTTTGACCTAATGCTAGGGGTAAAATTGTAATTTGGCCTGCGGCGAGGCATTTGTGAAAATTAGGGTTTGTAGTTGGTAGTTTTGAGGATTTGAAATTGAATGTGTGAAGTTTTACGGACTATTGGCGCGGCGGCTAAACAGTTAGACCTAACCTTCGGATGTGACAGAAATAACGTAAGTGTAAAATGTGATGAAAAGTGCATAAATGTACGACAATGAAATATGAAATACTGAAAATAATGCGACAATTGTTTTCGCAAAAATTACAACCCATGAGCAGATACAAATAATAGTTAAATATTAAAAGATAAAGAACTTAAATGTAATCAGCTGAAAAACACGAAAACGGAGAATGTTAGTAGGATTAGACATCAATCAAGTGGACAATGAGACAGTGAAGAAAAGATGCAAATTTGAGATTTTTATTATTGTTTTATTAATTAAAAAAAATCTTGATTTAAGTTTTAAAAAAAAAGAGTAATTTAATATTAACTTGCAAAAAAAATATTTAATTTTAATTTAAAAAATGTTTTAATCTTTTAAAAAAGTTTTATTTTTAATATTTTTAAGAAAAGTTTTCTTATTTTTATTTTAAAAAAAAGAGTTTTTATTTATTCTTTTGAAAAAGAGGTTTTAGTTTTATATTTTAAAAAAAGTTTTTAATCTTTATTTTAAAAAAGTTTTAAGTTATTTATTTTTAAAAAAAATTGTTTATAAAAAGGTTTGAATTTAATTATTTTTAAAAAAAGAGTTTTAATTTAAGCAAAAAAAACTACAAGGAATAAATAAATAAATAAATAAACAAATAAAAAAACAGAAAAAAACAATTGGGTCGGGTGGGTCACCAATTCCCAAACCCGACCCAGGCCCATGGTATAAAACAAAAAAAAAAAGAATTTAGGGTTCAGAACCCTAATTCTCCATTCAGCGGCCGCGACTCTCTTGTATTTCTCTCATCTCTCTTCGTCTCTCTCGACTTCCTTTTCTTTGCATGCCGATTCCTTTCACTTTTTCGGACCATCATTCTTCTGACATCTTCTACTTCGATTTTCTTATGATTCCCTGTAAAAAAATGAAATCAAACGAGTGAAATAATGAGAGGTCCGGTGGCTTACGTTGGATGTGTCCGATTTTGTCGACGGAGGTTGTCGGGTAATGCTTTTAGTGTGCGATTCACAGCCGATGATGTAGAGAGCTGAGGCTTAGAGAGTTGATTGCCCGCCGACGGCGAAGGCGATCTTCTCTGTTGTAAACGCGACCGTTTTGTGATCTATGGTATGCGTCTGTGATTCGCGGATGATGTTGATGTTCGGTGATGATTGTTGTTCGTCGTTTTGTGACTCGTTAGGGTTTCGATCGCTTGGGTGAGTTTGTTCTTATTTTTGATGATTTCGTGGCCGTTAGGTTTGTTCGTGATTTTTCGGCCTCCTGATGGTTATGGTTCATCTCTGTTTTATATTGATCTTTGTGGGCTGGATTTGTGTTGATTTTACGTTATTTTTGCAGATGGGTTTTGAGTTAATGATGATTTGATTTGATTCTGATTCTTCTGATATGGATTGATTCTGATATGGTTGGATTCGAATTCAATGTTGGATATCCATGGATACGGTTATGATTTTTGATATGGGTTATCTGATATTGATTATGTCATGGATTTGGTTTGCTTATTTTTGGATCTGTTGGCATCTGGATTCGAAATTGGATATCCAAATATTTACTTGATGAATTGGATTCAGAAAGAAATCTGGTTGGCTTTAAAATCCACTTTCGGCAAAAATCGATTTTCTCGGCCAAAACTTCTTTTTATCTCTCTTTTCTCGGCTGTCCCGGAATAATAAGAACGGATGTTACCTGATCTGACGCCAATGGCGCGGATCGGTAACCGGGAGTAGGATGCGGCTTTAGTCGTGCCCTCCCGACACTCGATGATGATAACGTTCTGAGAGTGTCAAACAACCTCTAACACTTTTTTCTATTCTGTTTGTGTTCTGTTTTTGTTGCGCAGGTGAATCGGAGAGTCTCGAAAAATGGATTTCAAGTGGCGGAATGGCGTGAAGCCCTTTAGTTTTTTTTAAGACTTTTAGAACTTAGGATAGAAAGAGTGGTGTAAATGCTTGTAAATCATGATTCTGTAATCATACTCTCATTCTTTCCCGATTGTAACCTATAAATATTTACAAACTGATATTCAAAAATATTCATATCCGCCTCCTGATTGTAATTTATGAATATCTCGAATAAACTTCGAAAATGTCTAAATCCACTTCTCAATTGTAAATTAGAAATACTTGTGAATAACAATTCAAAATTATCTAAAGTTACCTCTTAGGGGTAACATATAAATATTCATGAATGATACTCAAAATACTTCAATTCACTTCCTTTTGATATTTGAACAACGTTATGAGTGAGACCCAATACTTTCTCCACTTAATCGATCATTCCTTTTACTGATCTTGATCTTACCACAGCCTGATTCAACCTGAACAAAATCGCACTAAAAACCCACTTATTGTATACCCCAAAAGCGGCGTTCTATCAATGGAACGGGAAACTGCTCAAATTGTCTTAAATAAACATAAGCAACGATCGGCCCAACATTCGAATGTGCTTCTGACAAATTGTTTCAGTATTAATTAACTTGAGATCAACGCCTTGATAATCAGCCCATTCGATAAATAACTGTCCTGGATATGATAGTTTGAACGCCTTATCACTAGAGACCACCTTTTTCCAGAATTCATCAACAGTCAGCGCAAAATGACTAAAATACCCCTGGGGTAATTCCTACAAAACAAAACGCACTTTATGACTGGTTAGTGATTAATGGATGCAAAAAATGAAATGTCATGCGCCATGACTGACTAAATGTAAGGGTAAAATTTGGGGTATTACAAGGGGCAGTATGCTTGAGAGGTAACTAATCAGAAGTGAGTCTCATCGAAGATCCAATCAGGGGCAGTCATGCAGAATGGGGAGATTTGAAAGTAGATACTTCAGGTGGAAAATCAGACCAGGATAGGTCGCTAGAACGCTCATTCAGGGGCAAGTCGCCGCAGAGAGCGTTGAAACCGACTGGGCTGATCAGGGCTAATGGAGATTGAATCTTTTTTGTCGTATAGATGCCGGGGCAAGTAATCTCGAGGTCGTCTCATAGCAAGCGGTTCAGAGCAAGTATTCCCAGGAGTTAGATAGGGGCAAGTGGAGTGCACTGGGGCAAGCTATTCAAAAGCTCGCAAAGTTCCCCGTCAGAGTCCATGGTAGGCTGGCATCCCTTCCAGAGGATGAACGTTGTGTCTTCCCCAGTGAAGTCGCCCCAGGCAAGACTGAATGTTAATTCCCCAGGAGAGTTAAGATTAATGTATCGGCAGTTCAGCATTAGCCTAGTCCTCCCCAGTGAAGGTCGAGATGGATGAGATTAACTTCCCAGAGAGTTCTTGTGCAGTGCAAATCAGTATGTGTGGTTCAATCCCCAGCTCAGTGATAGCAGGATGATTTCCCCAGCTCAGTGATAGCAGGAGGGGTCCCCACAGAGTATAACCAAGTGGTTGAGGCTGTTGAAAGAAGTATTCCCGAGCAGGATTGCCTTTCTTTCCCCAGCAAGTCATCTGTCCTCGTCAGGAGGATCGTCTTCAGCAAATTTGGGAGTTTTGAGTTCGTAAGCTACTTTCCCAGCAGGATGGTTATCCCCCAGCGGAGTTAGTTCATCTTTCCAACATTTATTTTGTTGGAGGCGTATCGGTAGCAGTCCGGTCATCCCCAGCGGATCCAGTGTGTCTTCAGCATTTATTTTGCTGAAGTAACTCTTTGCATAAGCATGCATCACGAGCATTTGCATTCTACCCAAATGCGTAGCATTTCCATGCAGTATGGAAGCATTACGTCATTATCAAACATGCATTTTTTTGAAACATAAGCCAGGTGGTTACCTCTCCGGTTTCTGATGTGTTATTCCTTGCCGATAAGAGAAATCGTGATTCAGGAAGATGTGGAGTTTGTGGTCAAAGTGCGCAGTGATCGTATTTGTACCAGCTACGGGGTTCATATAGCAAGGCACGCAGTGATCGTGTCGATTTTAAGATGTTGATTTGTGGCCGAAGTACGCAGTGATCGTATTTTGTCTCTTTATGGGGTTCATGTCGTAGGACATGCAGTGATCGTGTTGATCTTGTTATGTGTATCTGTGGTCGAATGGCGCAGTGATCGTATTCGTCCCGATCTAAGAAGATTGTTTTGTAAGGCACGCAGTGATCGTGTTGGTATCGTCTCGGGGGTTTTATTGAGAAAGGCACGCAGTGATCGTGTTACCATATCGGGTGACGTTGTTGATCGATATATGCAGTGATCGTATTCGTCCGTTCTACAGTGATTATGGGTTGATACGCAGTGATCGTGTTCATCCAGTGTTGGTCGATATGCGCAGGGATCGTATTCGTCCGTTACACGGTGGTTATAGATTGACGCGCAGTGATCGTGTTCATCCAGTTTTGTTGGTCGGTATACGCAGTGACCGTATTCGTCCGTTATGCAGTTTGATTATGCTGTAAGACACGCAGTGAACGTGTTCATCGGGTTGTTGGTGGCCGAAGTACGCAGTGATCGTATTCGTCCCATGTTTGAAGTTGTGTCGCAACACGCAGGGATCGTGTTTTCCTCCAGTCAAGAGGGTCGTGACATGAAGCGCGCAGTGATCGCGTTTATCCTATGTATGGTCAGGATATGCAGTGATCGTATTCGTCCAGTTATGTGGGTTAGTTGAGGCACGCAACACGCAGGGATCGTGTTTTTCTCCAGTCAAGAGGATCGTGGCTCAGAACGCGCAGTGATCGTGTTCAAACACGCAGTGATCGTGTTCCAGATACGCAGTGACCGTATTCACGCAACACGCAGGGATCGTGTTTTTCTCCAGTCAAGAGGATCGTGGCTCAGAATGCGCAGTGATCGTGTTCGAACGCGCAGGGATCGTGTTCAAGATACGCAGTGATCGTATTTGTACAGCATGCAGTGATCGTGTTGTTAATACCATGGGAACTTATGATGCGGAGCGCGCAGTGATCGTGGCTATTGTATTAGTCGGTCGTTGGTCGGCATGCGCAGTAATCGTATTCGTCCTGTTACATGGGTTGGTTTTGTGACACACGCAGTGATCGTGTTAACATAATTACGGGGTTTTGTTGGTTGAGATGCGCAGTGATCGCATTCGCCCTATTGCAGCACACGCAGTGATCGTGTTTATCATATTGGTGGTTGAAGTGCGCAGTGTACGTGTTCGCCTATCCTATGTGGATTTATTCCGTCTGGCACGCAGTGATCGTGTTTATCTCATTCGGTTGGATTTATGGTCGATGTGATTGTAACACAGCATGCAGTGATCGTGTTCGTCGTGTTTGTCCCGTTAAATGGTTTTTGTTTGTGAGACACGCAGTGACCGTGTTCGTCGCAGTTTTGTGGATTTGTTGTGCCATACACGCAGTGATCGTGTTCGCCATGGCACATTCCCCTAGCAGAGTTGCTTGGTCAAGCATTTCTCGTTCTCCCCAGACGAGTCCTTTCTCGGAGTACAGTGGAGATAACATGGTACAAATTTTGAGTGGTTACTCACAAGTTACCCCAGTAGAGATGTAATCCCCAGCGGGTTGTTCTTCAACGAGATACTTGGTTAAGTTCCTCGTAGTCCCCGGCAGGGTATCCTTTGACAAGTCGCTTGGTTAAGTCACTTGTATTTCCCCAGCTGAGTCTTTCTCAGGATGATGTGGTATCAGTATTAGAAGGTGGTAATACAGATTTTCGGGTGGTTACTTGCAATTCCCCAACAGAGTTATGTTCTCCAGCAGAGAGCTCGCTACAGGAGTTGTTTGGTTAAATTCCTCGTAGGTTATTCTCGTCAGGGTACTTGGTTAAGTTCCCAATTTTCCCCAGCAGGTGTTTGACGGCCGTCGTCAGAATTGTCCTCGGAGTTGCTTGGTTAAGTTTCTCATTTCCCCGCAGGGTCGGTTGTCTATGTCTTCGGACATCGTCTCGCTTGGTTAAGCGTCTGTTCGTTTCTTCAGGATACGAAAGGTTGATCAATGAAGTTAACATGACAAGTGAAGTCAGTATTCGCCCGCTGGTTAGCGTGTGCTTAGTTGATAAGTGAGATCAACAGAGGTTGATAAGTGATATCAACAATTTCTTGTGGTGTATGCTCATTTCTTCGGAATAGAGTGGTCTGCGGGCAACATCAGATTATTTGACAGATGGATGGCTAGTTGTTGCCGTGACGACAGAAGCTAGTTCCCAGGGTTTTTCTCAAGCAGTAGTCGTTTCGCGATTTATTTTTGCGGTTGGCAAATTTTCGGGTTCTTTCGTATTCAACCGTCTCGTACCTCGAATGTCTGAAGGTTGCGCGCTCTTCATCCAGTCGGGTCCAAGTCGCTTGAATAGGGGCAGCTGTTGCACCCCAAAATTTGCCCAACCTTTCTAACCTAGGTTTATGTTTCAATTGCATAGTCATTTGCATTGTCATCATGTGCATAGTGTATTCATCTGCATTGCATAGCATAAGCAAGTTATCTTAACAGGGGATCAAAGTGCTATTCCTATCTCAAGAGGTATATCCAAGGGTTTCATTCATATTCAAGTCTACTCAGGTTATTAGGGAAGAATTTGAGCTTTGAAGAGCTACCAGGTTGATCAGTGAATTCTCTCCTATCTTGAGGCTAGTTGGGGATCATCAGAGGAAATGCGAGCTATGGGCCAAGAGCATGAGGTGTGTATGGATGTTATGAAGAGTCTAGAGAATCATTTTTGAGGAGAACCAAGTCATTTGAATGATTGCAAGAGCCTCAGTTGAAGGGTCAACACTGGGTCAATTCTAGGTCAAAGAAGTGTTTTGAAAGGCATCAAGGAGCATTTGAAGAATGTGGGATTCATTATTTGATATGTGGATATGGATATGATGTTGTGATAAATAAAAATCAAGAGGAGTCAAGGAGAGTTGGAGTTACTAAATTAGGGTTTCAGTGTAAAATCCCCTGATTTAGGTCAAACTTCAAAGCAGTGTAACTCAAGATGCAAGCTTCATATGAATTTCTGGTCCACATGAAACTTGTAGAGTATCTTCATATATTTAATTTGAGTGGTGGAAGTCATAAAGATTATTTATAGAACTCAAGTTATAGCTCTTGCAAGTTACAGGTCATCTGAGGGCACTGAAATCTGTCTGTGAAAATTGTCTGTCTTCCAAGCAACGTTTGACCTTCAAGGGTATTTCAAATGGGTTCTTGGCCAACATGATAATTGTTCCTTATTGTCTTAGATTTCTAGAATGGTATGGTATGCCTTCATATGATTTGTGGAACTCTACTTATGGTCTTGGCAAGCAAAGGGTATTTTGGTCATTTGAGGATTACAGGTCATTCTTAGCCTATGCCTAAAACTCATACAAGGAAGCTTCAAATGAAAAACTTCACAACATCAAAGTTGTTCAAAATGGGATTTTAAGGCTAGAAAAGAAGGTGTGAAAGTTTGGAAAAGCTTAGAGCATGGAATTTTAAAAGTGGTGCAAATGACTTGAAAATGGCTTATAAGTTGAAAAAGTTGAAATGAAAAATTGGTTTGAGAGATCTACAAATCCAATATGGGTCATCCAATATACCAAATTTATTCCCAACATCATTCTAAAGACAATGGTTTAGCCACATTTTTGAGTTTAGGCTTAAAAATTGGACTTCCTTTGTAAATGTGTTTCTTGCATCTTAAGGCACCAAAAGGAAAAGTAAGGAAATGCTACATAAGGGTTTGTAAGGCCTTGTTCTCATATCATAATATCATTTGAGGAGAAATTAAGTGGGATTGCATGGTTTATCATGAGATTGCATGAGATTTACTAAATATGGAAAATTCAAATTCTCATTGCATGATACATTCTAGAAACTTCTTGGAAGGTTCTCAAAGTTTCCATACATTTCCATTGACACCTATATATGCCCTAGAGATGATCCATGCCCTGGTTGGTGACTGATTGTGCTTGCATACCATAGTTTGATTCCATAACTCCATTGTGCATTTTGATTTCAAACTCCATTAAAACTTCATCAATCATCATAATTCTTGTTATCATCATCTTCTACCATCATCATAGAGCAATTGGCAAGCAAGAACCAGAGGAATTAGTGGCTGGCTCGTGTGATCCAAAGCTTCCCTCCAATTTGCATGAAGGTGTGGATAGAGTGATTCAAGAGGTTTGAACAAGAACCATTGCAAACAGAAGCACTAGTAGCCATTGAAGATCACTTGAGGCAAGTATCAAGGCTTGAATTGAAGGCTAACCACCATTGCCATCATCACTTGCAAGGTATGCAACTTCATTCGAATCCCACTAATTATTCAATTTTAGAACTTGTTGTTAAGATAAATGTGGTTAGAGACTCTTAGGGATGAATTGTGATGAGTTTGAAGGCATTATATGAAGGTTGGTTCCATGGTAGTTTCTGTTTTAGGATCAAGAACACATAACCTAGAGTACTATAATCTTAGTTCTTTAGTTTAGTTTACTCCCCACAACATGAAGAACATTCTTGCATAGTTTGAGCCATAGTTATTTCCATGCAAACCAGGTGTAAGCTAGTGTGCCCAGAACTTTCCTTCATCGTGTCTCTTTATAGGTTGAGTTTTAGAAAGATCCATGGCTGTAGTCTTATAGAGGGTAATGAGAGGAGTAATTTTGCTCTTTGGATCGTGGAATTTGGTTGAGAGGCGAAGGAGATAGAGGAGGTGGAAGTATCGTGCATTGAGAATGATTTTCTGAAACCCTAGCTTCATAAGGTAGAAGACGATGGCATGATCGTTAGATTAGAAAGAATGTTTGACTGGACTTTGGATCTCACGGCTGTGATTCAAATGAAAACGAGAGGGAAAGTCTGCGGCCAAAACGCCGCGTTTCACTTAAGTGCCCATCCTGGGCTTAGTTGTCAGTTTGCTTTCCCCACCCCCTCGCAAGGCCCAATCCAAAAATAAGCTGAAAACTCTTGCTATTCGTACCGTCTCCCTTCCTTTTTTCTTTGATTTTTTCTTTTTTCTGGTAACGCATCTGGGCCTAGCCATCTCCTATCTGCACCTCCCCACTTCCCAGCCCAATAATAAAATAACTAGAGCGCCTTGCTTTCCACACCCCTCCCTCTATTTCTTTATATTTCATTTTTTTAATTTCTTTTCATTTTCATGCATTTTGTAAAAATCATATAAAATTGAAAAAACATTATATTTTGATAATTCTTTTTGCATAATTTTCTTTAAAGAGTCAAGAAAATTATAAAAAATAAAAATCGCATTTTATTTTTTATTTGATATTTTTCCCATATTTTCCAAATAAATGCCTATTTTAGGTGTTTCATTTCATACATGAATTTGTCAATTTTTGTTCATGCACTTTCTAATTGATTTTGATCCCATTTTTTTTTTGTGCTATCAAATATGAATGTGTAGACTCTCTGGATTTTGTACTAGGATTTTTAGAAGGTTATTTTTAGTAGTTTGCTTGTGTGGCATTTAGGTGTTCAAATTAGGGTTTTAAATCAACTTAGGTGAGATAGTTTAATTCTTTTAGGAGATTTTCATTTGTTTTTTGGGGTATGGACTATAGGGGTTATGGGTATAGGATAGATCCCCTTAGAAAATATTAGGATTCCCCTACTGCTATTAGTATATTGCTTATATGTGATTAATTGTGTGGTGTGCCCTCTTTAGGGTTATTATTCTGTTTGTGTGGGGTATTGGGTTTGTTTGGGATTTGGGGAGAGTTGAAGACCTGTGATAATGAAGCCCAATTGAAGATCAGAGAATGAAGATCAATTTCCAGAGCTATTGAGGAGTATCTCTTGCTGGTAGTTGCTGAAGTTTGTAGGATATAGGAGTTAGGCAGAGCCCTAGAGTAGCAAACTTGATTCTCAAACATGGAAGGTCTTGACTGCCTCCATCCTTCTCTGTGATGCAGAGTCTCTCTAAGACACTCACCCCCTTCCTTTGGAAGGCTTGGTGCTAATGTCTGAGGGATAGAACTCTTGAGAGAAATATTCTTTGTGTTGATAGCAGTCTGTTTGCCACCCTTGGTGGTCAACTCATTGCTTAACACCCGGTTTACTCTTGTGATTGATTCCTCAGCTAGGAGGTTAGGACTTGAAGAAAAGCCATTGGGAGATTGGAGATAAAGTCTGATGCTTGCTTGAAGCCTGTGGATAGATGATGTTGACTTGAAGATAGTTGCTGATGCTGATGAAGACTGCTTTGCTGTTTAGCTTTTGCTGTTTTATTTCTGATGTATTGATTGACTGTATTGTTTGCTGTTTACCCTACTGGGTTGAAAGTGAATCCTGTTCACTTTTGCCTATTGTTTTCTAGGTTCGAGGTTGAGTGGGACTCCCTTGCCTCGCTTGTATTGTTGCATCCATGCATTTTACTGCTTTATTGTATATATCTGCTGTTTCTGTTTCTGTCTACTCCCTTAGGATCTCTGTTTCTCTCCGCGCAAGAGAGGAGCATGATAGACATTAGGAGTTAACCCATGCATGACAACATTAGGGTAGATTTTATTCCCTTTTTAACTCTAGGATTTTTAGAGTGTCATCTCTTCTTCCTTCAAAACAACAGAAAAACATTAATAAGAGGTTATAACAGAGATTAATTCATTTCTTCCGTCAAAAGATTTGAACAAACATCAACCTTTTTGCAAATAAGAAAACCCTTGTTTAAGGTGAGATTTTTCATAAAAGACACTTGAACAGCTTGTGTCGTGCGTAGCCCGAACTACGTTTGCTCTGATCTTCCATGCAGTGTGGAAGTACGTAGGCATAGGATGCGATATCCTAGCGAGCAACCTTCCCCTCCTTTCCCGTAGGTAGGCGAACTACGTTGACTCTGATTTCTCGTTCCAGACGGGAATACGTAGGCATAAAGTGCGATGCTTTGCCGAGTCAAGTTTTCTTTTCTTTTTAGACCTCATCCTCTAGTTTAGATAGAAGTGTAATCCGTACAAACCAAGCAAGCGTGGATCCCATCGAGTACGATGGACGTGAGGGGTGCTAATACCTTCCCCTTGTGTAACCGACTCCTGAATCCAGGTTTTGGTTGCGACGACCATACCTTTCCCCGTTTTTTGCGAGGTTTACTTCGAGCGTTTCCTTTCCCTCCGTTGGGATAAATAACGCACGGTGGCGACTCTTCTGTATTGCCGGCGCCGATTTTCGCAGTAGCGACAGGCGCCTCCTCGTCGACGGCGGAAGCTCGGTTGACATCATGTACGCGCACCTGTTCATAACCCTCCAGCTCGACGAATCCAACCTTTCCCCCTACGTAGGCTCCGACCTTCAGGGGTTCAATGGGACGACGACGAGACCTTGGGGGTACGTGGAACTGAAAGTCACCATCGGAGAAGAGGAAACAGCTAGGGAAATCAGCATCCACTTCTTAGTCATCGAGTGCCCATCCCTCTATAACTGCATCCTGGGCAGGACAACGATAGCAGAACTCACCGCGGTACCCTCCATCGTCCACCTGAAGATGAAATACTACACAAGACGGGGGGCCGTGGTGACCCTTAACGGAGACATCGAGGCCGCCCGAAGGTGTTTTGAGGCCGCGCTGAAAGGCTTAGACTCCATCGCTCCAGCGACCAAGAGGACAACTTCAAACACAACACCAAAAGGCGAACCAACGAAGCTAGTCGGATCCGTGGAACTCGACAGTCGCTTCACTGATGAGCTCGACCCCGAAACAAAGACCAGCGAAGTCAACGGGCAGCCCTGACACCCAGCGCGCCCCGTCCTGGACGGAGAATTCGAACTCATCCCTCTCAGGGAAGACACAAGCAGAACCGTGAGGATAAGAGTCGGACTCCCAGACCTCGCGAAACGACAGCTCCAAGCCTGCCTCCACGAGAACGCCGACCTCTTCGCCTGGAGCGCCGCGGAAATGCCCGGACTCGACCCCGAGGTCGCCTGCCACCAGCTATCCATCAACCCGACCGCAAAGGCCGTTGTGCAACGCCGGCGTCGCCAGTCCCCCGAAAAATCGGCGGCAGCCGAAAAAGCTGTAAAAGACCTCCTAGAGGCAAACTTTATTTCGGAAGCCCGGTATTCAACCTGGCTGTCCAATGTTGTACTCGTTAAAAAGAATAATGGAAAATGGCGCATGTGTGTTGACTATACTGATCTCAATCGGGCATGTCCTAAGGACGCCTACCCCTCCCCAACATCGACAAGCTCGTCGACAACTCCGCGGGCTTCAAGCTCTTGTCCTTCATGGACGCATACTCGGGATACAATCAGATCCCGATGGCCGAACACGATAAACAGGCCACGGCCTTCATGACAGCGTCGGGCAACTACTATTACAACGTGATGCCCTTCGGCCTCAAAAACGTCGGGGCCATGTACCAGCGAATGATGAACAGTGTCTTCTACGACGAAATCGGCGACATGCTCGAAGTATACATGGACGACATGATCGTCAAATCTTGTACGGAGGACGACCACACGGCACACCTCCGGAAGGTCTTCGAGACCGCAAGGTCCTGCCGCATGCGCTTCAACCCGGAGAAATGCACCTTCGGCATCTGCGCCGGTAAATTCCTCGGCTACTACTTGACCGAACGGGGGATCGAAGCCAATCCGGACAAATGCCACGCCTTCTCAAATATCACCACGCCCACCACGAAGAAGTCCATCCAATCCCTCAACAGCGTGCTCGCCTCCCTTTCCCGGTTCATTGCCAAGTCCGCCCAACACGCCCTCCCATTCTTCAAACTGCTCAGGAAGGAAACCAAGTTCGAATGGACGGACGAATGCGAGCAAGCCCTCTGCCACCTCAAACGCGTCTTGTCCGAACCACCAGTGTTGACGCGTCCCGTGACGGGCGAAACCCTATACTTATATCTGGCCGTGGCTAACGAAGCCGTCAGCGCCGTCCTCGTCAGCGAAGCCGGGGAGAGCCAAAAGCCCATCTACTTTACTAGCAAAACCCTCCACGGCCCCGAAATCCGATACCAGCTGATCGAGAAGGTCGCCCTAGCCCTCATCACAGCAGCGCGCCGACTCCGGCATTATTTTCTCGCACACGCCATCGTGCTCCGCACCGATCTGCCCATCCGCCAGCTCCTCGGCCGCCCCGACATGGCCGGACGCATGCTGAAATGGTCACTAGAACTATCGGAGTTCGACATCACATATGAGGGCCGGCACGCCATCAAAGCTCAAGCCTTGGCCGACTTCGTCGCCGAGATGACCCCACCACCCGACCCCACCGCCAGGAACCACATCTGGACCATTTTTGTGGACGGCTCCTCCAACTCCACGGGGAGTGGCGCCGGCATCGTCCTCGACAACGATGAAGGCAGCCTCATTGAAGTCTCTCTCACGCTGGCCTTCCCGACGACCAACAACCAGGCCGAGTACGAAGCGTTTTTGGCCGGCCTTCGCTTGGCATCCGACCTGGGAGCCAGGGACATCCGAATCTACACAGATTCCCAGCTAGTCACTTCGCAAGTCCGAGGAGAATATCAAGCGAAGAACGACAACCTCGCCGAATACCTCGCGCTCATCACCGAAAAACTGTGAGGTTTCGACACAGTAGAGATTCAGCACGTCCCTCGCGAGCAGAACACCCGCGCCGACATCCTCTCCAAACTGGCAAGCACCAAAAAGCGAAGCGGCCACAAGTCGGTCATCCAAGAAGTCTTGTCGCGACCGAGTACCAGCGCGACCACTACCCCCCTCGACATCAACATCGTCGGGGATACTGACTGCTGGATGACCCCACTCCACGCCTACCTCAACACCGGTCACCTTCCGTCCAACCCTGGAGAGGCTAGCGCAACTAGACGACGCGCCTGCCCGTACGTTCTCCTCGAAGGAAGGTTGTACCGCCGAGGCTTCGCAATCCCACTCCTCAAATGCATAGATAAGTCCCAGAGCACAGCCGTTCTAGAGGAAATCTACGAAGGCATCAACACGCAGCACCTCGGCGGAAGATCCCTAGCACGAAAGGCCCTACGAGCAGGCTATTACTGGCCCTCGATGCAATCGGACGCGAAGGAACACGTAAAACAATGTGACAAATGTCAACGACACGGGGACATGCACCTCGCACCCCCAACCGACCTCACATCCCTCTCATCTCCATGGCCATTCGCCTGGTGGGGGCTGGACATCCTCGGGCCCTTCCCCTTAGGATCCTACCAAAACAAGTACCTCATCGTGGGCGTCGACTACTTCACCAAATGGATCGAGGCCGAACCTCTGGCCAAAATCACGGCCCACAACATACTCCGATTCTACAAATGCAACATCCTTGCCAGATTCGGGGTCCCACTCGCCATCGTCACCGACAACGGCACACAATTCGCAGACAAAAACTTCCGCGACTTCATCACCAAGCTCGAAACCAAACACCACTTCGCCTCGGTCGAACACCCTCAGACAAACGGCCAGGCTGAATCCGCGAACAGGGTCATACTCAGGGGACTCAAATGAGGACTCGGCGACGCCAAGAGAGCATGGTTCGAAGAGCTCCACAGCGTCCTCTAGGCATACCGCACCACTCCTCACTCAACCACGGGGGAAACCCTATTTCGCCTCACGTATGGAACCGAGGCCGTGATACCCGTCGAAATACGCGAACCATCCCGACGAACGGAATCTCCCCTGGGCACCGACGACAACGACGGGGCCCTACGAGAAGAGCTCGACCTCGTCGAGGAAATCCGTTCAGGGGCAGCCCTCCGAGAAGCCCGACTGAAATAACAAGTCACACTTCGCCACAACAGCAAAGTCCTAAAACGTGACTTTCAAACGGGCGACTTAGTACTGCGTAGAAACCAGAAAGACTCCCACGAGGGAAAACTGGCCGCGAATTGGGAAGGCCCCTACCGAGTCCGGGACAAAATGGAACACGGGGCCTATTACCTCGAAAATCTGCACGGTGAACAACTAGCTCGACCATGGAACGCCGCGAAACTTAAGCGGTACTACAGTTAGAACATTGCCCGCGACGACCCATTGTCCCGACCACTGGGGGGCGACATGGTACCACCGCACTCCCACGCGTCCACTAGCGACCAGAGAAAAGCAAGCCCTGCCTCTTGTGTGCGCGGGCAGACAGCCTTGCTCGGCAGGGAACACCTCGACCGAGATTCCCCGCCGCCATACCAAAATCGGCAAGACACCCAGCTCGCGATGGGACGTCCACGCCACGGGGAGAACTACCCCCGAAACGGCCCGGCCACGCCGCCGGCCAAACCGGACGGTTCCCTTCACCACCGGTAACAAGTTTGTCGAGCTAACACCCGGACAGGTCCAGAGCATATCGAAGCATGCACATCAAAAATCATTCAAGCAAACAAATAAATACGAAAAAAACGAGCATAAACATCATGCAAACACCGAGCGCACACTTAGAAAATTCATAAAAACATATATTAAGCAAAATGCGGGCACCAGCCCAGTAGTTAATATTACACAAACGGGGCACGCTGGCCCAAAGAAAGACAAGTCACAAAATATCGGCACGCAGGCCGTAAAAACAACGAGTACGCAGGCCCGGGAACCTATGCTACTTCACCCTCCTGATCGGCAACCACGGGGACCTCCTCGGGAACGACAAGCTCGGGGTCGACCACCTTCCCGCCAACGATCTCGTGATACGGCCCGATCCCATCCACGACCAGCGCGACGCTGGGGTTGACAACTTGGATCTGCGCGACAGCGCTCTTGAACCCGACCTCGACAGCCTCCAAACAATCACCTTCCAGCACCCGAATCCGGGCAACCAGATCAGCACGGGTGATCAACCGCTGGTCCTCCTCTGTCTCGTCCTCGGCCGGACGAAGCGCGCTATCCAGGACCTCCATACAAACTTTCAGCGCCTGCACATCGGCCGTTCCCGCCCCCAGCTTCTCCTCCAGCGAGGTCACTTTCCCCTCAGCGCCCTCCGCTCGTTTGCGTTGGTCAGCAACATCTTTCTGACTCTTCTCCAGTTCCTCGGTAGGCTTGGTCAGACGCGACTGCATAAAGGTAAGGTCCCCCTGCAATTTGGACAACTCGGCGGCGGAGCAGCCCTCCTCAATCAGCACAAGGGCCGTCGTGAACGTCCGCATCACCACAGCCAAATCCTTCGCCAGGATACGTCGACGAGACTCTCGATCGACTTCGCGGACAACCTTCACCTCCCCAGCAGAGACGGTAGGAGATCGAGCACCATGAAAATAGCCCGGATGCTGATGGCAAGGCGGGACGACGTAACCCTCCTCGGCCGAGCCGGCCGTCAGATCAATCAAACCGCTGGGCTCCTCGGATCTTGGCCTCTTCGCTGCTCCCTGAGACATAGGAGACTGACTCCCTTGAGGTGAAGAAGACGAACTCTGCCCTCCCGGCGTCACAGCCTCCTGTCCGACCAATTGACTCACCAGCGTCTTCGGGACCACGACATTCTTGGAAGCGCGCAGCTTCTTCACTCGCTCCTCGACAGAAGACATGTTCGCTGCAAAAACAAAGAAAGAGTTAGCAACGGCCAGAACACCCGACCACGGGAAAAAAAGAAACATCCCTACCTAGATAATCTAGAGCGGCCGCCCCAGTGGCGCAACCGAGTAGGGTCTTAGTGTTAATCAGCCGCTTCTTGGTTCGCACGTTCCCCTGCGCGTCGAAGATGTACCGACCATCGGGCGTCACCAGTTTCGACAGGGGAAGAGCCCGCACAAAGGCAACTATTTTCATATAAGCCGCCATATCCTTCTCGTCGAGGGTTCCCGCTCGTACGATATACCTATCCGTGCCTCGGTTGAAGTGCTCCGCAGTCCATAACAGATGTATCTTGGGAAGCCACGCGAGGAACCGCTGGCCGTCTACCATTCGCTCGCCCTCGGCGAAAAGAGTATCCGAGCCTTGCTGAGTGATCGGTTTCACGAGGAAGAACCGACCTTTGAAATCTTTAACGGAATCGCTGTACGTCTTGAAGAGCTTGGTCGGCTGCTTAAACGAGACCCATCCCTGACGGCCGTTCACCGAGTGGCGCTGTAAGTGGAAGATGCGAAAAAACAACGGCACCGTGGGCTCCACCTCGAGATAGAAGCACACCACCTCGAAGGCACGGATAAAGGCCAGGGCGTTGGGGTGCAGTTGGGACGGGGCCAAGCGTAACCAATCGAAGAGCCCCAGATGGAAGGCGGAGAACGGCAACCTGAGCCGAGCCTCTTTGAAGTAGAACTCGTGCATGGGGAACATTCGTCGCCCGTATCGCGAGCAGATGCGATGGTGCTCCTTCGGGCGGTACACCTGCCAATGTTGCGGCCCCCCTTCAGGCGTGTCCTCGACGGTGGCATAGACTTCGGACGCATCGGCCACGAAGCAGGACGGGGTGGACAGCGGCTCTTCGGACACCCATTCCTCGACCGGGACGACACGCTCGTCGAAATCCGGGACCTCGGGTTCGTTATCTTCGACCATCGTCCCCGGTACCAAGGCCGACATCTACACCTGAAAAGCAGAGGACAACGGTGAATTCGATAGCCAAGATCAAATCCACCCTTCCACCGCAGGTCAAGTGAAAGGGCGACAAAGGCCAGAGAACGGCGAGCATACAGGCGCTCCCCGCCGATCCTCCCCGGGGCGTCTAAGGGCCAACCCACCAACCCTCCTCGGGATGTTCATCGGAAAAAGCGCGCGTCCCCGGGGCATTCATCGGAGAAAGCCCCCGTCCTCGGGATATTCATCAGAAAACCGCCAGATATGGCGGATCTTGCGTCCCTCCTCGGGGCATTCATCATACCCCGACCACACATTCTAATCAAACGGCGGAAATAAAAGGAGAAGAGAGAGAAAAACTCACTTGTAACGGCGGTGAACGGGAGGAAGAACCAAACGGTGCGGCGGCGATCGACGGCAACGGCGGACGAGCAAGAATCTCAGAGCCTCGCAGGTAAAGCAGCAAATGAAAAGTAGAAAAGTGAGCGGGGACCCCTATATTTATAACCCGGTGCGGGATTTGAAGCGACGCTAGGCTCATTAATGGCCTAGGGTAGCCGCCCCTACAACCGCTTAACGCGCGACATGTGGCGGCAACCTGACAGTCGCGTCCCTTCACCTGCTTTCATCCCGCTCCGCCGGCGACAGGAGACCCCCCATGCAAGCGCCTGTTCCACCATGCACAAGCCCGACGAACCTCCCGTTTTGCTACCTCTCTCCCCGACACAGCGACCTTAAGTCCTCGCTCTTTCCTAGAGCTTCGACTTGGGGGGCTCCTGTTCTGGTCTGGGCCCAACCTCAGTCCAGCCCAATACCACGCACGGCCCAATAAGTGAATTGGCCCAACCGGGTACGCGCATCCCATAGCACGGGAAGGGCACGCCCCCCAGGAATAGGCAACGCGTCCGACAGTATCTCCACGTCCTCTCTTATCGGCCGAACAGGACACACCCCAGTCCGTCGAAGCGGGACCTTTGGTCCCTCCACATCCTCGCGCCCCCCTCCGCGGGGAGAACAATTTGCCTCCGGGGAACCTCCCGAGCTCCCCTCCGCGGGGAGAACGACGCGCCCGGCGCACGTTCTCCACATGCTCCCCTCCGCGGGGACACGTCATCTCCCAACTGCCCACCTCCGAAAGAGCAGGTCAAACCCACTTTTCGGAGATCACGGGATAGTTGGACTAGGGCAAAGACCACGTCCTGGTCTTCACTACGCCACGTAAGCCCTAGCAGTCATTAGGGTTGGGCCTGTTCATCCAGTCCACCTCAAATGACCGTTGGCCCAGCGCTGGGGTCCCTCTATAAATACCCTCTTCCTCAAGAGGGTCAGGTAACACACTTCTTACCCCTTTTTCTGTACTTCGCCATCGCTCTGTCCAACTTCTCACTTTGGCATCGGAACGTTTTGCAGGTACACACCCCTTCTCTCCCTCATCACCGGCGAGCAAGCAGCAGTCCAAGAGAGTGTGGCCAGCCCGTGATCCCCTTCTGATCAGGTCAGATCAGTTATATTCTTGTTATGAGAAATATTTATCAACAACAACATACATCAACATTTATCAACATATATCAACAAAATCATAACAGCATACAATAACATATCAACTCATAAAATGTTTCACGAACGTGCCTTTTATTTAAAATATTCGTGGAAAATAAAGATGTTCTTCTTGTATTGTTTCTCCAAAACAACATAAACCATTTGTGAACCCTACAAGTCAAAAAATAGGTAAAATACAATTTTTGGTTCTTTAACTTTATCTCGGGGTCCATTTTAGTTCCTCAGTTTTAAAAAATTTCAAATTGATTTTTTAATTGTTCAAACAACATCATTTAACTCCTTTCCGTCTAATTTTCACAAACGGCGTTTATTTTTGTACTAGTGGCATCCGATGTGGCACCTGTACACACGCATGACATCTATTCATCATTAAGAGAAATCAAAATTTCGTTTAAAATTCCAAAACTTTGCCTTGAGTTAAGTTTCGAACCACAAAACCCTTGATTGATATGCAATACAATTTACCGCTAAACCACTTCTTCTTTTGATAATTTAATTTATAAATCAAATATATATTTACATACCAATCATAAAATGCATGAACAAGAGAAATGGTTTCAAATTAGGAGTTAGAGTTCATCTCTGATGTATGAATATGAGTTTTTATGCATACTCTTTTTTCCAAAAAATTTCTATTAACACTTGTAATCAATTTCTAAATGGTTTTTAATATCAATAAATTTTCCTCTGCATACTCTTTTTTCCAAATTATTAATGTAGCAAAATTTTCAGAAATCAATTCCTCAATCTCTGTAAATCCAATTTCTCAAAATCAGTAAAATGGTTGTCTTCTCCAAATGATTTATGAAACTAGGTTTATAAATATGAATTCATGAATATGAATTTTTGAACATATTTTATTTCATTCCAAATTCAATGCAAGTTTAAGCAATGATGAGAATTAGCTTTTCGGAAATCCATCATAGCCAAAGGGTGAGGGATAAGCACAATTATGTTAGTAAATCCCAAAACCACAACTTCTGAGCATGGTTCATATGTTGTCAATCTCAAATTTCGAACTGATGCAGCCAATCTCAGATTTCGACTGATGCAGTCAATTTCATTAGTAAATCCCAAAATAACAATTTCATTTCTAACACCTATTTGATTTCACTGTATTGCATTGTTGGAAATAAGACCTTTTGTGTTTAGGAAAAGCGTATGGGAATATTAGAGGATTAAAGAGAAACTAGATAGGTAAAAGAATTATTTGTGGAAGAGAGAACTTTGTATTTTACTTGATACAAAAGTGTAGAATTACATCTCTATTTATAGTACTCTAAGGAAAACTCTAGACACACTAACTCTAGAGAGTTCTCAACTCTAGGAATTCCAAGAGCATTCTAGAAAATATTACAACACTAAGAAATATCTAGACACTCCAAACATTACAAGAATTTTCTAGAAACATTAATTAAAATGACCTAAGTCCAAAACAACTAAGCCCAAAAATCCAAATAATATTTAGGCCCAAATCAAGTTTAATCTTACCCTTAAACTTGATTTGTGACTCCAAGCATACTCCTTAGCTTTATGAAAGTTTCCAACTTGAGTGGCTTGATGAAAATGTCGGCAGCTTGATCTCGAGACATCACATACTTCAACTTCACATCCTTCTTCTCGATGCATTCTCTTATAAAGTGGTAACGGGTGTTGATGTGTTTACTTCTTTCATTAAATACAGGATTCTTTGCCAAAGCAAGTGTTGATTTATTATCAACACATATTTCCATAGGATCTTCTTGTGGCATTTTTAACTCTTTCAACAAGTTCCTTATCCAAATTGCATGACAAATGCATGATGTAGCGGCAACATATTCAGCTTCACAAGTTGACAGTGTGACGATAGGTTGCTTCTTTGACATCCAAGTGAAAGCAGTATCTCCCATAAAGAATACAAAACTAGTAGTACTCTTTCTATCGTCCAAGTCTCCACTCCAATCGCTATCACTATAGCCAACAATTTCATAATTATTAGAAGAGTAATAGTGTAAGCCAAAGTTTGTTGTACCTTTGATATATTGAAGGATTCTCTTTGCCGCCTTGAAGTGATTTGTTGTTGGAGCTTCCATGTATCGGCTTACGACTCCTACATCATAGAGAATATTCGACCTTGTACTTGTCAAGTAACGTAGACTTCCAACCAAACTTTTGTAAAGAGTTGGATCCATAATCTCTCCATTTTCATGCTTACTCAACTTGCTGCCACATTCCATCGGGGTGCCAACTGGATTGGCATCATCCATCTTGAACTTCTTAAGGACTTCTTTTGCATAGCCTTCTTGGGTGATAAAAATTCCTTTGTATTCTTGATTTACTTCAATGCCAAGATAATATGCCATGAGCCTAATATCTGTCATCTCAAAGTCATTTGACATGTCTTTCTTGAACTCTTCGAACATGTTTAGATTGTTCCCAGTGAAGATCAAGTCATCAATATGTAAGCACACAATCAAAATATCTCCACTTTGCACTTTAATATAGAGTGCATGCTCATATGGACACTTGATGAAGTTCTTGTCTCGAAAGTACTTGTCGATTCGAACATTCCAAGCTCTCGGTGCTTGCTTGAGTCTGTACAACGCCTTTTTCAACTTGAGGACTTTTTTTCTTGCCTTTTTACTTCATATCCTTATGGTTGATCGATATAAACTTCTTCTTTGAGAAAACCATTCAAGAAGGCCGACTTCACATCCATTTGATAGATCTTTCATTCATTCTGGGTTGCCAAAGAAATGATCAGTCTAATAGTTTCAAGACGAGCAACGGGGGCAAATACCTCATCATAGTCAATTCCTTGTCTTTGACTATAGCCTTTTGCCACCAGTCTTGCTTTGTATCTCTCCATTTCTCCTTTTGCATTCTTTTTCGCCTTGTACACCCATCTTACTCTGATTGCTTTGTGTCCTCGTGGAAGTGTAGTAAGTTCCCACGTATCATTCTCCATGATTGACTTTATTTCTTCATACATGGCGTCTCTCCACTTTACGTTTTCAACAGCTTCTTGATAGCTTAGAGGCTCACAATGACCAAAAAGACAAAAGAGGTTAATGTCATTTTGATTTTTGGTTACCTCATAAAGCTCTTCAATGCTCCTTAATCATGGTTTCCTCTCACGTGAGCTTGTTTCATCCAACCTTGGTGTCGGCGAGGCAGGTGGTGTAATATGTTCATCTATCATTGGTTGTTCCATTTCATCATCATCTTCTTCAAAATAAGGAAGAAAATCATACTTGTCTTCTTGAACACTCCAACCCCAACAATCTTCTTCTTCGAACTCCACATCACGACTTATGACAATCTTTCCACTATTTGTATTATAGAACTTGTACCCTTTGGAGCTTGAGTCGTAACCCACAAATACATACTTTTCACTTTTATCATCGAGCTTTATTCTCCTTTCATCTGGAACGTGGGTATATTCAATGCTTCCAAACACCTTGAGGTGAAAGATCCTTGGCTTCCTTCCACTTCATGCTTCTTTTGGTGTCTTCTCATGCACACTTCTTGTTGGGGAACGGTTTGTCAGGTAAACTGCACATGCCACTTCTTCGGCCCAAAACTCTTTCGGCATCTTCTTACTTTTAAGCATGCTTCACACCATATTAAGTATGGTCCGGTTCTTTCTCTCCACTACTCCATTTTATTGTGGCGATCTTGGCACTGTTAGTAAGCGGCAGATTCCATGCTTTTCACAATATTTATTGAACTCATTTGAAGTAAACTCTCCTCCTCGATTAGATCTCATGGCCTTAATAAAAAGACCACTTTCTTTCTCCACAAGGGCTTTAAACTTCTTAAAATTTTCAAACACTTCTGACTTCTTCTTCAAGAAATAAACCCACGTTATTCTAGAATAATCATCAATAAAGATGAGAAAGTATTTATTCTTGCCAAAAGAGTTTGGATTGATTGGTCCACAAACATCAGTGTGCATGAGCTCTAGTGGTTTTGTCGCTCTTGATGTTGATTCCTTTGGAAAGCTTTTTCGGAATGGCTTCCCAATTAGACATCCTTCACATAGTTGGTCTGGGTGGTTTATACTAGGCAAGCCTCTCACCATCTTCTTCTTTGATAAACATTCTGGACTACCGAAGTTGAGGTGTCTGAACCGTAGATGCCATAGCCGCGAAGATTCGTATAGCAAGCCTTGAGACACTTTGCCACATCAATTTGAATGTTCAAGAGGAACATTCTATTCTTTGACATAAGCACCTTAGCGATCAAGTTATGCCCACAATTTCTTAAGAAAAGACTATGTTCTTTCAAGTGGATGTCATATCCTTTCTCCAATAATTGTTCTAAGCTCAAAATATTATTTTTCATGTTAGGAACATAATAGACATTGGATATGAATTGATGAATCTCATTCTTTAAGCGTATGAGAATTTTACCTTTGCCTTTGACCGGTATCTTTGTGTCATCTCCAAATGAGACATTTCCAGCTGTCGCTTCATTGATCTTTATGAACATGCTTCGATCTCCGCACATATGGTTGCTTGTGCCGGTGTCGAGGTACCACTTGTTTCTTTTCTCTTCAAATTGGTTTTGGCACGCGAGTAGCAAGGTTTCTTCTTCTCCACCTTTTTCTTCTACAAAGTTAGCTTTCTCCACAACCTTCTTTGAGAATCGACACTCAGATGCATAGTGACCGATTTTGTTGCAATTAAAGCACTTGATTTGTAACTTGTTGCACCTTGACCATGAATTTCCATTTCCACGACCTCTTGTTGCTTGTGGATTCCACCTTCTTTCTCCATTGTTGAAGTTGTTGGAGTAGTTGTTGTAACTGCCTCTTCTTTCTCCTTCATATCCTCGTCCACATCCACGGTCTTGGCCACGATCTCGTCCTCTTTTACTCTTGTAATTTGCATAATTTGCTTCCTTTGCATTGAGTTTTAGTAGTTACTCCATAGTATCATTTTGTTTAGTTTTTCTCTTTTGTTTTTCTTCGTATGCTTGTAAGGAACCTATTGCAGTTAGAATATGATATCAAATTATTAATTAATTTGAATCGCATCTTTAGTTCACAACCGCTCTTTGATTTATCTGAAGGAAAAGGTCAAAAGTGGAAAACCTAATTTTACATCATGAAGACAATGCAGGGAGAGATCTAGGTAAGGGGTTGGTTAAGCTTAGGGAAGGTACTAGCACCCTAAACTTCTGTAGTACTCTACAGGAACCTTTTGTTTATTGTATGCTTTTTTATTTTATTATCTGTTTGAAATATATTGCTAAGGGATAGAGTGACCTAAAAGAGCTAACGGTTAGTCCTAAGTTTACTCGGCAAGACGTCGCATCTTGTGCCTACATATCCTGACGGGAATGGAATCAGAGTAATTGTAGTTCCCCTCGAAAGGGAGGTTAGAAACGTCTTGACTGTGGTCATGGTTTCATTGGGGAGTAAGCGTTCATAGGGAAGCGCCTACGTGGAGTCTTGAAACTCCTATTTCTACGTTGAAATTGTTAATTGAAATTAGGGTTAAATTAAATATTCCACGACGGGAAACCCTAAAACAGAGTACGGCGACTCTTTGAGCTAATGCTAGGGTAAAGGGTATTTTCGTCCACGGCAGGACACCTAGGCGATTAGGGTTTTGAAATGGTCAAACGTTAGGGTTATTGACTCGGCGGTCAAACTGCTAGACCTAATCCTTCGGAAGGAACATAATGCTAAATCATGCAAAACATGGCAAAATATTATATGGCAGAAATAAAGTGCGGAAAGTAAAGAAAGCGTCGCGACGATCACTCGCGTAAATTACAAATCCCCAAAAAATGCAAAATAAAATAAACCGCGACCATGGTCTCGCGTAAATTACATCCATGGAACAAATTACAAATATGATAACGAAATATTTAATTAATAATAATCGGAAACCGACTAAAACCTAGCGGAAAACAAATAGAGAACGTTAGTGGAAAAAAAGTTAGGCAGAAATCAATGACAAATAATAAAGCAATTAATAATGAAAGAAAGAAAATGCAATTTGAAAATTTATTATTTTATTAATTTTGAAAAACTTTATTTTTAATTTCTGAAAAAAGAAATTTAATCTTAATTTTGAAACAATGGTTTTTAATAAAAATGTTTTAGTTTTAATTTTTTTAAAAAGGATTCAATTTAAATTTTTTTTTAAAAAAAGAAGTTTTAGTTTTAATAAAAAACAGTTTTAATTTTTTTAATTATAAGAACAGAGTTTTAAAATAAGGTTTAACTAGCAAATATTTTTTAATTAAACTAACCATTTATTATGACATAATTACAATTTTAAGAAAATCAGAATAATAATAATAATAATAATAATAATAATAATAATAATAAGAAAAATAAAAAAGGGAAAAATAAAAAATATAAAAAAAATAAAAGGGGAAAAGTAGGCTTCACGCTGAAGCATTTCAATCTTTAGGTTTTTAGAAACCCCATCTTCTTCTTCATCACGGTGGCGGCGTCGTTGCAGCTCCTTTGAGCTTTGCTCCATTCTTGCATGGCCGGAAACGATTTCTCTCCTTCTTCTTCGGTTTGTTCCACCTGAAAACAACAGAAAAACTTTTTTATTGACAAAAAGAACTGCTCACCTCATTCGGGGTTCGAAGCGGTTCGCGGTGGTTTTGCGCCGTTTGGTGGATTTGCTGACGCTTTCCTCTTCTGATAAGTCGTGAGAACGGCCGCCGTTTTTTCCTCTTTTGTGCTCTCCCCTCACTTATGTTTATATAGGTAACCAAATTAGGGTTAACTCTAACCTAATGCCTATTTTAAAGCCCAACTTAAATAATTAGTCAAAGCTAAAAAAACAAACTAAAACAAACTTAAAAGAATAAAATCTTTTCTAATATTTTTAATTTTATGATTTTTGGATGTTTTTATGAATAATATGGAAAAAAGTGAAAAAATAATATTTTTTTAAAAAATAATTTAAATAAAATACAAAAATAATAATTAAATAATAAAAAACTATTTTTGTTATTTTTTTTATGAAAATAGAAAAGTTAGAATAAAAATAAAAGAAAAACAAAAAGTGAAGAAGGTGGGATTCAAACTCTCGACCTCTCACACTTACAACTCCTTACACACGGTCTTTTGCCAATTGTGCCATTTTATTCATTCAAAATAAAGTGGCACTAGAAACTATGTAAAGGTAGGACAAATTTGGGGTGCAACAGATGTCCCTATTTAAATAGCTTCACCGGATGATTTGAGTAGCGGAGACTCGAGAAATCGCGGTGAAAGGAATTTAAATACAAATAACCGGAAATTTGGCCCCTAGATGCAGTGATATGCAATGATATGGACAAAATAACACGAACTATAATGCTGACAATGCCATGAATCTAATATGATGCGTATGATGGAATGATGAATGCAAGGTTGCAGACGACACGACGTCATAGGGGACAGCGCAGCAAAGAATTGCACTGGGGAAGAAGACACGCGGTGGTGACAAGGTAACATAGGATCCACACGGAGGCAGGACCAGGTAAACGACAGACGCTAGAGTTTTTAGGACATTCCTTGAAGAGATCGAGCGGGATCTTCAAGACTCACCGGAAAACATATAGGGAGAGACAAACATTAGAACATTTCGGAAGAACATCGAAAAGGAGACACGTCGTATCTGGAAGAACGTCAGATAGACATGACACGAAATAGTCAATGGGTGCCAAGTAAACTGGACTTTGTCCACAAGGTAAGACGCGGATAAAACACGACCTCGGGGAGAAAAATGCAAATGGGGATAAAACACCCATACTGCCAAGTAACTAAATTCGTCCACAAGGTAAGACGCGGATAAAACACGACCTCGGGGAGAAAAATACAAATGGGGATAAAGCACCCATGATGCCAAGTAAATAAATTCGTCCACGAGGTAATACGCGGGTAAAACACGACCTCGGGGAGAAAAATGCAAATGGGGATAAAGCATCCATGATGCCAAGTAAATAAATTCGTCCACAAGGTAAGACGCGGATAAAACACGACCTCAGGGAGAAAATGCAAATGGGGATAAAGCACCCATGATGCCAGGTAAATTGGACTTCGTCCACGAGGTAATACGCAGGTAAAACACGACCTCGGGAGAAGAAGCAAATGGGGATAAAACACCCATGACGCCAGGTAAATTGGACTTCGTCCACGAGGTAATACGCGGGTAAAACACGACCTCGGGAGAAGAAGCAAATGGGGATAAAACACTCATGATGCCAGGTAAATTGGACTTCGTCCACGAGGTAAGACGCGGGTAAAACACGACCTCGGGAGAAGAAGCAAATGGGGATAAAACACCCATGATGCCAGGTAGATTGGAATTCATCCACGAGGTAAGACGCGGGTAAAACACGACCTCGGGAGAAAAAGCAAATGGGGATAAAACACCCATGATATGCACATGTGTATAAATCATGCTATGATAGATGATCAAATGACAATGCAGATGTCGACGACAAGGCTCGACTCTGTTGGTAAGATGACAAGACTGGAAGACTAATTCCTCAACCCATACATCACTGTCATTCTGTTAAACTGTATCACGCTGATAGTCCCTGTAGGAAGGATGAAAAGCTACTTGGGGATTCTTCAAATAAACTACCCCAGATTGGATGAACTGATAATTGTTTCTCGTAAAATGATTGTTTTAATGTACCCTCATAAGGCTTGCCCCAGTATGAGTCTTGATAAACCAAATCTGAGAAGATCTTGCCCTGAACAAATCTTGAACTGATTCTCAGACGAGATGTAAAAGGAACTTGCCCCTGATAAGATCACTTGATCAAGTTTCTTGATTGTTTGAAAATTCCTTAGAGGAAAGCCAGTTTGAAACAAAGTATATTCATACAAACATGGTAATGCAAAGTTCATGCGACTTTTGAAGTCAAAGTTGTTTTTTTTAAAAAATGGAAAATACATGAGTCGTCAGTCAGAACACGACGGTTCAATACGCTCAAAGTTTAAAACAAAGGTGTACTGTCAAACTAAATGATTCACAAAGACCTTTTGGAGTCAGCTTACACAACCTTGTTGTAGTATGCTTTCAAAATAACCTTGCTTCAATTAGGTCTTTTAAGGGTTGTAACATGGTCTGGTTCACGGTTTAAGAAACAAAAGATAAAGGCTCAAAATTTATTTGTACCCACCCACACTACGTGATGATCTCCAGCCCTACGCTCAGTTAACTCGTGTTATGCATTCAGGTTCCCATAAGTTAGGAATTGTACTGATGGTAGCAATGATGGTTCCAAAGTCAAGGACATATGAAAAGGCAGCCACTACTTCCTTATAATATTTGTCATTTTGATATTGAAGATTTTCAAGATGAAGAATTTAGAACTCCTCTTTGTATTATCCCTAAATTTTGCCTGAACTGTTTCTTTTAAAGCTTACAGCCAGCGGGATGCCCCAGTTTTGCCTAAGTCTCCTTCATAGGTTTTGACTTAGCGGGCTCTTTCTTTTGATTTTTTTTGAAACATGACTGCTTGGTTTAATAATTACGGTGAACCATCATCGATTTTTTGGCTTAAAAAAAATCTTCAACACTTGTTTGTTGTGTGTGAAGGAAAATTGCAAGTGCGACCTTTATATGAAAGGCATATTGCATGAACACATAACCGAGTTAACTGAGAACTACCCATCCCCAGGTTAACATTGCGAGTTTTTTTTGTAAAGAAAGGAACTCCAACTTCTTAGGCTCAAAGGGGGTAACAAGGGATTAACTTTCTTATTTCTCTAGTGTTTGGGAGTTGAAACAATGTCTTACATCGTCAACAAGGTTTGATTGAAAGCATACTGACAGCAAGTATGGGTATAACATTATCATCATCCTCCCTCCAATCTTAGCATATCAAAAATTCGGACAAAAAGTAAATATTTGAAAAATAAAGCATAAAGATGTAAATAGTAGGCAAAATGAATTGAATCAAAAGTCGCAATGCTCATTTCATTAATGTAAAAGTACAAGCATAATTTGAAAGCAAATAGCTAATGCGAAATAAGGAAAATGCAAACAACAAGGAATAAAAGACCTAGTGATAAAACTTCATTTTCGATGCACTGGCAAGGGATCCTTCTGAACATTCGGACGACCGTCTGTAAAATCAAGTATTCCGGTTCTAACCAATTCACGCACTCTAGCCTTCAGCGCAAAATAATGTTCCAAGTCGTGGCCTGGGGCACTCTCATGAAAAGCACAATGGAGATCAGTCCTGAACCCAACCGGAGGGGGATTAGGAGGAGGTGGCGAAGCCTTTATGGTGATCAGTCCTCGTCGAACCAAGTCAAGATATAGCTCGGTGTAAGTCATGGGAATAGGATCAAAGTGGCTTCTGTTCCATTTCTGGTTTTGTCTGATAACTGGGCGTTGAGGAGTCTGAGCTGGCTGTCCTCTGGCAATCAGTATTTGAAGCATTTCAGTGAGCTTAGTCATGTCTGACTTCAACTCATCGATTTCCATTCGGATCTCTGCATTGTATGTCTCTTGCTCTGACATATAATGTCTATAGTTAGCCCTGGTCTGATATCTGTGTCGAGGAATCAACTTGACGAATCAAAGGTACACTGGAAGATGACAGAACCGATAATGAGAAACCGGGGGAAAATGCAATGCAAAAATGTGATGCTAATGCCATGTAATTGTTCCAAGAATTTCAACGTTCGATTGCAAATATTCCCTTTTAGGAAAGTTGGAAAGAAATTTTTTTTTACTCTAAAATGTAGGACCTTTTTGAATTTGCAAAGGACTATTGAATTCCTTGAAACTGGAAATGATATGATGCTTTATGGATGCAAAGCACAAATACACACACAAAGGTCCTAGGTTAGAGGACAACGAATGGAGTTAAGGTCTACCCTTCCCAAAAGGTAAGTACTATAGGTTGATTGTACCTGCAGAACAAGGTTCTAAAGCGGTGCCCAAAGTCATCAATCTATCTTTCGGATATTATCAACTTTCCAACTGACTCGGGGGTCGATAATATCCTCAAGAGAACCTCATTTGAGTGTAGTATCGCGTAGCAACCATTGTAGGACTACTCCCACATAGTTCCCGCACTACGTCCTATATAAGGTCAAGATGGTGTTAAGGTACTACGGTCCCCAGTATCACAGACTCCAATTGAAAATAGTAAAAGTTTTCACGACTGCACTCGATCAACCGAACCATTTTCGAAAGGGTCTCAACTGAGCGGTGATTCTCGAGTCGACTTGGTCGGGACTCACTCCCGGCAAGCCTCGTCGAATATCTCACCTTCCTATAATAAGGTCACTCAAGTCCGGGTTAGGACTTATCTCACAATAACAGGTATCCCCACAAAGTACAATGATATATAAAAATAATTAATAAAATATCATACAATAAACAAAATAGGGGTAACCCTTAAAAATTAGGAGGATCCCCAGTGAAGTCGCCATTTTCTGTTGCGGTTAGAATATGATATCAAATTATTAATTAATTTGAATAGCATCTTTAGTTCATAACCGCTCTTTGATTTATCCGAAGGAAAAGGTCAAAAGAGGAAAACCTAATTTTGCATCGTGAAGACAATGCAGGGAGAGATCTAGGTAAGGGGTTGGTTAAGCTTAGGGAAGGTACTAGCACCCTAAACTTCTGTAGTACTCTACAGGAACCTTTTGTTTATTGTATGCTTTTTTATTTTATTATCTGTTTGAAATATATTGCTAAGGGATAGAGTGGCCTAAAAGAGCTAACGGTTAGTCCTAAGTTTACTCGGCAAGACGTTGCATCTTGTGCCTACATATCCTGACGGGAATGGAATCAGAGTAATTGTAGTTCCCCTCGAAAGGGAGGTTAGAAACGTCTTGACTGTGGTCAAGGTTTCATTGGGGAGTAAGCGTTCATAGGGAAGCGCCTACGTGGAGTCTTGAAACTCATATTTCTACGTTGAAATTGTTAATTGAAATTAGGGTTAAATTAAATATTCCACGGCGGGAAACCCTAAAACAGAGTACGGCGACTCTTTGACCTAATGCTAGGGTAAAGGGTATTTTCGTCCACGGCAGGACACCTATGCGATTAGGGTTTTGAAATGGTCAAACGTTAGGGTTATTGACTCGGCGGTCAAACGGCTAGACCTAATCCTTCGGAAGGAACATAATGCTAAATCATGCAAAACATGGCAAAATATTATATGACAGAAATAAAGTGCGGAAAGTAAAGAAAGCGTCGCGACTATCACTCGCGTAAATTACAAATCCCCAAAACATGCAAAATAAAATAAACCGCGACCATGGCCTCGCGTAAATTACATCCATGGAACAAATTAAAAATATGATAACAAAATATTTAATTAATAATAATCGGAGACCGACTAAAACCTAGCGGAAAACAAATAGAGAACGTTAGTGAAAAAAAAGTTAGGCAGAAATCAATGACAAATAATAAAGCAATTAATAATGAAAGAAAGAAAATGCAACTTGAAAATTTATTATTTTATTAATTTTGAAAAACTTTATTTTTAATTTCTGAAAAAAGAAATTTAATCTTAATTTTGAAACAATGGTTTTTAATAAAAATGTTTTAGTTTTAATTTTTTTTAAAAAGATTCAATTTAAATTTTTTTTAAAAAAAGAAGTTTTAGTTTTAATAAATAACAGTTTTAATTTTTTTTATTATAAGAACAGAGTTTTAAAACAAGGTTTAACTAGCAAATATTTTTTAATTAAACTAACCATTTATTATGACATAATTACAATTTAAAGAAAATCAGAATAATAATAATAATAATAATAAGAAGAAAAATAAAAAAGGAAAAAATAAAAAATATAAAAAAAATAAAAGGGGAAAAGTAGGCTTTACGCTGAAGCATTTCAATATTTCGGTTTTTAGAAACCCCATCTTCTTCTTCATCACGGTGACGGCGTCGTTGCAACTCCTTTGAGCTTTGTTCCATTCTTGCATAGCCGGAAACGATTTCTCTCCTTCTTCTTCGGTTTGTTCCACCTGAAAACAACAGAAAAACTTTTTTATTGACAAAAAGAACTGCTCACCTCGTTCGGGGTTCGAAGCGGTTCGCGGTGGTTTTGCGCCGTTTGGTGGATTTGCTGACGCTTTCCTCTTCTGATAAGTCGTGAGAACGGCCGCCGTTTTTTCCTCTTTTGTGCTCTCCCCTCACTTATGTTTATATAGGTAACCAAATTAGGGTTAACTCTAACCTAATGCCTATTTTAAAGCCCAACTTAAATAATTAGTCAAAACTAAAAAAAAACAAACTAAAACAAACTTAAAAGAATAAAATCTTTTCTAATATTTTTAATTTTATGATTTTTGGATGTTTTTATGAATAATATGGAAAAAAGTGAAAAAAATAATATTTTTTTAAAAAATAATATAATTAAAATACGAAAATAATAAATTAATAATAAAAAAAACTATTTTTGTTATTTTTTTTATGAAAATAGAAAAGTTAGAATAAAAATAAAAGAAAAACAAAAAGTGAAGAAGGTGGGATTCGAACTCTCGACCTCTCACACTTTCAACTCCGAACTCTCGACCTCTCACACTTTCAACTCCTTACACACGGCCTCTTGCCAATTGTGTCATTTTATTCATTCAAAATAAAGTGGCATTAGAAATTATGTAAAGGTAGGACAAATTTGGGGTGCAACAGAACCCATAAGTTGCTCAATAGTCATGGTGTTTAAATCCTTGTTTTCTTCAATGTTGGTAACAATGAAGTCAAAACTTGGATTTAAAGTGCGAATTATTTTCTTCATGACTTTCACCTCATCAACATCTTCACCATTTTTTTTAAGTTGATTGACTACAGACAATACTCGAGAAAAATAATCAGAAATTGACTCAGACTCTTCCCTAAATAAACGTTCAAACTCACCTCTAAGAGTTTGAAGACGAATCTTTTTCACCTGCTCCACTCCTTTGTTGCAAGTTTGAAGCTTGTCCCATACTTCTTTGGTCGTTGTTGCATTAGAGATCTTCTCAAATGTATCTTCATCCACTGATTGATAAATGAGAAAGAGAGCTTTCTTGTCTCTCTTTATTGACTCCTATAATGTCTCCTTTACACCTTGGTTTAAGGAGGCTTCATCTTACTCCTTGAAACCTTTCTCAACAATATCCCACACATCTTGAGCTCCTAGTAGCGCCTTCATCTTGATACTCCAATTGTCATAGTTGTTCTTTGTGGGAATCGGCATATGAAAAGGGAAACCTTCATTCACCATCTTTTGAGGATCTTCAAGCTCTGATGCCACTTTGTTGGAAATAAGACCTTTTGTGTTTAGGAAAAGCGTGTGGGAATATTATAGGCTTAAAGAGAAATTTGATAGGTAGGAGAATTATTTATGGAAGAGAGAACTTTGTATTTTGCTTGATAAAAAAGTGTAGAATTACATCTCTATTTATAGTACTCTAAGGAAAACTCTAGACACACTAACTCTAGAGAGTTCTCAACTCTAGAAATTCCAAGAGCATTCTAGAAAATATTACAATACTAAGAAATATCTAGACACTCCAAACATTACAAGAGTTTTCTAAAAACATTAATTAAAATTACCTAAGTCGAAAACAACTAAACTCAAAAATTCAAATAATATTTTTAGGCCCAAATCAAGTTTAATCTTTCAACCTGCATTGGTCAGTGGATTTGGTAGATAAATAAAAATAAATTCATTATTTTACTTGAAATTTGTTTGGATTATGTGATTTTCATTTGTAAAACCAATTATAAGATTTTAATTTCACGTTATCCTTTCCACCAACCAAGCAGTATTGTAATTGAGTTTGATCCTAAATTTAAGAAATTAAAGTTGAAAAGGTTTGAAGAAACTTAAGAAAAAGAAAAAATTAATATATATTTAATTTGTAAACTTAATCAAAAAGTGAAAAATGCTCCAATGATAAAGTGTCATACATGGAGCATATATGTAACCGAGATAACAAAAATCACCAAAATCATGTAAAATGAAAACTCTTTTATAATACAAAATGTAACGATAAATGGAAGAATCTATAAATAAAAAAAGTATATGAAAAATAAAGATAAATGAAAGAATCTATAAAAAGAAAATAATAAAGTGTATGAAGTACGAAAAAGTTTATGAGAACGAGTTCGATTAATGTAGAAGAAGAGAGATGTTACAATTTTGTTTTGAGAATAACGGCTATTATTTGGTGCTGAAACTTGTGCTAGAGTGTCACAATGCTCAAAATGCTCTCTAAATGCTAGAGTGTCTTTAGAAAAAACGTGTCATCAAAATGCTCTCTGGTAGCTAGAGTGTCTTGCTGGCGAGTGTATATCAATTCATTTCCACATGGTAGCAATTGCCACAATCAATAATTAGTCACCAGACACGTATGCTAACACACGTCCCCTTGCATGTTTTTGCCATTTTGCCATATACTATGTCTCTTTCTTTTTCTTCTCGTATAAAACAATGAGCCAACACACTCGAATTATTCCATGTAACACACACAAAATAAAACGACCAAGCTCAACCATGGCGATTAAAACCAAGCTTTCCTTAACCATCTTTCTCTTCCTCCTCTTAGCTTTACTATGCTCAAACTTAGCCATAGGCAAAAAAGAAAAGGACCCAGAGCTCACAACATGCAAAGACCAATGCGATCACCAGCGCCAATATGATGAAGAGGACAAACGGATATGCAAGGAAGAGTGTGATGATTATATTAAGAAGAAACAAGAGCGACAGAAACATAAGGAACGTGAACAAGAAGATGAAGAACAAGAAGAGGACGAAAACCCTTATGTCTTTGAAGACAATGATTTTGAAACAAAAATCGAAACAAACGATGGTCGAGTTTTGGTTCTGAACAAGTTTAATGAAAAATCAAAGCTACTCAAAAACATTGAGAATTATGGTTTGGCCGTTTTAGAAATTAAAGCAAACGCTTTTCTTTCTCCACACCACTATGACTCTGAGGCTATACTCTTCAACATCAAAGGTATGTATTTGTATATAGACAAATAATAAGTGACTTTCTACTTTGTTATTCATTGATGATTTTTTACTGCTGATTACTATAGGGAGAGGCATAATTGGGTTGGTGGCGGAAGATAGAACTGAGAGATTCAACCTTGAAGAAGGAGACATCATGAGGGTCCCAGCAGGGGCACCAATGTATTTAGTTAACAGAGATGAGAATCAGAAGCTTCTTATTGCAGCGTTTCACATGCCACCTTCATATGGTTCTGCTCCAGTTAAACTTGAGGTTACAACCTTTAACAACATATTTTTATTAACCGATATTAGTAGTCATTTTTTGAATGTAACATGTGTTGTTTGTGTAGCCATTTTTTGGGTCTGCAGGGAGAAAACCAGAATCAGTTCTCAATACATTCAGCTCCAAAGTGCTCCAAGCAGCATTCAAGGTAGATGAAGATCATTCTATAAAAATCTATTGTTTCCTATTTTATGAATTTGGTTCATTAACTTTCTTGTTGTACTTGAAACCGGAAACCAATAGAGCTCGAAAGGTGAGTTGGAAACGGTTTTGGATGAACAGAAGAAGGGAAGAATTTTCAAAATAGCAAAAGAAGATGTGCTTGGCTTGGCTTCCAAGAAAACTCTTTGGCCTTTTGGTGGACAATTTAAGGGTCCATTCAATCTTTTCAGCAACAATCCAGCTTTCTCTAACCAGTTTGGTAGTCTCTTTGAAGTTGGTCCTTCCCTAGAGAAGACTGGACTTGAAGGACTCAATCTCATGCTTACCCTTGCAAACATCACCAAGGTAATTTCATTCATATATAACACAAAACTCATAATATTTGAATCACTAAATGTTATTTTGGTGCTGTTTTTAGGGATCTATGTCTACTATTTACTACAACACAAATGCGAACAAGATAGCATTGGTAATTGATGGAGAAGGAGAACTTGAGATGGCATGTCCACACGTGCCATCGAGTTCATCAAACTCTAAACAAAAAAAGAGTAGCATTTCATACCATAATATGAATGCAAAGTTGAGGCCTGGAATGGTATTTGTTGTTCCAGCTGGTCATCCTTTTGTAAACATAGCTTCCAAGAAGAATAACCTCATCACAGTTTGTTTTGAGGTTAATGCACACAGAAACAAG
Source organism: Lathyrus sativus (assembly GCA_963859935.3). Classification (NCBI taxonomy): domain Eukaryota; kingdom Viridiplantae; phylum Streptophyta; class Magnoliopsida; order Fabales; family Fabaceae; genus Lathyrus; species Lathyrus sativus. The sequence continues at coordinate 490,597,550 of OZ012740.1, read as the reverse complement.
AAGATTGCTTTAGCAGGTATATATAGAGATATATAGATATATATAGTCTTGTTCACTTTTTGTATGGTATTTTGATGATAATCAACATGATTGATTGTGGAAATAGGGAAGAAGAACATTGTGATTGCATTGGACAAGACAGCTAAGGAGGTTGCATTTGACATAGCTGCTGGGAAGGTGGATGAGATGTTTGAGAGAAAGGAGGAATTATTTTTCCCTTATGATGAGGAGAGGAAGGAGGAGCATGGTCGTGCTGTTGCGTGAAGAGGGTTTTGTGGTGGTGATGTGAGTTAGATAATGTATGTAAAGTAAATAAAAAGAACACAAATTGCTGCCTGTTATGGCAACAAAACCATTTGTGTTGTGTATCATCTAAGTTAATGTGAACTTTTTCTCTTTGGTTTACTTTCTTGACGTTTAATAATAGAGGGGAGCTTTTACGGTGAAGTTGGCAATCTTGAAAAAGCCATTTGGGAACGGATCTTGTGTATAAAAAATTTCAGTAAATATTCCAACTAATACTAAAAAGGTTTAATTTATAATTTGTAATTAAAAAAGTTTAAAATTTTAGCATCATCATCTTCATTTACATCTTAATCTAATTTGATTATGAGGTTTTGTGAAAAATTAATTATAAAACCGTGTTTATGGTGAAATTTTGTTTATAATAGTATATTTATTTGCTTTGCTTGAAATATTGTGTTTTTGAGTTCATGAATTTTCAAACATAAAAATTTAGATTGAGATGTGAACAAAAAGATTAGATTTTGGCCTGAAGGTACATAGTAATGTGTATTAAATAATTTTGCGTGACATTTGTTGGAAATTTATCCATAATTTATGGAGAAAGTTTAGAAAGAAACAAAGGAAAAGATTTTGGCCTGAAGGTACATAGTAATGTGTATTAAATAATTTTGGGACATTTGTTGAAACTTTAACTATAATTTATGGGAAAGTTTAGAAAGAAACAAAGCAAATCGTGAAGATGATAAGATCAGATCTACTAGCTTGCCCTCTAAGACAAAATCCAAATTATAAAAGTTTAAAAATATTTAATTTTATCTTTTTAAATTAAATATGATATTTCTAAATTAAATTTAATCTTTCTAAAATAATAAATTATATATATTTAATACACAACTTAATTTATTGTGTTTAAATTATTTGAATATTTCGACCGACACTTCCTTCGTCATGATGTTTGTAATCTAATTTGTAATCTAATTTTTAATTTTGCAGTCTAATTTTTAATTTTGCAGTGTTTTAAGTTCATCTTCTCTTCTGCTACCTATTCTCGAAGATAATGCAACTTCATTTCGATGTGTTTTTTTCGATCGTGCTATTGTATCTTCGTCAAGTTCATAGCTGACATATTGTCGATTTTTATGGTAATTGCTCATGACTCTTCTCGAAGCTTGTTTAAGTCCATACAAGATATTATGCAACATGCACTACTAGAAATACAGTATTTAGCCTCGGCCATTTATCGACACTATAAGGCAAAAAAATCGACGCTACTAGCCAATTAGCCTCGACGTAGCGTCGGTGTCGGGGAAAGACTAAAACAATTGAAACTAACATTTAACTTTGGCCAAAAAGAGTCGTGTCTACAGTAGCCTCGGTTTAGCCGTGTTTACATTAGCCTCGGTTTAGCTGTGTCTACAACATAAAAATAGCTTGGGTCTGACCGAGGCTAAAGTCAAACTCCATAAGTTAACAAAATATTTAGCCTTGAGCCTGGTCGAGCCTAAAGTCAAATTTTGCCTCCAAATTCAACTCCTCATTACATAACTATGACAAAGCACTGTAACGTCTCTTAACAAAAAAACCATGGCATCCTCTATACCACACGAAAGAGTCCTCAAACTTAGGAAAAAACCGGATCAACCAAAGGATTTTCACCAGAACTCCTATTTAGTTTGTTTCCTCCTCACTAATAAATCAGGTTCACAACCCGGGACTACCTAACTAATATTTTAGGGTTTTCTTAGTGAATCTGCGGCTGGGAAACATTATTGGGTTCTCTTCTCTAGCTTACCAAGGTCAATACTGGTGAGTCTGCAACTTGCAACACATACCAGTGTTGTTAAAATGCGGTCATGGTAGATTCCACTGCAGTTTTTGACCCAACTGCTATTATAATTTTATGAAGGATTTAGTAGCGTCCACAACATGGTGTTTGGAGGTGGCCAAGTATGAGAGAATTTGGGACTTGCACTATGTGGACAGTAGATTCTAGCACAAGTTGCATAACACTAATAATAATTATCAACAATTTGTATATTCCATATATAAACAGGGAACAGAAACTACAAGAGAAGAATATCTTCTAAATCATTTTTGACAATGTGCGGCATAAAATATAAATAAAAAATGAAATATGGCATACCTGAACCAAAACATTGCATGTAATTAAAAGCAACTCCTTGTCATGCATGCTCTCTTAAAGATCAAAATCCTTTGAAAGTGGAAGGTTTTTGCAATACATTTCAAACATATGAGCACATGAAACCTCAACATCTGAGACAAGTTACGGTGAACTACATTAATACTCAATATGGAAATTCAGCATTTCAAACCACAAGTGGAAAACATAGCAGCTTGTTTCTAACCTCTCCCGAGTGTGTAAAAAGAAAAAGGAAAGATTGGAATAAAACAATTAGGGATACTTTAACATAGGGGTCATTTTGGTAGTAGAATATATATATATATATATATATATATATATATATATATATATATATATATATATATATATATATATATATATATATATATATATATATATATATATATATATATATATATAAGATCTGTTCAACTGAGATTTAGGTGTGTCAAACACCAATCTCAAGTTTCCATGAAAAAATACCTTCTGGTTTTATGGATCAGGCGCATGTCCACTCAGCCATGAGATAGAATTATAATTACATTATTACAAAAGTCAATTCAAGAATCGTAAGAGAACTGGTCATGTAATGAATGTGTTAGAATATCTATTATACAAGACCATGTCAATAACTTTCCTGAAAGTCTAATTAAAAAAGGTGAATGTTCAGGCAGTCAGGCATGTTTAGATTTATAATGAGGCAGAACATTAGAAAATTTTTAGGAGAATAAATGAGGAATATGTATTCATATGCCACAGTATGAAACTCACCACTTGCAGAAGACTTAAACATGTCCCCTAGCAATAACTGTTGTTTAATTTTAGAAAGGCTTATACAAAGCCCAAGTGCCTTGGTTGGTGGAGTTGATAATGTGTCATTGTTTTTCATTAACTTCTCAAAGAGCTCTGTCTTCTTATCAGTAGTGAAGACTTCAACAAACATTTCAACATCAGAAGTAAAGCATGTCAAATGACCAAACCACAAACAAACAAGTTTCACATTTACAAAAACACTTCAAATATATGTGGAATAAGTTTTTCTAAAATAAATTATTATAGCTAGCCAATCTAGAGTTACAATTATGTTAAAAACCTACTGGAAAACTGCCATAGAATTCAAATATTTCTGTAACATAATATATTTAAAGATAATAAAGTTAGTATTTTCACTCTTTGCAATTTTAACAAATTGAAAAAAGCTCCAGAGTAAATAGTTTGCACAAGGACCAACAGGCTTTGGCACCAGGAGCACTAGATTGGGAACCCTACAGTTTGTTCCCCATCGACACTAGTAAAATTTAATTCACACGCTACACAAACTGCACTCGTGTTAGTAGCTTATAATTATACATCAATCAAGCTCTACACAAATAGATAACACGCCTCCTTCATCCATAAATTATTGTCTTAATTAAACACTCTCAAAAGACATAAGTCACCTGCTCATTTGTCAAGTGTGATACTTTGCAACTAACAAATTTTGGGGGGTGAACTGGATCATTAACAGCCTCATTACACCAAATGCTTCCATCTTCCATCAAACAGCCTAGGTAATGAAGGAAACACTCCCAATCGTTTGGACTGCCAAAAGAAGAAACAACATCAATGGTAGAAAAAGTTGGGCAATGAGTTTTATTCAGGAAACAAACATCTTAAAATTTACTCCATGACTAAAATATACAGAGAAGGCATAACTTGCTATATAGACTACAAGTTAAGAAGGTAAATCTTAGAGCACAACATAACATATAGAGGCATAAATCAAAAACAAATGACAGTTATAAAGAATGGCCAACCGTCAACTTACATGCCATGCCGGCATGTTAGGGTTGAGTTTGAATCAAAATCTAAGATGGTATCAAAGTACCCACCATATTAAACATGCACCAAGGCAATAGTGCTTGGATTGAAGGTGTATTGGAAAAAACCCATATCCCAACTCAATGATTCAACCAGTGACCCACTAACATAACACCCCGACCGAGTTAAAAATGAAGAGATGATCTTGCAGATGGGAATCGATGATCTTGAAGATGAAAACGAAGAGATGATCTCTCAACGATCATACAAAATTGATTTTGTTTGATTTTAGGGGTTTTTTTCTTCTGAAAATCTATTTGGTTTAATTTTAGGGTTCTTGCTGAACATCTCATATAATAGAGAGAAAAGGGATAAAGGAATTAAGAGAGAAACAGGAAAAATAAGAGTGGGAAAATGAATTTTGAGATATTTAGCCTCAGTAAATCTGTATCTATTTTATAATAAAAATAATTATGAATGATTAGCCTCAGTTCATCCCTGTCTATCAGATAAAATAAATATATTTGAAAAAATAAAAATAGTTAGCCTCGGCTCTTCCGTGTCTAATATTTTAAAAAAAAATTCAAAAATTAAAAAATATTTAGCCTCGGCCTAGCCATGTCTAATGCATTAAATACAAATAATTGTAAAAGGTAACTTTAAAATGGTTTTTTTTTTGCGTTTGAATAGCTTGGGTATTGTCAAGGCTAGTTAGCCTCGGTGTCGGTGGCTGAGGCTAAATTCGCAGATAAAATGAAGTTTTCTAGTAGTGATGTACACATTTCTTTCTTCGCCTTGTTTCAAAAATTCAGTTGGTTGTGCAACATAAACTTCTTTGTGTAAGGGGCCATTAAGAAATGCACACTTCGCGTCCATCTGACATGTGTTCCAATTATTCATATTTTCTAGATCAACAACCAATCTGATTGTTTCAATCCTAACAACATGTGCAAAAACTTCGTCAAAGTTGATTCCTTCCTTCTGAAGAAATCCTTTCGCTACAAGTCTCGCCTTGTGTCGAGTTGCTTCTCCTTTAGGATTCACTTTCACCTTGTAAATCCACTTCACATCAATTTCCTTCTTGTCTTTAGGCAAATCGACAAGTGGCAAGGTGTTGTTGACTTCAATGAAGTTTAACTTTTCATTCATTCCTTTCACCCATTTTGAATCTTTCAATACCTCAGCTGCATTGACTGGTTTGACATTTGCGTAGAAAGCATAGTGTACTGGCTCACCTTCTTCACTGGCCACATCATTTGATGTAATCACACATTCTTGCAACCTTGCAAGCATGTGTCTTGTTCGTCGAGGTATGCTTGGCCAGCTTCATCTCTGACTTGTTCCTGTCGAACTTCACTTTCAACTTCAGTGATTGGTTCTTCATAAGAGATTCTCATTGAATCCTTCTTTACATTGTCATTCTAATCCCATTATTTAAGCTCATCTATAATCATGTCTCTTCTGATCACTACCTGCTTATTCACTGGGTCGAACAACTTGTAACCTCCAGTCAAATGATATCCTATCAAGATCATCTAATTTGACTTATCATCAAGCTTCCTTCTCAACTGATCTGACACATTTCTATGTGCTATAAATCCAAACACCTTCAAGTGACTAAGGCTAGGTTTGACACCAGATCAACATTCTTCTGGTGTGATTCCTTCAAGTTTCTTCTTCGGACATCTGTTTAACATATATGTTGTTGTCAAAACTGCTTCTCCCCATAATTCTTTGGATAGATGCTTTCCATTCAACATACTTCTCACCATGTTCATGATGGTTCTGTTCTTTCTTTCTGGAATTCTATTTTGATGTGGAGTGTAGGGTGGCGCCACCTCATGGACAATCCCTTCTTTTTCACATAATGCATCGAACTCTTTCGACACATACTTTCCACCACCATCGGTCCTCAGCATTTTTAATTTTCAACCACTCTGTCTTTCTATCATAGATTTGAATCTAGAAAATATCTCGATCACATCACTTTTCTTCTTGATGAGGTAAGTCCATAGCTTTTGACTGTAATCATCTATGAACGTAACAAAGTATCTATTGTCTGCAATCGAATCCACCTGAATTGGACCACATACATCAGAGTATATGACTTTCAGAATTGCCTTCGACTTCTTTCCTACATCCTTGCTGAAGCTATTCTTATGTTGTTTCGACTGAACACACTCTTCACAAACTTCACTTGGAATGTCGATTTTAGGTAATCCTGAAGTCATATTTCTCCCCTTTAGCTCTCTGATGTCATTGAAGTTGAGATGGCCTAGTCGAAAATTCCATAACCATTCATATTTTTGGCTGCAGTTGCTAGGCACTTGTGCTCCATCACATTGAGTTCAATCTTGAAGGTCTTATATCTGAGGCATTGAAGCCTTCAAGATCAACCTACAACCTGTGTCGAGAACTCTCATCATCTTGTATTTGATTGACACCTTGTAGTTCTTCTCGACTAGTTGTCCTATACTGAGCAAATTATTCTTCATGCCTGGTATGTACAACATATTAGAAATTGTTGACCTCTTTCCGTCTTTCTTCATAATCAAAACATCGCCAATACGTTCAGCTACTATAGTATTGTCATTTGCAAATTTCACCATGTTCTTCGACGAGGGCTTCATGTTGATAAACCAATCTTTTCTTCTAGTCATGTGTGATGAGCATCCTGAGTCTAAGTACCACTGGTCCTGGAATTTCTCTTCGTCTCTTGTTGTGACTGTAATACCCCAAATTTTGCCCTAAGATTTGTCGTCGCATTTCATTGCATTTTTATTGCATTTAATCAATTACTAACAAATTTGTGTAGTCGTTTGACTTTTTGCAGGTAAATATCATATGGCATGCATTTTTTTTCTAAAAAGTAAAAATGGCACAATTGGCAAGAGGACATGTGTAAGGAGTTGTGAGTGTGAGAGGTTGAGAGTTCGAATCTCACCTTTGTCACTTTTTTTGTTTTTTATTATTTTTACTCTAAATTTTTCTATTTTTCATTAAAAAAAATAACAAAAATAGTTTTTTATTATTATTTAATTATTATTTTCGTATTTTAATTAAATCATTTTTAAAAAATATTATTTTTTCACTTTTTCCGTCTTACATCCAAAAAATCATAAAATTAAAAAGATTTTGTTCTTTTATAATATTTTTAATGTTTAGTATAAATAAATAGAATTTAAAGTTTATTTTAAGTTATTTAAATTTTATTTAGTTTAACTAATTATTTAATTTGGGCTTTAAAATGGGCTTTAGGGATATTATTGACAATTGATAGTTAACCCTAATTTGACCCCTATATATATCTAAGTTATATTGTTGACAAGGGGAGATAAAAAAAAAAAAGAGGAGAGCGAGAGATTGAGAAAGCAGCAGATTTATTCTGCAGGTCTGATTCTTGCGTGATCCAATTACTTCTTCTTATTTGTTTTCCTATGCATATATACATACTGACATATACATGCAGGTTCTTACCATTCATTTTGTTTTCATTTGTTAAAAATATATATATAATAGTCTTTTGGTCTTATATGAAAAAATTTTCAACTTGCTCTACACAAGATCTCCACTGTAGGTATATGATATGAGCTAAACTATGTAAACATATGCATAATACTGTGCGAGCATATTTATATGTGATGAACGTACTGAGTATATATATATATATAAGGCCATGTGCTACATTATATGAATATACATATATTTGTATTTTTTTTTCTTTTTTTTCTTTTTTGTTATATTATACAATATATATAGTATTAGTCATGCATACGGGGTCATATTTTGTGGATATATTTTTATATATATCATATAATATATAATGACAGTATATAAAAGTTTTGTTAAATAGAATTTTTATGATTATGTGTTCGGATCAAATTATATTGATACGCTATATACATATTTGTGTGTATTACGCGTGACACTTGTGTCACTTCGATCTGGTTGCCATGATCGTATTTTTGTGCGTTAGCAACATTGTTGTTTTTTTTAGCACGTTAGTTTTTTTTATTATTTATGTATTTTTTATTTTTATAAATTCAGATCTACACTATTTTGATATCTATTGCGATGATCACGTTGAGTGTAGCAAGTTAGTGGTAAATTTTATTGGTTTATGTGTGGATCTATTATTGTGTTTCAATTGTATATGCGTCTGATGGTATAGCAAAGCAATAATCCATTTTTTTGCGCTTACCTATTCACGTTTTGATTCGCAAATTATGATTTTATCTAATTTCATTATCTCGATTTCTTGATCTAACTTGCGATGACCGCTAATGCGGTAGCAATTTGCTATTTTAATTCGTATTATATTTTAAATAATTCAATGTCACTATCGTTATTATTGGATCTAATTTCTTGTGATAGTCTTTGCACGTCTTTGCATACGCGCCTTGGAATTGCGTATTTGCGTCATGATTTTAATTCGTGCACTTTTCGTTTCAACTTATTTTGAGCTATTTGATGTATGATGTTAATATTGTGTATATATTTTATTCTCGTTCATACTTAAATTGTTTTAAAACTAATTCTTGATTTAATCAAGCCATTTTCATACCTTGTAAGTCGATCATTCATGATCGCCATCGACCGTAACCGTTAAGGTATTTCATTGCACGATAATATTAGCGTAGTCTCCCCCTTGATCTTAATCTTTGGGATCATAGAATTAGGTTAGTTTTTTCTCTTAAAACTAAAATTTATTTTCTTAAAAAAATCACAAAAAATAACTTTTTATCAATCTAAAAATAAATTAGTCTAGCTCCTTTCACTTAATTCCACTGTAATTTTCCAACTTTTCTTTAATTACATAACTCACAACAAATTATAAAATAAAAAAAATATAGATTAGGGCTTAGTTTAATACTTTTTTTAATAGTCTCAAAAATCACAAAAATAATTAAACTCCTAATTTTCAAATCAATAATTTCACAATTGCTAATCTCTAAATCCACTTAACCATAGTTCACTATCTAACTTTATTTCTCAGTTTCATCCCTTTACATTTAATCTCTAATCACTTTTCTTCATGCACATTACCTACATTTCATTACCTCGCGCTTATCAACCACATCATCGCTTTTATCCATTCGATATTCTCCATTACCGATATTCCCCTCCAAAGGAAAAGGTTCACATGTTTGACCCCCGTGTCAATACCTTTACTCTCACCCTAGCCTTAGGATTTGAGTCCCCGTACTCACCTTTTAGGCGTCCCGTCGTGGACATACCTTCATCCTGTTCAATTTAACTTTTAACGTAGATAGGAGTCTTCGCACTCCAAGTAAGCGTTTCCATATGAACGCTTATTTCCCTTTGGAACTTTGACTCACAGTCAATAATTCCTCAAACCCTTTTGAGGGGAACTACAGTTACTCTGATTCCATTCCCGTAAGGATATGTAGGCACAAGATGCGATGTCTTGCCGAGTAAACTTAGAATTAACCCCTAGGTCTTTTTTAATTTTCAATCCTTTGTATATACCCTAAAGCAAAATAATTAATGAAATAAATAAAAAAAATAAACAAAAGGTTCCCGTAGAGTACTACGGAAGTTTAGGGTGCTAATACCTTCCCTAAATTTAACCAACCCCCGAACCTTAGATCTCTCCCTTTTAGGTTTTTCCTTTCTTTAACCTTTCCTTCGGATAAATCAAAGACCGGTTGTAAATGAATTAAGATTCAAGTTAATCAATAGCTTGACATCCAAATTTCACCGCAACAGAAAATGGCGACTTCACTGGGGACAGAAAATATCTTTTGAGGGTTATGCCTATCTTGTTTTATTGCTTGTTATTTGTTATATTATCTGCTTGTATATTTGTGTACCTTACTTGGGATTGTATCATTGTGGTGAGACAAAGTCCTACACCCGGACTTGATTGACATTATTATAGGATGGCGATATATTCGACGAGGCTTATAGGGAGTGAGTCCCGACTAAGCTAAATCGAGAATCACCGCTCAGTTGAGACACTTTCGAAAATGGTTCGGTTGATCGAGTGTAGTCGTGAAAACTTTTACCATTATCGATTGGAGTCTGTGATACTGGGAACCGTAGTACCTTTACACCATCTTGACCTTATATAGGACGTAGTGCGGGAACTATATGGGAGTAGTCCTACAATGGTTGCTACGCGATACTACACTCAAAAGAGGTTCTCTTGAGAATATTATCGACCCTCAAGTCAGTTGGGAAGTTGATAATATCCGAAGGATAGACTGATGATTTTGGGCACTGATTTAGAACCCTTGTTCTACAGGTACAATTAACCTATAGTACATACCTTTTTGGTAAGGGTAGACCTTGACTCCATTCATTGTTCCTCTAACTTAGGACCTTTTGTTTGCTTATGTGTATTTGTGCTTCGCATCCATAAAGCATCATATCATTTCTAGTTTCAAGGAATTCAACGGTCCTTTGCAAATTCAAAAGGGTCCTACATTTTATAGTAAAAAAATTTTTTTCCAACTTTCTTAAAAAGCAATATTCGCAATCGACCGTTGAAATTCTTGAAACCATTGCATGGCATCAGCATCACATTTTTGCATTGCATTTGTCCCCCGGTTTCTCATTCTCGGTTCTCTCGTCTTCCAGTGTACCTTTGAGTCGTCAAGCTGATTCCTCGACACAGATATCAGACCAGGGCTAATTATAGACGTAAGATGTCAGAGCAAGAGGCATATAATGTAGAGATCCGAATGGAGATCGATGAGTTGAAATCAGGCATGACCAAACTCACCGAGATGCTCCAAGTACTGATTTCCAGAGGAGAGTCACCTCAAAGGACCGTCATTCAGGAAGTTTCAGATGTTGATCCACCTCTTGTTCCAGTGCCACCATCTACTTGGCCCGAGCTTGGTTTACCTCCTAACTACTCTCCGCCTATTGCATCGTCTGCTACAATTGGTCAGACTGTCAGACCGGTTTTTCAAGCTCCCGTCCTTACCGAGACTAGACCTGTGGTCCACACTGTTAACCAAACTATCCGAGCTCCCTTTGAGAATCCTCTATATGAGCACAATGTTGCCAGTGTTCAAGGGGAAGATCATGAAGATTTTGTTGAGCCTGAGATTACCCGTGAACAGTATCAAATCATCAATAAGAGACTCCAAGCTGTTGAGGGTACTGATTTCTTTAATATAGATGCCGACAATATGTGCCTAGTCTCCGGTCTCGTTATGCCTGCCAAATTCAAGACTCCTGAGTTTGTGAAGTATAAAGGTCACTCATGTCCAAGAGCTCATCTGGTCATGTACTTTCGAAAGATGGCGGCCTACACCAACAATCAGAAATTGCTCATCCATTGCTTCCAAGACAGTTTGAGTGGTGCTTCTCTCAAATGGTATATGAACTTAGAGCATAACAGTGTCCGTTGCTTTCAAGATCTCGCTAACGCTTTCATGAAACAATACAAATACAATCTGGATATGACTCCCGATCGCCGTCAATTACAAAATATGTCTCAAAATGAAAAAGAGTCATTCAAGGAATATGCTCAGCGTTGGAGAGAGTTAGCTTCTCAAGTTGAACCCCCTATGGCAGAAAAGGAATTAACTGGATTGTTCATGGATACTTTGTCCCCTTTCTATTGGGAAAAGATGATCGGAAATGTCTCTTCAAGTTTTACAGATTTGGTGACTATTGGTCAGAGGTTAGAAGAAGGTTTGAAAAATGGTAAAGTATCCAAAGTTGTTGAATCTTCTAATGGTGCAAAGAAACCCTACGGGAATTTCCATAAGAAGAAGGATGAACAGGCCAATGCTGTCATAACTGAATCAAGGAAGCCTCGCCAGGGATCTCAACCTGTTAGTGTTCCACAGCCAGCTCAGACTCCTCAACGCCCAGTTATCAGACAAGACCAGAATCGGAACAAGGATCACTTTGATCCTATTCCCATGACTTACACAGAGCTGTATCCTCACTTAGTTCGACAAGGGCTGATCACTACAAAGGCTTTACCACCTCCTCTTAATCCTCCAGTTGGATTTAGGGCTGATCTAAAGTGTGCTTTTCATGAGGGTGCCTTAGGCCACGATTTGGAGCATTGTTTTGCATTGAAAGCTAGGGTGCGTGAACTGATTAGAGCCGGAATACTTGATTTTACGGATAGTCGTCCGAGCGTCCAGACAGATCCCTTGCCAACACATCAGAATTGAAGCTTTGTCATTGGGCTTTTTTTTTCTCGTTGTTTGCATTTTCCTTATTTTGTTTAAGTTGTTTGCTCTCAATTATGTTTGTACTTTCATTAATGAAATAAGCATTGCGACTTTTGATTCAATTCATTTCCGTCCATTTATTTGCATCTTTATGCTTTATTTTTCAAATGTTTACTTCTTGTCCAAAATTTTGATATGCTAAGATCGGAGGGAGGATGATGAAAACGTTATACCCATAATTGCTGTCAGTAGGCTTTCAATCAAACATTGTTGACGATGTAAGGCATTGTTTCAATTCCCAAACACTGGAGAAATAAGGAAGTTAATCCCTCGTTACCCCCTTCGAGCCTAGAAGTTGGAGTTTCTTTCGTTACAAAAAACCCACAATTTTAACCTTGGGATGGGTAGTTCTCAGTTAACTTGGTTGTGTGTTCATACGATACACCTTTCATTAACAAATTTTCCTTCGCACACGTCAAACAAGTGTCGAAGATGTTTTCTAATCAAAAGGTCGATGATGATTCACCGTAATCATTAAAATCAAACAGCCACTTTCCTTCACACACAAAAAAAAATAATATAAAAAAAAATCAAAAGAAGCCCGCTAAGTCAAAACCTATGAAGGAGACATAGGCAAAACTGGGGCATCCCGCTGACTGTAAACTCTAAAATAAACAGTTCAGGCAAAATTTAGGGATAATACAAAGAGATTTTTAAATCCTTATCTTGAAAATCCTCAATGTCAAAACAATCAAATGTTATAGGAGAGTAGTGGCTGCCTTTTCATAGGTCCCTTTGACTTCTGAGTCATCATTGCTACGATCAATGAAATCCCTAACTTATGGGAACCTGAATGCATAGTATGAGTTAACTGAGCATAGGACTGAAGATCATCGCGTAGATTGGGTGGGTACAAATAAATTTTGAGCCTTTATCTTTTGTTTCATAAACCGTGAACCAGGCCACATTACAACCCTCAAAAGACCTAATTGAAGCAAGGTTATTTTGAAAGTATACTACAGCAAGGTTGCGTAACCTGACTCCTAAAGATCTTTGTGAATCATTTATTTTGGCAGTACACTTTTATTTTAAGCTTTGAGTGTCTTGAACCGCCTTGTTCTGACTAACGACTCATGTATTTTCCATCTTTCAAAAATAATTTTTCAAAAGTCGCATGAACTTTGCATTACCATGTTTGTAGGAATATTTTTGTTTGCAAACTGGCTTTCCTCTAAGGAATTTTCAAACAATGAGAAACTTGGTCAAGTGATCTTATCAGGGGCAAGTTCCTTTTACATCCTGTCAAAGAATTAGTTCAAGATTTGTTCAAGTCAATATCTTCTCAGATTTGGTTTATCCAGAGAATTGTTCAAGACTCAGACTGGGGCAAGCCCTCCGAGGATACAGCAAAACAGTCGATTCCACGAATCAGACAGCTGAAGCAATTATCAATTCATTTGACCTGGGGCAGTTTACTCGCATAATCCCTAAGCAGTTATTCATCATTCCTACAGTGACTATCAACTTGATACAGCTTAACAGAATGACAGTGATCTCCGTGTTGAGGAATCAGTCCTCCAGTTTTGTCATCTCACCGAAAGAGTCGAGCCTTGTCGTCGACGTCTGCATTTGCATTTGATCATATGTCATAGCATAATTCCTATACATGTGCATAGCTTGGGTGCTTTACTCCCCATTTACATTTCTAGCTTGGGTGCTTTACTCCCCATTTACATTTTTATCTTGGGTGCTTTACTCCCCATTTACATTTCTATCCTGGGTGCTTTACTCCCCATTTACATTTCTATCCTGGGTGCTTTACTCCCCATTTACATGTCTATCTTGGGTGCTTTACTCCCCATTTACCTTCTATCCTTGGGTGTTTTATCCCCCATGTACCTTTATCCCGGGTGTTTTATTCCCCGTTTACCAGATATTCCTGGGTTTACCTAACATCGTGGTGTTTTACCCCCATTTACTTTTTTTTCTCCCTGAGGTCGTGTTTTACTCGCGTCTTACCTTGTGGGAAAAATTTATTTACTTGGCATCATGGGTGTTTTATCCCCATTTGCGTTTTTCTCCCGAGGTCGTGTTTTACCCGCGTCTTACCTTGCGGACAATTTCTAATTTACTTGGCACCTATCAACAATTCTGTGTCGTGTCTACCCGACGTTCTTCCAGATATGACATGTCTTCTTCCCTAGTGCAATTCCTCGATGGGTCGTCCCCTGTGACGTTGTTTCGTCTGTATCCGTGCATTTGTCATTTTCATCATACGCATCATATCAGATTCATATTATATTTAGCATTATAGTTCGTTTTGTTTTGTCCATATCATTGCATAGCACTGCGTCTAAAGGCAAAATTTTCGGTTATCTGTATTTAAATCCCTCCACCATGATTTCTCGAGTCTCCGCTGCTCAAATCACCCGGTGAAGTTATTTAAATAGGGGCAACTGTAATACCCCAAATTTTGCCCTAAGATTTGTCGTCGCATTTCATTGCATTTTTATTGCATTTAATCAATTACTAACAAATTTGTGTAGTCGTTTGACTTTTTGCAGGTAAATATCATATGGCATGCATTTTTTTTCTAAAAAGTAAAAATGGCACAATTGGCAAGAGGACATGTGTAAGGAGTTGTGAGTGTGAGAGGTTGAGAGTTCGAATCTCACCTTTGTCACTTTTTTTGTTTTTTATTATTTTTACTCTAAATTTTTCTATTTTTCATTAAAAAAAATAACAAAAATAGTTTTTTATTATTATTTAATTATTATTTTCGTATTTTAATTAAATCATTTTTAAAAAATATTATTTTTTCACTTTTTCCGTCTTACATCCAAAAAATCATAAAATTAAAAAGATTTTGTTCTTTTATAATATTTTTAATGTTTAGTATAAATAAATAGAATTTAAAGTTTATTTTAAGTTATTTAAATTTTATTTAGTTTAACTAATTATTTAATTTGGGCTTTAAAATGGGCTTTAGGGATATTATTGACAATTGATAGTTAACCCTAATTTGACCCCTATATATATCTAAGTTATATTGTTGACAAGGGGAGATAAAAAAAAAAAAGAGGAGAGCGAGAGATTGAGAAAGCAGCAGATTTATTCTGCAGGTCTGATTCTTGCGTGATCCAATTACTTCTTCTTATTTGTTTTCCTATGCATATATACATACTGACATATACATGCAGGTTCTTACCATTCATTTTGTTTTCATTTGTTAAAAATATATATATAATAGTCTTTTGGTCTTATATGAAAAAATTTTCAACTTGCTCTACACAAGATCTCCACTGTAGGTATATGATATGAGCTAAACTATGTAAACATATGCATAATACTGTGCGAGCATATTTATATGTGATGAACGTACTGAGTATATATATATATATAAGGCCATGTGCTACATTATATGAATATACATATATTTGTATTTTTTTTTCTTTTTTTTCTTTTTTGTTATATTATACAATATATATAGTATTAGTCATGCATACGGGGTCATATTTTGTGGATATATTTTTATATATATCATATAATATATAATGACAGTATATAAAAGTTTTGTTAAATAGAATTTTTATGATTATGTGTTCGGATCAAATTATATTGATACGCTATATACATATTTGTGTGTATTACGCGTGACACTTGTGTCACTTCGATCTGGTTGCCATGATCGTATTTTTGTGCGTTAGCAACATTGTTGTTTTTTTTAGCACGTTAGTTTTTTTTATTATTTATGTATTTTTTATTTTTATAAATTCAGATCTACACTATTTTGATATCTATTGCGATGATCACGTTGAGTGTAGCAAGTTAGTGGTAAATTTTATTGGTTTATGTGTGGATCTATTATTGTGTTTCAATTGTATATGCGTCTGATGGTATAGCAAAGCAATAATCCATTTTTTTGCGCTTACCTATTCACGTTTTGATTCGCAAATTATGATTTTATCTAATTTCATTATCTCGATTTCTTGATCTAACTTGCGATGACCGCTAATGCGGTAGCAATTTGCTATTTTAATTCGTATTATATTTTAAATAATTCAATGTCACTATCGTTATTATTGGATCTAATTTCTTGTGATAGTCTTTGCACGTCTTTGCATACGCGCCTTGGAATTGCGTATTTGCGTCATGATTTTAATTCGTGCACTTTTCGTTTCAACTTATTTTGAGCTATTTGATGTATGATGTTAATATTGTGTATATATTTTATTCTCGTTCATACTTAAATTGTTTTAAAACTAATTCTTGATTTAATCAAGCCATTTTCATACCTTGTAAGTCGATCATTCATGATCGCCATCGACCGTAACCGTTAAGGTATTTCATTGCACGATAATATTAGCGTAGTCTCCCCCTTGATCTTAATCTTTGGGATCATAGAATTAGGTTAGTTTTTTCTCTTAAAACTAAAATTTATTTTCTTAAAAAAATCACAAAAAATAACTTTTTATCAATCTAAAAATAAATTAGTCTAGCTCCTTTCACTTAATTCCACTGTAATTTTCCAACTTTTCTTTAATTACATAACTCACAACAAATTATAAAATAAAAAAAATATAGATTAGGGCTTAGTTTAATACTTTTTTTAATAGTCTCAAAAATCACAAAAATAATTAAACTCCTAATTTTCAAATCAATAATTTCACAATTGCTAATCTCTAAATCCACTTAACCATAGTTCACTATCTAACTTTATTTCTCAGTTTCATCCCTTTACATTTAATCTCTAATCACTTTTCTTCATGCACATTACCTACATTTCATTACCTCGCGCTTATCAACCACATCATCGCTTTTATCCATTCGATATTCTCCATTACCGATATTCCCCTCCAAAGGAAAAGGTTCACATGTTTGACCCCCGTGTCAATACCTTTACTCTCACCCTAGCCTTAGGATTTGAGTCCCCGTACTCACCTTTTAGGCGTCCCGTCGTGGACATACCTTCATCCTGTTCAATTTAACTTTTAACGTAGATAGGAGTCTTCGCACTCCAAGTAAGCGTTTCCATATGAACGCTTATTTCCCTTTGGAACTTTGACTCACAGTCAATAATTCCTCAAACCCTTTTGAGGGGAACTACAGTTACTCTGATTCCATTCCCGTAAGGATATGTAGGCACAAGATGCGATGTCTTGCCGAGTAAACTTAGAATTAACCCCTAGGTCTTTTTTAATTTTCAATCCTTTGTATATACCCTAAAGCAAAATAATTAATGAAATAAATAAAAAAAATAAACAAAAGGTTCCCGTAGAGTACTACGGAAGTTTAGGGTGCTAATACCTTCCCTAAATTTAACCAACCCCCGAACCTTAGATCTCTCCCTTTTAGGTTTTTCCTTTCTTTAACCTTTCCTTCGGATAAATCAAAGACCGGTTGTAAATGAATTAAGATTCAAGTTAATCAATAGCTTGACATCCAAATTTCACCGCAACAGTGACCATTAGAAACATCTCTTCTTCTTCATACTTCGAAATTTTTACATCAATTTCTTGATTCTTTTTCTTTTCTCGACAATCACTAAAATAGTGACCATACTTCTGACAATTGAAACATTGAATGCGACTTTTTTCAGGCTTTCGTCTATCACCTATTCCTCTACCTGCAACACCACCTCTTTGGTTTCCTTGGTTCCAGGGTTTTCTCTTATTCGACCAGTTTCCTTCATGCTGATTTCGACTAGTTAAATTGGTGTAGCCTCCTCTACCTTTATTGCAATTTCAGCTTCCTTTTTCTTTCCTTTTTTTTCTGACTGCGCCTACAATGCCATATCACTCTTCGACTTTCCTACAGCTCTCTCAGCCATTCTTTGTTCATGAGACTCAAGCGTCCCTTGAAGCTCTTTCTTTGTCGATAATGACAAGTCTTTCGACTCTTATATGGCTACTACCACGTGGTCGAACTTTGGAGCCAATGACCTCGAGATCCTTGTAACAACTGATCTTGATGTCAATATTTCTCCACATACCTTGTCTTGATTCACCAACTTTGTAACTCTAGTGAAGAAATTTGTTATACTTTTAATGTCTTCCATCTGAAGTAATTCATAAGTCCTTTTGTGAGTTTGTAACCTCACCTTTTTCACCTTCTCTGCACCTCCAAACGATTTTTCAAGAATCTCCCACGCTTCCTTTGCTGACTCTACATCAATAACCTTTTCAAAGTTATCTGGATCAACACATTGATGGATTATAAAGAGAGCTTTATAATCTTTCTTCTTCAATTCTTTATATGATGCTTTCTCCTGATCTATCGCAGTTTTTGCAAGCGATGATAATCCCTCCTTCACAAGATCCCAAAGATCTTGGTAACAAAAAACCACTTTAATCTGCTTGCACCAAATCTCATAATCATCTTTCTTGAGAATTAGAAGATTTGCTAGAAAGTGACCGTTCGTGTGACTCAACACCATCATAGTTGTTCTTCCCTTAAATCAAAATCGGAGCTCTAAATACCAGATGTTGGAAATTCAACCACAACCTATGAAGAATTTCACTCAATCAATTTTGATCTCAAGATTGTTTCAACTCACGTAATGACAATGAAAGAAAAGTTTAAAAAGAAAGAAAGTAAACCTTGGAGAAGAAGAAGATGAACAATATTCTACAGAGAGCTCTCTGCCCACAAACTGTGGAAATTCTGTTATTTCACTTGCAACTGCAAACATTGAATTACAAATTATGATGAGATGAGATGAGATGTTTACAAAACAAGGGTTTCTCCCTATTTATAGATTTATGTTATCTTGCATCCCAAGGCAAAGCCCAAACTATAAAAGCCTAAAAATATCTAATCTAATCTTTTTAAATTAAATCTGATCTTTATAAATCAAAACTAATCTTTCTAAAACAATGAATTACATATTTAACAACATTGACTAAGTCAATATTAATATTGACTAACTTAACACCTCTTTTTAATTGTAGGAATTCATGATTTTATCAAAAAATTAATTTGATGACTTCACCTTAGAATTTTTTTTTATACAATATTTAGAGATTAAAAAAGTTGTGAATCTATTATGTACTTTTCCATTGGACACTACAAAATGTGTCATTTTTAAATCAATAATACGAAGAGATTAAACATACAGGGAAGATTAAAAATAGAGCTATATTAATTTTACACTGACTTATTACACGTATGCAATATTCACAATTAATT
This sequence comes from Lathyrus sativus, assembly GCA_963859935.3. Classification (NCBI taxonomy): domain Eukaryota; kingdom Viridiplantae; phylum Streptophyta; class Magnoliopsida; order Fabales; family Fabaceae; genus Lathyrus; species Lathyrus sativus. The sequence goes on along the minus strand of OZ012740.1, from coordinate 490,578,008 downwards.
TAGTGATGCACGGATGCCAAGGTGGAATAAAAAATATTAAAAACTGATGAGTATGTATTAGTAGCATAAATTCTGGTGTAAAATGTACAATCTAGTGTCATAAGAGCATTTCCTTTAAAAATGTTACCATTTTTTAAATTAAAAATGAAATATTACTGTCAATAATATTTATATATATAAAGAATATTTGTATATAGAAAGTTATATATAAATAGTTTTAATTTCTTTATATATAATATAGTTTTTTTATAGTGTTTTTAAATATATGATTTATTTAAATGTTTTTCAATTTTTTAAATTTTAATATGGTATTAAAGTCTATTGTTGATCTAATGTCTTTCGATGATAATTTTTTTTTTGAGGTTTGTCTTCCTTTCACTACTCTGAATTTTTTTGGCATCAACTCTCCGATTACCATTTCACTACCACTGTTTTTGACGATCTTATGACAAAATACCACCATCGGAGAAAGCGAATCTTCATTTCCAGTCGGTTCTCAGAAAAATCATCGTCAATCGCCTATACACGTGCTTCCATGTGCCTCCATCTCTTTCGTACGTGGGCCTCACACGACACCCTTTGTACTGCGCGTCTTAACTTTGATCTGTTCGCCGTTTTCGTTGCCTTGCTTAGTTTTCTACCCCGGTTTCATATATGTACTCATTTTGTTTACCATATACAAAAGTATGTGTTCCAACGTGTTTTTGTCCAATTTTACCGTTTCTCGCACGTTTTTTTCCAACTATCAACTTTCATGGGAGACACTGATTCCATCATAGTTCTGCTTATCCCGTGCGAGAAACTAACTGTGACATCCATTGAATCATCTATGATTGTCTCCTATTACCATGGTCGTGGTGGACGAAATGGAGGATGTGATGGTCAATGTCATATTCATTGTAACTATTATAATAGTTACGGTCATATTGAAGAAGTTGAATGTCGTACAAAGACAAGAGAACAACAACGACAACCTATGGTTACTACTGTCGCTCAACTGACTATCACAAAAGAAGTTACTATTTGTTGTTGTTTTTGGATTTACTGTATTATTCAAAACAACATTATGGAGAAGTGTACAAGTTTGCCAAGCTGCTTCAAGATGTTTTTCTGGTGCAAAAGTGACACGTGACAGATGCGATGTCACAACATGTGGATACAACATCTTGGCCTTATTCAACATCCCGAATTGTTGCATTTTGGAACGATTTTTCTGTTGAAGATTCAGTTAGATTTTATTACTTTTATTTAGCAATATGATTATATGATTTGTTGGACAATTATGAAGATCAAATCAGATTTAAATGTGATTTAAATTTGAATTTGAATTAAACCAAATCATATCTTTCTGTTGGAGATATTTATGGAATCAATTTTATCGAATAAATTATAAAAAGACTTTGAACGAATTTAAATCAAAGATCCAACGAGAAAAGCTCAAAATACTTGTATAAGGAGTTCAAAACCTACATTGGAAAGCGACCAATTCATTGAACATATTAGAGTGTTAGGATTTATTTTTGAGTCTTTGTTATTTTTGTATGTACACCACACCATGTTTCAGTAACTTGTCATAGTTGTAGGTTTGTCTAGTTGAGTTGTAATATTTAATATTGATTATTGAGTTGTAATCTCCAATCACGGGTTGTGTGATTGAGAAGAAAGTGAGAAGGGTTCTCATATTTAGGGAGAGACATAAATAGAAAGTCATTTGATGGTGTTAGGAAGAGGTATTGAACAACATAAGGCTTGTTGTTGCTTGTAAGACTAATTGTACTAAACTACTATGAGTGAATTTTATTTTTTGGGTTGGAAGTCAACCCTTTAGACGTAGGTGATGTTGCATCGAACTGGGTTACCAATTATTGTGTTGATTATTATGTTTCTGCTCCATCATCTTGTACAAGTTAAACTATATTAATTATGTGGATTCTGGTAAAAGAAATCGAATTAGTTGTCTAAGAAATCATGTTCGACATGTGTCCCTAGAGAAACAGAATTTCAGTGTGCATTAAAGCGGGCACCCTAGCCTATTGGGTGAGATTTAGAGAAGATAAAATTTGCTCATATGGACACAAAGAAATATGGAGGATCAGTAAACCACCTACTTTGGACGGAACTAACTATAATTATTGGAAGTCCGTGATGACTTCCTTTCATAAATATATGGGCAATAAAACATGTAAAGCTATGATAAAAGGGTGGAAATATTCAGTGGTTTCTTCTAAAGATGGAATTACTAGCTTGAAACCAGAAGCTGAATGAACTGATGATGAAGATAATGAATCTCTTGGAAACTCCAAGGCTTTGAATGATATATTCAATGGTGTGGACAAGAACATGTTCAGGTTGATCAACACGTGTTCAGAGGCTAAAGAAGCATGAAAGATTCTCAAAAATCTGCATGAAGGCACATCCAAAGTTCGTATGTCAAGGTTGGATCTCCTTACCACAAAGTTTGAGAATCTGAGAATGAATGAAGATGACTTTATCTATGAATTCCACATCAGGTTGCGTGATATTTGAAGGTGTGAAAAGTGCACAAGAAGGGGGGAGGTTGAATTGTGTTTCACGTTTTCTTTAATTTAACTTTTGATCAGAGTTTCAGAATCAAAATTAGAGTTCAGATTCTATTTTAATTCATTGGCAGCGGATATAACAAATAACAGTAGAAAACACAAAAAATTTATCTCGATTCCTCCCCTAATTGAGATTACTCCAGTCCCCTTGCCTCACAAGAGATTTTCATTATAACCACTTCATGATTACAATTGCTTATACTTCTGCATAAGTCTTTTACACTTGCTCAACCTAACTATCTGAGACTTTCTTGCTTGAAGCATATGTCTATGACTTCTGCCTACATCCTCTAACCGAGCCACCTGCTCTTCTAGCCATCCAGACTGAGACTTCGTTGCTCACATCCTCTGACCAAGCCACTGCTCTTCTGGCCATCCAGACTGAGACTTTCTTGCTCAAGCAGCACTTGAGACTTCCTGCTCACGCCCCTCAGACGGAGACTTTCCCTTTTGCTCAATCAGCCTAGCTGAATAAGACTTTCACAGCTCAAACACTTAAGCAATGAGACTTATGTGGCTTAAGCATCTTGACTTAAGACTTGTTACTTGAATCATAATGAGACAATACTTTTGCTCAAGCAAGTAGCAAGAGACTTTGATCTAAATTGATGAACAAGCCCAATAAGATAGAGAGTAAGGTGTACATGATACAAGTATCAGAGGTATGAGAAATCACCATAACAAAAACCTAAAGAACTTCAGATTTATAAGATATACAATGTTTAAGAAATCTTAAGGCTTTTACAACTACAACCTACAAACAGAAAATTTGCATATTACATTAGAGTTGATAATTGCTTGATCTTACTACTCCTTCGTCTAAAGAATCCTTGTTCTTTTTTTCCAGTAAGACCCTTCATCCATATTTATAGCCTTTGTAAAAAAATAATCGTTAAGGAAGTAACTTGATCAAGTGTCTTTGTCTTTACCCCATAGTACAAGAGATGTTGAAGATGGATGCACAACAGATTTTAAATCCAGTGTGTAACACGTTTAACCTTTGAGTCTTCAAGAGATTCTCGTACTGATAGAGCTGTTAGAAGTAGTCATCCATAAAGCATGCCAGCTTTTCTTGAGTCTTAAATTTGTAGACTCTAACTAATAAACTGATAAGACAATACAATTTGCTTTCTATAGTATGAACGACTTCCAGCTTTATCACCAACTCTGAATGGTACCAGATTCTGATATACAATTATCAAGTGTAGTGACTTATCTAAATACTAGACCTTCAACACCAGAGTCTGCGCCAAGCCACACCAACAAACATTCTTCAGATTCTGCCACCAGAAGCTAGCAATGAAGCAACTCCCAAGAGTGTCTAAGTAAAATATATTATGATTATTCTGAAGGTGAGATAATACTTAGAAAGGGGGGGGGGGATTGAATAAGTATGGAAAATTAAGACTTGAAAAAAAAATCACACAATTATTTTTATCCTGGTTCGTTTAACAACTACTCCAGTCCACCCTTCCAGAGTGATTTGCCTTTCTCAACAAGGACTTAATCCACTATTAAATCAAACTGATTACAATAGTATCACCTAAGAACAACAGTTCTTAGTCTTCTCAAGAGCTACTGATTCTAACTGAATCCTCTTAAGGAATATCCTTTACAATCAATGTAAATTAAATACAAGAGTTTTTAATGCTTCTATAAAGCTTTAATCACAACAGTGATTTTTCTCTTAAGTTTAAGTACAATGAGATTCTATAAGAATGAGAGCTTTTAGAATATTATGATTTCTTTTCAGCAAGTGTGTAGCACTGAAGAATGAAGTGAAGATCTCCTTTTATAGGCAGCTGAATCATGCAAGCTGAACGTTGAAAAGAGAGTCCCCAAAAGGTCTGAGCCTTTTTGTCTTCACATCAACTGACCTTTCCTTGAAATAGATGGCACAGAAAAATCCTTTTTGTCTGTGTAAGTGTGTCTAGCACAAACAAGGAAAGAGACGTTGAATAGTTCCAACGGATATATTCTTGAAAATACTTCTTCAGTTTCAGCAAGTTCTTCAGAGTCTGAATGGATCAGAGTCTTCTAATGAGATTCAGAACTATGCTGTATCAGAGTCTTCTGCAGCGTGTGTGCTTCTAGCGTGTTGATCATCAGAGAATTTTGACACAGAACTTCAATACTTGGTAGCGTAGGTACTTTCAGAAACTTCTATAGACTAATGCTTTGAGAAGCTCTTCAATCAATATTCTTCTATACTTCAGATGCTTCAGCTTCAGATGCTTCTGATTATCTTCAGATGCTTCTGACTCAGAATGTTCTGGAGCTTCTTGCTTCAGATACTTCTGGAGACTACGCTCAGGATCTTCTGTAAGGAGCAAACAGATTCTTCTGTAGGTGCATCTGGCGCTTCAGAGTCAGAATAACTTCTTGTATTCAAGGCAGATTTGCTTCTAGAGAGTTAATATAATTTCAATCTGCAGTAAAACTCTCAAACAAATTTTAGAGTATATAATTCTTAAATATAAATTTCCTAACAGTTATCATCAAAACAAAGAGTAATTATTAAGAACCAATCTGTGTTCTAACATATTCATGTACAAGAACCTGCATAAATAAAACATACATCAAATAAACCATTGTTCTTTCAATACTTTTGTTATCATCAAAACTAAAAGAGAATATGTCATGAACAAATCTTGTTCTAACAATATTGCCAATACTACTTTTTCCTTAGGTGAAAATATGTCTAAAGAAAAATTTGTCAAAAATTTCTCAGATCCATTGCCTATGAGGTTTGATATGAAAGTAAATGTTATCGAAGAAGCTCAGGACTTGAGAAGCGTTAAGGTTAATGAACTCATTGGTTCTTTACAAACCTTAGATGTCCATTAATGACAATATTATAAATACGAACAAAGTTATAATCTTTGTCTCTAAAACTAAGGGAAAATAAAGTCAAGGTGATGAAGAGGAAAGCAAGTCAACTTCTATAGCTTTTCTTGGGAAAAATCTCAATCAATCCTTGAAGAACTTGGACAGAAAGTGGAGGTCAAATGTCCAAAACAAGAGGTATGACATCAGTCCCTAAGACAAATGCAAGAGTGTAGACAAACTCAATGGTGACAAGGTTGTTAGTTCCATAATTCTATGATTGTCCATAGTTCTATGATTGGCTAAATTTTGGTAAAACATGATTCTACACTGATGTAAAGCAAGATGTTATAACATCTCCATCTGCTATGGTGACAGAACTGCTGTCATGTATTTTAACCAAGATGTCAAGACAGATGTTGTGACATCCATCAACTAGGGTGATAGAACTGTTGTCATGTGTTTTAATCAAGATGTCAAGACAGATGTCGTGACATCTTTGTCTGGTATAGCAGGAGCTGCTATTTTATATCTTTTGACAGAGGTAGTTCAATTTGATGAGATCCTGTTGGATATATCTCATCAGTGTGTGCAGGTCAAAGAGATTTATTAGGAACAAAGTGCAGATTTAATTGGTGTTCATAAAAAGGATCTTTGAGACTTTTTAGGAAACTATAATATATTTGTTTCTACTGTTATGAAGAAGATTCCGTAGGAGTGTACTACAGGGTAAGTTTGGTTAGCTAGAACAGAGTGTATTGGATGTTATGCTGAATGTTATGACATCAGGTAGCTACCAGCAAGGGCGCTGTTTGTTTTTATGTTATGGTTCCTGATATATCTCAGGCCAGAATTCAGGAAACGTGTTATGGCTCCTTAGTTATCTCAGGCGAGATTCTAGTCAGGGCTGGGCAGAACATGATACGGCTGTGACCTAATTCGTAACATCTAAATTAGGGAAATTGGTTTAACCTAGTTAACCTAATATATGTTCCTCAGGCCCAAGATCCATATGCTGCATATAAATAAAGAAGTGGCAATCCTGATTGTGGACGGACTTAGAGATTGTGTCATGAAGAGTTTTGTTGGTGTAACTTAATCTTCACATATGTTTTTGTATTTTAAGGTTTTGAGAGTCTCTTGTGTGTAACTTTGTAAGTCACCCTTTGTATCTTTGGATGCATCGTGGTAGACATGTTTAGGCTGTTATGTGTTAATTGTTCACTCGAAGATTTTAAGCAAGAGTGTATTATTCTTGATTGAAGTTGTTAAGAAAAATCAAGTATTGTGACTTTGAAGAGTGTCTTTTAAAGTCTTTCTTTTTGTATTAGATTGTTATCACTGCTGTGATTGTGGGGAGTGAGAGGTGTCTCTTGTCTAGTGGGTTCTAGGCAGAAATTGCATTGGGTAGAGATTAAGTGAGGAGTTGTAACCTGGGAGTTTATCTCTGAATTAATTCTGCTAATAGTGGATTTCCTTCCTGGCTTGGTAGCCCCCAGATGTAGGTGATGTTGCACCGAACTGGGTTAACAATTCATTGTGTTATTTATCTTTCAGCATTTACAATTCTGCACAATTTAAATGGTTAGATAAATAGTTATGTCAGTCTGCTGATGTTACAACTGATGTCATGACATTGTTAATTTTTAAAGGAATTTAAAATGGTCATGTTTTGTCCTTGTTCTATTTTAGCAGAGATCAATGTTATTAGCATCTGTTAGGACATATGAGATCTACATACCGGAATTTCAATTGGTATCAGAGCAGGCATCTTGTCTGTTCTCGATGAGATCCTGTGACATACTTTCTGGTGTTTTGAACAAGGAGATGTGGTAGCTAATTTGCTGATCGTGCTAAATGCATGAGCTGCTGCTTATGGAGTTAAGGGGGAGTTTGTGTTTACTCCTGTTTTTAAAAGATTCAATGTATCTGCTGTTGTGCTCTCTGACATAGGAGCCTCTGTGATTTGTTGAATGTTCTTCTTGGATACATAAGATCATATACTCAAGGAGGAGTGGCTTCTTCCTCTGTATGGTGTCCTATAAGATGTTCTGAAATCTTATTCAAGGCATGTTGAAGAGGTTCTTTTGGTGGTTCCGCTGCATATTTTTCTAATGGAAGAACTCTTATATCAATGTTTCTGAAAGCTCTAGTCATTCCATCGTCGGGAGCAATGGAATGAAGAGAGTTGTTTGTTGATATATGTTATTGTTGACTTCATACTTGGAAGATTGGTTTTTTTTCATATACCTTAAAGATACTTATACTAAAGAATACTTTTGGTACTAGTGAAGTGTAAATATCTATCAGATGGTCTTCTCAACAAGTTGTGTGGATCTAAGATCAGTTGCTATTTGTGGACTACACACGTATTTAATTGGTTATCCATGAAGTTCAGAGAAGGATTTATTATAAGGATTTAAGATCATTGCTATTTGAGATATTCTCAAATATTTAATGGATTATCCTTAGTTGATGATCAAGTTGTCTCATCAGTTGTAGCACAAGTATCATACCCTTGATTTGTTTGAGGATCTGATGTTCAACCAGATGTTGAGACATTCCATCAGCAGAGATTATGCAGAATTCTGTTGATTCAAGGAGTGAATCACTAGATCAAAGGAGATATAGCTGATGATCTTGGTACCATACACATGTTGAGACAGCCTATGTCCCATTAGTGGAATTCTAATGAAACCTTATAAAAATACAGAAAAATTTGAAATTTTTAAAGGACAATACTTAATTATTTAAAAACATACTGTTTCACATACATATGCTTCAAATATATTTTACAGAGTTTGACACCGTTAAGACTAGCGGCCTTGCCACATAGATAAAACATAAAATAAAAGTACAGAAAGGAAACCAAAAAGAAAGCATACCAAAAGGGACCTCCTAAGTCCAACAAGACTGACACTTATACTGACTGTAGTAGTAGGGATGTGATTAGCGTTTGACAAAACACTAACAGCTCCCAATCTAGATGTTATAGTAACACATCTCCACGTCACTTCATATCCTTTCCTTCTGAGTTGTCGGGAAGTACGCAAGATTCGAGCTCATCGTCTGATCGTCATAAAATAATCCAAAATGCAAAACAAAAATGACACAGGGCTAAGATTCATGTACAAGTTTAAAAGTGGGAATGAATGTGTAAAATAATAATATATATGGAAACCATATTTATACAAACAAGCGTATCTTATACCCACAATTACATATACTTTATTTATTCTAATGCATCCCTGAACTATATGCTGACTCAGGCCACTAAACGCTGTCAATGATATCTATCCCATTTACCAAGATCAGATATCACTAGACCACATGCCACCAACGTACTCCCAATTACCAAGAGCTACGCCACCTAACTTCACATGGAGCCTAGGTGTTATAAGTCGATCGTCCCTGAGAATTCAGGCCAAGAACCTTGTCTTGCCTAGCATGCATAGATAATAATCCCCGTCGGGATTGCAGGCGACTGATCAACCTCGTGCGTCCCATACCGCACGGCGGTGGACTTACACATTCCTTAATGCAAGTCTATATGATCACTCACTCATCTTGTGGCAACTCTTAGCCATAAGTATTAAGTTAATAATGGGGAATTATCGTATCAACTTTTCAAGTTATACTTATTATCTAGATACTTAGGTTGAGTACCAAATCCATCCAATGTCTTGCCATATTTGATCTTTGTCCTTACATAATAAGTTCAGTTTGTATAATGGGTAATTGTATGGTTAACTTCCCAGGTAAGAGAGGTGGACTGTAAACGGCATAGTCGACCAAGTCTTTCCTTAGCCAGAACCCAACCAAATATAACTACTCATTGTATCCAACTTTCCTTATGTTAATGGGGATCAATTACTTAATATCTAGCAATGTTTTTCTCTCATTAACCGATTATTTCCTTAATCTATCAATCACAATCATTCAAGTATAAATAAAATAAACAATTATAAAATTAACCGAATAATGCAAGCACAATACAATACCAAATTGTCAAAGATTATTCCTATGATAATTAATTAAGGCCGGCGTAACCTCGCCTAGTGATTTGTGAAAATCATTATTTGAGAATAGGCTCTCCTTAATTATTTATCGCTAGTAGGGCTTAGGTCACCACTACACACATATATATTAAGTTATTTTACGCTAACCGTCCCAATCGTATACGAAATCTTGCCCCCACCTTTTGTTGAGTGTTGTTGAAAGTCCACAAGTGTTGTCTTCGATCTTTGCCAAGAACCGATTACTTATGAAAATGATTTGGGCAGAACTTTGACGTATAAAACTCCCTTGAAACTTTAGAAGAACTTTTACCACAAAATACTCTAAAGGTTACGAACCGATATCGTGGGAACTTCGATAACTAAAACTAATATTGCTATATGAAGAAATTAGAGAAGGAAAGAAGTAAAGAAGTAAGAAAGATGATTTGTGATTGAATGAATGAAAATGGGGTGGAAGAGACCCCTATTTATACTAGTTGTAAAATATTAAAATAACATAATTTATCATCTTTTGCCCATACCTTCCAACTTTTCAACTCTTGCTAGTAAATATGTCTCTATCAAATATTTACTAATCTTTCATCAATAGTGCTTTAGGTGTTCTAGTATGACTTTGTGAAAATAATTTATGACAAAGGTATGGGAGCTTGATTTCATGACATAATATTATGTAGGATATTAATAGAAAATGAGATATATATTTCTTTTATAAAAAGTAAAATGTTAATAATATTAATAATAATAAAAATAGTAAAAAGGATAGTTATTTGATATTTTTATTGTCTTAAGATTATTTTATTTATTAATTGGTTTATAGAGTAAAATGATAATATTCAAATAAAATAAAATCAATTAATAATAACAAAACAAGAACAACAATAATGATAATAATAATATGAATAATTAATTAACTTAAAGTTAAGGGTTTTAAGTACCAATTTAAATTTCAAAGTTTAGTTTATAAAATGAAACGATGATATTCAAATTGAAGAATAAAAGTAATAAATATAAAAAGTAATTAATTAATAAATTAATTATTATAAGTGTTAGTTTCAACATTTAATTTTTAATAACTAGCATTGTTAAAATCTCAAATCTAACTAGATATATTATTTAGTGTATGGAAAAATTAGGATGTTACATTACCACCCCCCTTAAAAGAAATTTCGTCCTCGAAATTTAGCGTACCTAAAACATATGTGGATACTTCTGACGCATGTCTTCTTCTCTTTCCCAAGTAGAATCACCAGTTACATCATCCCACACGACTCTAACCAATGGTATTTGCTTTCCACGAAGTTCTTTAATACGATGATCTAAGATCTTGACAGGTATAGCCTCATATTCCAAATTATCTCTAAGTTCCACAGTTTCAGGCTCAATGACATGTGAAGGGTCCGGATAATACTTCCTCAGTTGTGATACATGAAATACATCATGAAGATTAGACAAGTTTGGCGGCAAAGCAATGTGATACGCTACAGGTCCAATCCGCCGTAGAATTTGAAAAGGCCCGATAAACCTTGGTGTTAACTTCCTAGTTTTGATTGCTCGTGCAATTCCCGCCCTAGGAGTTACCCTAATGAACACGTGATCTCCTGCCTCGAACTCCAAAGGTCTTCTCCTCTTATCATTATAACTCTTTTGACGGTCCTGTGCTGCCTTCATTTTTTCTCTAATAAGTTTAACCTGATCTGTCGTTTGTTGCACGAATTCTGAACCCAATATTTTATTTTCTCCAACCTCATACCAACATAAAGGTGTACGACACTTTCTTCCGTATAATGCTTCATATGGAGCCATGCCGATACTTGAGTGAAAACTATTGTTGTAAGTAAACTCAATCAATGGTAAGAACTCGTCCCAACTTCCTTTGTGTTCAAGAGCACAAGCTCTCAACAAATCCTCTAACGATTGAATCGTCCTCTCAGACTGGCCATCCGTTTGGGGATGATAAGCTGAACTTAACCTCAGTTTTGTTCCTAACTCTAAATGCAACTGATGCCAAAAATTTGATGTGAATCTGGGATCTCTATCACTGACTATACTTGAAGGTATTCCATGCAATCTAACAATCTCCTTTACATATACCTGAGCTAGTCTCTCTAATTTAAACGTCTGGTTGATGGGAATGAAATGTGCACTCTTTGTCAACCTATCAATGATCACCCAAATTGCATCATGTTGTTTCTGAGTCTTAGGCAAAGCGGTTACAAAATCCATGGCTATTCCGTCCCACTTCCACTCTGGAATATCTAAAGGTTGTAGCAATCCGGCTGGCTTCTGATGTTCAATCTTTGCCTTCTGACATACCAAGCAACTTTGAACATATTCTGCTATATGTCTCTTCATTCCAACCCACCAAAACATTTTCTTCAAGTCTTGATACATCTTTGTGGCTCCTGGATGAAAACTCAACTTACTTTTGTGGCCCTCTTCCAAAATCAACTTTTGAATATCCTGATTTTGAGGTACACACAACCTTTCTTTAAACCTTAGGATTCCATCACTCCTTATGTTAAACTCTCCATTTTGACCATTTCTTATATTTTCCTTTATGCTCACTAGACGGTCATCAAGTTGTTGTTCATCTTTGATCCATTTCAGAAATTCATTAGACACGACAATAGCGCCTATGAATATACTTCCTTCATTGTGATGTACTCCTAAGTTTAAATCCACGAATTTGTCAATCAACTCTTCTTCCTTCAACATCATTGCAGATACATGAAGTTTCTTTCGACTCAAAGCGTCTGCTACAACATTGGCCTTTCCGGGATGATATTGCAACTCAAAATCATAGTCCTTCAAGAATTCCATCCAGCGCCTTTGTCTCATGTTTAAATCTTTCTGATCAAATAAATGCTTCAGGCTTTTGTGATCACTTAACACAGTGAACTTTGATCCATAAAGATAATGCCTCCAAATCTTTAAGGCAAACACAATTGCCGCTAACTCTAGGTCGTGAGTTGGGTAGTTCCTCTCATGCACCTTCAATTGTCTTGATGCATAAGCTATCACTTTCCTTTCTTGCATCAACACACACCCAAGACCTTGATATGACGCATCACAATACACATCAAAATTTCCTAATGGGTCTGGTAAGATGAGTATTGGTGATGAAGTCAATCTTTCCTTTAGCTTCTGAAAACTTTCTTCACACTCTTTAGTCCATTCAAAGTTTTTACCTTTCCTCGTTAACTGAGTCATGGGCAAAGCGATCTTTGAAAATCCTTCAATGAACCTCCGATAATATCCAGCTAGTCCAAGAAAACTTCGAATCTCGCCAACATTCTTTGGACTCTCCCACTTTGTTATTGCTTCGACTTTACTTGGGTCTACTGCAATACCTTCTTTACTAATTACATGACCAAGAAATTGTACCTCCTTCAACCAAAATTCACATTTCGAGAATTTCGCGTACAATTGAAGGTCCTTTAATATCTGTAGCACAATTCTCAAATGTTCTCTGTGCTCTACCTCATTCTTGGAATAAATCAGAATGTCATCAATGAAAACTACAACAAATTGATCTAAGTATGACCTAAAGATCCTATTCATGTAATCCATGAATACTGCTGGAGCATTAGTCAAACCAAATGGCATAACTAAGTACTCATAGTGTCCATAACGGGATCTAAAAGCTGTTTTTGGAATATCATCTTCCTTCACCCTGATCTGATGATATCCAGACTTCAAGTCAATCTTTGAGAATACTGATGCTCCTTTTAACTGATCCATCAAGTCGTCGATTCTAGGCAAAGGATACTTGTTTTTCACAGTGGCTTTATTGAGTTGTCTGTAATCCACACAAAGTCTAGAAGAACCATCCTTCTTCTTCACAAACAAGATTGGAGCTCCCCATGGCGATACACTTGGTCTAATAAATTCTTTCTCTAACATCTCGTCTAATTGTTTCTTTAACTCCGCAAGCTCTGAGGGTGACATTCGATAAGGAGATATAGAAATTGGTCCAGTTCCTGGAACCAAGTCTATAGAAAATTCCACTTCCCTAACCGGTGGTAAACCTGGAACTTCTTCTGGAAAGACTTCCGGGAATTCACAGACTACGGGAAAATTTTCCACACTAGGGGTTTCTCCTACTGACATGGAGAATAGCATCATAAAACTTTGAGTGAGGGTTTCAGCTTTGCTGATTTCTCCACTATCTTCTCCAAATGTAAAAATTTTCTCCTTGCATCTCAAGTTGACATCGTTGGCTGATAACCAATCCATTCCTAAGATGACATCTAGGTCTTGTAGCGGGAGTACCACAAGATCTACTAAGAATCTTCTATTTTCTAAGATTATTGGACAGTCTACACAGACTGAATAAGTTACCATTCTTTCTCCCGAGGGAGTTGTGATAGTCAACTTATAATCGTGATCAACAATTTCGAATCCCAAAAATTCAGCACAAGAGGTAGATATAAAAGAATGTGTAGCTCCTGAATCGAATAAAACTGATACCAACTTATCTCCAATTAAACACATACCTTGAATTAACCCAGCTGACTTTGAGATCTCAGCTCCTCTAATTGTAAATACTCTTCCTGTGGTTGGCTTATTTTGATTCTGAGGTCTCTGACCAACACTTGGGCCTCCATTTCTTGCTCTCCCTATGTTGTTATTGTTTATTAGGCCGCTCCTCTGGCCTGTTGGTTGACTTTGTCCTTGGGGACAATCTTTGAGAAAGTGGCCTTTCTGACCACAGCGAAAACAAGTTCCAATATTTCTATTTGGACAATCTTTGTTAAGATGTGCCCCTCCACAGCTGTAACACTTGAACATTAACCTTCTAGAATCCTGGTTATGATAAGGTGTAGGCCTTTGATATGGCCTACCCCCTCGTTGGATTCTTCCTCCGTGGCCTCGGTTAAAGTGGCCCTTGTGATTGTTGTTTTGGGTTGATCCTCCTGATCCATATTGATTCTTCCTATTGTCAATCCCTTCCAACTCCAGACACCTTTCTACTAGCTCACCAAAGCGCATAATATGCAGAGGTAAAACTGCCCTCTGGATATCATATTTCAATCCATCTTGATACTTTTCACACATCCATTCTTCCCTTGGATGCAAGCGGTAAAACTCAGAATACTTTAGCAAGGATTCAAACTTCCTAGTATATTCTCCCACCGTCATCACACCTTGACGTAGATTCTGAAATTCTCTCTCCTTCTCTTTCCTACATAACTTTGGAAAATACTTCCCCAAAAATTCTTCTTTGAACAAGGTCCAATTGATTTCTCTTCCTTCCTCTTCCAATAATCTATACTTTCCTCTCCACCAAGCTTCAGCATCGCCTGTCAGCATGAATGTTGCATAACCAACCCTTCTATTCTCTCTACAGTGAGTGAAAGAAAATATCTTCTCCATTTCTTGCAACCATTTCTCAGCACCCTCCGGATTAAAGTCACCACCAAACTGTGGTGGTTTTCCTTTCAGAAACGAGTTCAATCCTGTATCCTCATGCACCATTTCCCTTTGTTGTTGCTGAAAGAGTTGATGATCTCGAGTGATTTGCAGGATTTGAGCATTTTGTTGTGTTTGAACTAACACAGCTGCAGCAAGTTCACGAACATCTCGAGTGTCAGCTTGAGAGTTCGTTCCAGTTTGGGAATGATCTTCTCGTCCAATGGGAATGGTAGGTGCTCCTTCAGGAGTAACTTCATCACTCGCATTCCTACGTATACCTCTAGTAGTGCCTCTAGCAGCACTCCTACCACGCCTCGCACCTCTGACGTTCTGAACCATAACTTCCTGAAAAGGAATAGTTATTAGGTTCAATCATTCACAAGACATAAAGAACATAACAATTATGTATATTTATATCCCAATGAATGATTCATCGATAAGGATTTTTATCAAGTCTCCCACAGGCAAGGGATAATTGTGTCTAAAATGTTGAATTAATATCTTAAATATAACTAGAATTCAGGAAAACATAATCAACATTTAATGTATAAACAAAAATGTATCAATTTATTTAATAACAACGATTACAAAAATCGTGACCATGTCTCATTCAAAAACCTCTACTTGTAAACCAAGCTAAGACTAATAGTGGTAAAACTATAATTATCATTATTGCTACGAAATCTTTACCTAATTCTTCATGCTTGATGATACCAATAACAAACAAAATAATGACAAGAAGAGTGATGAATAAAAGAAAGGATTTAGCCATTTGAAAGGTATAGATAAATATTTAGGAATTGATATGAAAATAATGGATGGGTGTGAAGTATTTATAAAGTGAATTTTGTGAAGTGTCCGTTACGTTACCGTTGGGTTTGTGACCGTTGGGGAGGAAAAATAAAGTGTGCTAAATAAGTTTCCTAGACCATTATACTAGAAGGCTCTCAAGATGAAGACTCAATGCACAGAAGAAAAGTTATCATCCAGTTTGGAATCCAACTTGATACAGTCAGTATAATTCTAGACACTTACGGTCCGAGCTGAATCGACCAGCTCTGATACCATTAAATGAGACAGCCTATGTCCCATTAGTGGAATTCTAATGAAACCTTATAAAAATACAGAAAAATTTGAAATTTTTAAAGGACAATACTTAATTATTTAAAAACATACTGTTTCACATACATATGCTTCAAATATATTTTACAGAGTTTGACACCGTTAAGACTAGCGGCCTTGCCACATAGATAAAACATAAAATAAAAGTACAGAAAGGAAACCAAAAAGAAAGCATACCAAAAGGGACCTCCTAAGTCCAACAAGACTGACACTTATACTGACTGTAGTAGTAGGGATGTGATTAGCGTTTGACAAAACACTAACAGCTCCCAATCTAGATGTTATAGTAACACATCTCCACGTCACTTCATATCCTTTCCTTCTGAGTTGTCGGGAAGTACGCAAGATTCGAGCTCATCGTCTGATCGTCATAAAATAATCCAAAATGCAAAACAAAAATGACACAGGGCTAAGATTCATGTACAAGTTTAAAAGTGGGAATGAATGTGTAAAATAATAATATATATGGAAACCATATTTATACAAACAAGCGTATCTTATACCCACAATTACATATACTTTATTTATTCTAATGCATCCCTGAACTATATGCTGACTCAGGCCACTAAACGCTGTCAATGATATCTATCCCATTTACCAAGATCAGATATCACTAGACCACATGCCACCAACGTACTCCCAATTACCAAGAGCTACGCCACCTAACTTCACATGGAGCCTAGGTGTTATAAGTCGATCGTCCCTGAGAATTCAGGCCAAGAACCTTGTCTTGCCTAGCATGCATAGATAATAATCCCCGTCGGGATTGCAGGCGACTGATCAACCTCGTGCGTCCCATACCGCACGGCGGTGGACTTACACATTCCTTAATGCAAGTCTATATGATCACTCACTCATCTTGTGGCAACTCTTAGCCATAAGTATTAAGTTAATAATGGGGAATTATCGTATCAACTTTTCAAGTTATACTTATTATCTAGATACTTAGGTTGAGTACCAAATCCATCCAATGTCTTGCCATATTTGATCTTTGTCCTTACATAATAAGTTCAGTTTGTATAATGGGTAATTGTATGGTTAACTTCCCAGGTAAGAGAGGTGGACTGTAAACGGCATAGTCGACCAAGTCTTTCCTTAGCCAGAACCCAACCAAATATAACTACTCATTGTATCCAACTTTCCTTATGTTAATGGGGATCAATTACTTAATATCTAGCAATGTTTTTCTCTCATTAACCGATTATTTCCTTAATCTATCAATCACAATCATTCAAGTATAAATAAAATAAACAATTATAAAATTAACCGAATAATGCAAGCACAATACAATACCAAATTGTCAAAGATTATTCCTATGATAATTAATTAAGGCCGGCGTAACCTCGCCTAGTGATTTGTGAAAATCATTATTTGAGAATAGGCTCTCCTTAATTATTTATCGCTAGTAGGGCTTAGGTCACCACTACACACATATATATTAAGTTATTTTACGCTAACCGTCCCAATCGTATACGAAATCTTGCCCCCACCTTTTGTTGAGTGTTGTTGAAAGTCCACAAGTGTTGTCTTCGATCTTTGCCAAGAACCGATTACTTATGAAAATGATTTGGGCAGAACTTTGACGTATAAAACTCCCTTGAAACTTTAGAAGAACTTTTACCACAAAATACTCTAAAGGTTACGAACCGATATCGTGGGAACTTCGATAACTAAAACTAATATTGCTATATGAAGAAATTAGAGAAGGAAAGAAGTAAAGAAGTAAGAAAGATGATTTGTGATTGAATGAATGAAAATGGGGTGGAAGAGACCCCTATTTATACTAGTTGTAAAATATTAAAATAACATAATTTATCATCTTTTGCCCATACCTTCCAACTTTTCAACTCTTGCTAGTAAATATGTCTCTATCAAATATTTACTAATCTTTCATCAATAGTGCTTTAGGTGTTCTAGTATGACTTTGTGAAAATAATTTATGACAAAGGTATGGGAGCTTGATTTCATGACATAATATTATGTAGGATATTAATAGAAAATGAGATATATATTTCTTTTATAAAAAGTAAAATGTTAATAATATTAATAATAATAAAAATAGTAAAAAGGATAGTTATTTGATATTTTTATTGTCTTAAGATTATTTTATTTATTAATTGGTTTATAGAGTAAAATGATAATATTCAAATAAAATAAAATCAATTAATAATAACAAAACAAGAACAACAATAATGATAATAATAATATGAATAATTAATTAACTTAAAGTTAAGGGTTTTAAGTACCAATTTAAATTTCAAAGTTTAGTTTATAAAATGAAACGATGATATTCAAATTGAAGAATAAAAGTAATAAATATAAAAAGTAATTAATTAATAAATTAATTATTATAAGTGTTAGTTTCAACATTTAATTTTTAATAACTAGCATTGTTAAAATCTCAAATCTAACTAGATATATTATTTAGTGTATGGAAAAATTAGGATGTTACACATGTGGGTTGGATCTGTCTTTATTCTAGTAAGGTTCTTGGCAAGAAACTAAGGCTAGAAGGTAGTGCCGATGGAAGTGAAGATGAAGACATTTTTCTTGGATCAGTTTATTGGAGTGCAGCAGATGTGTTCTAGTCTCTACTAGAAGCGTCTGATATTTATCTAGAAAGTTTCCTGGCAAGAAACTTGTCTAGAATATGGTGTTGGTGATAGAACTGCTTGGGTCAATTTATTTTTGATCTAAGTACATAGGAGCATGTGACCTTGCTCATCTTGGAGGTCAAGGATAAGTGGTAGTTATCTCTGACTTTTTGAAGAAGTCTCTACTTAAGGAAAACGGGATTCCTTCTATAAAGATCTCTTGTGACTAATCTTCTCTGAAGAATCAATCTTTGGCATGTTTGGTTTCTCTAAAGAGGAGTTTTCTGGAGCAAATGCATTTCGAAGGTAGCTATTGCAGAATAGAGGTTGTCTACTCAAACCTGATATCATTAATAAAGTCTATGAGAACATGGAACTCTTTTTATGTTATGTGGAGAAGGTTATTCTAAGTGGCAGAATGAAAGCCTGAATTCTCCAGCAGGATGTCTGATCAGATGTTGTGACATCAAGCAGAAACTTCAGTTTGCAGGAGCTGTGAGAAGAAGTAGATGTTATAGGTCCAAGTCTTGGAGTGTCTAAGATGCCTTGCTATGGAGAAAGTAGGATATGTAACTTGAAGATCAAGTTTTCTTGGTGGATCAGAAGATTTTCTAGAGCTCTGGAAGCAGTTGAGTAACCAAACAGTGGCATTTGGGTATTTAAAGAAGTGTGCTTAAAGAAAATTACTCTTGTGCAGAAGGGTAGTTGTTTGAAGACCAAAGAAGGTTCTGATTCTATTCATATACTGGAGCTTGTGGTAGAAGCCCTAAGTTGCATATGGAAGATTATCCTCTTTTGGAGTTGTATTTGATCAAGCTGGTGGAGCTGTGTTCTCTAAATATCTTCATTTGGATTACTAGGCAGTAGTAAGTTCAGTTGTGGGCATATCAAGAACCATTGGACGTTATGTCTGTGATATGTGAAGGATGTCCTAACTGATGTTAGAACATCATCTGGTTTGTTGTGGAACTTGTGATTCACATCTTGACTAAGAAGTACTCTATCTTGTCATATGGGAGAATGATGAGGTAAAAAGACTGTCTTGGAGTATGATGTGAAGGGAGTGTACAAGACTAGAGTGGATCATTGGTTGATTGCATGAAAGTCTGGATTATGATGTGTTATATGGAAATGAGGATTCACCAGTTAAATCAGAAGTTTTCTAACTTATCATATGGGAGAATGATGAGGAAAGAATGTCTTGGATTATGGGGTGTCTATCTTGTTCTCTGACTCAGGCCAGAAGTCTTGTGGAGAAGTGGTAACTCTAGTAAGAAGTGGAGCAGTTTAGTACCTTCTCACTGTATGAGCATGAGGTTGGTCTTGAGATACTATGGTGATCTTGGAGCATCTTTTATAAAAGATAGGGGGAGAGCTTATGTCTGATGGATGTACTAGTTGCTGGTGGTTCAAGCAGTAAGTGAATGCGTTCAGCAGGTGTGTTGAACAAAGAGTGAGCTCTTGAAGACATGAAGATGAGTCTTATGTTTTCCATTCACATGCTTCTGGAAAAAGAACACTAGTTATCCTTGATATGAGGAGTTATACTTCTAGGACCTGTTGCTGCAATAATACAGTTATTATTCAAGATTGTTTGTGGTTTCAAGCAGTTTGTGATCGTATGCCTCTATGAGGATGGAATGTCAGACAAGATGTTGTGACATTATGTTACTGCTCTAGCTCATGGTGAACCTGACAGTGTATTTTTTTTGGTTCTGTCATTGGGTATCAATGGATCAAATCAGGTTTTTGGGCCTCTATCCAAGTGTTCTATCTTGTATGACTGGTGAAGATGAAAATCAAGACACCATCAGCCTTGATCTTGTGCATAAGGAAGGACATTCACCCTAACATCTTGGAGATTTCTCTAGTCTTTCAAAGCTGAATTTGAGATAGTTATGTCTATCCTGCAACTACTTCTACTATTTGTTCTAGTGTGGTTTGTGAATCAAGGGTTGTACAGGTGCATGTGCTACCAGTGTGTGAATATGAAGATGATGAAGTGAGTCTTCATATGTTTGGGTTCTCTATTTTAGGGGGAGTGCTAATTATGCATGATAGGGGAGTTGTGTACCTGTCTAATGTGTAGCTGCATTGCTCTAGCCTGTACAAAGTTTGCTGATTCTCAAGCAAGCTTGTGTTCTTAGACCACTGGTGAGGTCGTAATGTCAGACAATATGTCTTGACATTGTGCTGTCTGGTGTACCCTTCTACCTTAACAAGGTGACTATGGGTTTTGCTTTATGAGACTGTTTGTTTGAACTAGGATTGTGCTTGCTTCTTATGAATGATCTAGGAAACAACATTTGTTATTGTCTGGGAGAAGTTATTTTTTTTTGCAGAATATTTGTGTGTCTCAAATTGGGGATTTAAAATAAATTGTTACTTGGCAAGTATTTAATTGATTATCCTTTAATTGGCAATGTCAAAAGTGTCACTCCTGAAAGTGCAGCTTCAGACAAGGCAAGAACTCAAGATTCAATGACAATGGTCATGGGTTAAAGTCATGTGGAATTGACACTGTGGAGGTTGTTTCTTATCATTATGAATCATGGTGTAAAATAGTCAGTGTGCTAGTTCATATGCATAAGTTGGA
This sequence comes from Lathyrus sativus, assembly GCA_963859935.3. Taxonomy (NCBI): domain Eukaryota; kingdom Viridiplantae; phylum Streptophyta; class Magnoliopsida; order Fabales; family Fabaceae; genus Lathyrus; species Lathyrus sativus. The sequence continues at coordinate 490,556,857 of OZ012740.1, read as the reverse complement.
CATAAAACTTAGTGCTCTGATTTATGTTGAGCAGAGGGGTTTAAATCCTTGTCCATGGATTGCTGCTGAAGTGGTGCAGTCTTTATGTTGATTAGAGATCAAGCAGCTTGTGTATCTGATTCAGTTTGTGTTTATCTCCTGGGAGGTTGTGTGATGTCATTTACATTTACTCCATTTTTTTTCAATTTTTGGCTAAACAATGAGGGAGTGAAGTGTTAATGAGTGCTACTGCTAAGGGAAGATTAGTGTTTTGTTGTTGCTTGCTAGATGCAACTATTAAGAGGGAGCATGATAGTTTGTGAGGCTAAATGTATTTGAAGAAAACTACTGTTGTTGCTGCCCTGATAAGTTTGTTTGGTTGTTTTAGCCAAAACTTACCAAAGGGGGAGATTGTTAGTTCCATGATTATATGATTGTCCATGGTTCTATGATTGGCTAAATTTTGGTAAAACATGATTTTGCACTGATGTTAAGCAAGATGTTATAACATCTCCATCTGCTGTGGTGACAGAACTGCTGTCATGTGTTTTAACCAAGATGTCAAGACAGATGTCGTGACATCCATCTACTGGTGACAGAACTGCTGTCATGTGTTTTAATCAAGATGTCAAGACAGATGTCATGACATCTTTGTCTGGTTCAGCAGGAGCTTCTATTTTATATCTTTTGACAGAGGTGGTTCGGTTTGATGAGACCCTGTTGGATATATCTCATCAGTGTATGCAGGTCAAAGAGATTTATTAGGAACAAAATGCAGATTTAATTGGTGTTCATAAAAAGAATCTTTGAGACTTTTTAGGAAACTATAATATATTTGTTTCTATTGTTATGAAGAAGATTCTGCAGGAGTGTACTACAGGGTAAGTTTGGTTAGCTAGAACATAGTGTATTGGATGTCATGCTGAATGTTATGACATCAGGTAGCTGTCAGCAAGGGCGCTGTTTGTTTTTCTGTTATGGTTCCTGATATATCTCAGGCCAGAATTCAGGAAACCTGTTATGGCTCCTTAGTTATCTCAGGCGAGATTCTAGTCAGGGCTGGGCAGAACATGATACGGCTGTGACCTAATTCGTAACATCTGAATTAAGGAAATTGGATTAACTTAGTTAAACCTAATATATGTTCCTCAGGCCCAAGATCCATACTCTGCATATAAATAAAGAAGTGGCGATCCTGATTGTGGACGGACTTAGAGATTGTGGCGTAAAGAGTTCTTTTAGTCTAACTTAATCTTCACGTGTGTTTTTGTGTTTTAAGGTTTTGAGAGTCTCTTGTGTGTAACTTTGTAAGTCACCCTTTGTATCTTTGGATGCATCGTGGTAGACATGTTTAGGCTGTTATGTGTTAATTGTTAATTGTTCACTCAAAGCTTTTAAGCAAGAGTTTATTGTTCTTGATTGAAGCTGTTAAGCAAAATCAAGTATTGTGACTTTGAAGAGTGCCTTCTAAAGTCTTTCTTTTTGTATTGGATTGTTATCACTGCTGTGATTATAGGGAGTGAGAGGTGTCTCTTGTCTAGTGGGTTCTAGGCAGAAATTGCATTGGGTAGAGATTAAGTGAGGAGTTGTAACCTGGGAGTTTAGCTCTGAATTAATTCTGCTAATAGTGGATTTCCTTCCTGGCTTGGTAGCCCCCAGATGTAGGTGATGTTGCACCGAACTGGGTTAAGAATTCATTGTGTTATTTATCTTTCAGCATTTACAATTCTGCATAATTTAAATGGTTAGATAAATAGTTCTGTCAGTCTGCTGATGTTACAACTGATGTCATGACATTGTTAATTTTTAAAGGAATTTAAAATGGTCATGTTCTGTCCTTGTTCTATTTTAGCAGAGATCAATGTTATTAGCATCTGTTAGAACATCTGAGATCTGCATACTAGAATTTCAAAGGTGTTGTTATTATTGGATTTGCCATTTGGATTAGTTGCATTTTAGCAAAACAACAATTTAGAGAAGTGTTTAAGTTTTCAAGAATGACCTAGTTTGTTAAAGTTGTATGAAGTTGTAGAAAAGACACATGTTGTGCGCAATGATCTAGAATGTTGGCACAACATCTGGGCCTTATGCAACAGGCGCCAAAATGCTGCATTTTGGAGTATGTTATGCAAAATATTTGTTAAAGATTTTATTGTTATTGTTTTAAGAATATGATTAGGTGATTTATTTAACAGTTGGATGGAGTTTAATTCAGATTTAAATGAAAATTTAAATTTGAATTTAAATTTAAAACAAATCATATCTTCTTTGAGATATTCAAGGAGAAAACCAAATATCCTAGAGATTGACGAATTCAACTATGATATCCGAGGAGAAAAGCCCATATGTAGTTTTCTATATAAAGAGATCAAACCTACAAATGAAAGAAAGCATTCCCATTTAAGGCCTTAGAGTGTTAGGTTTTGTGTTTCGTATTCACAGTAAAGCCCTAATAGGATTAATGTAGAATCTTTTTGTACACCTTGTTTTGGTGAGAGTCAGATGTCAAGCTATTGTATTAACTTGGATCATAAAATATTGAATGCTCACCATCGAACTTTAATTTATCCAAAGGAAAGGGAAAAGATCGAATAAACCCTAATTGTGCAATGTAACAACAATACAAAGAGATCTAAAGGTTCGGGGGTTGGTTATACTAAGGGAAGGTATTAGCATCCTAAGTATCTATAGTACTTTATAGGAATCTCTTGTTGTATTTATGTTATGTTATTGTTTGCTTACTATTTACTGGGAATGTTATATGGGAAAGGGTCTAAAGGTTTTACTAAGTATGCTTGCCAAAATTTTGCAGTCTTGTGCCTACGTATCCTAACAAGGATGAAATTAGAGCATTCATAGTTCACCTAAACAGGGGATAAAAACACTTTATTGTGATCAAGGTTCAAAGGGGAGGTAAGTGTTCATGACAATAACACTTACATAGAGTTTACAAACTCTATCCTAAGAATAAGTTGAAAAGTTGGTGACTCTAATAAGGTCAAAAGGGGAGTTAGGGTAAGGCTAAGCTACCTATGGCATAAAGTCAATGAAAAGATCTTTCCTTTGGATTTGGAAATAAAAGAGAATAAAGAAGGATGAAGGCTAACAAGCTAACATCACTTGGGGATAACTTGACAAAGTTAAAGTAAGCATGAACAATATGAGTGAATATGGATGAGATGAACAAGGATGATATTCAAACATGATATCAATTATGAGTAACAAAGATAACATTCAAACATGAATAAGTCATAACAATACTTAAACATGGATACAATTCAAAAGTTCAAAAAAGCATGGATAAGTCATAAAAATACTTAAACATGGATACAAATTAAACATTCAAAATAGGATCAAAAAAACAGGACCCTCATAGTAATAGGATCAAACAAGAACAAAATCCTCATAACAATAGGATGAAACAAGAGCAAGATCCTCATAACAATAGGATCAAACAAGAACAAAATCCTCATAACAATAGGATCAAACAAGAAAAAAATCCTCATAATAATAGGATCAAACAAGAACAAAATCCTCATAATAATAAGATCAAACAAGAACAAAATCCTCATAACAATAGGATTGAACCAAAAAACAAGATCCTCATAGCAATAGAATCAAACAAGGATAAGGTAGGATCCTCATAACAATAGATTCAAACCAAATAATGTTAGAGTTTTCAAACAAGAATAAACATCCAAGTCTTTGGAAATTCCTTAAAATGAAGAGATCAAATGGGATCTTCAAAAAACGTCACGAAAGATACATGGTAATTAAACTCTTCTGTATGCGCCAAAATAATTGGACTTAAGAAAGATACAGGGTAATTAAACTCTTCTGTATGTGCCAAATAAATTAGACTTAAACCGCAAGTAAAGCTATTATAACCAGCTTCCAATGGATAGATGACAACAACAACTGGACTTTAACAATGATGCCAACAACAATTGGACTTTTGATAATAGTGCCAACAACATTTGGATTTTCCACAATGATGCTAGTGACAACTCGGCTTCAAGGGGGTATACTAGTGATAACCAAAAAAGCAATACCAACAACAATTGGATTTTCAACATGAATGCCAACAACTACTAGACTTCCAAGAATATTGGCAGCACACAGGAATTTTTACAAGACGTCAGCAACTACTGGACTTAGGATCAAAGGGCTATAGCTAACAACAAAGACCTGGGTTAATACCATATGTGCATGATTGAGCATGATGTAAATGATCATGGTATGCAAATGCTAACTCTCTAGAGAGGAAAGGAGTTTGTGGAGACTCTCGTTGGGGTACATCCTTAACACCAATAGCTCAAATAAGTATCACATGATGGACACTGGGGAGATTTCCTTAAACTTGATAGTCATACACGATCTAAGGATCAATCCAAGAGTGTTGTCAGTTTAGACTTCACTAGGGACTTCTGTTGTAATAGTCTAAGAGTGCTTTTGCAACCTCAAGACTTCTTAGGGATATTGGTGATAACCCAGAAGACGCGAACTGATATTTCGCTTTTGCTTGTTAGACGAGAACTGACTCCCAAATAATCTTACCAGACGAGAACTGGTACTAAACAGTGACTGTCAGGCGAGAACTAACTCCCAAATAATCTTACCAGACGAGAATTGGAGTTAAACACTGTCTGTCTGGCGAGAAATGGTTTTTGATGTTTGGTTTTTCATACTATGGCCATATGCTCAATGAATGAGATGATATGCATGGTTTAATGCCTAGAGCGATGTGACATGACTAATGCATGATAAAGATTTATGAAATGACTCGAAGGTTTCCAAAGTTTCCCCTGTATGGGCACTAGATGAGAGGATTATTTTTGTATATGACTTCTTTATCAAAAGGCAAAGGTTATTTGATGGGTGACAACATGATTCCCGACACTCGTCTTGAACTCAAAAGTTGCTAACGTATCGCTTGCTTGAGCAACTTGAAGGCGTGGAGAGAACTTTCCCCTTTGTGGCTTGATCTTGCCCCTGTTAGTAGGTCCTTTAAGTTTTCACCTTGAAAAGAGTTGAGAAGAAACTTGCCACGAGATGACCTCAAGATGGCTTTCCCAAATATTCTAAACTTTGAAGAGGTCTTCCCCTGATTGACCAATTCATGGGATGGTTTGCTTTTAATTGACTTACCTTTGGAGAGTGGGCTCATTGTTCTCTTTGTGACAGCTCGCTCTAGTCTGAGTCTTGAGAAGATTCAACTTTTGATTAGATGACTCTTGAAGTGTTTAATTTGGATTGACAGATTCTCAAATTGGTTTGCTCCTGACTGGACTTCTTTTACCAAGTCAAATTCCCTAACTGGCTGCATTTGTTGGAATTCCTTTTATGTTGGGTTGTCTTGCAAACGGTATTGTTCATTTAAAAGTTGACAATTTTAATGCAAAATTCATGCAAGATTTTGAAATCAAAATTTATTGATATGGCATATAGTGGAATGAGTCAATGATCAGAAAACAAAGTGGATCTAGCCATTTACAGAACGCCATATGAGGTGATCAACACAAACAATTAGCAAAGATCATTGTGGGTCAGGTTAAAACAACCTTGTTATAGTATGCTTTTAAAACAAACCCTACCTCAATTAGTGTTAGACGACATCAATGATCTAGAAGGGGGGTTGAATAAATCACTTATCCTTATACAGAGTCAGCTTTTATAATAAATTGGTTTTTAAAACTTTAAGCGGAAGCGGCCGAGGAACTACTATCGACTAAATGAACCGTTACCAAAAAGATCGGACATACGCTACGCTTATATGGAATACCAATAAAGATGAGAAATCGAATCAAATTTTGAACACAAATCAATATGATTTTGTTCACTCAAAGTTGTTCAATTTCCAATGCTTGTGAAAAATAAACCAAATTGAAAAACAGCTAAAAATGTTTGTATACAAGAAATTTGTCGAACACTTAGTGTGCGAAGCACTCCAAGTAAAATTCATTAAGTAAATGTAGTGCTATGCTTTTTCGATTACAATGAAACGGATTGTAATGAGTTTTCTAAATATGTTTCAGCACTACTATAAACCAGAATTTTAGTCAACCAATTTTTTTGCACACAAACTTAAAATTCAAAAATGAAAATAGTAAAAAGAGAGAACAACACCAATTTTTTAAGGCAGTTCCCCCGTCGTCCTCGCTCGGGGTACGTCTGCCCTCAATTCTAAAAATAGAATTGAGACCTGTATATAGAACTTGTTGCAAATTGTTTTTACAAGAGAAGTAGTCAAAATCAAACACTCAATCCTAATCAATGATTCTGAACATATGCCTTCTCTTCCCTTGATTCATGATGAATCAAGTCCTTCGAATGTGATGAGTAAACATCTGATTACAACACCACCTTTGAGCAACCTATTGGTCTTCAAATCTTTTCCCGGATGATTCCAAACACCCATAATTCGAACTCAAACCTTCCTTCCACAATCCTCTGGTTAACGCTACTAAATTGACATAAACTCCCATTCTTCAATTACCTTTGCTCTATTGAAGCTGTGAAGGAACGATTTATGTAAAAACCCCTAAAATCCAAGATTCTTGTAGGACAAAACCTTAACGGTTTTATTCAAGAAAAACCCACTGATCTCTCAACCCAAACCCAATACATTGATCCTATATTTGGACATTATCACCTCAATGATGCATAATACACAACAAAAATGATTATGTGTATTTGTTGAGAAAGTGCAAGAAAGAGGATGAAGATGATGAGAGCCAAATTAATTCATATTTTCACTTTTCTTATTATTATGTGTAGAATGAACTAAAATAATATATATGCAAAACTTTGACCAAATAACCAACATAACAGAAACTTTGAAAGACAAACATAATAGAAAAATAGTGTGAAACAAGCAAATGGTCGACCTAAAGAATAGGGGGTCGACCTGAGCTCTCCCAAATACAGAACTATGCAGAAAAAGACTCTTTGCATCGACCGAAACAGGTCCATGCATCAACGCAAAGCAACCCAGTTTTGACAAATACAGATGCACACAGTATGATGCAACCGGAGGATCGACGCGAGATCTCTTGAGAGAAAATCTCAAAAATACATTCTGCATGAGTCAATCTAAGCAAGCTTTGAGTCGACTCAAAGACTCAAAACTTGCAAAAATGTTGATTTTGATATGTCTTGCTATTTCTAAGTGCTTCTAATGCATATTTGACTTAACCAACATGATCAAACTCACATAGAACACATATAATTCTTTTTCTAAATGAACTAACACATGTTTTTGATAAATGCTTGACACAATAAAAATAACAAATGCATATGTGAATCGACGATACCGTCCAAAGTACAAATTTCTAACTATATATGTTTTGACATCATTAAAACAAGTATAAAAAAGTATTGAGACACTGTGTCCTCACATACTCCCCCTTTTTTATGATGGCAAAATAGTAGCAAAACAATTGAGCACATTGTGTAATATTATCCTCCCCCTAACTTTATGCGTTCATCTAGAAAAAAATCTAGATGTTTGATCAGTCTTGTAGAATGATTTATTGTTTTTGCTATAGTCTCTTCTCCCCCTTTGACAACATCAAAAAGAAATAAGAAATAGATCAACAAAAAATATAGTATATTGATTACCACCTTCTTCTTCTTCTTCTTCTTCTTCTTCTTCACTTTCATCAGATTCCTGCAGACGAGAACTGGTTGCCTTAATAATAAACCTGTTGCGCGTCCAACGAGGATCCCATATATAACCCATCATAGTTAAAGTCTTTTGATAGAACTCTTGGTCGGCTGTCAAGGTTTTGTATGGGATACCAGGAACGACCACTTTAGCATTGTTAATGACAAATTGGATAAAGGAACCATATGACAGTGCAGTCCCTCGGCCAGAGTCTTTCAAAGAGTAAATTATGCTCGCAATGTAGTAAGGCCAATTGATTCTAATTTTATTTTTCAAGATGTATACCAAATTGTCGCTACTGCAAAAAAAAGGTGTCGGCAATGACAGAAAAGTCGCCACCTATCATTATTTATCTCAAACGAGGGAAAGGAAACGATCAGGGAAAACCTAGCGAAAAGGGATAAGATCGGTCATCGCAACCAAATCTCGGGTTCGGAAGTCGATTACGCAAGGGGAAGGTATTAACACCCCTCACGTCTGTCGTACTCGACGGGATCCACGCTTGTGCTGTCTATCTAAAAGGGTGATTGAATCTATCTACACTAAAGTTCTAGGACAAAAGAAAAGAAAAATGAAAAAGACTCGACAGAGCATCGCTGCTCTGGGCCTACGTATTCCCTTGTGCAATGGGAAAGTCAGAGTCAACGTAGTTCGTCTAACTACGAATAACAGATGGGGAAAGGTTGCTCGCCAAGATATCGCATCTTGTGCCTACGTACTCTCAACAGGTATGAGAGATTAGAGCTTACGTAGTTCGGGATAAAATGGGACACGGGTTTGTTCGCATGTTTTTGACCCGAGTAGGGTCAACAGGTAGTTCTAGCAGTTGGTGTATGTAGCTCGACCATTGGAGACTTAGGCGTTACTGTTTACGGTAGAACTAAGAGTTAACAACACTCTTTTGTCTGAAAAGATTTTCCGCTGATTAACAGAGCCCCAGAGGCAAAAGGAGGTTTGAATATTTGTATTGAAGTCTTTTATTAGAGAAGTGTTTTGAATGAATGTTTGTAATTCATATTGCACTAGAGACTATGACCTAGGAACGAATGCATCGCATATCTTCTGAAGGACATATGCTAACACTCTAGATGATTGAGAGGAGACCGCTCAATTATCATTTCCCAAGTAACTTAAGGCTCATAACGTACAATACTCATTAGCCTTTATTAGGTGTTTTATTATTGTTTGAAGATGAGAAGAGAGAGAGGACTCTACAGGGGGACTAATCAAAACCCTAAAGTTATCATGCAAGGTGGTCCTAAGGTTGAGTTGAAATGGAATAACTACCCTAATGTTGTCATGCAAAGGATCAACCCTAATGTCTATCATCACCATCCTTGAACAAGGATGTGAGAATCCTAAGGGAACACGTTAATGGAAAGAAGAAACATAACTAAAATCATTAAGCAGATGAAATAGGAATGTGAATGGATGCACATGCTATGCAACAATACAAGCAAGGGAGTACACCTCAACCTTTAATGTACACAAGCAAACACAAAGGGAAAAGAAATAATCAAGCAAAGGGAGGAAACCTCAACATTTAAATGCAAACATGGACTTAAGAGAAAGAATGCCTACACATGCACCTCCATCCTAATGCACCAAATCAAATAACATGCAGGGGAGGGGATAAACAAGATGATGGGAAAGTAAAGGGAGAACTAAAATCATCAAGTTCAATGCGTAAAAACACAGGAGTCCACAAAGGTTCAAACTTATTATGGAATGCACTTGGTTCCGTTGTCGGGAACTAGGCTCACACAAGAAGGATCCTAATATTGTAGGACATAGAAGGAGAATATGTGTACAAACACAAGAGTCCATCAAAGGCTCAACTTCTTATGGAATGCACTTGGTTCCTTTAGAGGAGGAACTAGGCTCTCACAAGAAGGATCCTAAGATTGAAGGACAAAAAGGAACGAGTGTACAAAGTAATTGAGTCCATCAAAGGATCAACTTCTTATGGAATGCACTTGGTTCCTCCACAGGAGGAACTAGGCTCTCACAAGAAGGATCCTAAGATTGTAGGACAGAGAAGGAGAATATGTGTACAAACACAAGAGTCCATCAAAGGCTCAACTTCTTATGGAATGCACTTGGTTCCTCCTATGGAGGAACTAGGCTCTCACAATAAGGATCCTAAGATTATAGGACACTGAGGGATTAGAAGGAGGAGATGTGGCAAAATAATAAGCAAAGGAGTGGCAAAAGGATGGAAGTTATTCAAGGGTATTCACAGGGAAAGACTAAAGGCAAGTCCTAAAAGAAGCCTAAACTTAGACAAGCTAGGAACATGATTAAGACTTGAAATTCATCACACAAGTGTCTTAATATGTCTACAACATGGATATGGAAGAGTTAGATGCACAATCATTGCAAAGAGTTCACACAAAATGAAAACTAGGCAAGTGGTAAGGTTGAAACCACACAAATGTAGGCCAGAATGTAAAATCTACCAAAAATAGTAAAATGAACCTAAAAGTTCTAAGGAAATTCCTAGGAGACCTCCCTGTTATTAGGAATCAGGGGTCAAATTTTGAGAAGGAAATTCTAAGTCTAGGTATGCCAACAGAAGGCAAAGTCATGAGGTACCCTAAGAACAAGGCAAGAGGGAAGGGTGCTAAAGGATCAACCTAAAACCTAATCAAAAGGTATCTAAATTTAATGAGAAAATTACTACAATGCCAATCAAGGTATCAAAAATAAGCACAAAAAATTCCATGAATTTACTTGGTGTTTTGATTAGGAAAGAAAAACCAAGAAGTGAGTATGTGCAATTTTCAACAATAATGGACGCATTAAAAAGAAAATACAATATTAAATTGAAAAAGAAATGAAAAATTCAATTACAAAAAAATATGGAAAATTAAAACACATGCCAAAGTATCTAAATGTATTTTTCATGATTTTTGGGATTATTTAACATTTTGAATGAATTAAAATGAAAACAGAAAATAAAATACAAATAAAGAAAAGGAAATAAAAAATTGGAAAATAGTTGGTGCAAAAAGTAATCCAACAACTTGCAATTGCTGGGCTCAGACTTAGGGGGGAGTGCAAAGAGTGATAAAGCCCAGTCCATTGACTTCAGCCAACTACAGCCAAGACTCAATCATAGCCCTACATTTCAAATACCAGTCAATCATCCAATGGTTAATGCAATGACACGCGTGCATCAGCATCTAAACACAAAATAAAATTGAATCTCAGCCTCTCGATCTAAGACTGGTCATATGATCTAATGGTCGAAACACGAGCTGCTGAAATGCAGCATTTCGTTAAATGGAAGTCCAAATAATCTTGGCCATTTGCTCTAGCTGAAGTCAAGTAATCTCATGGTTAAGATATTTCCACATATCCATCGGAAGCTCAGTACAAAATAGAATTAAATCATGGCCGTGGGATGGGGGTTCAAGTCAAGTGTTAAGCCTAGATCTAAGGGATATGATTACGCCATGTCCTCATCATAGGATTTAAATGAAAAGAGAGGGAGAGTTGCAGACAGTGGCCGGAACAACTCCGGTCGTCTTCTACCTCTAGCACACACTATAGCATCTCACCAAAGTTCACGAAACTCACAATTCTTGATATCAATCAACTTGTTATCTTATGTACATTAATAATCTATGGTTTTCTTGACCTAATTGCCTCTAAACAAGCCTAATCAAAAGCTACAAGTTTCCATGCTCAATCAAGATTTGCCACCATCAGGCCTCAAATCAATCCTAAATCCATCTACTAAGTGCAAGGTGTCGTACCTCGAAAAATACGATCCTCGCGATGGACGCGGAAAATACTGTTCGAAACAGAGTCGCCACCGAACTTTATTCATTCCAAGGATGGAATAGGAAAATATCGATAAAACCTTTAAGGAGATAAGAACATGGTCATCGCAACCAATATTCTAGGTTCGGGAGTCGATTACATGAGGGGAAGGTATTAGCACCCCTCATGTCCGTTGTACTCAACGGGAACCTCTTAATTCGATTCGAGAGTAAAGTTATCTATGCTTATTTGTTTTCTTCTAAGGTTTCTCCTATTGGGGGAAATGGTGGTTTTAAGATAGGGTGCTCGCCAAGGATTAGGGCCCTTGTGCCTACGTATCTTCACTTGTAAGAAGTGGAAAATCAGAGCATTTGTAGTTCGTGGGACTACGGGAAAAAGAGGGGATTGTGCTCGCCAAGATCATCGCAATCTTGTGCCTACGTATCTTACATTCAGAAGAGAATGAAGAATCAGAGCAGCCGTAGTTCGGCCAACTACGGTAAAGAGGTTTGGTATGGGAATGAACGAGTGTTTAGGTCGCATTCTAACTGCTAAACGTTGGCTTGTCTGCTTGCTAGGGGAGGCTGAAGCACTAGTTTGTTATGCGCGGAAGAAGAGAATAAACAATGTTCTTAGCAAAAGGTGTTTTGGTTGGAAATCGCACGAGGGCGAGGAATTTGTGTTTATCGCATTGGATGTTTTGGTTTGGGAAAGAGAATGGATTTGAATAGGTTTAAGGTTTCGATTGCACGGGGGCAAGAAATAGGAGTTTGGTTAGGTTATTTGAAGGGAGAATGACGACTACTCGGTAAACGGGACGTCAGCCTCGCAACCGATTAGTCGGGGAATTACTGGAATGCTGGATTCCAATGACACCTTTTTCATTCAAAAGATTCTACGAAATATGTTTGAGAAGGTTTCAATCGCACGGGGCGAGAGAAGAAAGTTGGGTTGAATATTTTAGGGGAGAATGACGACTACTCGATAAACGAGACGTCAGTCTCGCAACCAATTAGTCGGGATATCGTTGGAATGCTAGATCCCAACAACACCTCTTTCATTCAATTAATTATGAAATTGTATTGGAATGGACAATAACGATGTTTGTCCAAATAATTAGGGCACGTGTTTTATAAACGAAAGGTCGAGTAATCCACAACCTAAAGCGTACGCCCCAAGAGTGTTAACTTAAGAATTCAAGGAGTGCGAGACTCCAAGAACTCAGTTCTTTCGTAGTTTAATTAAGAAAATAATTTGAATTTGATGTACGGTTTAGAAACATACTAGGGTTTAGACTCGATCGCACGAAGGCGAGGAACGAGGTTAGACGAGTTGGAAATTTAGGAGGAATGACGACTACTCGATAAACGAGACGTCGGCCTCGTAATCAAATCAATCGGGATATCGTTGAAACGCTAGATCCCAACGATACCTTTTCATTCGAAATATGTTTGATGGATAGTGAATATTTATCCAAATAATTAGATGAGGTATTTTAGGAACGAAAGTTTGAATGACGCACTATACAAGGCGTACGCCTCAATAGTAATCATTCTCGAATTCAAGGAACGCATGACTCCAAGAATTCGATTCTTTCGTAATTTGATTTAGAAAATAAGTTGAAAATATTAGCGTACTCGGACTAGGCGCGCTATGTATTTTTAGAAAATAAGATCGAAAGGGGCACAATTCGAGGTGTGCACCTCGAGAGCGGTCGCTTAAAAAATTCAAGGAAGGCGAGATCCAAGAATTTAATTGTTTCGAAATTTGTTTAAGAAAAAAAAAGTCTAATTTAATTAAGAAAATTAATTTTGATTTTCATATATAAAATTAATCAATTGTTTATAAAAAGATTTTGAGAAAAGCTAGTCATATTTAATTGTTTTGAAAAAAGAAAAAGTTTAATATCTTTAAGAAGAAATAGGTTTTAAATAAAATATTTTTGAAAAGTTTATTATTTAAAAGTATTAATTTGGTAATGATTTTGACATATATTTTAAAAGAATAATTTGAATTGATTTATAAAAATGTCTAAGAGTAGCTAAAAACTATTTTTTTAGAAATTCAAATAAATTAAATGAAAAAAAAAAAATTTGAAAACCGAAAGACGGAACAACCACAACTTAAGGGCGTGCGCCTCGAGAGCGGTTGTTCGAGGACCCAAGGAGTGCTAGACTCCGAGAGTTCACTACTTTCGTGTAAATTAATTAAAAAGAAATTCTCACTTATCCTAATCTAAAAAAAACAAATAAAATGTTTTGAATTAAGTAAAAGAAAAATAAGAAACAAATTAATAAAAAAATTTTAAAAAAAAGAATTTAAGTAAAATCATATTACAAAGCAAATATTAATTATCACAATTTATAAATAAAGAACTAAAATAAAACTAATAATATTACTAATAATATATTAATAATATTGCTAATAATCAATAATAATTTAGACTATATGTAATTACTAAACATTACCCTATCAGGTTCCATTAGATCTTAGTTAAACTAATTAATATAAACATAAACCCAATGAAAACTGGATATGCTGAGGTGGTTCAAGCCCGTGTCCATCAACCTCTTAAGTTCTAAAAACGAATCAAAACACATAGAGAAGAAAAAACTTGACGCTCTTTCTCTCCCATTCACTGCGCCTGTAAACCCTCTTCACCCTTATCCCCAATTTCTAAACCCTAAAACCAGATTATCATGAAGAAACTTAAGAGTAGTTCTGCGCTTTGGAACATGTCATCAAATAGAGAGGAGAAGAAGAAAAAAATACCTCACCTGAGCTCCGACGAGTTTTTCGGCGAAGGCGCTACCTCAAGTAAGCTCGTGTACCACTTTCCACTTCTTCCTTGCGTTGTTTTCTTCTTTTCCTTTTCGCATTTGTATCGTGCTTTACTGAAAGGATTGCGGGCCAAGAATGTGAATTTGGAGCTAGCTCACCTTACACAGAGCTCTGATGTGAGCACTGTGGAGGTTTGAGAGCGTAAAGCTTTAGGATAGGTTGAGGGTGGATTTCAGCAGGGTAACCTTAGGGTTTTTTCTCCCTCCTTTTTGCAAATGATTGGGATTGTATTTATAGGGGATTTTAGGGTTTTGGTGCGTGTGAACTTAGGGATTTTTGGGAGGAATATGCTCTCAAGTGTGTGAGCATAATCTGTACAATCCTCAGACCGTTAGGAAGAATGTTTCACTGAGATTTTGGTGGGGACCATTGAGAGTGACTTGTTAATTTGTCTGTAGTGTGGGAAAAAAATATCTCTTTTTTACTGAGATTTTTACTGCGTAAAAAAAAATGGTATTTTCACTGTCATACTTAAATGATGTGGCATTGAAAAACATTCTGACTTTTGTTTTTTTCATTATGCAGAACCTTGATATGATGGTGATGTGGGAGAATTTTTAAAGACTTATGGGATGGAAATAAGCTAGCATTTTGCAGCACATCAGGTAGTGTACTCTACTGCTATTCTGCTACTGCTGTCATCAAATATATGGCTTGGTCTCTTTTGAAAACTTGTCAATAGCTGCGAATTTCTTTGTGAGCTGAACCTCCTTTCTTGTATTGAAATAGCACACGATGCTTGAGCTCCATATCGTAACGCCATGGTGCTTTTTAACTTGGTTTTATATTGGATTCCCTTTCATTCATCTTTTGACCATCCTACACATTTTTCCTTCATGAATCTCATAATTGTTGTTGAAGACTCATAGCAACTCTTGTGCTATTGTTTCTGTAAATTCCATAATGTATATATCTTGTAATTTTTCATTTTGAATCATTTATCAAATCTCGCTTTGATAGCAGGTACAGAGGGAACATCTGTCTTAGGGTCACAAAGAGTTCGGCGCAAGCTTGAGAAACAGCCATCACAAACAGTAGTAATCAACATGTGGACTGAACACATTACTATTTAAACTCTGAAGTTTTTTGAATGCAACATCTTAGATTTCAATTGTGAGTGCCGCCTTTACTTCATGTACACACTGTTGCTTTATAAATCCTGCATTATATAAGACCGGTTATCATAGTTTCCATTACATTGTGAACTAACTGCCGCTTGTTTTGTTGAATGCAAGATATACATGGTTGCCGTCAGTTGAGGGATGAGGCTGTCGCCAGTTGATCGAAGAAGATGTTGGAAGAATTGGCGTAAGTTGAGATAGTCTTGGTACGGTATCATTTTGCAGCTTATGATGAAGTGCTCATTCTCACAGAAATACAGAACTCTCGTCATATTTCCTAACAAACTTCACTTGTTTTCTCATAACTTCAATGCCTGGTATGATAGTAAATATACTAACAGTGTTAGTAATATTATTATTTTGTGGACTGATCGCACCCGGTTTTAATTCCTACTTGGTTCACATATGATTTAAAGGTGCGTCTTTGCTGTGCCAAGGAGTTTCATCTCTTCCTGACTGATCAGAATATTTGATTTCAAACTTTTATGTCGTCTTAATTTTGATTTCATTTTGGAATCTGCATTTTATCATACGGTTGAACTCCTACAACTTTGTAATTTTGCATACATGATGCTTTTGTAGGTGAATACATGCCTACTGCGGATGCCATTAATTTGCTCATACTGACCAATCTCCATTTTTCTTTTCATGTATGCATTTGGAGAAATCTTGGTGTTATGTCAAAGCAAAAGATAAAACAAACGGATAAATGAACGTTCGGCATTGAAGGTGAGCAAAAGGATATCGGATGATATGGAATGAGGATGTCTTATGAGGATGATGGTAAAACAAATGATGCAGCTTGTGTTCACTGGTGGCGGAGCACAATGTCTCCGTCTACTTGTTGGAAGAAATGAGGGAAGAATTAGTTGATCGATGGTGGCAAGTTCCTTTCAACCGTTGACGGTGCAGGAGTCTTCTGAGGAGATGGAGTTGGTGCATTAGATGGCAAATGCAATTGGTGGTTGCAAGAAAGAACCTGGTGAAACTGGTTCTAGGTTGTGTTTCTGTCATTCATGTCACTTTGAAATCCATCCATTCTCTTAGTAACTTATGATGAAAAATGCTGCAGATTTTTGTCACAGCTTGAGGAAATAGAATGTTGCTTGGGGGAATAGGCACGACAGTAGACGGGTTGCATTGTTCATGAGGAGAAAGGTCGGTAAGCTTGCTGTACAATATCTTGGTGTGTGGTTTGTTAAACTAATCCCTCACGTCTCTTTATTTCGCATGCATTTGGCGCGGTGGCTTGAAGAACGAGGCATGAAGCTAAGCTGAAGAGGGCTTATGCTTATGTAGTTCATAACGGTCATGATGCTGGAAACTTTTGGAGCATGGACAGGATTGTATCCTTTTGTTTTGTCTGAGAAATATCTTGTTCAAAACTTAATTGACAATTGTGTTCTTTTTCTTGTAATTCAATGACCATCTTATGTTTAACTTGGATAACATCACATCTCACAACCGCCTTTGCAGGTGCGATACTGAAGCTTTTTTTGATGAGGCCGCTAGAAGATTCAGGAATGAAGGCAAAGCTGGAGGATACTCTTATATTCTTCGCATTATCGGTATGTTGCTGCAAGTACGCACCTGTATGGCTCGAGACGTTTGTCGTCATGATGATGTTCTCATAAGTTTTTTTACTTTGAATTCTGTCTTCAACCAATAACCTTATCATGCTTACCGGATTTTACAGGAAAATACTATCTAACAGGGCTGTCATGCTCTTTCTATTGCGCTCCTGGATTGACCAACAAACTGGTTAGCAAGGGAATCCTGCATTTGAATGGCTGCAACAGGGTTTGAGACAGCACTCTTGGACCCTCCAACAAGAATCTCTTGCTTCCCAATAGCATTTGTTCCCGTCAATTCGGCAACCTGCTGCAAACCCAAGATTGCTTCAAAACTATTTCTCCTCTGCAGGTCATCTTCTACGAGTGGTTGTGCATTTAGGTTGTCCCTTTCTCCAAATACCTGATAACCAAGCACAGTTTCGCTTCTGGTGACTTCTCCCGTTTTGAAAGCAGATGACCCTTGCTCTAAATTGGAAGTTGTAGTGTAACAACCAAATGCGGCAGGATATTTTGCAAGCAAAATGGCTGAGTCAGGGAGTGATGGGAAATCAGGCTGACTTTTGTTCCCATTGATATAACTTACAACGGGAACATTCTCGATGACTTGACAGTCATTAAGGTCAACCTCCAAAACAGGTGTTTTCCCATCAGCATCAGCATGCCTGGTTAATTTCAGGCTTGAAGAGGCAGTGTTTAACCTTGGATGATGGGTACCATTTTCTTCATTTCCCTTTACACTTAAATTATGCGTCTCGGTGGGTGAAGGAATGGTCAGTATCTTCCCGAATATTTTTACATCATTTCTAGGTGCTCCTGAATCTGATAAACACTGAATACTTTTATAATGCTCATGTTGTTCAATCTTTTGGGACAAAAGTGGCAACTCAGTTGCTGAACTGCTGCAACTCATATTCACATTCACTTCCTTCATAGAATGTACTTGCAAATTACAGCATTGATGGCCTCTGGCAGCCTCAACATGGTCCAATGAATTACCTGGATTACAAAGCTGGTGGCCAAGATTTGAATTTGTAAGAGGCCCCTCTGATGATCCTGAGAATGGAGGTTTTTCAAGGTGTGGTTGGGGCTCCTTTCCATGGATGTTGTCTTTCAATTGAACTACAACATCTGTATCGGCTTCATCTCTATCAACTAGACACATTGCTGAACCCTCCAATTCATTTGCCAGACACCAGTTCTGTAACTGCAACTCCCCCTTCACTTGGTTCATCTTGAGCCTGCACTGAGCCAGACCTGTCAGAATCATATAAGACACCTACGTTACCATCAGTGTCCAGGTTAGACTCGCCCCCAATCACACATACATTAGAAATCATATTTACATCTTCATCATCTACTTTCCTATTAGTTTCCTCTGATTCATCTAAGTCAGCTGACATGTTGCTAACTTTTACAGGATTGGATTCCTCACGACACATGTTCTTATCAGCTGCAGGCTTTTTAGTTTGAAGAGTTTGAACTGAAGCTCGGTGATAAGGGTGTTTTGTGGATTGAAACTGATTACCGCTTTCTCTCGCAGCAGCTACCCCCCTTAGCTGCTTTTTGACAGTGCTAGAAGCACCGCCACCAGTTGATAGTATAGCTTCGAGGTAACTACTAGTCCACTCATTATTAGCCATTACGTAACAGTGACACTATGTTATATATTGGACAATCTTCTTAAACTCAAAGGATACTTTCTTGAATGTTGTTGCCACCAAGCAGCTGGTTCAAGACCTGTTCTTGTGCTAATTGCCAATTCAATTCCAAAATCATCTTGTGTAGAATTATAATGAGTAATTTGTATTGATGCAGATATTCGTCTCAAACTATCTAGATCTAGTCGAACAATGCATTCATTCAGCCCTCGTACTACCTCAGAATGCGCAACAAAATCCTGACGATATCAGTATGATGGGTTCAAGAAGTAAGCAGCCAAGTAAAGAGGATGACAGAAAAGAGGGTTACAATGATTGTCTATCACCTTCCAGAATGGTTCATATTTACGTGCATCATCGCCATGGCCAACTTTAATTGCAAGTCTTACCCTGTACAAGTCGTTATACAAACATGGCATTGACAAGCTCTCTCCACTAGACACCTTTTGAATCACTTGCAAAATAGGCTCCACTGACTTCCCTTTGATGCTCGGTCAGTTCCAACCTCTTCCTTTTAAAACTTAAAGGAGGTACTTCTTTTTGTGTATCCGACAACAATTCCAACCTTTTAGAAGTCTTGTTCTGTTTAGCAATCACTTTGTATCCCTGCAGAGTGTCACTTATTATAGCATTTTTGAAAAGATGATAAGCTTCTATTCTGAAGTTTCAATTTTCCATGTCTTGATAGATTGTCCAAGACATGAAGCAGGCGTGGGGGAAAATCAAAGGTAATTTGATGAGCGAATGTAGAATTCCAAAATTCTATGGGGGCCTCTGAAATGGAGGAATATGGGTGATCAAGAGTTTTTTTCAAATAGAGGTTCATGAAGTTCGAGTAAAGCCGAACCAAAGTATATTGGAGGTTGACCCTTCTTTTTTTTTTAAAAGAGCTAAGAATTTCAGTCCACAGAAGCTTATAGCCTTGATGTTCCAACAAAACCAGGCAGTGAGGCAAAGCTAGAGGCACACTGAGTACCAGTTGTTTAAGAAGATTCTTTTCCTGGGTAAATTCACTTTTCTTAAGATTTAACAACCATGTTTGATTGTATATTAGTTTTGTCATTTTTTCCTTGTTCCATGCATTCTTCTACACATCTTATATTCATGAAATCTTCAAGCACCTGATTAATACAGTAGGTAGCGTAAGGCGTCTAAAATAAATTCCTTTTCCTCTCTTCAAGCATTTTTTCTGCAGCTTTATAGTTAGGAGTATTTTCAGTTATTAATTGCACTACATTTTCCTCACCTATTTCCTCCACTACTTTTTCCAGGAGCTTAAATAAATATAGTGCATCTTCTACCACATTAGAGGCATCAACAGTCCTTGTTCATATTGACCAGCCATTTCCAGCATTTTATGAAAACATATGGAATCAGCAGCTTGTAAAGGAATTCCTGCATGGCAAAAGAACTTGCATATTGGGGAAATAACTTCCTTGCGTAATTTCTTCGGGGACCCTGTCTTGACTTTTAAATGTTTGTAAGTTGTAGGGGTCTGAATCAATGGGAGGTTTCTAGTAAAAACTATCCAATTTTGATCTTGTCAACACTGGTTCTGGGCCAGTATTTGGGGCATTCCCTTGAACGTCTTTGCTGTATCTTTGGAGTGGTTTATGAATTTGGATCAATGACCTTGGTTTTTCAATGATATTTATGTAATTTAAACCCTTATAAGTTTCCTTGAACTTACATATTGCAGTTTTGCTGTTAATGCCTTTTTTGGAATGTGGGATGAAGTGGGCCATGCGCTTGTGTTTTGCTTTTGACGTACTGCTTGTGTTAAAGATGTCCCCATATGAAAATGTGCATATTTTCCTGATACAATACTTGATTTGTGACCACCTTTATGACCTGTATATATGGTTAGTATAAGAATTTAAAAATGATACACCACGTCTTTTATGCTTAAACTGAACTTGCAATTCAACTATTGGTATTAATTTGGGAAATGGATCAGAACATGGCCACTCGAGATCAAATTGGGACCATTTGGGATTAAATCTATGAATCAATCATTAAGACTCATCCTAACCTGTGTTTAGCACATGACTTAGAAAAATGGGTTAAGAACTGATTTGAGAAGCTTTTGTTCAAAGTTTAAAACAAGCTAGCAAAGTGAACCGGGTTTTTTAAAAAAGTTTAATCAAGGTTTCCTATATTATTAAGTTATATCTTGTACGCGATCACCATTCGTATGAATTTACCATATATTATGACCATACCACGACCCCTTTAAAATGAAATGAACTATGTCTTAAACAAATTGACTCTAGAAAACTAGCTCACTTGGTCATAACTTGATGTTTGAACGCTTAAATCCGAACTTGATACTAATTGACATAGCTTGAAACTCTCAACTAGTACAAGTACGGCCGGAAGGTGAATTGACTGTTCTTAGAAACATGAATGGTCATAACTTGATCCCGCTGAAACATGACTTACAATTTGCGAGCTAAATCTAAGTTTGTCACAAACTGATTTAGAATCTAAATATAGCTTGACGCTTACAGTCAATTCGAGCAAGGCTTGAAGCTAAATCGACCGTGTCTAGAAACATCATACGAAATATCTTTGAACAACTTGAATTAAGGGAAGATCATACGAACAACTTGTTGTGAGGCTTAAACAACCTTAGAGAAGTTTGTAACCAAGTTGAAACAGAGTTTAAATTTCTTGAAACCCAACAATTGTGTTGAGAAGTGGATCCAATCATGTATTTGACACCATTGTATCATGTTTGTCTAATCGTGAGAACGAGGACACGCGTGAGCTTGGGTATAAGGGGCTGGAGGCACGCTCTTCCCACATAAATTCAGCATAAATTGCCATGGATTATCACCACAATGAGTATACGCAAAGTCTTTATAACGAAACCTTAGGGAGTCATGGCCAGAAATCATGTGGCAGTAGGACATTTATTAAATACCAAAGTAGGACAAATTTGGGGTATGACAGATGCCCTTATCTAATTGCCTTAAACCTGAGAGAATGAATCGATGTATGACGTTCATTTTAAGGTGGAAGTCAATTAGATATAAGAAGACCCTGAAATTTGTCCGATAAGCAAGTAAACTGCAGTGAGATATACTAAATCAGGGTAGCAGGATGTAAAAGATAAACGAGATAATCTGACATTCTCTGGGTGGTCGAAGCAGTCCCTCATTTGTTAAGGTCCTTCGCGATACTAAAGTGGTATAAACGAACCCCTTTGGGTGGTCGAAGCAGTCCCTCATTCGTTAAGGTCCTTCGCGATGCCAAAGTGGTATAAACGAACCCCTTTGGGTGGTCGAAGCAGTCCCTCGTTCGTTAAGGTCCTTCCCGATACCAAAGTGGTATAAACGAACCTCTTTGGGTGGTCGAAGTAGTCCCTCATTCGTTAAGGTCCTTCGCGATACCAAAGTGGTATAAACGAACCTCTTTGGGTGGTCGAAGCAGTCCCTCATTCGTTAAGGTCCTTCGCGATACCAAAGTGGTATAAACGAACCTCTTTGGGTGGTCGAAGCAGTCCCTCATTCGTTAAGGTCCTTCGCGATACCAAAGTGGTATAAACGAACCTCTTTGGGTGGTCGAAGCAGTCCCTCGTTCGTTAAGGTCCTTCCCGATACCAAAGTGGTATAAACGAACCTCTTTGGGTGGTCGAAGCAGTCCCTCATTCGTTAAGGTCCTTCGCGATACCAAAGTGGTATAAACGAACCTCTTTGGGTGGTCGAAGCAGTCCCTCATTCGTTAAGGTCCTTCGCGATACCAAAGTGGTATAAACGAACCTCTTTGGGTGGTCGAAGCAGTCCCTCATTCGTTAAGGTCCTTCGCGATACCAAAGTGGTATAAACGAACCTCTTTGGGTGGTCGAAGCAGTCCCTCATTCGTTAAGGTCCTTCGCGATACCAAAGTGGTATAAACGAACCTCTTTGGGTGGTCGAAGCAGTCCCTCATTCGTTAAGGTCCTTCGTGATACCAAAGTGGTATAAACAAACCTCGTTGGGTGGTCGAAGCAGTCCCTCATTCGTTAAGGTCCTTCGCGATACCAAAGTAGGTATAAACGAACCTCTTTGGGTGGTCAAAGCAGTCCCTCATTCGTTAAGGTCCTTCGTGATACCAAAGTGGTGTCTCTAAACATGTGAGATTCTTCGGGTGGTCGAAGCAGCCTCTTATCCAATAAGATTCTTCGATGATACCAAAGCAATATCTCTGAACACATGAGATTCTTCGGGTGGTCGAAGCAACCTCTTATCCAATAAGACCCTTCGATGATACCAAAGCAATATCTCTGAACACATGAGATTCTTCGGGTGGTCGAAGCAGCCTCTTATCCAATAAGACTCTTCGATGATACCAAAGCAATATCTCTGAACACATGAGATTCTTCGGGTGGTCGAAGCATCCTCTTATCCAATAAGATTCTTCGATGATACCAAAGCAATATCTCTGAACACATGAGATTCTTCGGGTGGTCGAAGCAGCCTCTTATCCAATAAGATTCTTCGATGATACCAAAGCAATATCTCTGAACTTGACTTGGTAGGGAACAGTTGAGCCAAAATTCCTATTGGAGGAACAACGTTGTCCAAACTCTGCAGGGGGAAAGCCTTCAAGAAACTTTTTAAGGTAACCTCTGCTTGGGGAACCATAAGAGCAATAGTTGCTGGGGATTACCATCATCAACTGCATGGTTGAAGAATGACTTTCTGGGGAGTAGAATTCTCTGAACTCGTGGGGTATTAACTCTTTTCAGAGTCATACTGCCAACTTCACTAGAGGACTGGCCAAGATGTTTGCAAACTGATCCTGGATCCTGCTATGTTGTTATGCAATGTAATGTTTTATGATGCCCAAACATGCAACTAAGGTGCAACTGCAAGGGAGTGCACGATGCGAATGCAAATGATGTGTTAATGCTTGATATGATTATGATATGAGGTTGCCTGCTTATGACCAGGCACATGATCAGGTATGCTGGGGATAAAATCTTGCCGGGGGTATCACCAGGGACTGAATTTGGTAGTTGCCAAATGGATTGGTCTTTGGTTTTATGGGGACGCCATCGAGGTGGACTTTTAGTGGTTGCCAATGAAGACTGGATTTTGTAGGGTGAATTGAAGGTGTCAACTGGAGTGACTTTTGTAGTTGCCAATAAAAGATTGGACTTTAAATATGTGCCAAGCGAGATTGGACTTTTATGGCAGGGTGGTGAGAGGATTAGACTTCCCGACACACAGTATAAGACAGCGCCACGAGCAAAAGACAGATGTGGATACTCTTGGTGCCCCAAGTTGGATCCTTTTGCAGAAGTGGTCTACTTGTTCTTGTAAGAACCTCCAGCTGATATGTCGTGATAGCTTACAAACATTGAGCGTAGCGACTTATCCAAAGCATGTTGACTGCGCGAGCGTAGCGATTGAACCAATGCGTGTTTATCGTGTGAGAGTAGCAATTTAACTAATGCATATGGATTGCACGAGCGTAGAGACTTAACCAATGCGTATTAGTCGTGCTTTTGCTCTGCCCCAAGGCCTTTGACGCTTGTTGACCTCAACCATCAACTAGTTTGCCCCAGTTCAACCAGTTTGCCCCAGTCTGCCGGATGTTTGAAGGACTCTCTTCTGGGATGAGAGCTTTGGCAGTGATCATACCAGGATATGGCTAGAACCCATTTGCCCCAGTGTCTGGGCCTTGCAATGGTCTGCCCCGGTTTAAACCTCATAAGGGTTTGCCCCAGATTCGCAGGGTTATGAGAAAGTCTTGATTTAGGTCAACACCAATGAGTGATCGAGTTCCTCTTTGATTGAACTTTGTTGGAATTTCCATTATGCCAATTACCAATTTGCAATTAAAATCGTTCATTCAAAAATGGTAATTTTAATGCGACATTCATGCAAGTTATGAAAAAATATCATTTATAGGAAATGATGTGAAAATGTATGACGAGTGGACTGTTAATCCAAACGCAATGCTGATTTAATTGGTGTGAAGGATATAGCAAGAATATGACACCAATGCATTAGAAAATATGTAGGAGTCAGTTTACACAACCTCGCACTAGTATGCTTTCAGAATAAACCCCGCCTCAATTAGGTCTTTTGAGGGTTGTAACGCGGTCTGGTTCTCGGTTGTAGAAACAAAGGATATTAGGCTCAAAGTTTGATTTTAACCTACCCCTTCTTCGTAATGATCTCCATACCTACATTCAGTTAATTTTGCACCTATTTTATCTTGATGGTGTAAAACTTGATGATTCAAGGTTTGCTCAAAATGGCAGCCACTTTATTTTGCTCTTTGATAGATGTCAGTGACCCTTTGACCTGGGTGGCCACTAAATCTTATTTTATTTTTTTGTCGAGGGTTTGAGGACCTCTTTTTTTGGTTTTGTTTTTGGTCCCTAACTTTTGCCTGGACTGATCTTGTTTTTCGAGTCCATCGGGATTGCCTTTATTTTTGCCTAAGTCCCCTTCAAGGTGCTTGACTTAGCAGGCTTTTAATTTTTTTGGAGACTTGTGACCGCCAAATCAATGGTATTTGAAGAACAACCATCATATCTTGTAGATTTTGTCTCGAGTGAGGGATTGAATTAACTGAACAACTACCCTTGCCCCAGGTTAAGTGTAAGGGTTTAGAAATCCGAAGGAAACTCCTACTTCTAGGCTCAAAGTGGTTATCTAGGGACTAACTCCTTATTTCTCCAGTGTTTGGGTTCGAAAAAATGCCTGTACATCATTAGCGAGATTTTATCCAAAAGCATACTATCAGCAATTATGGGTATTTAGTTTTCGTCATCCTCCCTCAAAACAGCGGTGCGATAAAGGAAGTGAAATATTTTTGTGATTTTTGCAATAAATGAGAAGCTATGAGTGAATACGAATGGATTTGATCAAAACATGCATGATTATCATATTAACAATACCATTAACACGAAACAATGTCTAAAAGCAAGTAGTAATTAACAGAAAAGAAACTACAGTTGCATAAAAAAACATGATCTAAAAAAATGTCAGCATGGAGGAACTGGGCTTTTTCTTGCTTGATCAGTTGTCTTGAGAAGGTGCGTCTTGAAGTCTTCGATCTCATTCAGGCGCGAGGCGGATACGTACGACCAAACTCCCTTCTTGAAAGGATATGCATCCCTCGTCAATCAATTGTTGCACCCTAGCCTGAAAAGCTTTGCAATCTTCTGTCGAATGCCCCATTGATCCAGCATGGTATCCACAATGTGCATTGGGATCATACCCAGGAGGGTATGGTTCTGGCACTGGCTTGAGAGATTTAGGTTCCACTAGTGAATTTCGAATCAAATGTGGCAGAAGCTGAGTGTGCGATACAGGAATTGGGTGAAGAGGAGCGTTCCTTCTTCCTAAATTGTTGCGAGGCCTGTGTTGATTTTGGCGTGGATCCTGATTTCCTTGGCCATACGCTCGTTGATTTGCATAGGGAGCAACCCAAGGCTTCCGACATGGTTCTGTGGGTATTGTTGGCTGTCCTTTTGGGATCCAAAGGTGGATGTCATCATCTTCCTCAGTATCGGTATGATGCTCTCCCAAGTGACTTTTCGAGGTTTCTTCAGCAAATACAACCCCTTTAGACTTCTCTTCCATCTCCTCTCTTGAGACCATGGTCTCCACATGATTATCAGAGGATAAAGACATCTCATCTGCCAAAAACTCAACCTTTTCCTTGTGGTACCGGATTCTAATTGGTCCACAAAAATCTTGCACTTCCTCTTTGCCAAATCTTTGAGTTGAACCATTTGGGATAGGGTCTTCCTTTCTGGTCAATCTTTGCAACTTGTTTCGAAAGCTTTCACATTCTTCGACAGCATGCCCTATGGTTCCAGTATGATACCCACACTCTGCCCCTGGGTTGTCTTCCTCGAAGACTATGCGCTTGTTATTCATTAGCTCTCGAACTTTATTCTTGAATGACCAACAACCTTCAATAGAGTGCCCTCTCGCTCCCTTATGGTATTCACACTGTGCATTAGGATCATATCTAGGAGGAGGAGGAGTACGAGCTGGCCCGAGGGATATGGGGACCACTAATAAACTCTGAATCAGGTGCGAGAGCAGTTGTCCACACGGTATAGGAATAGGGTCGCGAATAGGGCGTGACTGAGACTTCTTGACGCTTCTTTGGTTTAAATTCCCCTGTTCCTGGGATAGAACAGGTGATGACCGTTGATTCCGAGGCTTTGGAAGACATGGTTGGGGATAAAAACCATGAGGCTGTGGAGTGGGATAAAATATGGGATTAAAACTCCTAGTTGTGGTACCTTCTTGAAGCTTTTCCTTTCTTCTTCCCACTTCTGGCGTCTGCTTCATCTTGCCTTTCCTACTATTCTCGTCTTTTCTCAGCTCAAATTGATTTTGCCTCAAGTGTTCCATAGTCTTCTAGCACTGCTTCAAGTCCAACACGTGTGTCAGGAAATCAACTATGGATTATAGACAAAGGACGGATGAGCTTTTTGGTTTTGGAATGCAAATAAAATGCATATGCAATGACATGCGAATGTAATGCAGGCAGGATCCAGGATAACATAAGCAGGTCAAAGCTCCCTACCCGGTAGGTTACACTAGGCAAGTTCTATTTTCTTTACCCACATACCCACTCACATGATAGCTTCTATGTTGATGGATAAGGTTCCCAGGATCACAGACACCGATCGCATCAACATCACGCAACAGGCTAGTTGTATTATAACGAGAGTACGATAGGGTCTCTCCAGAGTGGAGTCCTCGTGCTACGCACACGAGGAGCGGGTCCTCGGAGACTAACATTACACGACTACCAATATAGAAACTGGTTCTACGAGTGGTTCCCAGAGTCACGGACCCTTCATGAATCAAATCGTGTAACAGGCTAGCTGCGTTACGATAGGATCTACGAAAAGGTCTATTTTGGAGGAGCTTTCATGCTAGGCACACAAGGAGCGAGTCCTTGGGGACTAACACTAATCACTACCAATTCTAAACTATGTTTTCTCTCTTCTTTTTCCAAAGCTCGGGTGTAGAGCTTTACTTGCAATGCTATCCCCGAATCCAGCAGGCAGATAAACAACATACGATAGAAAGAGAGAACAAGAAATAAACAATAGGAGAACATAAACATAAAGAAGACAGGTAAGCAAAAGGTTAGTACTCTCGAATCGAGTCAAGTTAGGCTTGACTCTCTCTTGCATAGGGCAATGGGGTGTCCCCAGCAGAGTCGCCATCTGTCGTACCTCGAAAAATACGATCCTCGCGATGGACGCGGAAAATACTGTTCGAAACAGAGTCGCCACCGAACTTTATTCATTCCAAGGATGGAATAGGAAAATATCGATAAAACCTTTAAGGAGATAAGAACATGGTCATCGCAACCAATATTCTAGGTTCGGGAGTCGATTACATGAGGGGAAGGTATTAGCACCCCTCATGTCCGTTGTACTCAACGGGAACCTCTTAATTCGATTCGAGAGTAAAGTTATCTATGCTTATTTGTTTTCTTCTAAGGTTTCTCCTATTGGGGGAAATGGTGGTTTTAAGATAGGGCCCTAATCCTTGGCGAGCACCCTATCTTAAAACCACCATTTCCCCCAATAGGAGAAACCTTAGAAGAAAACAAATAAGCATAGATAACTTTACTCTCGAATTGAATTAAGAGGTTCCCGTTGAGTACAACGGACATGAGGGGTGCTAATACCTTCCCGTCATGTAATCGACTCCCGAACCTAGAATATTGGTTGCGATGACCATGTTCTTATCTCCTTAAAGGTTTTATCGATATTTTCCTATTCCATCCTTGGAATGAATAAAGTTCGGTGGCGACTCTGTTTCGAACAGTATTTTCCGCGTCCATCGCGAGGATCGTATTTTTCGAGGTACGACACAAGGATCATAAATACATGAAAATTGCATGCTAATTCTTCCTAAACAGAGAGGAAAGTTGAGAGATATATTACCTAGTGGAGAGCTTCCACTGAGCCTTCAAATATGTTGAATTCTTGATGAATTTGATCCAGAAATGATCAATAATCCTTCCTAGAGCTGTTAGAATGATCAATTTGGCTTGAAACTTCAAGAAACTGAAAATGCGATTTCAACTCTTCTCTCCCTTTTTCCAACTGATTTCTAACTGAAAATAGCTCCAAATTCCGTTTTAATTGATTGTACATGATCCCAGCAATTTATACTTTGGATATGGATGATGAAAAAGCCCAATGGCAGCCTATATAAGCCCAATTGAAAATCCAATTTCATTGATGTGGCAAGCTTGAAAATCGTGAAAATAGAGCTGGGAATGCTTCAAATTTGACTCAAATAGGTTGCTGGTGATGTGAGGAAGATCAATGGATCAGACTCATCCCTTGTTTTGATCATATGGTATGATTTGCATATGTTACTTAAGCTTGAAGTTTCATGGAAAAAGCTTATGAAAAAAAAGCTCAATTTGCAATTCCAAAAGTGTCATTGTGTTTAGAATGTATTTTTCACTAAAAATATTCACAAACTTGAATGAAATTGGTTCCATATGAATTAATTTGATTTTTGTACTTTTAATGCCTTTTCCATGGAAATTTCTTCATCAATCCTTCCATACAAGTCAATTCCATGACACTTTGATGTTTGATTGTGCAAATGACCCCATTTGGAGCAAGTTTGAAGTTGGAAAGATTTCCATTTGAGTTGTGCAAAGTGGTGAAATTGACCTATAATGAAAAGTGGCCTATAATCTTAGTTTCCTAAAATACCCCTGCCTTGCAAGCTTCATATCTTGGGCTTCACAAATAAGCTTGAGGACTTCTAGTACTTTTTAGAAAGATAAGGTCATAATGGAGAACTTTCATGTTTGGGTCAAGATAAGGAGAGACACCCTTCTAGGTCAAAAGTGTCTTAGAAGTTGGTTGACTTTCAAGGACCAAAATCACATTCATCTGATGACCTGTAACTTGTCTGCTTCATAACTTGAGTTCTAGAAATCATATGAATAACTTCTAGTACTCAAAAGAAATCTAGAAACATCCTCTACAAGTTTCATGTTGGTGTCAAGATGAAATGAAACTTTTATCTTGAGATATGTGGTCTTGAAGTTAGGCACTAAATAGGGGATTTTACACTGACAAAACTTAGAAACCCTAGCTCAGTAACTCCTCATACTCTTGAATCTTGGTGAATTGATCTTGAAATGATATTTGAAATGTATTAACATAACATTCCATGATCATATTTGTTTGGAATTGAGTCTTAATCTCCTCCAATTACACAGTTGACTTGGGGTTGACCAGATGAAAACCTTAACTGCACCACCTTTGGCTATGGCCTCTTGCACTTTGAAATAATATGAGCAAGCTCCATAATGATCCTCAATACATCTCATGAGCTCTCACAATAGCTTATATCCATAACCATGGACTCACTATCATTTGGTAATCTTCACAATGGCCTCCAAGATAGGAGATGAACCACATTCAGCTCTTTGACTTTTCTGATGGTGATAAGCTCTTGAATAGCTTGAATACAACCTCTTGATTAGGCTTAGACCTTTGATAACCTCTTCTTGACGAGCACACCTCCCTTAATCCCCTGTAAATGGACAATGGTATGCAAGATGCTAATGTTATGAGTGCAATGCTAGTGCAATGAAACAAAGACCAAGTTAGAAAAAGGTTGGGCAAATTTTGGGGTGCAACACAAATGAACCTCAGTATGGTCAACCCGAGAATAACCTCTTTTCTTGGGCCAAAGAATGTGAGACACAGTCCATTGCAAAATTCTATCAACTGGTTTCATTCGACCAGTTATGACCGACTTTAGGAAAAGATCGCTAGCCACTATTTCATCAGCATATGGTTTCTTTAACATGGAGTTCAAGGTTTCCTTAAACTCATACCCATCGATGATTCTTGTAGATGTTTTTGATTGGCTCCATTTTATGGCAAAATATTGATGTATGTGTGAATGTCATGACTGATGTTATGACATACATAATGAGGGTACTGCAGGGTAAGTTTGGATAGCTAAGAGCAAAGTATGTTGGATGTCATGTTGGAAGTTATGACATCAAGCAACTGACATCAGGGCGTGTGTTTTAGGTTCTGGTATATTGCATGAGGAAGCTCAAGATATACTTCAGGAAACATTTTAGGAAGCTTAGTTATCTCAGGCAAAATGCCAAGCATTGCTGAGGATAACCTATGACCTAACTGTTTGTGCGCAGGTTAATGAAAAGAGGTCTTAACTGGGTTAAACCTAATTTCTGCACTAAGTCCCAAAATCTTTCTGCTGCTTATAAATAACAAAGTAGCAATCCTAATTGAAGACAGTTCTTGACAGTGTTTTGGAGACAGAGAGTACAGAGTGTTTGTGAGTGAAGAATTTTATGTTGTGTAGTCAGTTCTTCACGTGTGTTTTGTGTATTAGGATTTCTTGTGAGCCACGTAATTATCTGTTGTATGATTGCATTGGACTAGTCTGTTTTGAGTTCTACTCTAATTGTGTCACTCTAAGCTTTTAAGCACGAGTGTTGTGTCTGTTGATTGAAAATGTGAAGCAAGATCAAGATTTGTTTGAAGTGTGTCTTCATTTAATTTGTAACTTTAATTGGTTGATATCACTGCTGTGATTGAGGGGGAGTGAGTTGGTACTCAGGTCTAGTGTTAGGCTGAAGTTGCATTGGGTAAGTCTTAAGTGAAGAGTGCAAACTGGTTGTTTGAGTCTGAATTAATTCTGCTTATAGTGAATTTCTTTCCTGGCTTGGTTGCCCCCAAATGTAGGTGTGATTTGCACTGAACTGGGTCAACAATTCTCTGTGTTATTTACTACTTTCAGTTCCTGTTTTCAGTTAAGTTTAGTAGTTTATTCAATAGTGGATGTCATAACATTCGTTATAACATCAACTGTTTGGTACCTAGAATTTCAATTGGCATCAGAGCAGGCACTCTGCCTGTTATTTTCTGTGTGAGATCTAGGGAAGATAAATTCCGGTGCTATGGACAAGGATATAGGATTCATAAATAGACCATCAATTCTGGATGGCTCTAACTATGACTACTAGAAACCTCATTTGATAGCCTTCTTGAAGTCTCTAGATAGCAAGGCATGGAGAGCTGCTAACTCAGAATGGGAACATCCAGTGAAGACTGATAAAGATGGATCATCTATGTTAATACCTGAAGAAGAATGGAGCAAAGGGCAATAAGCCCTGGCTCTTGGCAATTCTAAGGCCTTGAATGATTTATTCAATGGAATAGACAAGAATATTTTTAGGCTTGTGCATCACTGTCAACTGGCCAAAAAGGTTTAGGATACTCTCAAAACCACACATGAAGGTACCTCTAAGGTCAAAATGTCAAGATTACAGATGCTGACCACCAAGTTTGAAAATCTGAGAATGAAGGATGATGGGACTATTCATGAATTCTACATGAATATTCTTGAAATTGCCAATACCTTAGAAGCGTTAGGAGAAAAGATGTCTGAAGAGAAGCTTGTAAGGAAAATTCTCATATCATCGCCCAAAAGGTTTGCAATGAAAGTGACTACTATTGAAGAGGCTCAAGACATCACCAACATGAAGGTTGATGAACTCATTGGCTCTCTCCAAACCTTTGAAATGGAATGTGTGATCAGGATGAGAAGAAGAACAAAAGCATAGCTTTTGTTTCAAATACTGCAAATGACTCAAAGGAAGACAATGGTGAAAGTGAGGAGAATCTGTCAGCAGCAATAACTTTGCTTGGAAGACAATTTAACCAACTGATCAAAAGAATAGATCATAAGTCTAGACTTAATGTCAAGAACACTTCTTCTGAAATCAGTAGAAGAGGTAAATATTAAGATAAGTCTAACCAAGAAAAACGAATTCAGTGCCATGAATGTGAAGGATATGGTCACATTAGAGCTGAATGTCGCACTTACCTCAAGAAGCAGAAGAAAGGACTAAGTGTCACTTGGTCAGATGGAGATTCTGAGAGTGGTTTAGAAGAAGAGTCTGCAAAACATGTCACTACACTAAATAGTGTATGTGTATCTGATGATGATTCTAGTGAAGATGTGTTGACTTTTGATGAGCTTGCATATTCATATAAAAAGCTATGCATCAGAAGTGCAGAAATTTATCAACAAGGGGAGCATTAGAGGAAACTCATACGGGAGGTAGAGCCTGAGAAGATAGAGCATCTTGCAACAATGGACTCACTTAACAGTGTTGAATTCTAAACTTGATCAGATGTCAAAATCAATTAGGATGTTAAACAATGGGACTGACACTCTAGAAGAAATTCTACAAAGTGGTCAGAAAGCAGGAGACATGTCTGGACTAGGATTTGTTGGTAAACAAGAACCCATCTTGGGTTGCAAGTGGCCAAAGGTTGAAAATCAGAGGTCAAACTGGATGTCACGACCAATGTCACAACATCAGAGAAACAAAAGCATGAACCAGACCAAGAAAAAATCCCAAAGGCATAGGTGTTACTACTGTGGAAGATTTGGGCACATAAAGGCTTTTTGCTTCAGGTTGCATGGATATCCCAGCCACATGCACCAAGTCAAATTCAAACAGATTGCTCCTATCAAGAAACGACAATGGGTTGCTAAGAATGTGGCTCTAGTAGCTCATACTTCTCTGAGGATGCCAACCAAAGAAGACTGGTATTTTGACAGTGGATGTTCTAGACATATGACTGGGATAGAGAACCTTTTGGTGAACATCAAACCTCATTCCTCAAGTCATGTAACCTTTGGTGATGGAGCTAGAGGAGAAATCAAAGGTGCTGGAAAACTAGACTGTCCTGGTGTT
Source organism: Lathyrus sativus (assembly GCA_963859935.3). Classification (NCBI taxonomy): domain Eukaryota; kingdom Viridiplantae; phylum Streptophyta; class Magnoliopsida; order Fabales; family Fabaceae; genus Lathyrus; species Lathyrus sativus. Next base: position 490,523,487 of record OZ012740.1, on the reverse strand, counting down.
CCAGAACTGGATAATGTCATGTTAGTTAAAGGACTGACTGTAAATCTTATCAGTATCAGTCAGCTCTGTGACCAAGGTGTCAGTGTCAAATTCACTAAGGGTGAATGTGTTGTCACCAATAGAGAAGATGACGAAGTCATAAGGGGATCTAGAGCTAAGAATAACTGTTACTCATGGGAGCCTAAAAATAAATTCAATGTCTTGACCAAGGAAGAAAAGGAGGATCAACTGTGGCATAAAACAGGTAGACATCTTTAAAGGATGAAGAAGACCATATCCAAGGAAGCAGTAAGAGGAACTCCAAAGTTAACTCTAGATGGAAGAACAGGCTGTGGTAAATGTTAGGATGACAAGCAAGCCAAGACAACACATCCAAAGAATGGACATCATAGAAATCTAGATTTGTTATACTGGAAGTTGATGGAGTCCATGAAAGATAACCAGCATAAAGGGAGCAATGTCACTCAGGATGTCATGACATTATATTGTGACAATCTTAGTGCCATAAATTTGAATCCAATTCAGCCTAATGGAGCCATGCATAGGGATAACAGACATCACTCTAGAGAAGGTTGTGTGAAGCTTGGGAACTCTGGGCTACAAATTGCTGAAATGGTTACAAGAGATCTCAAGGCTACTCAATTTGAAAATTCAAGAAGCAAGGTGGAAATGTGTCTTAATGAGGATTTTTAGCAATTAATGGTAATAGGGAATTGTAATTTGAAAATTAATCATTTGTTGATTGGTCAAAATATTGAGTTCCCTCCTCTTTTGCAACCATACCTCACTATTCCTCAGACCATCCTTCGCTCTCTGTCTACTCACCATCCTGTGACCTACCTTCAATCTCCACAAATTCTCTATTCACTCAGAACCATCACTATGTCTTCTAAGCGTGATACTACTAATGCTCACCACATGAGAATCTCTCTAGATGATGTCCTTGATATTGCTCCTCTCAATATGGTTTCTAGAAATGCTAGTGAAGCCCCAAATTCTGCTCCTCCACATGCAAAACAAGCTTCTAAAGGTAAAACCCATGAATCTTCTACTGACAACATTAATAGAATGGAAGGCTCTACCTACGTGGAGAGGTCTATCAGGGAACTGGTCACCAAGATCCTCTATGGAGGTCGCAATATGCATGGGATCACCACCCCTCTGTCTCGGGTTGATCCATCCCCTATCCCTAGTGAGAACACTGAAGATAATACTGAGTTTCCCTCTACTAATACTAACCCTAACACGGAGAACCTGGAGAAGCTTTCCAGCTCTGTGGTGCATGAGGAAGGTAATGATGCTGGCCAAAATGATGATGAAGCCAAGAATACTGATAATGATGATGGCGTGAATGATGTTCCCAGCAATGGTATAGATGTGCCATCAGATGATGAGCTCATCAAGAATGTTGCTCCTGGAATTGCCAAGAGACTTCTGCCCAGGAGACGAAAAGTTGTGGTTGAAGAATCCCCTCTCAAAAGTCAAAAGAAGAGAACTCCTGTTGTCCCCCCCCCCCCCCCCAAGACATGGAGCAAGGTGACTGGTGCATCCAAGAAAAGAAAAGTTACCGGTAAAAACTCTGAGCCTGATAAGGATGTTGTGAAAGATGTTCCTGACATATCCCATGTAAAGAAATCCTCTGCTAAGAAATCTTCTAAACTTGTGCCAGCTGCCCCTCTGGACAACATCTCTTTTCACATTATTAACAGTGTGACCAAATGGAGATATGTCTATCAAAGGAGAATTACTCTTGAAAGAGAATTGGTAAAGGATGCCTTGGAAATCAAGAAGGTAATGGACCTAATCAACAAGGCTGGATTGCTCAAGATAGTCACTGGGTTCTCCAAATGCTATGAAGGACTGGTGAAAGAGTTCATTGTAAACATACCTGATTCGATCATAAATAGGACCAACAAAGAATACCTGAAGGTGTTTGTTAGAGGAAATTGTGTGAAGTTCTCTCCTGCTGTGATCAACAGATGTTTGGGACGTGCAAATATTGGTGAGGAAGAATTGTCTGCTTCAGACAACCAGGTTTGCAAGATCATCACTGCAAATCAAGTCAATACATGGCCATCAAAAGGGAAGCTATCTGCAGGACAACTCAGTGTAAAAGATGCCATTCTGCATAGAATTGGAGTTGGAAATTGGGTGCCTACCAACTATACATCCACTATTACTGTCGGGCTTGGCAAGTTCATTCATGTTGTAGGTACCAAAGTCAATTTTGATTTTGGCCTGTACATTTTTGATCATATTATTAAACACTCTATTTCTAGTGCTATCAAGCTTCCCATTGCTTTTCCCTCTCTTATTTGTGAGATTATCTTAAATCAATACCCTGGGATTCTGTACTCTAGTGATGCTGCTAGCAAGAGAGAGAATGCATTGTCTCTTCACTTCAAACTCTTTGTTGGGAGACATGTCCCAGATATTGTTTTGACTTCTGATGAGAAGGCCAATATCTCTAAAGAAATGATCATTGCTGAAATAAAAGAAACTTGTAGGGAATTGGGGGAAACTATCAATACTGCCAATGCAAGAAAGATCAAGCTAGAGTCTTTTATTCAAAGTCTTGAAAGAGATGCAGCTAATATTGATAGTGAGGTTGTGTCAGGGGAAGAATCTGGAAATAAAGATGAAGGTGTCTCAACTAATATTGAGGAGGTTGGATCCAGTTCTACTGAGGAGGAAGAGTAATTAGTCTGCTTTGGCAGGTTGTTGTTTGGGCTGATGGTCTGCTGGTGGTTTGGCTAGGTTTTCCTTTTGGTTAGACTTTTTGCTTTATGTGTTTTCCTTGACAGCATGGGATATTTGTTGTGCTCTTCATGAGCTTTGTGTTGTAATAACCCTTTAACTCTGTGTTTCCAACTGTGTATTTGATCTATGCTAACTCATTAGTAGGGTCTAAATTTATGGCTAAAAGGGGGAGAAGTGGTAGTAGCAGTAGTAGTAATTTATCAGCAGGTTGTGTTATGTGTGTGATTCACAGGTGGAAGATTTGAGTTATACTGCTGTACTGAGTGTTTTACAGCTTTGCTGTTGTGCATGTTTACTCTAAACATGGTTGCAGGTGTATGTGTGTGGGCAGGATGATGATCCTGTGTATGAGTGCTTGGAAGTATGTGTGACTGCAGGTTATGCAGGTTGTGTGCATCAGTTGAGGGGGGGTAACACATAATGTGTGACTGCAAGTTGTGCAGGTTGTGTTTGATTGATGTTTTGTGCATTAGTTGAGGGGGAGTAACACAAGATGAAGCAGGTGATTTTATTTGTTTTACTGTGGAACAGGTGTGATTCAGGATGTCATCCTGGATGTCTTGACATCCATAATCCAAAACAGTCTGGATGATTATGTGTGAACAGGTTGATCCTGAGTGGCTGGAAGTTGATACTATGAGTGTGTGGATAACTCTGATACTCTGTGTGTTAATTGGTAGTTTTAGCTAGTAACTTTCCTGCATGATTCGATATATGGTATGAACTTTCTGTTGCTTGTTCTCTGATATGATGACAGAGTGTTTTAGCCAAACATTTGCCAAAGGGGGAGTTTGTAGATGTTTTTGATTAACTGCATTTTGTGGCAAAACATTGATGTATGTGTGAATGTCATGACTGATGTTATGACATACATAATGAGTGTACTACAGGGTATGTTTGGATAGCTAAGAGAAAAGTATGTTGGATGTCATGTTGGATGTTATGACATTAAGCAGCTGACGTCAGGGCGCGTGTTTTAGGTTCTAGTATATTGCATGAGGAAGCTCAGGCTATACTTCAGGAAACATTTTAGGAAGCTTAGTTATCTCAGGTGAAATTCCAGGCATTGCTAAGGATAACCTATGACCTAATTGTTTGTGTGCAGCTTAATGAAAAGAGGTCTTAATTGGGTTAAACCTAATTTCTGCACTAAGGCCCAAGATCTTTCTGCTGCTTATAAATAACAAAGTAGCAATCCTAATTGAAGACAATTCTTGGTAGTGTTTTGGAGACAGAGAGTACAGAGTGTTTGTGAGTAAAGAATTCTGTGTTGTGAAGTCAGTTCTTCACGTGTGTTTTGTGTATTACGATTTCTTGTGAGCCAAGTAATTATCTGCTGTATGATTGCATTGGACTAGTGTGTTTTGAGTTCTACTCTGATTGTGTCACTCTAAGCTTTTAAGCACGAGTGTTGTGTCTGTTGATTGAAGCTATGAAGCAAGATCAAGATTTGTTTGAAGTGTCTTCATTTAATCTGTAACTTTAATTGGTTGATATCACTGCTGTGATTGAGGGGGAGTGAGTTGGTACTCAGGTATGGTTTTAGGCTGAAGTTGCATTGGGTAGGTCTTAAGTGAAGAGTGCAAACTGGTTGTTTGACTCTGAATTAATTCTGCTTATAGTGAATTTCCTCCCTGGTTTGGTAGCCCCCAGATGTAGGTGTGATTTGCACTGAATTGGGTCAACAATTCTCTGTGTTATTTACTACTTTCAGTTCCTGTTTTTAGTTAAGTTTAGTAGTATGTTCAATAGTGGATGTCATAACATCCGTTATAACATCAACTATTTGGTACCTAGAATTTCAATTCTAGTATCCATGACCTTAATCAATGGATCAACAGTTATGGGAGACATGAAGAGATCTTTCCAAACGGAGTCATTTACATAGACTTTATTATTTCCAATTTTGCTACTGAACTCAAATCCTTCAAACTTTCCTTGAAGACTAGTATAGAAAATTCTGACTAAATCCTCATTATATTTATTATCGCATTCCAAAAATTGATTGAAATTCTAAGCATCCAGAAGTTCAAGAACTTCTTGGATATGCATTCTTTCAGCAGCTTTGCGATAATAAACAAATTATTTGTCAATTGATCGCTTGCTCAGATTTTTCTCATATAGCTTAATATATTCAGGAGGTAATAAAGAGAGAGCGGTTACCGGTAGATTAGCCCTTGAGGTGCCAGCATGAGAGGATGGAGCTCTGGTTGTTCTCTTGCTTGTGACCCTTCGTGTAGCCATTAGAAGCAATACTTAAATAAGATAAATAGTAAACTGAGTTTTTTGTGTTGATGAGAGACTCACTAGAATCCTTAAGTATATGATGAAATTAGGTTTTGATAGGGATTTTGGGAAGAGGAGAAATAGAGAGTAGCTTTGCGTAGATGCAATGTACCAATGCTAATGATGATGTTTGAACACATAGAAAGAATGAAAGCATTAAATGGGTCAAAGAATTTTAAACGTTTCATCAAAAATAAGGATTTTCTAGAAAAAATGAGTGACGCGTCGACCTACATAGTTTGTGCGTCGACGCATACTAACAAAATATAGACAATAAAAAATGTTCAAAAGTTGAGTCAACCTGAGCAGACCTGCTTCTAAATCATGAAAAATTGCAATTTTATGAGTTGACCGGTGTCTTGTTTTGGTCAACTCAAATAGTAAGAATTAGCACAAATCATCATTTTGAGTCATAAATGCATCAAAAAGAAATAAATAGATAGCCTACACATATTTCAAACAATCAAAAGGATAAAACATGTTTAATCATGCAATAAACATCAATTTTAACACACAACTTGGTACACCAACTTACACATATGAAGCGATCAAGAAAATTTGTTAAAAAAGAATGATGTTACCTCAACCGTGATCGATGATAGATGCCCTCACATATGACTCAGTTACTTCTTCATTTTCTTAGATAAAGACGTAGAAAATCACACACACACACACACACATATATATATATATATATATATATATATATATATATATATATATATATATATATATATATATATATATATATATATATATATATATATATATATATATATATATATATATATATATATATATATATATATATATATATATATATATATATATATATATATATATATAGAAAGCATGCAATAATAAAATCCTAAACACGATCCGAGATGTCGAGAACGCCTAGTTCCCTACGGATGTGAAAGAAAGGCTTTGTAGTGAGTGGTTTTGTAAAGATATCTGCAAGTTAATTTTTTATATCAACGTGCTCAAAGACCACATCACCATTATCTACATGATCCCTAAGGAAATGGTGACGTATTTCGATATGCTTGGTGCGTGAATGTAATACGGGGTTCTTGGTTAGATTAATGGCGCTTGTATTATCACATAAAATAGGAATATGCTTAATTATTACATTGAAGTCGGGCAATTGTTGCTTAAGCCACAAGACTCGAGCACAACAACTACCGACCTCAATGTATTCTGCCTCGGTTGTTAACAAAGCAACGAAAACTTGCTTTTTGCTATGCCAACTCACCAAAGAATTTGAAAAGAAATGATAAGTTCCACTTGTGCTTTTCCTATCCGATTTGCAACCGGCAAAGTCAGAATCGGAATAGCCAACCAAGGAACAATCACTACCCTTGGAATACTAGAGCCCATACGTTGGAGTACCAGAGAGGTATTTAAGTATGCGCTTGACGACTTTCAAATGAGATTCCTTGGAACATGATTGATACCTTGCACACATACAAACACTAAACATGATGTCGGGTCGAGATGCAGTAAGATAAAGGAGAGAGCCGATCATACCTCTATACTTCTTCACCTCCACATCCTTACCATTCTCATCTCAATTAAGGTTTTCACACGTCGGCTTCGGAGTGTCAATCGCCTTGGAGTTTTCCATTTCAAAACGCTTGAGAAGCTCAAGGCAATACTTTGTTTGGCTCACAAACATACCTTCTTTGAGTTTCTTAATTTGCAATCCTAGGAAATAGTTGAGCTCCCCCATCATGCTCATCTCGAACTCTCCCTGCATCAATCTAGAAAACTCTTTGACCATACTCATGTTAGTTGTTCCAAAAATGATATCATCAACATAAATTTTTACCAAAATTAAGTGTTTTCCTTTACGTTTAATGAAGAGAGTTGTGTCAACCTTTCCTCTTGAATACCCTTAATGAGGTAGAAGTTTGCTAAGACGGTCATACTATGTCCTAGGGGCTTGTTTGATTATGTACAAAGCCCGTTTTAGCTTGTAGACATGATCAAGATACTCATGGGATTCCAACCCAGGAGGTTGGGCTACATAAACCTCTTCACTGATATATCCGTTTAGGAAAGCACTTTTTACATCCATTTGAAATAATTTGAAATTTTCCGCACATGCGTAAGCAAACAAAAGGCGTATAGCCTCGAGTCGGGAAATCGGTCCATAAGTTTCCTCATAGTCGATTTCCTCAACTTGGTTATACCCTTGCGCAGCTAAGCGCACCTTACTACGTGTTATAACTCCATTTTCATTCAGTTTGTTCCTAAACACCCATCGGGTGCCAATTACTCAATGGCCTCGCGGAGGAGGGACAAGGTCCCAAACCTCTTTTCTTTTAAACTGATTAAATTCCTCTTGCATTGATAAGAACCAATGTCCGTCGAGTAATGCCTCTTTAGGGTTTTTAGGCTTAACATGAGAGACGAAAGCAAAGTGATAACAAAAGTTACTTAGCTTAGATCTTGTGTTCACTCCCTTTGAAATGTCACTAAGAATGTTATCGATAGCGTGGTCTTTAGAAGACTTCCAAGCTGGAGAAAAGCCATCAGTGTTAGTCGGATAATCCTCCTCAATTTCATCATGATGGTGATCTTTTTCCTCCTCAACTTTCACTGATTCTAGTTGATCAATTCCTTTTTCAAGCTCTTCGAGTATGTCTTCAGAAGATACACCTGCACCATGAAAAGAAATACCTTTTTCGACATTTTTCAGATAAGTTTCATCAAAAGTGACATGAACAGACTTTTCAACAATAAGAAACCTCTTGTTATATATCCTATATGCTTTACTTGACTGAGATTATCCAAGAAAGATACCTTCATTTTCCTTGGAGTCAAATTTATCAAGACTCCCATTACCATTGTTCAACACGAAACACTTACAACCGAATACATGAAGGTGAGACACATTGGGCTTCCTCCCTTTCAAAAGTTCATATGGAGTTTTGTTAAAAATAGGACGGATGAGCACCCTATTCAAAACTTAATAATCCGTACTAATGGCATTGACCCAAAAATATTTAGGAAGTACACTTTCATTGATCATAGTTCTTCCTAACTCTTCCAAAATTTGATTTTTACGTTCCATGACCCCATTTTGTTGAGGGGTACGCGACGCAGAAAAATTAGGATCAATTCCATGCCTACCAGAATATTCTTCAAAGAGATGATTTTCAAAATCACCTCCATGATCACTTCTAATTGATATAATGTTTTTGTTCAACTTGTTTTGAGAAAGTTTGGTAAATTTTTCAAAGGCAGAAAAAATATCGCTCTTGCTAGCCAAGATAGTCCCTCAAAATATAGAGAAATCATTGAATATAACAAAACCATAGTATTTACCACTTAGACTCTTAATTTTAGATGGTCCAAAGAGGTCCATATGAAGAAGTTCAAGGGGTCTCGTAGTTGAAACAATATTTTTAGATTTAAACGAGATCCTTGTTTGCTTCCTCATTTGGCACGCATCATATAAGTGATCATTTGAAAACATGATTTTGGATAAGCCAATCATTAGGTTCTTAGAGACTATATTGTTTAGCAAGTCAAAATTGATATGCGCTAAACATCTATACCACAACCATGAGTCTTCACTCATAGTGACGAGACATTTGTCGCTACTCAATGATACTTTACTCAAATCCATCATATACATATTATTTACCTTCAAGCTATTAAACACATCCCCATTTTTATCATTATTTTCAATCATGCAACAATCCTTTGAAAAATATGCTTTGTATCCCTTGTCACATAATTGACTAATGCTTATAGGGTTGTGTTTAAGGCCCTCAACTAGCAATACATTAGAGATAGTAGTAGACGAGGGATTACCCACATTACCTTTTCCAAGTATTTCTCCTTTTTTGTTCTCTCCATAGGTTACAAATCCCTTCTTCTTTGCCACAAAGTCAATGAAGAGAGATATGTCTCCTGTCATATGTCTTGAGCATCCACTATCGAGAACCCATCTTCTCTCTGTAGGCTCAAGACTTTGTACCTATAAAAACAATCAAAGAAAATAAGTACCCAATTATTTATTGTGTCCTTGGTTGTGAGTGAAATCTTTGTTGCATTTAGGTAACCATTGATAAACCCCTTTAGGAACTAAAAATCTTCTAAAGCAACCTTTAGCAATGGTATATCCCTTTTTGCAACAATACAAGCAAGTGAGGTTAACCTTTGTATCACTTTTGTTACCTTGATTTTTGATCATATATGTATATTTTTGATAAGGATTAATCATACTTTTTATAAAGTGTGATCTATCAATAGCAAAAGTGATCTTTGGTTCTAGAGCCTTGTCAAGTTTGGCTTTAAGAGTCCTAACCTTTTTTTTTCCAAATATGACAAGTATCACACCAAAAGTTTAACCACCTACTTCTTTCTTCCTCAACATCTACGTTTGTTACTTTCACCATGGATGCCTTGAGAGCCTCTAATTCCCTTTGGAATCAGAGATCTTTTTCTCCAAGTGAGTAAAAATATGTTTGTTTGAGACCAAATGTTTAAAGGCTTCCTTAGCCTCATGGTGTAAGGTGTCAAAGGCATGTTGTAATTCAGAATGAGACAATTTATTAGAGTTTTCGCATTTAACATGTCGTACCTTTTTATTCTTCTTCTTTTGATGAGCCGAGAGACAAAGGTTGATAGACTCTTCTTCATCATTGGAATTATCATCCACGAATGACTCACTATCGCTTTCCAAGCGATGTAAGCTCTTCTAGGCTTACCTTGTTTCTTTTGTGGGCAATTACTTTCCTTTCCTTTGTCCTTCTTCATCAATGGACAATCCAGCTTATAGTGCCCGACTTTTCCACAATTAAAGCACGATCCTCTTGCTTTACTACCCTTATTGCCTCCATTCTTGGAAGACCTTGATTGTCTTCTAAAATTGACGAGATTCTTTTAGGAATGTTGGATACCATTCTTCTTTACATAGCGATTGTATCGCTTCACAAACAACCTCATATCCTCATTCGTTTCTTCATCATCATCATCACTCGAGTCGTAATCACTTAGCTCTTTTACGGAGGACTTTAACAAGAAGCACTTGTTCATATTCTTGGAGCTTTCCAAAAAGAGTTGTAAGATCCAAAGTCATAATATCATTTGCTTCCTTTATGGTCGTGACCTTTGGTTGCCACTCTCTGGTAAGACATCTTAAAACTTTGTTAGTAGAAATGTCATTAGAAATTGTTCTACCAAGTGAATTTAGTATATTGATTAAGTGAGAAAATCTCTTTTGCATGTCGGCAATGGTTTTCCCTTGCTCCATGTGAAAGAGATCAAACTCTTAAGTCAAAGTGTCGATTCGAGCTAGTTTGACGTCATTAGTTCCCTCATGAGAAACTTGCAATGAGTCCCACATAACTTTAGTAGTCATACAATGTAAAACTCTATAATATTCATCAACTCGCAAGGAGGATATCAGAATATTTCTAGCTTTCTAATCGTAGTTGTACTTTTTCTCATCTTCATTATTCCATTGTGCTTCAGGCTTAGGCACAACAATGTTATTTTCATCGGTCATGGTAATTTTCATAGGACCGTTCAATATAATGCTCCATACCTTTATATCAATGGAATTGAATGGCACACGTATACAATCTTTCCAGTAACTATAGTTCTCACCGTTAAAAACATGTGCTCTATCGTAAGCCCCTTTTGATTCGTTTGCAATATACTAAGAAGTTAAATGCGAAGCACGAAATGAGCCAGGCTCTGATACCATTTGTTAGACGATGACAATGATCTATAAGGGGGTTGAATAGATCACTTATCCTTAAATAGAGTCGGCGCTTATAATAAATTGGTTTTTAAAACTTTTAAGCAGAAGTAATGGAGGAACTACAATCGTCTAAATGGACCATTACCAAAAAGATCAGATATACGTTATGCCTATAAGGAATACCAATAAATATAGGAAATTGAATCCAAAGTTTGAACAAAAATCAATATGATTTTGTTCACTCAAAGTCGTTCAATTTCCAATGCTTGTGAAAAATAAACCAAATTGAAAAACAACTCAAAACATTTTATACAAGCAATTTGTCGAACACTTGGTGTGCGAAGCACTCCAAGAAAAATTCACTAAGTAAATGTAGTGCTAAGCTTTTCCGATTACAATCAAATGGATTTTAATGAGTTTTCTAAATATGTTTCAGCACTACTATAAACCAGAATTTTAGTCAACCAATTTGTTTACATACAAACTTAAAATTCAGAAATGAAAATAGTAAAAAGAGAGAACAACACCAATTTGTTGAGTCAGTTCCCCTGTCGTCCTCGCTCGGGGTACGTCTGCCCTCAATTCTAAAAATAGAATTGAGACCTGTTCATAGAACCTGTTGTAAATTGTTTTTACAAGAGAAGTTGTAGAAATCAAACACTCAATCCTAATCGATGATTCTGAACCTATGCCTTCTCTTCCCTTGATTCAAGATGAATCAAGTCCTTCGAATGTGATGAGTAAACCTCCGATTACGACACCACCTTTGAACAACCCACTGATCTTTAAATATTTGCCCGGATGATTTCAAACACCCACAATTCGAACCCAAACCTTCCTTCCACAATCTTATGGTTAACGCTACTAAATTGACAGAACCACTCGTTCTTCAATTACCTTCGCTTGGCTGGATCTATGAAGGAACAATTTGTACAAAAACCCCCAAAATCCAAGATTCTTGGAGGATAAAACCCTAATGGTTTTATTCAAGAAAACCCTAATGGTTTTATTCAAGAAAACCCCACTGATCTCTCAACCCAAACCCGATACACCGATCCTATGTTTGGATGTTATCTCCTCAATGATGCAGAATGCACAACAAAAATGATTATGTGTATATGTTGAGAAAGTGCAAGAAAGAGGATGAAGACGATGAGAGCCAAATCAATGCATATTTTCACTTTTCTTATTATTATGTGTAGAATGAACTAAAATAATATATATGCAAAACTTTGACCAAATAACCAACATAACAGACACTTTGAAATAAAAATATAATAGAAAAATAGTGTGAAGCAAACGAACGCTCGACCTAAAGAATAGGGGGGGTCGACCTGAGCTCTCCCAAATACAGAACTATGAAAAAAAAAGACCCTTTGCATCGACCGAAACAGGTCCATGTATCAATGCAAAGCAACCCAATTTTGACAAATATAGATACACACAGTATGAGTCGACCGGAGGGTCGACGCGAGCTCTCTTGAGAGAAAATCTCAAAAATACATTCTGCATGAGTCGACCTAAGCAGGCTTTAAGTCGACTCAAAGACTCAAAACTTGCAAAAATGTTGATTTTGATATGTCTTGCTATTTCTAAGCGCTCCTAATGCATATTTGACTCAACCAACATGATCAAACTCACATAGAACACATATAGTGCTTTTTCTAAATGAACTAACACATGTTTTTGATAAACGCTTGACACGAGAAAAATAACAAATGCATATGCGAATCGACGATACCGTCCAAAGTACAAATTTCTAACTATATATGTTTTGACATAATTAAAACAAGTATAAACAAGTATTGAAACACTTTGTCCTCACAATTAGGTCTTTTAAGGGTTGTAACATGGCTTGGTTCACAGTTTATAAAACAAAGGATAAAGACCCAAAGTTTATTTGTACCCACCCAATCTTCGTGATGAACTTCCAATCCTATGTTCAGCTAATTCGAAACATGCATTCATATCCCAAAAGACTTTGACGGTGTGATGGTAAAGATGAGGATTCAAGATTTCCTTGAAATGACAGTCACCTTATTCCGTCTTTATTTTGATGAGGATTTGATGACCTATTCTTCTTTTTCTTTTTAATTCCTAACTTTTTCCTGGTCCGCTTCTTTGAAGCTTTTGGTCAACCAGGATGCCCTAATTTTTGCCTAAGTTGTTTTTTATGGTTTTCGACTTAGCTAGCTTTTCTTGTTTTGTTTTTTGCTAACAGGTTGTGATTGCCACATTATTGGTGAATATTGGTTCAATAAATTTCCTGGCTTTCTTTAACTTCTTCGTTCCTTTTGGGATGTGTGAAGGATAACACGTGGTTGATCCTCTATGGAGGGTGTAAAAATGAATGAACCTTTTGAAGATTGAACACATAGTCAAATTAGTTGAACCCACTAGTCTGCCCTAGGTTTAAAATTAAGGGTTTTTGTACAGAAAGAAACTCCTACTTCAAGGTTCAAAGGGGTTGATGAGGGATTATCTTCCTTATTTCTCCAGTGTTTGGGGATTTGAAATAATGCCTTACATCATCGGCAAGGTTATTAATTGAAAGCATACCACAACAATTTCAGGTATCTGGTTTTCATCATTCTCCTTCCAATCTTTATTAAAACAACAGTTTGAAAAAGATAAGTGGATGGGAAAAATATATCTTTTGTTTTTTATAATAACAATGAAAGAAAATGAGTGAATACGAATGAATTGATTCAAAAGATGCATAAGCATTTCATTAATCTTATCAAAAGATGGCCAACTTTTAGGGAATTGACGTCAAAAAACTTGATGTATGCTTTAATTTCCAAGTCTAGAAAGGGGGTCACTTTCATCATCTGGTGACTTGTTCCTTGTGGTACAAAACCTTGAGAGGTCTTAAAGGTCCTGTGTCATATGGCTCAGAAATCAAGACATCGGCATCTGACCTTCCTTCTTGGGGTTTCGATAACTCTAATAAACTTAGTAGTCTGAGTTTGAAATCCTTGCACTCTTTAATGGGATGCCCCATTGTTCCGGTAAGGTATCCACATTCAACCTCTAGATGGTCTTCCCCGAAGATCAAGCTCTGATCATGGATCAACTCTTACACCAAAGCTCCCAATGCCAAGCAAGTATCTAGATCGTGTCCTTCATCCCTTTTATGAAATTCACATGTTACATTTGCATTATACTATGGCCCCAACACAGGAGTGAGAGGTCGGGGAGTCACCAATGGATTTTAACTTAGCAGCCAGTAGAGTTTACTAAGTAGCACATGAATTGATTTATTGAGAGCTTTGTTCCTCTTGCTATGATTCTTCCTTTTGTTCGGGCTCTGATTTTGATGACTTTGAGGAGAAACATCCAAAAGATGTTGATGTGCTATCTTGGCAGCCAAATGATGAGGATATCTTCTTGAGAGAGAACCAAATTCTAGTAGATGACGAGTTTCCACATGGAAATTCCCTTGGTGTGAGGGAACATTGGATGAATATCGATTGATGATTTCCTTGGTTGTCATAGGGTGCCTTTCCCTCTTCATCAAGGCTTGCAGGATTTCCAAGACCCAACTCATCTGGTTTTTCAGAATCCTGATTTCCTCCTTTAATGCTTCTTAACCCTTCATTAGTTCTCTCACCATTGTCGTACGTTCCAAATATGTTCTAGAAATCACCTTGCAGAATTATTGGAAGAGGATGGATGAGTTTTATGTCTGAGAAATGCAAATGTGACAACATGTGCATGGATGCAATATGCTATTTTTAATAGACTCAAAAAGCTTTAAGGATAATTTCAAACATCAAGATTAATTTCAACATGCAAAGAAATTACAACGAAAAATGCTGAAATAATCAAAAGATGACTAGCTTTTAGAGAATTGACTTCAACAAACTTGATGTATGCTTTAATTTCCAAGTTTAGAAAGGGGGGCACTTCCATCATCTGGTGACTTGTTCCTTGTGGTACAAAACCTTAAGAGGTCTCAAAGGTCCTTTGTCATCTGGCTCAAAAATCATGACATTGACATCTGACCTTCCTTCTTGGGGTTTCAGTAACTCTAACAAACTTAAAAATCTGAGTTTGAAATCCTTGCACTCTTCAATGGGATTCCCCATTGATCCGATAAGGTATCCACATTCAACCTCTGGATGGTTTTCCCCCCAAGATCACCTCTGATCAAGGATCAACTCTTGCACCAAATCTCCCAACGCCAAGAAAGTATCTAGATCATGTCCTTCATCCCCTTTATGGAACTCACATGTTACATTTGTATTGTACTATAGCCTCAACACAGGAGTGAGAGGTCGGGGAATAACCAATGAATTTTGAATTAGCAGCCAGTAGAGCTTACTAAGTGGCACATGAATTGGTTTATCGAGAGATTTGTTCCTCTTGTTATGATTCTTCCTCTTGTTCCAACTCTGATTTTGACGACTTTGAGGAGAAACAACCAAAGGATGTTGATGTGCTATCTTGGCAGCCAAATGATGAGGATATCTTCTTGAGGGAGAACCAAACACTAGTAGATGGGGAGTTTCCACATGGAAATGCCATTGGTATGGGGGAACATTGGATGAATGTGGAGTGATGACTTCCTTGGTTGTCACAGGGTACCCTTCCCTCTTCATCAAGGCTTGCGAGGTTTCCAAGACCCAACTCATCTGGTTTTTTAGAATCCTGATTTCCTCCTTCAATGCTTTTTGACCCTTCATTTTTTCGCTCATCTTTTCCATATGTTCCAAACACGTGCTAGGAACCACCTTGCAGAATTATTGGAAGAGGGTGGATAAGTTTTATGTCTGAGAAATGCAAATGTGACAACATACGCATGGATGCAATATGAAATTTCTAATAGCCTTAAAGAGCTTTAGGGATAATTTCAAACATCAAGAGTAATTTCAACAGAAAACTCAATTCATTAATATTACAAATCCAAAAGTAAACAATGTTTATAAGCAACTACAAAACACAAAGAAAATTACAACAAGAAATGTTGAAACAATCAACAGGTTGTTAGCTTTAGGGAATTGAAACAAACATGATGTAGACCTCAGAACCTCAATCGACCATGAGTACTGAGGCATTTGCCACGCGATCTAGCAACAAAGTGGTTTTGACTTCGGGCTCCAAACCGTTGAAGGAAATGACGCCCTCTTGCATTAGCTTTCTCACCTTTTGCTTGAAGACATAAAAAAATTTCAATGTCATACCCTGGTGCACCTTGATGAAATGCACATAAAAAATCAGCCTTGAGATAACTTTCATGAGCCTTATGAACAACGAGTGGAGCTTTTGTCTTGATCAACCTTTTCTCAATGAGGATAAGAAATGGCTTAGCATAGTACACTGGGATGTCATGACTCTTCTTCTGATAACGGGTTTGCTAGCTATTTTGCTGAACATGACGTTGATGTTGATAAACGACCACGTCCATTAGATGCCCCTTACAAATTTTCAAGCTAGTAAGCTCTTTATGGAGGTTAGATATCTCTTGCTCGTGGTCGTCCACCAAAGTTTTTATCATAGTAGAAAGCTTCTCCAAATGGTCTCCCAAAGTAATCACTTCTCCTTTGAGCTCCTGGTTTTCTCGTTCAAGGTAGTCCATTATGCTTTGTCAACAACTATTACAAAGAATCATAGATGAGTCTTATTAACACGCCCGATGACAATTGACAAGAAAAATGAAATTGGTTAGTGAGATCATTTTCTGAATAAAAAACTATAAGTATAATTATTTTTAGCAATTTTGTGATGTTTGCAACTAATATCCCTAAGTTCCTTGAAGACTTTGTTTAAAAATGATGTATATGAATGTATGAATGCAATACACAAGGCTTATGGTTTAACATCTTGTGCATGAGGTCAAAGGTTCAACCCTCCCATAAAGGTATGTACTATGGGTTTATTTATACCTGTACAACGAGTTCTACAAAGTTCCTAGAGTCACTGATCCATCTTTCGGATATTATTAGCACACCGATTATTCGAGAATTGATAATATTCTTAAGAGAATGTCATCTGAGTGTAGTATCACATATCAACTATTTCAGGTTTACACCTTCATAGCCATCACACTACAATCCTAACAAGGCCAAGTGGGGTAAGAGGTAACTAAGGTCCTCAATTTCACAGGCTCCTAGGTCGAAAGTAGTAATGCATTCACGATTACTCATTCAACAAAAATTACCCTCAAGAGGACCCCCCACTGAGTGGGGAATCTTAAGTCAACTTCTTAGGGATTACTCCCTCAAAGTCTCCTTGACTATACCATACTTCCGATCTTATTTTTTTCTCTCATGTCTGGGTTTGACTTATCTCACCATACAAATATATTCACCCTGCCAAACAGAAAACCAAGACAACACAAGAAAACACATACACACACACACACACACACACACACACACACACACACACACACACATATATATATATATATATATATATATATATATATATATATATATATATATATATATATATATATATATATATATATATATATATATATATATATATATATATATATATATATATATATATATATATATATATATATATATATATTTCTATATATAACACAAATAGACAAGATAGGCTTAACCCTCTTAGGGGAGTGTTTTCCCCAGTGAAGTCGCCATTTCTGTTGCAGTGAGAATCGGATGTCAAGCTATTGTATTAGCTTAGATCACAAAACATTGAATGTTCAGGGGTTAGTTATACTAAGGGAAGGTGTTAGTTTCAGGGGTTAGTTATATAAAACATTGAATAAAATCCTAATTGTGCAACGTAACAACAATGCAAAGAGATCTAAAGTTTCAGGGGTTATTTATACTAAGGGAAGGTATTAGAATCCTAAGTATTTATACTACTCTATAGAAACCTCTTGTTGTATTTGTTTTATGTTATTATTTGTTTGCTATTGATTGAGAATGTTCTATGGGAAAGGACCTAAAGGTTTTACTAAGTATGCTCGTCAAAACTTCGTGGTCTTGTGCCTACTTATCCTAACAAGGATGGAATTAGAGCATTCGTAGTTTACCTAAACAAGGGTGAAGAACACTTAATTGTGATCAAGGTTCAAAGAGGGAGGTAAGTGTTCATAACAACAATACTTACATAGAGTTTACAAACTCTATCCTAAGGCTAAGTTGAAAAGTTGGTGACTCTAACAAGGTCAAAAGGGGAGTTAGGGTAAGGATAAGCTACCTATGACATAAAGTCAATGAAAAGACCTTTCCTTTGGATTTGGAAACAAAAGATAATAAAGAAGGATGAAGGCTAGCAAGCTAACATCACTTGGGGATAACTTGACAAAGTTAAAGTAAGCATGAACAATATGAGTGAATATGGATGAGATGAACAAGGATGATATTCAAACATGATACTAATTATGAGTAACAAAGATAACATTCAAACATGAATAAGACATAACAATACTTAAACATGGACACAATTCAAAGTTCAAACGATCATGGATAAGTCATAACAATACTTAAACATAGATACAATTCAAAAGTTCAAACAAGCATGGATAAACCATAACAATACTTAAACATGGCTACAAATTAAACATCCAAATATGAATAAGTCATAACAATACTTAAACATGGACCCAATTGAAAACAAGGTTCAAAACATCAAGGTAACAACCAAGAGTACATGTTGAGGTTCATGATGATCACATTCAATGGTTAAAACATCACAAAGGTTTGAACATGGTAAGTGATCAGTGATTTTTATACGTTATTTTACCATTAGTTTTAGCTAATTATCTTATACGTTTAGTTGTATTTTATTTCCTTTTATCTCATTTTATATGTTGGTTTGGTATTTCCATTATTTTTAGGTTCAGGTACGCAATCAAGAAGAATCAGAGCAAAAACCGAGAAAAACAACAATAATTCGGAAGAATTTTAAAAGCGAAATAGGGGCCTGACACGGCCACCCGTGTCACCTGACATGGCCCGTGTCACCTGACATGGCCCGTGTCAGGATAGGACCAAGAGAGTGAAGATTGTGAATTAGACAGGGGGCTAACACGGGTGCCTGTGTCACCTGACACGGCCGGTGTCAGCATGTCTGGAGCAGTGATGTTTTTTACAGATGACCAGGAAGCCAACACGGCCGTTTGTGTCAGCATACACGGCCCATGTTGGCTGATGCGCTTCATCTTCCAATTTTCTTATTTTTTGGGCCTCTGTGATCCCTATGGGTATTTTGGGTATTTTCCTATTATTGTGTTGGACCTGGGAGTATTTAAGACAAATTTTGAGAAGAAAAACAGGACTTCTTGGGTCAGAGAAGAATTGCACTATCAGGATTAGAGAGATCAAGGTGATTGGGGAACTGAAGGTTTTATGAGCGGAAGCCATTGAAGATCGAAGAACCCTATTATATTGTAATATCTAGTTTTTATGTTGTATTTTATTTGAATATTATGAGTAGCTAAACTCCCAAATGCTAGGGGGTGTCCTTGATTTGAATTTGTAATGACTCAGATATTATTATTGCACTGACATTTCCTTTGTTTAATAACTGATTTGATCTCTAGCTGTTCTTAATGCTTGTTCTGTCGGACCAACAGGTTTTGATTTACGATTAATGATTAGGCTGGGCCGCCGTTGTTAAGGCTTTGCTTTTGATCATCCTATAGTAGATATCACCTGGGACTAGAGATACCCTATAAGAACCATAATAATTCTTGATAATTGATTACTTAATCTCACTTATAGTTCTCAATGGATGTAGGAATTAGGGTAGATGATTAAAGGTTTTCTCACTAAGGACTTATGAGTAAACATTTTAAAGAATAGATAATTAGTTGGTTACAATAAGTTGTTGCATTGTTAATTTAGGGTTGTTACTGAGTCAGATCATACACCTTCCTTAGCATGTTACTCATATATTTTCAAACCACTTAGTCAATTTTCCCTTTTCACTTGAAAAGATTTTTATAATCAACCCAAACCTTTTTAAAACCCCAATTGCTTTTGTTCGACTGAATCATTTTAGACTTGTATTTCCCATGCAGTCCTAGAGATCGATATTCGGGGAAACTTCCCTTATTACTACATTGACAGAATAGTACACTTGATATTTTTCCGATCAGTAAGCATACAAATTTAGGAATCATGTAAAGACATGCTATCAAAATTTAATGCATTTATGAACACATGAACAAAGGACTTACATATACATAAGTGTTCAATAAGGTATGATAATATCAACAAGAATCAAGGCAAAGGTCAAGAAGAAAGTTTTACAACCATACATGGAAAACAAGTTTTTTACACGTGAAAAAGAATGCATTTAAGTACCTTAAACTTAACCTAAATTCAAATCAACATGCTGTCAACTCCACACAAGGTTTACACAAAATGTATTATCCTTACAAGAATCCATATGGACAAGAAAAAAATCAAGGAACAAGTCAAAACATAACTTAAAGTCTTAAAGAAAACCTAAAATGTGCCTAACTTTAACTATACAAAAATGTGTGAAAAATAAAAAATTTGAAATTTTAAAATACACTCATAAAATAGATAGAGTCATGAGTAAATAGGAAAAAGAGTGGCCCCAAAATACCTAGGGAGCATAGAGTTATGATCATTTGAAAATGTAAAGAAAATGTGAAAAACAATTCGTAAAAAATAATTGTTTGCTTCGGCCAATGTTTGAACCCATACTACAAAGGTTCCAGGTCCAAAATCTAGCCACTAAACCATGCAAATGCCTTATTCATGTGGTAGCTTCAAGCCTATATATTTAAAACAAGCTTCAAGCTTCAGAAACATATCAAAAAATAAAACAAAAGGAACTGGGGCGAGGGGGATTCGAACCCTGTTCCTATAGTTAGGACATCACTTAACATCCTCGCTTCAGCCACTAGGGTGGCAAGTACATTCAATTGACTTCGGGCTCCAAACCGTTGAAGGAAATGACGCCCTCTTGCATTAGCTTTCTCACCTTTTGCTTGAAGACATAAAAAAATTTCAATGTCATACCCTGGTGCACCTTGATGAAATGCACATAAAAAATCAGCCTTGAGATAACTTTCATCAGCCTTATGAACAACGAGTGGAGCTTTTGTCTTGATCAACCTTTTCTCAATGAGGATAAGAAATGGCTTAGCATAGTACACTGGGATGTCATGACTCTTCTTCTGATTACGGGTTTGCTAGCTATTTTGCTGAACATGACGTTGATGTTGATAAACGACCACGTCCATTAGATGCCCCTTACAAATTTTCAAGCTAGTAAGCTCTTCATGGAGGTTAGATATCTCTTGCTCGTGGTCGTCCACCAAAGTTTTCATCATAGTAGAAAGCTTCTCCAAATGGTCTCCCAAAGTAATCACTTCTCCTTTGAGCTCCTGGTTTTCTCGTTCAAGGTGGTCCATTATGCTTTGTCAACAACTATTACAAAGAATCATAGATGAATCTTATTAACACGCCCGATGACAATTGACATGAAAAATGAAATTGGTTAGTGAGATCATTTTCTGAATAAAAAACTATAAGTATAATTTTTTTTAGCAATTTTGTGATGTTTGCAACTAATATCCCTAAGTTCCTTGAAGACTTTGTTTAAAAATGATGTATATGAATGTATGAATGCAATACACAAGGCTTATGGTTTAACATCTTGTGCATGAGGTCAAAGGTTCAACCCTCCCATAAAGGTATGTACTATGGGTTTATTTATACCTGTACAACGAGTTCTACAAAGTTCCTAGAGTCACTGATCCATCTTTCGGATATTATTAGCACACCGATTATTCAAGAATTGATAATATTCTTAAGAGAATGTCATCTGAGTGTAGTATCACATATCAACTATTTCAGGTTTACACCTTCATAGCCATCACACTACAATCCTAACAAGGCCAAGTGGGGTAAGAGGTAACTAAGGTCCCCAATTTCACAGGCTCCTAGGTCGAAAGTAGTAATGCATTCACGATTACTCATTCAACAAAAATTACCCTCAAGAGGACCCCCACTGAGTGAGGAATCTTAAGTCAACTTCTTCGGGATTACTCTCTCAAAGTCTCCTTGACTATACCATACTTCCGATCTTATTTTTTTCTCTCATGTCTGGGTTTGACTTATCTAACCATACAAATATATTCACCCTGCCAAACAGAAAACCAAGACAACACAAGAAAACACACATACACACACACACACACACACACACACACACACACACACATACACACATACACACACACACACACACACACACACACACACACACACACACACACACACACACACACACACACACACACACACACACACACATATATATATATATATATATATATATATATATATATATATATATATATATATATATATATATATATATATATATACAAATAACACAAATAGATAAGATAGGCTTAACCCTCTTAGGGGAGTGTTTTCCCCAGTGAAGTCGTCATTTCTGTTGCAGTGAGAATCGGATGTCAAGCTATTGTATTAGCTTAGATCACAAAACATTGAATGTTCAGGGGTTAGTTATACTAAGGGAAGGTATTAGTTTCAGGGGTTAGTTATATAAAACATTGAATAAAATCCTAATTATGCAGCGTAACAACAATGCAAAGAGATCTAAAGTTTCAGGGGTTATTTATACTAAGGGAAGGTATTAGAATCCTAAGTATTTATACTACTCTATAGAAACCTCTTGTTGTATTTGTTTTATGTTATTATTTGTTTGCTATTGATTGAGAATGTTCTATGGGAAAGGACCTAAAGGTTTTACTAAGTATGCTCGTCAAAACTTCGTGGTCTTGTGCCTACGTATCCTAACAAGGATGGAATTAGAGCATTCGTAGTTTACCTAAACAAGGGTGAAAAACACTCAATTGTGATCAAGGTTCAAAGAGGGAGGTAAGTGTTCATAACAATAATACTTACATAGAGTTTACAAACTCTATCCTAAGGCTAAGTTGAAAAGTTGGTGACTCTAACAAGGTCAAAAGGGGAGTTAGGGTAAGGATAAGCTACCTATGACATAAAGTCAATGAAAAGACCTTTCCTTTGGATTTGGAAACAAAAGAGAATAAAGAAGGATGAAGGCTAGCAAGCTAACATCACTTGGGGATAACTTGACAAAGTTAAAGTAAGCATGAACAATATGAGTGAATATGGATGAGATGAACAAGGATGATATTCAAACATGATACTAATTATGAGTAACAAAGATAACATTCAAACATGAGTAAGACATAACAATACTTAAACATGGACACAATTCAAAGTTCAAACGATCATGGATAAGTCATAACAATACTTAAACATAGATACAATTCAAAAGTTCAAACAAGCATGGATAAACCATAACAATACTTAAACATGGCTACAAATTAAACATCCAAATATGACTAAGTCATAACAATACTTAAACATGGACCCAATTGAAAACAAGGTTCAAAACATCAAGGTAAAAACCAAGAGTACATGTTGAGGTTCATGATGATCACATTCAATGGTTAAAACATCACAAAGGTTTGAACATGGTAAGTGATCAGTGATTTTTATACGTTATTTTACCATTAGTTTTAGCTAATTATCTTATACGTTTAGTTGTATTTTATTTCCTTTTATCTCATTTTATATGTTGGTTTGGTATTTCCATTATTTTTAGGTTCAGGTACGCAATCAAGAAGAATCAGAGCAAAAACCGGGAAAAACAACAATAATTCGGAAGAATTTTAAAAGCGAAATAGGGGCCTGACACGGCCACCCGTGTCACCTGACATGGCCCGTGTCACCTGACATGGCCCGTGTCAGGATAGGACCAAGAGAGTGAAGATTGTGAATTAGACAGGGGGCTAACACGGGTGCCTGTATCACCTGACACGGCCGGTGTCAGCATGTCTGGATCAGTGATGTTTTTTACAGATGACCAGGAAGCCAACACGGCCGTTTGTGTCAGCATACACGGCCCGTGTTGGCTGATGCGCTTCATCTTCCAATTTTCTTATTTTTTGGGCCTCTGTGATCCCTATGGGTATTTTGGGTATTTTCCTATTATTGTGTTGGACCTGGGAGTATTTAAGACAAATTTTGAGAAGAAAAACAGGACTTCTTGGGTCAGAGAAGAATTGCACTATCAGGATTAGAGAGATCAAGGTGATTGGGGAACTGAAGGTTTTATGAGCGGAAGCCATTGAAGATCGAAGAACCCTATTATATTGTAATATCTAGTTTTTATGTTGTATTTTATTTGAATATTATGAGTAGCTAAACTCCCAAATGCTAGGGGGTGTCCTTGATTTGAATCTGTAATGACTCAGATATTATTATTGCACTGACATTTCCTTTGTTTAATAACTGATTTGATCTCTAGCTGTTCTTAATGCTTGTTCTGTCGGACCAACAGGTTTTGATTTACGATTAATGATTAGGCTGGGTCGCCGTTGTTAAGGCTTTGCTTTTGATCATCCTATAGTAGATATCACCTAGGACTAGAGATACCCTATAAGAACCATAATAATTCTTGATAATTGATTACTTAATCTCACTTATAGTTCTCAATGGATGTAAGAATTAGGGCAGATGATTAAAGGTTTTCTCACTAAGGACTTAGGAGTAAACATTTTAAAGAATAGATAATTAGTTGGTTACAATAAGTTGTTGCATTGTTAATTTAGGGTTGTTACTGAGTCAGATCATACACCTTCCTTAGCATGTTACTCATATATTTTCAAACCACTTAGTCAATTTTCCCTTTTCACTTGAAAAGATTTTTATAATCAACCCAAACCTTTTTAAAACCCCAATTGCTTTTGTTCGACTGAATCATTTTAGACTTGTATTTCCCATGCAGTCCTAGAGATCGATATTCGGGGAAACTTCCCTTATTACTACATTGACAGAATAGTACACTTGATATTTTTCCGATCAGTAAGCATACAAATTTAGGAATCATGTAAAGACATGCTATCAAAATTTAATGCATTTATGAACACATGAACAAAGGACTTACATATACATAAGTGTTCAATAAGGTATGATAATATCAACAAGAATCAAGGCAAAGGTCAAGAAGAAAGTTTTACAACCATACATGGAAAACAAGTTTTTTACACGTGAAAAAGAATGCATTTAAGTACCTTAAACTTAACCTAAATTCAAATCAACATGTTGTCAACTCCACACAAGGTTTACACAAAATGTATTATCCTTACAAGAATCCACATGGACAAGAAAAAAATCAAGGAACAAGTCAAAACATAACTTAAAGTCTTAAAGAAAACCTAAAATGTGCCTAACTTTAACCATACAAAAATGTGTGAAAAATAAAAAATTTGGAATTTTTAAAATACACTCATAAAATAGATAGAGTCATGAGTAAATAGGAAAAAGAGTGGCCCCAAAATACCTAGGGAGCATAGAGTTATGATCATTTGAAAATGTAAAGAAAATGTGAAAAACAAGTCGTACAAAATAATTGTTTGCTTCGGCCAATGTTTGAACCCATACTACAAAGGTTCCAGGTCCAAAATCTAGCCACTAAACCATGCACATGCCTTATTCATGTGGTAGCTTCAAGCCTATATATTTAAAACAAGCTTCAAGCTTCAGAAACATATCAAAAAATAAAACAAAAGGAACTGGGGCGAGGGGGATTCGAACCCTGTTCCTATAGTTAGGACATCACTTAACATCCTCGCTTCAGCCACTAGGGTGGCAAGTACATTCAATTGACTTCGGGTCCAAACCGTTGAAGGAAATGACGCCCTCTTGCATTAGCTTTCTCACCTTTTGCTTGAAGACATAAAAAAATTTCAATGTCATACCCTGGTGCACCTTGATGAAATGCACATAAAAAATCAGCCTTGAGATAACTTTCATGAGCCTTATGAACAACGAGTGGAGCTTTTGTCTTGATCAACCTTTTCTCAATGAGGATAAGAAATGGCTTAGCATAGTACACTGGGATGTCATGACTCTTCTTCTGATTACGGGTTTGCTAGCTATTTTGCTGAACATGACGTTGATGTTGATAAACGACCACGTCCATTAGATGCCCCTTACAAATTTTCAAGCTAGTAAGCTCTTCATGGAGGTTAGATATCTCTTGCTCGTGGTCGTCCACCAAAGTTTTCATCATAGTAGAAAGCTTCTCCAAATGGTCTCCCAAAGTAATCACTTCTCCTTTGAGCTCCTGGTTTTCTCGTTCAAGGTGGTCCATTATGCTTTGTCAACAACTATTACAAAGAATCATAGATGAATCTTATTAACACGCCCGATGACAATTGACATGAAAAATGAAATTGGTTAGTGAGATCATTTTCTGAATAAAAAACTATAAGTATAATTATTTTTAGCAATTTTGTGATGTTTGCAACTAATATCCCTAAGTTCCTTGAAGACTTTGTTTAAAAATGATGTATATGAATGTATGAATGCAATACACAAGGCTTATGGTTTAACATCTTGTGCATGAGGTCAAAGGTTCAACCCTCCCATAAAGGTATGTACTATGGGTTTATTTATACCTGTACAACGAGTTCTACAAAGTTCCTAGAGTCACTGATCCATCTTTCGGATATTATTAGCACACCGATTATTCGAGAATTGATAATATTCTTAAGAGAATGTCATCTGAGTGTAGTATCACATATCAACTATTTCAGGTTTACACCTTCATAGCCATCACACTACAATCCTAACAAGGCCAAGTGGGGTAAGAGGTAACTAAGGTCCTCAATTTCACAGGCTCTTAGGTCGAAAGTAGTAATGCATTCACGATTACTCATTCAACAAAAATTACCCTCAAGAGGACCCCCACTGAGTGGGGAATCTTAAGTCAACTTCTTCGGGATTACTCCCTCAAAGTCTCCTTGACTATACCATACTTCCGATCTTATTTTTTTCTCTCATGTCTGGGTTTGACTTATCTCACCATACAAATATATTCACCCTGCCAAACAGAAAACCAAGACAACACAAGAAAACACATACACACACACACACACACACACACACACACACACACACACACACACACACACACACACACACACACATATATATATATATATATATATATATATATATATATATATATATATATATATATATATATATATATATATATATATATATATATATATACAAATAACACAAATAGACAAGATAGGCTTAACCCTCTTAGGGGAGTGTTTTCCCCAGTGAAGTCGTCATTTCTGTTGCAGTGAGAATCGGATGTCAAGCTATTGTATTAGCTTAGATCACAAAACATTGAATGTTCAGGGGTTAGTTATACTAAGGGAAGGTATTAGTTTCAGGGGTTAGTTATATAAAACATTGAATAAAATCCTAATTATGCAGCGTAACAACAATGCAAAGAGATCTAAAGTTTCAGGGGTTATTTATACTAAGGGAAGGTATTAGAATCCTAAGTATTTATACTACTCAATAGAAACCTCTTGTTGTATTTGTTTTATGTTATTATTTGTTTGCTATTGATTGAGAATGTTCTATGGGAAAGGACCTAAAGGTTTTACTAAGTATGCTCGTCAAAACTTCGTGGTCTTGTGCCTACGTATCCTAACAAGGATGGAATTAGAGCATTCGTAGTTTACCTAAACAAGGGTGAAGAACACTTAATTGTGATCAAGGTTCAAAGAGGGAGGTAAGTGTTCATAACAACAATACTTACATAGAGTTTACAAACTCTATCCTAAGGCTAAGTTGAAAAGTTGGTGACTCTAACAAGGTCAAAAGGGGAGTTAGGGTAAGGATAAGCTACCTATGACATAAAGTCAATGAAAAGACCTTTCCTTTGGATTTGGAAACAAAAGAGAATAAAGAAGGATGAAGGCTAGCAAGCTAACATCACTTGGGGATAACTTGACAAAGTTAAAGTAAGCATGAACAATATGAGTGAATATGGATGAGATGAACAAGGATGATATTCAAACATGATACTAATTATGAGTAACAAAGATAACATTCAAACATGAATAAGACATAATAATACTTAAACATGGACACAATTCAAAGTTCAAACGATCATGGATAAGTCATAACAATACTTAAACATAGATACAATTCAAAAGTTCAAACAAGCATGGATAAACCATAACAATACTTAAACATGGCTACAAATTAAACATCCAAATATGAATAAGTCATAACAATACTTAAACATGGACCCAATTGAAAACAAGGTTCAAAACATCAAGGTAACAACCAAGAGTACATGTTGAGGTTCATGATGATCACATTCAATGGTTAAAACATCACAAAGGTTTGAACATGGTAAGTGATCAGTGATTTTTATACGTTATTTTACCATTAGTTTTAGCTAATTATCTTATACGTTTAGTTGTATTTTATTTCCTTTTATCTCATTTTATATGTTGGTTTGGTATTTCCATTATTTTTAGGTTCAGGTACGCAATCAAGAAGAATCAGAGCAAAAACCGGGAAAAACAACAATAATTCGGAAGAATTTTAAAAGCGAAATAGGGGCCTGACACGGCCACCCGTGTCACCTGACATGGCCCGTGTCAGGATAGGACCAAGAGAGTGAAGATTGTGAATTAGACAAGGGGCTAACACGGGTGCCTGTGTCACCTGACACGGCCGGTGTCAGCATGTCTGGAGCAGTGATGTTTTTTACAGATGACCAGGAAGCCAACACGGCCGTTTGTGTCAGCATACACGGCCCATGTTGGCTGATGCGCTTCATCTTCCAATTTTCTTATTTTTTGGGCCTCTGTGATCCCTATGGGTATTTTGGGTATTTTCCTATTATTGTGTTGGACCTGGGAGTATTTAAGACAAATTTTGAGAAGAAAAACAGGACTTCTTGGGTCAGAGAAGAATTGCACTATCAGGATTAGAGAGATCAAGGTGATTGGGGAACTGAAGGTTTTATGAGCGGAAGCCATTGAAGATCGAAGAACCCTATTATATTGTAATATCTAGTTTTTATGTTGTATTTTATTTGAATATTATGAGTAGCTAAACTCCCAAATGCTAGGGGGTGTCCTTGATTTGAATCTGTAATGACTCAGATATTATTATTGCACTGACATTTCCTTTGTTTAATAACTGATTTGATCTCTAGCTGTTCTTAATGCTTGTTCTGTCGGACCAACAGGTTTTGATTTACGATTAATGATTAGGCTGGGCCGCCGTTGTTAAGGCTTTGCTTTTGATCATCCTATAGTAGATATCACCTAGGACTAGAGATACCCTATAAGAACCATAATAATTCTTGATAATTGATTACTTAATCTCACTTATAGTTCTCAATGGATGTAGGAATTAGGGTAGATGATTAAAGGTTTTCTCACTAAGGACTTAGGAGTAAACATTTTAAAGAATAGATAATTAGTTGGTTACAATAAGTTGTTGCATTGTTAATTTAGGGTTGTTACTGAGTCAGATCATACACCTTCCTTAGCATGTTACTCATATATTTTCAAACCACTTAGTCAATTTTCCCTTTTCACTTGAAAAGATTTTTATAATCAACCCAAACCTTTTTAAAACCCCAATTGCTTTTGTTCGACTGAATCATTTTAGACTTGTATTTCCCATGCAGTCCTAGAGATCGATATTCGGGGAAACTTCCCTTATTACTACATTGACAGAATAGTACACTTGATATTTTCCGATCAGTAAGCATACAAATTTAGGAATCATGTAAAGACATGCTATCAAAATTTAATGCATTTATGAACACATGAACAAAGGACTTACATATACATAAGTGTTTAATAAGGTATGATAATATCAACAAGAATCAAGGCAAAGGTCAAGAAGAAAGTTTTACAACCATACATGGAAAACAAGTTTTTTACACGTGAAAAAGAATGCATTTAAGTACCTTAAACTTAACCTAAATTCAAATCAACATGTTGTCAACTCCACACAAGGTTTACACAAAATGTATTATCCTTACAAGAATCCACATGGACAAGAAAAAAATCAAGGAACAAGTCAAAACATAACTTAAAGTCTTAAAGAAAACCTAAAATGTGCCTAACTTTAACTATACAAAAATGTGTGAAAAATAAAAAATTTGGAATTTTTAAAATACACTCATAAAATAGATAGAGTCATGAGTAAATAGGAAAAAGAGTGGCCCCAAAATACCTAGGGAGCATAGAGTTATGATCATTTTAAAATGTAAAGAAAATGTGAAAAACAAGTCGTACAAAATAATTGTTTGCTTCGGCCAATGTTTGAACCCATACTACAAAGGTTCCAGGTCCAAAATCTAGCCACTAAACCATGCACATGCCTTATTCATGTGGTAGCTTCAAGCCTATATATTTAAAATAAGCTTCAAGCTTCAGAAACATATCAAAAAATAAAACAAAAGGAACTGGGGCGAGGGGGATTCGAACCCTGTTCCTATAGTTATGACATCACTTAACATCCTCGCTTCAGCCACTAGGGTGGCAAGTACATCCAATATTAAAATGAAATCAAATAATAATATATTAAAGTCACATGGAAAATGCATATTACCACGTCATCTCATCATTAACCTCATGCACGCTCTTCTCTCTCTCTCTCTCTCTCTCTCTCTCTCTCTCTCTCTCTCTCTCTCTCTCTCTCTCTCTCTCTCTCTCTCTCTCTCGTCGTGTTTTCTTTTTCTTTTCTCCATTTTTTCTCAATCTTTCTCCTACCATAACTCACTCTATTTCTAACGAAACTAAAATATATAAAAAAGTAAATTACTTAGAAAAATCACAGGAATTCAATGGTATTATTCTCACAAGCTAAAACTCACTGTACAAGTCGCACCAAGTCAAAAACCAGTCCTAAAACTTAGGGTTTCTACCACTCAAAACTTCACATACAGGCAAGATAAAATGCAAGCAAGCACATGTACACATTCAATACATTAATGTATACATTTTTGCTTTAGAAACCACACAATAATAATGCATGTATCATGAGTTTCAAAGTTCAAGTTTCTTACCTATTGGAGAAAGGTCCAATGCCTCTTATCAATGCTTCTAGAAGTGTTGTGATGATGTAGTTAGCCTATTGAGACCTCAATGGACTTGTTTGAATGAATGGTTTGGTTAGAAACAACCTCTAACCCCTCAAACAAATGTTCTTTCAAAATGGCGAAAGTGATATGGAAGGTGATGGTATGAGTGCTACAGAACTTGTTTAAGAGTTTAAAGAAACTCTAATGAGTATTTAGAAGTTGTTTGAAGTATTTGCTTTGGTGGAGCACGAGCAAAATGGGAGTTGGGAGATTTTGGCTTGAAGTTTGCAAAAATGATGTTTTTATGAAAAACTTGGTGTAGAGGTGGTTTGAGGTATTATTCTTGTGTCTTTTGAAGCTTAGGGAGTGTCTTTATTTATAGGAGAAATGGTGTGAAGGAGGGCTGGTCAGAATGTAATGTCATGGAGTTTTTGGCTTGGTTAAAAATGAATGATATGGTTTCATGCAAATGTGAAATTCCAAGGCAAAGCACAATCTTGTAGGATGAGTGAGAAGTTTTGAGGGATTATTTTCTGCATAAGAGAAAAGTTGGAGGCTCAATAAGAGTTGATTTGAGGTTTAAAGGACTGCTTTCAAAAATGGTAATATGACTTTTTATGCATAATGCTCTATAAATGGCATAAACCCTTCGACAATGCCTCAACTCCTTGGATAATAGCCCAAGTATTTATGTAATCCTTTGATCAAGGAAGGATTCGCAAGTTACATGAGCTGTAATCAAGGGATTTGTAGCATGGAATGGTTTTGCAATAAGTTCATGACATGAAAATGACCTTAAGTTCAAGTTTGGAATGCCAACTTCTTTCCTTTGAAACCCATAGCTCATAAACGTTATCAATGAAATCTTGGACTTTTTGGAAATCTAGGAACATGCTCTACAAATTTCATGTTTTGAGTTTTTGTTGAATCAAATTGGATTATGATGAAAAGTGTCCCTCAAGTTGGATACTTTTACAAGGCAGATTTACATCAAAAAGTTTCTGTGTTGGAAATCACATTTGAATGAAACACCAACTTCATGACCTCATAACTTGAAATCTAAGAACTTTTTGGGAATTCCTCCTCAAGGAAAAAGTTGTAGCAAGGAATAAGCTCTTTAACTTGGTCTCTGGAGCAAAGAAAATGGATGTCTAGATTGGAAGTTATAGCTTTGGAAAGTTAGTGCCAAATTAGGGTTTTTTCATAACTTAGAAAAAAATTCAATTTCTCTATTGTTGCCCTTTTTGCAAGTAAACTCAATTATCTTGATTTTCCTTGATCAAACTCAATTATAAAAAATGTTTCCAATGAATTTTGACTTGAGGAGCTCATATTTGGTCAAAAACCCTAAAGGTCAAAGGATTGACTTTGCAGTTAATGGCTTGTGTATCAGATGAACTTTCACTTCTTGATATTCAATGATTTCCATATATTGAGCTATTTGGACATCATGGGAGGACTTCTAAGGATGTATTTGAATGTTTTGAGTCATATCCCAAGGCTTGAGATCATGTCTTGATCAAAAGTCAAAGATGCAGTTGACTTTGGTTGAGGAACCCTAATTTCATGGCCAGATGAATTTTGAACCTTGAAGAACTTGTAATGAAGTCATTTTACACTTGATTATTGATGAAGGTAGCTCTCTTGACTGTATGAGAACTTGTTTGACTGATGATCCATCCAAAACTTTGACTGGTCAATCCTTTGAGCCTCATAGGGAAAATCCTAATCCATAGGAAACAAAACAAAACAATGTCTTGATAATTGGTTAGCCATACATGAATGATTGACCTAGAATGTTATGCAGATGATAATGAAATTTGGGGGTAAAATTTGGAGTATGACACACCTCTATATTTCAATAACTTCACATAGATGATTTATCTAGTTGAGTTGTAATCAACCTTATTATGTACACCTCTATTTTTCAGTAAATCGGCATAGAATGTTTATCTAGTTGAGTTGTAATATTCAACATTCTTTCATTGTGAAGATTGAAGTTGATCATTAGGGTTTAATGGTTTCTTTCCCCTGTCACTAGTTTGTGGCAAAGAAGAAAGTGAGTTATCATATTTAGGGGGGCTCTAAATACAAAGTCATTGGGTAGTATTAAAAAGAGGCATTTAACATAAATGGTTTATTATTTCTTGTAAGTCTTATTATATTAAACTATTAATAGTGAATTTCCTTTCTTGGGTTTTAGACTCGGCCACATTGACATAAGCGTAGTTTCTCCGAACTGGGTAAACAACTAATTGTGTTCTTTATTTCTTTTCTGCTCCATCATCTATTACTTGTTAGTACAGTGGTTCTGGTATATCGTGTTTAACCTATTGTCGAAGCATCGAATTCGACATCTGTCCTTTAAGGATTAGAATTTCACAAAGGTACGCAGTGCATTGAGTGTGAAGGCTTTGGAAACATTAAAGTTGAATGCCCCACCTTTATAAAGAAACAGAAAAAGGGACTACCCATCACCTTGCCTGATTATGATACTGAAAGTGAGGGAGAAAATGTAAACAATGTAATGGCTTACATTAGAAAATATGAGGCATAAAGTGAGTCCAGTGATGAAGATGTGGCAAACGAGGACTTAGATGCTAATTACAAACTTTTGCTCACCAAGTAGGAGGAAGCTTGGATGGAAGTTGAAAAACTGAAGAAAACTATCAATGGTATCCTCAAAGAGAAGTTAAAACAAAGTACTACCATTATTGATCTACAAGAAGAAGCTTTTTTGTTAAACTTCAAGCTGGATAACATGACAAAATCTATATGTTTGTTGAATAATGGGTCTGATATGTTGGATGAAATATTGGAACTTGGGAAAATGTATAGAAACTTGAAGGGAATATAGTTTGACCTCTGGTCTATGAGCAAAACAAAAATAATCCTAAGAAGTTTGTTCCCTTTGAGAACAAAATTATGTTCCAGATGTTGGACCATATGTCAAGGCATCCTGCATGACGTGTGTATTCCTATAATGAAAAGAACATGACCTAAAACAAAAAATGTTATCATTGTGGAAGATATGAGTACATAAGGTCCTACTTTTTAAGATTGTATGGTTATCCTCAACCCTGCAATCAACCAAGACCCAAAAGAAAGGGTATGCAAGCTCAAGCAAAGAAAATGTGGAAACACAAAGTTGAAGTCAAAGCCATCTTAGCTCAAACATCTGTTGGAGTATCACCAAAGAATGATTGGCCTCTTGATAGTGGATGCTTCAATCATGTGACTGATGAAGAGTATTTCCTTGAAGAATTCAAACCATTCAGACAAGGTTATGTAATATTTAGAGATGCAAGAAAAGGAATGATTAAGGGTGTTGAAAAGGTGGCCATGCCAGGACTTCCTTGCCTCAATATTGTGTTACTAGTAGAAGACTTAACTGAAAATTTGATTAGTATAACTCAATTGTGTGATTAATGATTTAAAGTTATCTTCAACAAGTTTGAATGTGTTGTCACCAACAAAGAGCATGGGAAATTGATTAAGGGATAAGATACAAAGACAACAACTACTTGCAGATATCTAAGTCAACTTCCTGTGTGACATTTAAGGATGAGAAAAAGTCATATGTGAAGAAAGAGAGTAAAAATATTCCTAATGAAAGAATGTTTGAAACAATGCTAGAACATATTACTCAACAATTGGTCTCTGAAAGAGAAAGAAAGCCTGATGAAATAGTTAATCACTTACTTTAGAGTCAAGTTAGTCAAATGCAAGCTAGTATGGACGGTCTTCATAATAAATTTGAAAGTAAGAAGTTGAAGGGCACTTGTGTCATTTGCGTGAGTGAGAAGTTATTTCTAAGGAAGCATGCAAAAAGAAAATTTATCTCACCAGTAATCATTACCTCACAGGAAGGCACCATTTTCTCATTATTCAAAAATTATATGCCCTCACTCTTCCAAAGAAGGATTTCATCTTCAAATGTTCTTCAACCTCCAACTATCTCTTCCTATTCCAAAATCATCAAAGAATCTCCAAAATGAGTCAACAATCTGATACTAACAACATCTTTGAGCATAATTATGTCTCTCAAACCCAAGGGGTCAAGATGTTAAGAGAAAAATGAGAATCATTGAAACCCATGGTTTCTAAATCAAGCAGCAAGGCAGACAAAAATCAAGTCATTCAAGATGATATACCACTTATGATTGTCATTCTTGTTGATTTCCCAATGAAGAGGGCCAAACATATTGGGATCAAGAAGGGAAAAATTTCTAAAAAGGTAAGTTCATTTATTTATGAGTAATCTGAGCATGGTCTGGACTCTGTCATGATAGATATTGATGCATATATTTCTAATAATGATATTAAGTATGACTGACATGTTGAACCCAATATTGGACCTTCTGGTACAACATCTGGTAAACTATATGTGCCACTTGCTTTGCGTGACTGCAAATTTGCTAAGCAGGTTTGGATCAAACTTGTGAGAAATGCTTGCAAGCAAGAGTTATTTAATACTAATTTAGATGACTAGATATAGATTGACATGAACAAAACCAAAGTAGAGATGATGTTGATTGTTAAGAGGTTTGGGATATAGCGTGTCACAATATTTGGTATTGAAGGAATCAAAGGCTTCACGTGCCAACCTATTTTATGCCTTAAAATGTGGCCTAATTAATTCAAGAGAATGTGAAGATGTACAAAAAAAAGTATAAGTTTTCAAAATAAAGTTCATAGAATTCATACTATTGGGATAAAAATCAAATGGAAACCTCCGGAAGTAGATTGGATATGCTTTAATACTGATGGAGGAGTGCAAGTTGGGAATTATGCAGGATGCGGGGTAGTGTCTAGAGACTGTCAAGGTAACTTTTTAGGAGGATATGTCAACCACATCGGACAATGTAGTAGTTACACATCTGAGCTTTGGGTGTTCTTGAGTACTAGAGTTGATGAAGATGAACATGGAGGTTCATCATTGAGTAACATAATTCTGTTACAGATAGAGAGAGAAGAGAAAGAGAGAGGAAAAGTAAAGTAGAATATAGTTGCAATTGTATATTATTATCATATATTCACTTATCATGATACCCTATATATATACACAGCTTATACAAGGGTGAAATACACACTCTCTTTATTATTATCTCTAATATCCCCCCCTCAAACGCATGGTAAGGTTGTCCAAACTTGTGACCTTGAGTTTGTGCCTTAAATTCTGAAATGCTCCAATTCCAAGAGGTTTGGTAAGCGTGTCAGCCAGCTGAACAGATGCAGGAACAGGATGCACACGTAGTTGTTCAGCCACAACTCGTTCACACATAAAATGTATGCCAAGCTTAATATGCTTGGTGCGAACATGAAGGACGGGATTATGAGATAGCATAACCGCACTCAAACTATCACACATCAAAATAGGGGTATGATATATTACTTTGAGCTCAGACAACAATGATTCAAGCCATAGTAGTTTAGAGGTTGTGTGAGCGAGAGCGCGATATTCCGCCCCTGTGCTGGAGTGAGCAACCAAGGCTTTCTTCTTAGAGCTTCATGAGACAAGATTGGGTCCAAAAAATATACATGTGCCAGAGGTGGGCCGCCTATCATCCGGATCACTGGCCCAGTCAAAGTCACTATAGGCATGGAGGGACAATTTGGAAGCTGTAGCGGACGAAGAGAGATGTAAACCATAGGAGACAGTACCACTTAGATACCGGAGAATTTGTCTAACTGTAGACCAATGAGTTTCTAGAGGATCATACATGAATTAGAAAGCCTTATTTACATTGTAGGCAATGTCTGGTATAATTAAAGTCACATACTGCAATGCACCCATAATGGACCTATAGAAGGAAGGATTAGCCAACTTTGAAGCTCCATGTTTGCTGAGTTTGCAGCTGGTTATCATAGTGGTTGGAACTCCATTGACATTGACCATGTATGCTCGAGACAGGAGACCTCTAATGTACTTCGAATGTGTCAAAAGCATTGAGCCATCTGATTGGAAGTTAACCTTAATGCCAAGAAAGTACTTTGGTCTGCCTAGCTTTTTCAATGCAAATGCAGTGTGAAGTTGATGAATTAAGGTATGAATGAGAGTATGATCCGAGCCTATAATCAGTATGTCATCTACATAAACAAGGGCATACAAAACAGTACCTTGAGTGCAGTAGAGAAACAGAGAGCTATCACATTTGGATGTGGTAAAACCAAAGTGGATTAGGGCTTGTGCCAGCTTTTCATACCAGGCCCGTGGGGGCCTGCTTGAGGCCATAGATAACTTTGTGTAACTTGCATACAAGTTTCTTATCAGATGTGGCAAAACCTGGAGGTTGGGTCATGTAGACTTCATCAGTTAGAGTTCCATTGAGAAAGGCATTGTTGACATCAATTTGTTGGATGTCCCATTTGTGTGTGAGTGCCAAGGTAAGAATGACTCTGATAGTGATGGGCTTAACAACAGGGGAGAATGTTTCAGTGTAGTCAAAATCGTGTTATTGATGATATCCCTTGGCTACAAGTCTAGCTTTGTGCTTATTGATAGAACCATCAGCATTTTCCTTGATTTTGAATACCCACCGATAGCCCAAAGCTTTCCTCTCAGGTGGCAGTGTTGTGAGAGTCCAAGTGTGATTGGCCTGTAAAGCATCAAATTCAAACTGCATAGAAGTGTGCCAGGCAGGATGAGAGAGAGCTTGTTTGACAGTAGTGGGTTCAGATTCAGTATGTGCCACTAGTGCCTTTGGTTTCGATCTCCTAGTCTTGGCTCTGGTCATCATAGGATGATCATTAACCAAGAGTGAAGGGTGAGGTCTGTGGCTGGGAATAGATGGGGAGTCAGAGGACTCAAATATGGAAATAGAAAATATTGAGTGTGAAGGGGTTCCCAGGGGAGTAAAGTTATGAGTATTTTCAGTAGTGGATAGAGGTGATGCATTACCCTTTAGACAAGCAAGAGCCTCAGTCTCTGAGCTAGAAAAGTTGTCATTAGAGTCTATGGACTTATGAGCAGCATTGTCAAGATATGTAGAGGGGCCTGCTTCAGAAGTGTGATGTGTGATGTCTTTTAAAGTGGTAATAGGATTGATAGCACTTGACAAGTCCCCTTGAGTAGCCTGTGAGGCAGTAGGTGTCATATGAGTTGCAGGAGTGCCAAGAGGAGATGTATTACTGTTGGCAGGGTCTAGGGTCAGATTAGGTTGATTATGCTGCTCGGACATAGGTATTGTCAAGGGGTCTAAGTGCCTAGAAAGGTGTTAAGTTGTTGCAAGTTCCATGATTTGAACTGATGGGATAGAGTTTATAGGTATGACAGCTGGGGCTTGAGGTGATGCATTTGCTATCTTGGTTGGCAATTTTGATGGAAAGGCTAAAGGCTTACTTGTGGAAGCTGGACCTGCTGTAGTACTTGACTGAAATAACTGAGGAAAGGGAAAGTGTTCCTCATTGAAAGTAACATCCTTAGAGATGTAAATTTTTCCAAAACTGCTCATACATTTGAACCCTTTGTGTTGAGGAGAGACTCCAAGATATACATACTCCTGGCTTCTGAGCTGTAGTTTATGTTGATTATATGGTCTGAGCAAAGGATAACAGGCACAGCCAAACACTCTAATGGTTTTCTAGTCAGGATTCTTATCATACAGGGCATGGAAAGGTGAGTGGTGTGTAGTCAATGGAGATGTTGGCAACCTGTTCATTAGATAGACAGCAATAGCAAAGCTATGATCCCAGTATGTTAGAGGAATAGATGAGTGAGCTAGTAGAGTTAAACCCATCTCAACAATGGTTCTGTGTTTCCTCTCAACTGAACCATTTTGATGTGAGGTATGAGGGAAAGTCAATCTATGTGTAATACCAAGATCATGCAAAAACTTAGTAAATTGCCTGAATTCACCACCAAAGTCAGATTGAACTGACTTAACTGTGAGATCAAACTGATTTTGAGCAAACTTGTGAAACAATTTAAATGCACCTAGAGCCTCATACTTTTGTTTAAGAAAATATAACCATGTATATCTGGTGTGAGCATCAACAAAGGCAATGTAATATCTAAACCTGGAGCTAGAGGGAGAGGGGGATGAACCCCAAAGATTAGTGTATATCACATCAAAGACTTTATTATATACATGATGTGTCAGAGGAGCATGAAGCCTATGAGCTTTACCAAGATTACAGGATTTGCAAAAACTACTTTGTTTATTTGAATGAGGAATATTACACAGTTTTAGTACATGAGCAACAAAGGAAAAGTTAGCATGTCCTAATCTAAGATGCCATAGCATGCTACTATTACATTTATTATATTTGGAACTATCAAATTGACAGGTAGATTTAGACTGAACAACAGTATAGCTTTGAATGTGCTCTGACCTATTCAATGTTGTATTTAAAATGTGTGACCTTGAGGACTCCAAAGGTAGAAGAGGAAAGCAGTAGAGGCCACTGGCATCTAGGACTCCTTCAACCAGAACTTGTCTAGAAGCCTGAGATTTAATATAGCATTTGTTAGAAAAAAATTCAAAGATGACATGATTATCATATGAAAATTTGGAAACAGAAATAAGGTTTCTAGTGATAGCTGGTACATGAAGAATATCATTCAATGTCAATTTGCACTTGGGCACGAGTGGAGAATAAAATCGTGTGGATCCTATGGAATTAATGGTGAGTGTGTGGCCATTGCCTACATATACTTTGTCACTACTTGTATATACCTTAGAATTTTGCAAGTAAAAGGCGTAATGAGTAAGGTGATGAGAGGCACCTGAGTCCACAAACCATGCTTGGGAGTCCAGTTCTGCAGGAAGATTGTATTGCTGGGTTGTGCCAAGAGATTTGCCTGTGGCAGCCATC
Organism: Lathyrus sativus; assembly: GCA_963859935.3. NCBI lineage: Eukaryota > Viridiplantae > Streptophyta > Magnoliopsida > Fabales > Fabaceae > Lathyrus > Lathyrus sativus. The sequence continues at coordinate 490,483,943 of OZ012740.1, read as the reverse complement.
ATTGCTACAACTTGTGAATTCTGGGACTTATCTGCAGACTGCTCTTGACATGGAATTGTGCTGCTCCTTGGCTTGTCCTGTGTTTCATTAACATTGAGAGGCATGGAATTCTCATCAAATCTATGCCAACAAGAAGACACAACATGCCCATATTTTCCACACAACTGTCAGGTAGGTATGTTGCCATTTGAAGACCTTGTTCTTCCTCTGCCTCTTCCTCTAGAGGGTCTGGTGTTTCTGCCACTGTTGGTTATGTAATCACCTTGTGAGCTCGAATTACCATGACCTGTGTGAGCAATATTTACAACAATGCTGGAGGCTGTTAGGTCCTGTCGAAATTTCTCCAGCTAGGCTTCTTGAACATACAACAAGGCCCAGTGATGTTGAAACTGGAGTACCATACATTTGCATTGCAAAAGGGTTGTACTCCTTAGGGAGACCATCAAGAATAACATCAAATTGATCTTGCTCTGTGATGGTGTCTCCAACAGGCTAATAACGAATTTTCTATGGCTTTGTTTATGAGCACAAATTCAGTTATTGTGTTAGTTCCTTTCTTGGTGGATTTGAGTTCAACCCTCAGTTGTCTAACCCTAGCCTTCATCTGTGTTGTGAAGTATTGATGAATTTTGTCCCAAACTTCATATGCGTGTTTACACGTAAGAACATGAGGAAGGATTGACTCTGATATAGTTAAAAGTAACCAAATAAACATAGCCTGATCTTGAACTAACCACATTTCATATTCGTCAAAAATCGTACCTGTGATACGATCTTGAGTGGTTGTGTATTTTGGCGGAATCTACGGATTGACAATGATTCGATGCATCTTCTGCGTCAAGATAACTCCTTCGACTTGTTGATTCCATAAGAGGTAGGTGTTTTCTTGCAGCTGAATAGAGAGTTTTGGACCAAACCGACTGCTCGATTTCATCGAACCAAAACGAGGAACGCCTTCTTGCGATGGAACGAAGTCTTTGACGCCAGATTCTTGATTATCGTCAGACTCCATTGTTACCGTTGAACAAAGTTGGAACTACGTTCAACTTGCAGTTTTGGTGCGGAGGAGAACATCTCCAAGTTGAAGATGCAGATCTGGCAGAAAATTATTGATGACAAAAGCGTGCTAGATCGTATGCGACGATTGATACCATACTAGAGTTGATGAAGATGAACATGGAGGTTTATCATTGAGTAACATAATTTTGTTAGAGAGAGAGAGAGAATAAAGTAGAATAGAGTTATAATTGTATATTATTATCATATATTCACTTATCATGATACCCTATATATCCAAGGGTGAAATAGACACTCTCTTTATTATTATCTCTAATATTGAGGGCCTGCAAATTGCACGGGAAAGAGGCTATAGTAGACTAATTATGCAAGTTGATAGGAAACAGGTGGTGGAAGGTATCAATAAGAGACATATATAACTAGGATCAATCCTAAACTTGCTTAGAAGAATTCATAATTTGGCTAATAGTTTTGAAGAGTGACGCATGGGGCGCATCTACAAGGAAGCTATTCACTGTGCAGGTACACTTATGAAACGAGAAACTCCAAAAACAATGGGATTAAAAGTTTTGTTACAGGATTTAAGAGATGCCTATATTAGGAGGCAAATTCCTTTGTAACTTTATCGTTTGGGCTTAGGTCCTCAATAATATAAAAAATTGCAGTGGTACAATTACTTTTATTCTTTTATTCTGCATGTTTTCTTATCATTAAATATCAATATATATATATATATATATATATATATATATATATATATATATATATATATATATATATATATATATATATATATATATATATATATATATATATATATATATATATATATATATATATATATATATATATATATATATATATATATATATATATATATATATATATATATATATATATATATTGGTTTTTAAAAACATTTAGATTAACAACATATTTTTACAACAAATTTTTGGTTTTTAAAAAAATTTAGTATTTTTGCGGATATTTAGATTAACAACGGATTTTTACGAAAAACTTGTTTGCTGACATATTTTTGTTATTATTGGATTTTTTGTTCTAATATATTAAAATTTAGGATAATTATTTTATCAGACTTACTAAAGTATTAGTAATATGTTTACCATATTTTTAAAAAAGATCCGATATAAGTCAATTGATTAGATACTTTTTATTGAAAATTTTCAAAAATTCGATATTGAGACTTACTAAATATTTAAAATATTTGTAGTTTATTCAATCTGAAGAATCATGATGTACATCACTTTCTTACTCCTTTTTTACTCTTCTAAATTTTTTTTTTGGTTTATACTTCACTTGTGGTGGTCACGTTGAGTTGTGCATGGATATGTAAGTTCATGCACTTTTATGCATCGCCCTCTAGTCAACTATACTCAAGGTCTTCTATACCCAAGGTCTTGAAATACCTCTTCAACTCTTCACATTATTCTTTTAAGTCTAGTTGTGTCATACTCTTTTCTTTAGTGACTTCATACTCTTTGATGTAATTTCTTCCAAAACAAATTAATGGATTCTAATTAGTGTTATCTTGTATTTGAGAACATGCAAGTTCACACGCACAAGGTAACAAATGTGTTATTCTAATGAAGCAACCACGTGCAACTCTGTGAAAACCAACTAGTTTTACTCTTTCTAACTCCTTTACAAATATGTTTCAAAGTGAAAAATATGAACCAACTAGTTTTTTAATTTAAGATGAGGTAAATAATGAAAAAGGCATTTTATTTTAATAAATACTAAAAATTGGGGGTGCCAAATATAAAAATAAGGGTGCCAGACAAAATTTGTCTTAAACTTTAAAATTATAGTCCAATCATGGCCCGGAGTTTTAAGACAAAATAACCTCTATTTAACAGCAATAAAGGCCCATTTGGAATCTTGGCCTTCATACATGAAAATAAAATCTCCATTTTCTTTCTCACACCCCCAATTTGTATGTGTTCAAGTTTCATACTACTAATTTTCTCAAGTAATATCCTTTTTGATTGAGATTTTAAGCGTGAGATAATAAATATATTGATTGATTTAACAACTATAAATAATGTAGGACTTGAAAAATTAATTAATTATATTTCATGAAAAATAAATTTCAAACATGTGTCTCTATAATGTATCTCTGAACACCACCTACAAATAATGTTTAAAGATGTTCGGTAGATACATTTTCAAAAATTAAAAGGAATTAAGACTTTTCATGAAAGAACAGAAAAGAGTAACCTCTAAAAATTAAAATTAATAATTCATTCATATTTTTCTAATTTTAGTTAAATAATTTTCTAACTGAAATATAAATTTGTTTTACTATATTAACTATTTTGACAGAAGACAAGTACAGAAGACACTGTTGTTACCTTGGTGGAAGTAGTAAAACCAAAAAGTGTAGAGTAAAACCGCAATCACTTCCCTTGAAAAATGGGTTTGATAAAAAACGTCATCCCCCATTCCTCCCATTCCCATTCCCATTCCCATGCGCTGACGCTCTCACTGTTTCTCCATCCAACTCTCTTCTCCAACGTTTTACACAATCATTTTTACCATGTGACGTGATAGCTTGTTTTTTGTGTCAATCCATTCTTCAATAAATCAAAATACGAAAAAAGAGAAAGGCCTGCTTTGGACTGATTGTAAATAACCTTTTCATTTTCAATGATTTACATATTCCTATGCACTCACCACTCACCACTCACCACTCTCATTGGTTATCTATGCTAACGTAATGCATGCGATGCAAGAGTATATTATATTCACTCGTTTCAATGTTTGGACTTTTTTTTAACTGGACCACTTAATCATCATAATCAAATTCACATGTCACTATATATTTTTACTACTAGTGCTGGTGCTGCTAATTTACCTTCATGAATGGTCCTAAACTTTGAGTTGGTTGAATTCATGGTGCTTAAATTTCGAATAAAACAAAAGATTTGATAAGTTTGAGATTTTGGTGATGGTTAATTACAACAGTGCAGAATCCTGCTGTTTAGTACTAGTGGTATTTATATTTAGGTTCAAAGTTTGAGAGGTTGCAGGCAAATTTGTGAATCTTTTCTGACATATTAATGCACGCTTCAGAGTTACACAAAGCGCGCGCTATGTGTGTATATGATAAAAGTATTCTATTAAAACAAATGTACTAGCAGTAGTAGTATATGGTAAAAGATCATAGGCTTTGGAATTATAAGACTTATATAATCATTTTTCAAAGCTTGATATAGGATCTTGCGACTAACTAGGAACTATTAGATTTATAAATTTTTTCACTTATAAGGTGTTTAATATTAATCTTTTAATCCAACTTGTAACTCATACTCATAGAATTTTTTTTGTTATGCTGTTGACTGCAGCTCAGTAAATGTGTGTACTGTCCTATTGATGCAATATCATGAAAACAGCAAAATCCAAAAACCACAAAATGATCACTATATGCATCATCTTTGTCAATACTATAGAATATAGTAGAATGACAAATTTAATAACAAGGTTTCTGTGTGTTTGTGTGAGAGAGAGAGCACGTGTATGCATGTATTATTGGTCTTAATTATTCATGTAATAATGGAGTAGGTTATGACATCACTATTAGAGCAGCACATGAAATCTGTGCAGGTTGTTTTTGCTTGTTAAATAAGCTGTCAGTGTTCAGAATAAATAATTAACAAGTTATAGTTAATGAATGATATGTTACACCACACCGTCAATTATTACTATAATTTGTCAAGTCCTAGTACACTCAACAGAGAAATGACAGTTAAGTTTATATGCTAAGCTACTATATAGTGCTTCTTCTCATGATTTACTACACGTAGTAGTAGTATTGTACGCAATACGTATGTAAGTGTACAAAAATCATAGTATCAAATATGCAGTGAGTGATATCATGGTTGGTGTAGGATTACTGCTCATCTTTGCCACTTCCATGATTCATTATATATGTCCACGTGCATGCAAACAGTGCTTCTTCTGTATACTTTCCTCCGTGCGTGCAGGTCTGTTCTTTCTATTTTGAGCTGCTGATCATAATTTAGGAACTAAAAGGAGCAAATTCTTGTAACAGTGTCAATGGTGTATGGTTATCTTGTGGTTATATGTTTTTACTACTCTGCATCGAACACTTTCTGCATCCTAGAAAGATAGAGAAGCATGCATGCATGACAATAGTACAATATTTATTAAGGTACTATTTGGATTTATAAATGTTTGTATAATTGAGTCTCTGTATATCTCTAACCGGAAAACTTGAGCAAAACAATAAACAATTGACACAACAATGTAGTAATTAAAACAAAGATAAGAGAAGATAAACATTAAAAAAAGTTATGTGGTTCAACCTTAAATATCTACTTGAACAACAATAAATCTATTCTGAGGGAAAATAAGATAAGACAAATACAATCAGGTTCCCTTGGTGTCACAAATTTTGGTCTGATCCTTTTTTCATTGTGTTGTCTCTATATGTAATAGAATATAGAATGAACATTTAGAACAATTGACTGCAAATACGTACTTTATTAACACATGGGTTAGTTAGAGATTCCAAATACATTTGAAACAATAATTTTTTTTTAAATACTATAAATGGGGAGACACCCTTAATTTATACTAGCTCAGTTTTATAATAAATATTTTGGTTGAGATGTACACGGTTTTTAAAAAAATAATTATATATGTTGATTTTAATGATAAAATTGATATTTTTTACTAAAATGTCTTTATTTATTATAGTTAGTGGAGTAATTGAAAAGCGTAAAAATTAATGAATAGGGATATAAAGTAGAAAAATAATAAATGTTGTATTAATATTCTAAAGAGACATTTATTTTAAGACATAAAAAAAAAAGTAAAAATGAAATATTTTTTATGAGATGGAGGTAGTAAAATATAGCAAGTAAATAATTCAATTAGAATTGAATAAAATTCCTATCTTCTTCCAAAATCATTATTTTCATCTTTCTCTCTCAAATTTATCACCTCTCATTAAATCTTTGTACAACAGAATCTCAGACTGACTTTTTTACACAAACACCCCACTTTGAAATCAAATATTCAAATATACCCCATTTTGAAAAAAAATTGCAAAAGTATCCCACATACAGTACTTACTCGTCCAATGAGTGGGAGAGTGTGTGAAGGTTTTTTGGGTCGTGCATGTGCTCGTCCAATGAGTGGACGAGCATGTGAAGGGGGTGTATTTTTTTTGTTTTGTTTTTTTTATATTTTTTATTTATTTAATAAAATATTTAATAATTTTAATATTAAAAATTATATTGTAAAATATATTAATAATTTTAATTATATTTAGTTATTTTACTTTAATTATATTACTTTTAATTTAATTTTATATTATGTTATATTAAATTAATTTAATTATATTATATTATATTATATTAATTTAATTATATATTATGTTATATTAAATTAAATTAATTATATATTATGTTATATTAAATTAATTTAATTATATATTATGTTATATTAAATAATTTAATTATATTATGTTATATTAAATTAATTTTATTATATATAATGTTATATAAAATTAATTTAATTGTATTATGTTATATTAAATGGAAAAATAATGTGAATGATATATAATTTTTCTTTATGTCATGTATTAAAAAATAATGACTGATGTTCGTACATGGAGGTGTGAAGTTTTTACAGAGTTTCGGTCATTGAGTGGCCGAGTTCAAACATAATTTTTTTTATAAATAGACGTATTGCGCATCAGCACATATCATTCGTGTCCAGTAACCCGTGATTTAAAAATGTCTGTCCGAGCTCTTGTTTTCTATGGACAAGAAAAAAAGCAGTGTTTACCTAGATCCATAGTGGAATTACAGACCGTGGTTGCAGCAATTAACACGGGGTTTCGGCAGTTGGGCGGTCGTCACATGACGGTGAGAAAAATGGAGTATCGTTGTCCGTATATAATGCTGACTAATGTTAGCCCGGAGGGTACGTACATGTATTACTTGGATCGTATAGAAAATGATGAAGATGTCCATTGCATGTTTTCAGCACATAGTGGCAAAGTTAACAGAGGAGTCATAAATCCACTTGTGTTGGTTGTTGTTGTTGGTTAGCGTGTATGTTAGCTTCCTGAGTTTTATTTTTAACTTTATGGTTGTAATTTGCTAATATTGCTGTAATTTGAAAGTTTTCTTGAATTAAAAATAAATGTGGGATCACATACAAAACTAGTGCGATAAAATTATCTATGCGGTCGGTTTGACAGGCCGGCAACATTAGGACATTTTCTATGCATATGAGTTATTTCTCTGCAAATCCCACACCTTCTCTTTTCTTTTTCAGCGTCGTCCATCTCAGTTCTAATTCTACTACTAGTTGGACGTCCCTTTTTATTTCTTTTCATGGAATCGTCGTGGCCTAGAGTAAAACCTTCATATTTTGGCCAGTTATCCTCGTGCGGTAGTCCCATGAAGCTTTCTTTGTAGACTTTGAATACGTTAAGTACTGTGAAGACCTCTAGAACGTGAATTGTTTATTCTTGTCGTATGCTAGAACATGTTGCAATCACGTGGGAGCAAGGCAAGTGAAATGCTTGAAATTTTCCACAGTCACACAAACGATTCCTCAGGTCAACGTTGAAAGTACCCGTTGGACGACCATCGTTTTGATTAATTTTTCCTGCACCATGAAACATAATCTTTCGCGATCAAATTGCAAGACATTGTGTGTGTTAGCCTTGGCCACCTCATCTGCCATTCCCTTATTGCAACCATCTGTGAAAACTTTCCATGTAGCTAGCATTTTGGTCCATTTGTGTCCCTGTTTACCAAAGAGTGAACCCATTCGATAGTATGTAGACTGGACCAAAGCAGTGATTGGAAGGTTCTGGTTGCCTTTAGTACAGAGTTTATGGCCTCTGCCAAGTTAGATGTCATATGTCCCCAACGTTGCCCTCCGTCAAATGCTCTAGCCCAGTTCTCCCTAGGAATGTTGTCTATCCAATTTGAAGCCTCAATGTTTGTTCTTCTAATTTCTCCGCGATAGTAGTTAAATGTAGCCTCCGTCAATGCGTAACCTGTAATAGAAATTGTATGAAAAACATAATAAAAGTGTGATACAAAACTTGAGATAAGTGAAATGTATTTTGTTACCCATGTTAACAAATTTTTTGCGTAGATCCTTGTCCTTAATCTCGCGCATGAAGTTCTGAGCAATGTGTCTAATGCAGTAGACATGTGAAGACGGTGGATATTGCCATCCGTCTTCGGGATTATTATATGCACTCTTTATGGATTCATGTATATCATAGATTAGGCACAAATTAGGTTGTGGTTTCACATGTAATCTCAAGTTCCTTAGAAAAAAGCTTCATGCTTCCTTTGTTTTACCTTCGACCAATGCGAATGCTATTGGGAAAATATTTGCGTTACTATCCTGTGCCACCGCCATCAATAGAGTTCCTCTGTACTTGCCATACAACCAAGTTTCGTCTACTTGCACAATGGGCTTACAGTAGGCGAATCCACGTATACACGGACGAAATGCCCAAAACAGACGATGGAATATTCATTTTCCAAAGATTTGGGAACCATCATTTGAAATTGCAGGTAGGGTTTGCAAATCTATAATGGTTCCTGGAAGGAAGGTTTTCATTATCAGTATCCACTGTGGCAGGTCGTTGTAAGATGTTCCCCAATTGCCATATAGCGACTCTATGGCCTTACACTTAGCGATCCATGCTTTCCTGTAAGATATTATGCACCTGTATTTTTCAAGAATATGGGCAATGATCACCTTCACCTTAAGTGAGGTATCTCGGTTGACAAGTTCTCTGATGCTATGGCTAACCATTTCTGAACTGAGCTTCCTATGGTCTTGTGCCATAGACGTCGTAGTGCATGTGTCAGACCTAGACAACTTACCGATCACCCATTTTGAGTTCTTTTTTCTCAAGGAAGCTCTGCACTTGAAACTGCAGTCTTGTTTCTTACACTTAATTACATATCGTTCATTGTCAGATTGATAAACCCAATAGTCAACACTGTGTGTCATGTGCCCATGTTGTAGAGCGAAGATGCAAGCTTCCTTGTTTTCAAACTCCATCCCAATCTCTATTTCTTCACCTATATGGTTTGGAATGACACTTCCAAACACAGAGGTTGTCTCATCTTGTTCGAAACATATATTTTGCATATATGCATGTGGGTTGTACAAACTTATCGGTTGTGTGCGAATCAGATGTGTAGACGCGACAACTATATCTTTATTGTCTTTGTCATCGCTGTCACCAAAAATATATTGCATTCTGACCTCCTGAAGATCGCCATCGCTTGCTTCTCCAACCTTTTCATTTGGTATGAAAGGTCGATTGTTTTGTGTTGGTTCGTCGTCGGATGTTTGGCTCATTCCATACCGGTGTGACTGTGCCTCTGGCGTCGGAAATGTTTCGACATTGTCTAGTAGTCGGACATACAACTCAATTGTAGGTAACTGACCAAACATCATGTGGCACCGAAACATTGCCTCCACGTCTTCGTCGTTCCTGATCGGCGTCATTATATAAAAAATTGTACAGTCGTCTTCATTAAGTATAGGATGACGATAAATTATCTCCTCAACGCATCATGCTAATTTTTTTCCATTCTATCTTTGAAATGGAAAAAATCAAAACTGACATGAATTTTGAAGGCGTAGGTATTTGTGTTGCTGAATGAGAATCCAACGGTGTTATTTGTTGAAGTGTAAAATATATGTTCTTCTTAATGAAATTTGGAGTTAAGATACAAATAATAGGATACACACAATTATATAAGACATGCATAAAATGAAGTGTAGAAAAATGGCCCTTTGAGCTCGCCCACTCAAAGGGCGAGCATGCTCACGTATAGGCCTTGCTCGTCCACCCATTGGACGAGCACGCTCTTGTGCTTGTGTCAATTCGTCCACTTAATGGGCGAGTGAGTGATGCTTGCTGAAAATAATTGTCTTGCATGCATGAGACATGGTGTAAGACCTATTCTTTTTAGCTTTGCATGCATGCCAATATGTAAGACCTAATATATATTACCAAGGTCATGCAATTGTCCCTTCATGCAGTCACATTTAAACAACCAAATGTAAAATATTAATCTATAAATTTGGATTTACCACAAGAAAGTTTCTACACACAATTTTATTTCAAACACAAAGCATTATAACTTCAACAAACTCTCTTGCATTTCTTGAAAATTCCTGATACTCAGTCAAAATGGCATTGTTTTGGATGGGCGATTAACACCATGGAACATAAAAAAATATTCAAGCTAGTGTAAGTTTTTCTATATTCGAGTGCATTCAAAAATAATGCTCATAATTGCTTGGTTAAATATAAAAAATAATGATTACAATTTGTTGCAGAGTAATGCAAGGTTTAGAGTGCATTCTCATGCTCCCATTCAAGCGAGTGCGAGAATAATGGAGTATCTAGAAATAGCAGGTTTTGCTCATATATAAAAAATAAATAGTCTCAAAATCGACTCAAGCTTAGTTGTGGCTCTGTTGGAGAAATGGAGACCGGAAACACACACTTTTCACTTTTCAACAGGTGAATGCATAATAACGCTTGAAGATGCGAATATGTTACTTGGTCTCCGAGTTGATGGAAAAGCTATCAACGGTCCTACCGAAGTAACAAATGATGTTTACATGGAAAGCTTGGGGGTGGAACCTACAGAAGCGGATAAAAACAAAGGTTCTGTTAGGATCACCTGGCTAGAAAATTTATATGAAATCTTAAAAAAATAACTCTGCCCCCACACAACAAGAAATTGTGTTACAAGCTAAAGTTTATATTTTACTTGTAATCGCCACTATTTTATTTCTCGACAAGAGTCAAAATCTATTGCATTCTTCCTGGATTCCTTTCGTAGGGGATCTTGAAAAATGCGGCACCTATAGTTGGGGTTCTACATGTCTTGCAAAACTGTATAGGGAAATGTGCAAGGCAGCAGTAAAGGATGTTAGGAGCATGAGTGGTTGTGTTCTTCTACTGACTTCTTGGGCATTCACACATATATCATTGTTTGCTCCTGTTAGTATAATGCAACCTTCGTATCCATACACACAAAGGTATTTCTATATTAAAACACCCATATATATATATATATATATATATATATATATATATATATATATATATATATATATATATATATATATATATATATATATATATATATATATATATATATATATATATATATATATATATATATATATATATATATATATATATATATATATATATATATATATATATATATATATATATATATATATATATATATATATATATATATATATATATATATATATATATATATATATATATATATATATATATATATATATATATATATATATATATATATATATATATATATATATATATATATATATATATATATATATATATATATATATATATATATATATATATATATATATATATATATATATATATATATATATATATATATATATATATATATATATATATATATATATATATTTGTTATTCAACTATGCCTAACAATATTATATTTTTTTTGTTTATGCAAGATGGGCGCAAAGACGAATGAATTATGAGGCTAATCCTCGTTTTCATCTACAAGGATATTGAAACGCATTGAACCATTTGTAAGAAAAAGATGTAAGTTTGAAACCATAGAACATAGTTGCCGGTTATACTCCTTAATGGTATCATAACTTTCTTTTTTATGTGGCAGTTTATATGGAGGTCGTACATTCAATATCTGGTGCCCAATCTTAGAGATAGCCAAATCTGGAGTGCTACAACTTTTCTTATTTGTTTCTATACCGTTGAAATGCATCAAACGGATAGGGTAAAACTACAGTTTAGATTTGAACAACAAATCCATTCCCCGCCAAGGTGTCTAAGGGAACACCATGCAATGACAATGAGAAAAGCCGAAAAAGTTCATTGGCGAGAGTTAAACAAGGAGGAGGTGAGAGAATGGAAACATAGAAGACATGTGATTTTGCAGGGGGACGCTGTATTTGGTGAAAGCAAGCCAAGCCAAGAGTATTTAACTTGGTTTCATGCCATTCCTTATGTGCATATAGCTCAAGACCAATTTTTAACCGACCCACGCATGCAAGGATCATCATCAACACAACCAACTGCCGCATCAGTGCATCAGGATGTGCCACTAACCTACACATCTCAATTTGGAGGGCACGCATCTTCGCCAGCTCAACATACATACCGACAACAAACTCCCTATAATCCACTACCTCAACAAAACTATAACTATAACTACAACTACAACCAACAATATCAACCCCAACCCTACCTCCGACCACCCATACAATTCACTCCAGTCCCACCGCCCAACTTTGATCATACAAACCCTCATTTCCAATATCAAACCTTCAATACTTCATTCTCTCAACCCACCTCCACCTTGACGCCTGACGACATCTACTACCCAACCCTCCAATAAACCCAAACTGAAACCTACCCACAACCACCGCAACCATCACAATCATTCCAAAAACTTTTGCTTACAGAGGAGCAACTGATGCAAATGCCAGATTTTAACATTGATGATATTCTTACTGAGCAACCAGGACCCTCTTCAAGGCAGGCAGACCCCCCTACAACATATCACAATGAAGACATGTCTTCCGACTCATCTCAATCACCTACAAATGCAAATGAGCATTTGGGCAGGAGATATTGACAGAGAAGGACCACTAGGTGTGGAACTAGGGGCCATTTTTGATCAAATGTATATGTAACACGTATTATTATTTAATATATTTTATTGTTGTATTTAATTAATACAACAATTTTTTATTTATTATTATGGTATATTTTTATTTTTAATTTTTAATTATTATATTAAAACATCATAAAATATTTTAATCTTATAATGTAATTTTAATTAGCATTTATTTACTAAATTAATATAGTATAATATTTTTTATTATTATAATATATTATTAATTAATGTTTTATAATTAAAATTATTAATATATTTTATAATATAATTTTTAATATTAAAATTATTAAATATTTCACTAAATAAATATAAAAAAATAATAATAAAAAAAAGCACCCCCTACACATGCTCGTCCACCCGAGCACATGCACGACCCAAAACTCCTACAAACACTCGTCCACCCATTGAACGAGCACATGCACGACCCAAAACTCCTACAAACACTCGTCCACCCATTGGACGAGCCTGTACTACATGTGGGGCACTTCTGTCATTTTTTTTCAAAGTGGGGTATATTGGTATTTTTTTTATTTCAGAATGGGGCATTTGTGTAAAATAGTTACAGAATCATCTTGCAATCTAGGTATAGTTGAATTACTCAAATGAAGAGTGAAGAAAGAGAGACGTGTGATGAATTAGAAAAATTGATTATCGTTTAATCAAGATTTATTCGAATTATATCTATAATTATGGTTTAATTCCAACATCTGATATCTAGAACACTAACTACGGTTCTTGGGAAGCATAAAACAATGATTTCTAGTCCAAAACGGGAACTTTAGAACAAATCTTTCAATCTAAAATGGTAAGAATTATGAGCATTGTTGTTAGCAGATGAATTTTGTTTTATGTTATCAATATATTTAGGATCTTGTGAAGAATGGAGTGACACAAATTGGAGAAGATGCTACGGATGAACAAAAGGATATACATAAAGATTTGAAGAAGAAAGATTCATTATTACGGAAAACACATATAATGACAGTTGTGAAACATATATAATGACAGTTTCACGTCCGTTGTTAAGTAGCGTGTGATTGTATGTATGGTGGTTTCCACAACGGACGTGTGATTGTGGTTATAACTTAAGGAGTGCGCTACCTATCACAATAGTTATATTACACAACCATTATGATATATATTTAGGTCATAGGCTCGAAACTCAACCACAACAACAATTTATTTGAAATATAACTAACATTTTAACATGGTTACAGAAGATAACTGTTGTGAAAAATATCTTGAGTTTATTATAAAATATGTAGATTGTTTGTTTTTCCTTACACCTCACTAAACATATACAATCATTAATATTGAGGTAGAAGATAATAATTTGAAAAATTAATTTAAAAAATTAAATTATTCTTGAAAAACAACTTAAACAAACCATTGTTTTCAAATTGCATTCATACCGTAATTTGTCTCTTTCTTCTTAACATGTAGTATTTGATTCAATGTCCCAAATTCTTCAAAAGCAAGACTTCATTCCTAATTTATTTTGCAAAATATAAATATGTTGACTAATTATGAATCATCATCATCGTTATCATCATCATTATTTTAATTAATGATGAAGATTATTAAGATGACAACAATGAAGATGATTCAATTTCTCAACACATTTGATATTTTGCAATATAAATTAATAGAGAACGAATCGTTGCTTTGAAGAATTTGGGACAATAAACCAAGTTCTACGTGTTAAAGAGCGATATAGATGAATTACGAGATGGATGCAATTCGAAAAACATGTTTGATCTAAGTTGCATTTCAAATATAACTTAATTTTTAGATTATTATTTACTAAATCACTTTAATTGAATGCATGCTTAATGAAGAGTTAGTGAAACAAACAATCTACACTCATTATAGTAAACTTAATAATAAAATGCATTAACAAAACATTAACAACATACCTTTAATTGAAAAGATTCGTGAAATAATTTGAAGTTGATCTACTTTGTGTTGCCATGAAGAAAAATACAAGGCAGGTGAAGCTTCAAAAATTTATTCATACTTGTTTTGTTTCTCCATAGAAAAACAAACCATTTATGAACCACATCCATAGTATGAGTTCTTTTAAACCAGATTTCAAAAAATAAACAGTTTTCAGAATGTTAACCTGTTTTGAAAACATAAATTAACATTAATATTGTAACAAAACAAACAACAACAACCAACAATACATTGTTACCCAAAAAGAAAGTAAATCATGCCACAACAAAAAGGAGCATGTTAACATAAATAAGCAGTACACAGTAACATAACAAACAACAATCACAACATAGTTAGCATTAACACTGTAACATAACAAGCAACAACAACCAGCAGCACATTGTTAACCCAAAAAGGAAGTAAATCATGCCATAACAAAAAGCAACATGTTAACATAAACTAGCACTACATTGTAACATAACAAGCAACAACAACTACAATATACAAAAACTTGTTAATAACAACAAATCATGTAAAACATAACAAGGTCTTCAATATTCATGCATAGTTAAATTCGTGCAATTCTCAAGGTCTTCATCTGATTCGAAATCAATTACATCCATATTCAACAGGTCATTCATAATAGCTTCTACCTTTTTCATTTTTTTCAGGGCTAAGAATCTTTAAATGAATCTTCTTACAGCCCGTTCCATCAGACGATTCAACAACAGTAATGTGATCCATAATAGATTCAACTCCCTTGGATTTGTTCAACCATAATTCCACCATATCAATAACCTCCTTTATAACCTGAATGTCGTAGATAAGTTTTTTGCTCCCACTATTCATGTTAAGAGAAGGATCTAAAATTGGAACAAGAAAAGAAACCCTTTTTTCAAAATAACATATAACAACAACAATAACAACAATATACAACAAAAAAACTATAAACTCTCAAACAAAAAGAAAATCATGTGAAACATAAAAACAACATACACAAAAAAGAAAGAACATGGAAGAAGAAGAATATCATTATGCATAAAGCGAGAGCTAATTACGAAGGAGAGGAGAGAAAATATGTGCTAGGGTTTTATTGTGATAAATGTGACGATATTGTAAGAAGTGATGATAGGTATTAAAAAATATGAGTAAATAATTTCACCACAGTTATATTAAAAAATCGTGATGATAGGTATTCTAATTTTAATTTATAAATTATAATTCTAAGGATAACATGAATTGTAACGAAAAAGTAGAAAATTGTTGGAGCTGGGATTCGAACCATGTCACTCCATAAATCTATAATCACAGTTTATTAGTTTGACCGTAGTGCAGTGTATTTTCGTAAATATAAATAAACAATGCACGTCCAAAAAATGAGGTATACCATAATTAATAGTCAGACCATTGTAGTTTAGTGTGACAAAATGTCTAATTTGTAGTAGTGGTTATAAAGCTCTCTTTATAATTCTTTATGCGTTGATCCAGACAACTTTGAAAAAGTTGGTGCATAGACTTAACAAAGGAAGCATGGGACACATCCTAGAGAGATTGTTTTGAGGTGTTGATAAAGTGAAAGAGGTGAGGTTACACATTTAGAAAATAACATATGAATTGCTTCAGATGGAAGAAAGTGAAAGCGTAATTGATTTCTTCACTAGAGTAACAAGACTAGTGAATTAAATCAAGATGTGTGGAGAAGTGTTGACATCAAGATTAGTAGTTTCAAAGATCTTGAGGTCATTGACTTTAAAATTCGATCATGTTGTTGTAGCCATTGAGAAATTGAAGGACTTGTCAAGCATTTCAAAAGAAGAGCTCCAAGGGATGCTTGAATCTCATGAACAAAGAATGACTGAAAGATCAACAATCAAGACAAATAATGATATAGGTCTGCAGAAGCATTCAACGAAATAAAATAAAACAAAGGAAAATGGAATGGTAGCAAAAGTAGATAAGGCTACAAAAATTTGAATGGTAGAGGAAACCAACAAGAAGATAGCTCATCAAATTTGAGTTAATCTTCAAACCAAAGCAGTCACGGGATGGTGCTATAGGTAGAGGAAGAGGCAATGGAAGAAAACCTGATAAAAGTTATATTCAGTGTTACAGTTGTCATAAGTATGCACATTATGCAAGTCAATGTCGAGGAGGCAAGAAATAAAAACAAGAGAGTGATGAAAGACTTGCATAACACGAAGAATGAGAGATGTTGTTGATGGTCACAATGAAATATGAAGAAAGATTCAATGACCAATGGTATTTGGACTCAAGTTACTCATCACACATGGCTGGAAGAAAATATTAGTTTTTCAACATAAGTCCCATGATGAAGAACATGGTAAAATTTTCAAATGATAATACCCTCGTTGAAGGTATTGGTGATGTTCTGATCATGAGGAAAGATGGAAAAAGGTTAGTAATTTCCAATGTATTGTACATACCAGGCATGAAAAGCAATTTGCTAAGTATAGGGCAACTGATCGAGAAGAATTACAAAGTATTGATCAAAGATAAAGTGATGAGAGTTCTCGACTCAAGTGGTAGATTAATCTTGAAAGAATCTATGTCTCAAAACATAACCTTCAATATTGAACTTAACATGAGGGAACAGAAGTGTTTGGCAACTGTAGCTAGCAGAGATGACTAACTATGGAAATAAAAACTTGGCCATCTCAACTTCAAAGACATCATAAATCTGAAGAGAAGAAACACGGTTTCAGGATTACCAAAATTGAAGTTCCAAATGAAGTGTGTGAAGAATGTGTTAAAGTAAGGCAACACAAGAATAACTTCAGCAAAGATGAAGCAAGCAAGTAAAAGGCAATTCTTGAAGTCATATATTCAGATGCGCGTGGTCCTATCAAAGTGGATTCGATTGGAGGTAACAGATACTTTGTCACATTCATAGATGATTATTGTAAAAAAACTATGGACATACCTAATCAATAATAAAAATGATATGCTTGAGGTGTTCACACTGTTTAAATATATGATGGACAGATAAAGTGGCTGAAAGCTCAAGACCCTTAGAACTGATGGTGTTGGAGAGTATGTTTCCAACAATTTTCCTATTTTATGTGAGAAACAAGGGATTGTGAGGTGGTTCCACCCTACAGTCCACAGAAAAATGGAACTTCATTGAGGAAGAATAGAACCATCATGAACATGGTGAGGAGTATTCTAAGAAGCAAACACTTATCTAATAAGTTATGGGGTGAGGCTTTGTTGACTTCAACATACATCTTAAAAACATGTTCGACTAAGAAGCTATAAGGAATCATACTAGAAGAATGTTGGTATGGTGTCAATCCTAGATTAAGTCATCTAATGATGTTTGGATCCATAGCATATAAACATGAGCCTGATCAGTTAAGAAGAAAACTTGATGACAAGTCAAGCCAAATGATACTGATAGGATATTACTCAACTGATGGATACAAACTATTCGACCCAATGAAGAAGCAAGTTATGATCAACAAGAATGTGATCATGTATGAGCTAAAGGAGTGGGATTGGAAAGACAATGTCAAGAAGGATTTAGTGAGAATCTTATGTTATGAACTAGCTAGTGAAGTTGACAGAGAAGTTCGACAAGAAGAAGTCAGAGGTCAAACAGGCACAGGCATACCTCAAAGAACAAGAAGCCTTCCTGCAAGGTTGCAAGAATGTGTGATTACATTAGTGATGTGGTCGATGATGAAGGTGAATTTGTTACTATGCTTTCTATGCAGATAGGGGTGGAAATAGGTCAGGTCGACTAACAGGGGCCTATGACCTAGCCGACATAGGATCAGGCTAGTCCAAGCTTTTTTTAAAAGAAAAAATATTTAGGTTTTTTTACAAGCCTATTTAGTTGAAAATTCCAGTCCTCGGGCTATTAAAAAAGTCTGTTAAGCTTATAAGGCCGACCTATTTAAATAAATATAAATACTTTTTATTATCATTATGTTATGTTTTGTACTTTGAATTAAAATACATAAATAAAACCTGGTTATCTTGGAGAACATATGAAAATAAGATGAAAACGCCTTATGAACAATGTCATGAGTTGTTTTCATAAGTTCTCTTAAACAAATAGTCTCGCAAAACATATGCTAATAGGTAAATTAAAATAAGTCAATGCAAACAAATTTTAGTCTCATTGGTCTTTTAGTTTGTTATTTTATTTAAACATTAATTAATTGCTTATTTACATATGTCTAAAATAAATAGGCTTTAATGTAGGCTAACAGGAAAACCAAACCTTTGAAAAGGTCAGGCTCATGCTAAAAATAAGCCTATGATAGGCTAAAGGCCATGCTTAGGCTTTAAATTTTTGGCAGGTCAAACTTAGGCTTGGCAAAGCATAGCTCGGGCCATCCTATTTCCACCTCTATATGCAGACACATATCCAATCAATGTAATTAAGGCATTGAATGACTCAAAGTGAATGCAAGCAATGAATGAGGAGCTCAAGTCCATAGAAGCTAACAATACATGGTCACTAGTCGAATTGCCACTAGGCAAGAAGGAAATTGATGTGAATTAGGTTTGTGAAGTGAAATTGAATCCAAAAGGAAAGGTGACTAAACACAAGGCAAGACTTTTAGCCAAAGGATTTCTTCAGTGAGAAGGAGTCGACTTTGATGAAGTCTTTTCACTAGTTACTAGGATCTAAACAATCAGATTAGTTATTGGCCTAGCAAACATGAAAAATGGTATATAAGTTAGATGGATGTGAAATGTGCGCTCCTAAATAACCCTATAGATGAAGAGGTATATGTAGCATAAATAGATGGTTTTGTGAAGCAAGGCCAAGAAAGCAAGGTATATAGGCTTCATAAAGCCCTATATACACTCAAGGAAGCTCCAAAAGCTTAGAATAAGAAGATAGATAGTTTCCTAAGAGAGAAGGAATTTGTAAATTCCACAACTGAGCATGGAGTATATGTTAAGGAAAGCAAGAGTGAACTGCTTATACTATATCTCTATGTTGATGACATGTTTATAACATGTAGCTACAAGAAGGAAAGCAAGGAGTTTGGAATGTTTGACCTGGTCAACATTTCAAGGCCTGATGATGCATCAAAGATGATATGTAAGTGAGATACTCAAAAGATTTAAGATGGAGGAATGTAATACAACTTTGACACCAACTGAAACAAGATAGAAGCTGACAAAGTACTTAGATGAAGATGAAGTCGATCCAATTTAATATAGAAGAATCATTGGATCATTAAGATGCTTTTCCCCATGGGGCCAGATCTAGCATGCAATGTAGGTATAGTGAGTAGATTCATACAGAAGCCAAAGGTAACACACCTTACAACCATAAAGAGGATACTAAGGTATCTCAAAGAAACTCTCGACTATGAAATTTTCTTTCCTACTGCAGATGAAGGAAAAGAATGCAAACAAGTGGGTTATAGTGGCTCGAGTTAGTGTGGGGATGTTAACGATAGAAAATCCACAGCTAGTTTATGTGTTTATACTAAGTGGTGCACCAATTTCTTGGAACTCAAGAAAGGAACGAATAGTAGTGCTACCATCATGTGAGGCTAAGTAAATAGTTGCCTCTCTATGTGCATGTCAAGAAACATGGATGGTGAATTTGGTTAAAGTAATTACAAGGAAGAATCATGGAGCAATGACCATGAAAATCGACAGCACGTCTGCTATTAATCTAGCAAAGAACCTGAGAGCACATGGAATAATAAAACACATTGAAATAAGGTTTCATTATCTTCAAGAGTAAGTAGCAAATGGGAAGCTGAACTTGCAAAGGGATGAGCAAAATTCTGTTTTGACGTTTTTTAGGGTTTTATGGTTTTTTAATGATGTTTATGAGTTTAATTGGTGTTTAGATAAGATTTTATGGCAAGATAGTTGTGATTTGGGTTGTGGGTATGTGGTTTGGTGAAGGTTTTATAATGGTGGTTAGTTTTCTCTTGGTTTGGAGGTTTGAAGAAGATGAAATTTTGAGTGAAGAGAGAGAGAGAGAGAGAGAGAGAGAGAGAGAGAGAGAGAGAGAGAGAGAGAGAGAGAGAATAGTTTGTATGAAGATAAAAAGGTGATTTTTCATGGCTTTTGGTTGGTTGTAAGTGGGGAACACCATTAGTTGGTGGTTTTGAAGGTGGAAAGGTGTGCCCTTTGAAAATTTACATGTGTAATGGGGCATTACAGCCCACCCGTAAATTTCCCATGCATGGTAATTCTTGGTTGGACAAGGATTATGGGTGTAAACGTCCCTTACAACCCACCCATTGATCCCACTGTAAGTTTTTATTTTTCTCAAAATGAGCAAAAAATTACGAGCGTAAGGGTCCCTTACGGCCCACCCGTAATTTTCCTAGACTTGGGTGTTTTTTGGCTGCGTAAAGTTTACGCGCATAAGGCTTCCTTACGAGCAACTCATAATTGTTACTAGATTTTGTGAAAAATATTGGTTTTGGGGTGTTTTTGCAATGGACTTTTATTTAATCTTTCTATATTTTCTCATCTCTTTCAATATTGGTTCACAAAAATCTTCTTAGAACCCATTTTACTCCACTTTGACGAATCTTTTTATTTTCCTACAAAACAAAACAAAAGAAATTATTAAACAAAAAATAATGGGTTTCCTCCTAAGCAACACTTTGTTTAAAGTCATTCATCTTGACTTTTCTTGAGTGTAACTCTCAAGGGGGTTCCTTTAGATTCAAACATTCCATTTGTTCAACTACATTTCTGATGATGTAGTGTTTAAGAGGTTGTCCATTTACCGTAAATTGTCTGATAGATTTGATCCACGTTTCAACAGCTCTAGACATCAATACCCTGTTTATCTGAAATGGGCCTGATTATCTTGAAAAGAGATTTCTAAGGATAAACTTCAATCTGGAATTGAAAAGAAAGACAGGTTATCTTCACTACAACAAATAACGCTTTTAATGACGAAACTTTCACATCGAACAATATAAAGCAGTTTTTTTGTTTTATATGGAACCAAAAAGGCGTCTTTAATTTTTATAGATTTTACGCCGGATATGTTACCTCAGTTTTCACGAAAACTGAGATAATAATCTTTAATTTTTTAATTCTTTTTGGAACCAAAAAGTCGCCTTTATTTTTTAAAGTCTTACATTGGATATGTTACCTCGGTTTTCAGTATAATCGTGATAAAAATTCTTTATATTTTTTATTCACTCAGTGTCTACCTCATTCACTTCTCGAGCCCTAACGAAATACCACTTCTTCTCTAGCCAACGAAAAAACACTTATTCTCTAAGGAGCTCTAGCGAACGAAAAAACTCTCTCACCATTATTCTCCGATATGTTATTTATTGTTATTGTTGTTCTTATTGTTGCTTTGGTCCATTATTTTATTCTTGTTATTCTCCATTTTTGTTGTTCTTCTTGTTGTTATTGTTGTTGTTATTATATATTATTTTTATTGGCTGCGTACTATTTTTATTTTTTTCTAGAAGCTTTATGTGATTATGGATCGTATTTGGATGAAAGCCAATAGATTAAGTGTAGAGTATGAGAATTGATTGAAATAATTTCTTGATTTCACTGGAAAGAAACCTTCTTGACAATAATGGGGTTTTTTGGTGTCCTTGTAAAAACTGCTTTAATATGAAAAAAAATCATATGGATGTTATATTCAATTATTGTGGTTGTGATGGAATTATTCAAAATTATACGAAATGGGTATGGCATGGTGAAGCAGAAAAAAAAAGAGACCTCTGTCACATACAGTTGAAAATGATGAAGTTATGAATGATACTCTAGAATACATCATTTGTGATATTGGAGTTGATGCTTTCAAGAAGACATCATTGGTAGATACTTTGCGAAGATACATGGAAGATTCGTTGTATCAGGGATGTAAAAATTTTACAAGATTGTCAACTGTGTTCAGATCATTTAATCTTAAGGCAAAAGGTGGGTGGACGAATACAAGTTTCACTAAATTGCTTGAATTGTTGAAAAAAATGATTTTTTGAAGGTAACACGCTGTTGAAACATATTTATGAGGCCATGAAGATATTGTGTCCAATGGGTTTGGGCTATGTCAAAATACATGCATGTCGTAATGATTATATAGGAAAGACTTTGAAAACATGAAAGAGTGCCTGAGGTGCGGGGGGTCACACTACAAGAAGAAAGACAATAGTGTTGATGACAATGGTGATGTAACTAACAAGGGTGTTCCTTCCAAGGTGATATGGTACCTACCGATAATTCCATTGTTCAAGATATTTTTTTGCTAATGTTAGTTACATAAAGAACACTAGATGGCATGCAGATGAAAGAGTGTGTGATGGAAAAATTTTCATGTAGCTGATTCTGTTTGACGATGGCAATGATCTAGAAGGGGGGTTGAATATATAACAAATTTATTACAAGAGTCGGTGCTTAAAAATATGGTTTTAATAAATTTGTGTTGAAGCGGTCGAGGAACCAAGTCATCTAAATGAACCATTACAGAAAAGATCAGATATGTGATAAGTCAAATGGAACAATGATTCTAATGAGACACTGAATCAATAGCTTGATGATTAATCAATACGAATAATAACACTTTAGAGTGTCCAATTTCCAATGACTTTCAAAATGTAAAGTTAATTTGACAGTAAAGCAAATAGTTTGTGTGCGATCAATTCGTTAAGCACTTGGTGTGCAAAACATCCCAAGTGTTGTTTCCTATGTAATGTGAGTGCAGAACATTTTCAATTACAATCCAAGTGATTGCAATGAGTTTTCAAATCAGATTTTCAGCACTACACTACAACATAATTTTATTGATCAATTGATATTTCACAAACGTTAACAATTCAATGTAAAGAGATAGAGAAAGAGAGACAACACCTGATTTGTTTAGGCAGTTCCCCTTTCGTCCTTGCTTAGGGTGCCTCTGCCCCCAATTCTAAAACTAGAATTGAGATATGTATTATCTTGCTGCAAAAGTTTATACAAGAGAATCAATAGACACAGCACACTCAAACCTAGTTATTGATGTTGATACTATGTCTTCTCTAGCCTTGATTCAAGATGAATCAAGTGCCTCAAACGTGTTGAACAAACCTCCGGTTATCACTACTTGTCTAAACAACCCCACCGGTCTTCAAACCTTTCACTCGGCTGATTTCGATCACACACCGTTTGAACCCAAATATTCCTTGCATAATCCTCTTGTTAACTCTACTTGATTGAACAAACCATCCGTTCTTCAACCCCCTCACTCGGCTGAATCTGTGAAGACAATATTTGTGCACCCCCCCCCCCCCCCCCCAAATATTCAAGATCTTTGAGGACAAAATCCTAACGGTTTTATTCAAGAAAAATCCACCAAAATCTTAACCCAAAATGAGAAACACAATCCTACGATCGGACGTTATCACCTCAATGATGCAAAAGATCAACAAAAATTATTATAAGTAGTTGTTGAGAAAATGCAAGAATGAGGATGAAGATGATGAGAATATTTGGTGTATATCTTTCACTTTTCTTGTTGTATATATCAAAATGATGAGACGAAATGAATATATATGATGCTATAGACAATAAACTAACATAACAACAATTTGGCACAAGACAGATCAGAAAAAATAACATGTTTTTAGCGAGCGGTCGACCTAAGCTTGCAGAGGGGTCGACCTGAGCACACCCGAGAGCAAAATTATGCAAAAATTGAAGTTGTGCATCGACCGAAACAGGGTCCATGCATCGATGCAAACTTGCCCAAAATAGACAAACACAAACACAAACAGTATAAGTTGACCAGAAGGTCGACGCGAGCACTTCTGAGAGCAAAATATTGAAATCAACTTATATGAGTCGACCTAAGCAGGGCTTTGAGTTGACTTAAACACTCTAAACTTCCAAAATTTACTTTTTGCTCATAGTTTCGTCTACGTAAGCTATATTTATGCATACCTAAGACTCCTAACATGATCAAGTACACACAAAACATATATGAGATGCTTCTATATGTATTGACACGTGATTTTGAAATATTTTGTACATTAGTAAGGTATGGATGCAAGCTAAGACTCGATGATATCGTCCAAATTACAAGGTATGAGCTAGACACGTTTTGACATCATTAAAATAAGGATTGAGGCACATTTCCCTCACATACGTCATGGCCAGTTCTTCTCATGATTTACAACCTATCTCTATGGTTGTGCATGAAGGGCAAGTAGATAATGCTATCTATGATGATTTTGGGTCCAAAACAATTAGGCAATGACATTGATGTTTATTTAACGCCATTTATTAGAGATTTAAGACTTTTGTGGGAGAAAAGTGTTGATGTTGATGATGTGTAGACAAGTGATAACTTTAAGTTGTGTGCCATGTTGTTTTGCATAATCATTAACTTTCTTGCATATGATAATTTGTTTGGATACAACATCGAGTGGACATAAATTGTGTCCTATATGTGAAGTTGATACATGTCACCGCCAATTACAAAATGGAAAAAGACAATTTATCTTAGGCATCAAAAATTTCTAAGATCTAATCATCCATATCGTAGATTGCGGAAGGCTTTTAATAGGAATCATGAGTTTGATATTGTTCCAAAGCCCTTAGATGGGAAGGAAGTTTATAGAAAACAATAACACATTAAGGTTATCTTTGGAAAGAAACAAAAAAAGCCAGTGGAGAAAATATTTGGAAAAAGTGGTCAGTATTCTTTGATCTTTCATACTGGTCTAGTCTTGATGTAAGACATTGCCTTGATGTGATGCATTTGGCTCAAACCAAATTTTCGGGCCACCAATTAGGCTGATAAAATTCATAACCAATGTTCCCTGTCTCGATTCGAAATAACAACATGGTAGGAGTCAGGAACGCCCGCCATATTAAACTCAACATGGCTACTGTCTTTGGAGAAGCACCAAGGAAAGGATTTCTGAACCATGACGGACCAAACCGTCGGTGCACGAAAGGGGCCATGCCGGGAACAAAGATGTTTTCTTCAGCAAACATAGTGAGATACTTCATAAAAAAGGTTTTGTTGGGGGTCTCCTGCGTGGTCATCAAGGCGAGTCGAACACCTTCGACTGGACAGCCGTCATTGAGACGTTGCATGGTCGCAGACACGAGATAACCCATTTGATGCTCAAAAGTGGCACTGAGCCAATGCTGTAATAACCATATGGGCCCTGAGACGTTCAAGGATTTTACAGTTTCATGGAGAAGTTTTCTTCTCAAGGTCGACAGACCAAGAGAATGGTAGAGGGAAGACAACAGTAGCTTACCCAAAGAGACCTGTTGACCCTCATGTATCTGGATCACCAGGCTGATATAACTTTTGGCTATCTGTAGAGAGCTAGGATAGAAGAGGTAGTAAGATAGCCATAGATTTAGGAAGGCTACGTGCTCTTCATCTGACATGTCAGCATTACCTTTATCATGTTGATCCTCTATGTAGTTTTGGAAGCCAGCCCAGTCGAAGTTGAAGGCAGCATCTGTGTCCAGAGTTGGATCGAATGTCTCACCCAGAGGGGAGAGACCTGTAATGGCTTCCACGTCAAAGAGAGTCTGTGTCAACATGCCACAAGGGAAGTGGAACATGTTGGTCGAACCTTCCCAGAAGAACATTGCAGCCAACAGAAGACAAAGGTTGACCCTGTGTGCGTTCTTGGAAAGCTGGACGGTGTCGAAGATGCCAGCCGTCTTCCATTGGTCTTGGCGTTTGTTCTAGACTTTTTTTAACTAGGAAATGTAATCCTTGTTGCCTGGGGTAGGCATCGACCGGAAGACACAGGCCTTGGACGCCATGAATTTTAGGTCGAGAGTACCCCCTTTCTGGAAAGATGGGGGGATGATGGCCAAAAAACAAAGAAAGAATGCATGTAGCTCCTCGTGGCTGGGCTTGTTAGTAGGATAAGGTCTATGGGAAGCATGTAACTTTCCAACAATAGTGAAAGGGATGACCATCTGGCGTTGCCATGCAGCCACCACTGCTTCATCAGCCGACGTTGGATTTGGGAGGGACCTGAGAGAGTCAACCTCAGAAAGAACAAATGTTATAGGGTTGTTATTGGTGGTGTAAGTGTTGGAAATAGTGGAAGAAGCCATTAGAGAGGGAGTTGGAGAACTTTAAAGACAAGGATTTTCAGAGAAATGGAAATGAGAGAAGAGTGGGAAAAGAGAAACAAACGGTGAAATAAGTTATTTATAGGCAATGTTGTGTACAGTTGGAAAGGCAAAACGTTTCTGATTCTGAAAGTTAGTGGGGGTGGCTTAAAGACCCGTGATGTTGGGATGTGACCAACATGATTAGCTTTGTCTTAGAAATCGTGGTGCAGAAAGGCGCCATCATCACTTCAGACTATGGGTGACGCGTGGCTGAATCGACAAAAAAACAATGATGGTTTTTTACTGTGTCGTAACCCAAACACGTTCGAAATTCCATAGGACCAAAATGCACAGTTTCTTGGTCGACAGAGTATTCTGTCGAAACTGGGTTTTGAGGGGGCATCTTATTGACTGGAAGTTTCGACTAAAGAGAGGTGACACAAAGACTGGTTGGCGGGTCGGCAGGCTAGGAAAGATGGTGAAGAAAATGAGGAGAGTCGACGTCGGCAAAAGAGGGTTGTTAGGTCGATTCAAGCAGTGTCGGTCGACAGGGTCGACTGACGAACAGTGAAGCCAATGTAAGGAGGAAAAATATTCAAGCGGAAAACAAATTTGATATCTGAGAATGTGGGAGGTTACAAAAGTGGTGGGCGAACACGTGGCACCATCAACTTCAACATGGCAGTTATTTTATTTCCCTATTTAAGGCAATTCCTACTTTCATTTTAGGAGGCGCGTTTTTGTAACATTGTAAGAAAAATACTCCGAATACCAAAGCGTTAAGAGAAAAGAGTTTTTCATTTCTACAAAATGTATGATCGCGTCCATTTTTCCTTTTAATAAGAAATTTACATCATTAACTTTATAGTGTATTATCTTGTTATTTTTTTGCTCTTTTTGTTTACGTATTCATCCTTATTTAAATTTTAGTCTTTGCTAGAAGTAATCTTCAGCCAATTCCAAACAACACCATTCCACCATTTTCCCATACATTATAAACCAAGCATTCTGGGACTTGTTTGGCCGGTCCCACAAGTAAACCTGCGTTAAGAGGTCAGAGGTTGTTTGCACGAAAACTGCCCGCGAACAGTTTGATATTGTTATGCCTATGTTGATTTGAATCCTTTGTTTGATATTTGTATATCCATGTTGATTTTAATCCTTGTTTGATATTGTTATATCCGTGTTGATTTGAGTCTTTTATTTGATATTTTTATATCCATGTTGATTTGAATCCTTTTTTTAATATTGTTATATCCATGTTGATTTGAACCCTTTGTTAGATATTGTTATATCCATGATTCACATGTTGACTTGAACCTTTGTTTGATATTATTATATCTGTGACATGATTCATATGTTGATAGTGTTTCCATGACCATGATATTGTTATATCCTTCATGATGTTGTTGTTAATGTTGTAACATTCTTTTACCATGCTCATATGTTGTTACTTATGTGCTTATGTTGTATGCTAACATGTTTTTATTATGAACATGTTATGATATTCCATACTTGTGTTGTTAATTTGGTCTTGCTAGAACCATGTCTCATGTATGCTTTGAATATGTATAATCCACGCTTGTGTGTTCATCCTTAGGTTGTTACCATCTTTATTTGTGACTTTGTTAAGTCTTGTCTTAGATGTTGTTATATCTACCTTCATGTATTGGTTGTTACCATGTTCATTTTAATTTTATCATATCTCGTTGCATCTGATGGTTGATATCGTGTTTGAATGTTATCTTTGTCACTTATTGTATGCCTTGATTGATGTCATGTTTGAATATCATGTTTATCTTTCTTTATCCATCTTTGGTTGATATCATTTTTGAATAGCATTATTGTTCATCTCATCCATTATCATTCATACTCATGTTTATTTTTTACTTTGTCAAAGTCATCCCCTAAAGTGTTAGCTTGTTAGCTCTCCTCCTCTTTCTTCTATTTTGTTACCAAAATCCAAAGGAAATATCCATTTTCTTGACTTTATGTCATAGGTAGTTTAGCATTCCCTCAACTATCCCTTTTGACTTTGTCAAGTCATTAACCTTTCAACATAACCTTAGTAGAGTTTGTAAACTCTTTGACTTTGTTAAAGTCATGTAAGTTTGTTTATAAACACTTACTTCCCCCTTTAGAACCTTGATCACTTTCAAGTGTTCTTCACCCATTTAGGTGAACTACGATTGTTCTGATTTTATCCTTGTTATGATATGTAGGCATAAAACTGCGAAGTCTTGATGAACGCACTAGCAATAAACCTCTTTAGGTTCCCTATCCCATTAAACCCAAAAATAGAACATTTCCAAACATTAGCAAGAAAATTATCACAACACAAAATACTTTCAAGAGCTTCCTATAGGATACTATAGATACTTAGGGTGCTAATACCTTGCCTTAGTATAACCGACCCTGAACCTTTAGATCTCTTCGCATTGTTGTTACATTACACAATTAGGGTTTTATTCGATCTTTTCTATTTCCTTTGGATAAATTAAAGTTTGGTGGTGAACACTCAATGTTTTATGAGTCAAGTTAATATAATAGCTTGATATCTGATTCTCACTGCAACACGAACCTTCGATAAGGATTATAAGATGGTATGTAATATTTGGAAGTATCTATAGCAAAATTAACCTTAGGTTGCAAAGCTTTATCATATTTAGCTTTAAGATTCCTTGACTCCTTTTGCCAAATGTTATTCGCAACCAAACCACAAGGATTTAGGATCCTCATCTTAATCCTTTAGAATATCTAACATGGATTTCCTTAGTTCTTCCATGTTCTTTTCATTTTCTGAAATCTTAGCTTCTAAATGTGAAATAATAAGTTAATTTGAATCTAATATTTTGAAAGCATCTATGGCTTTCCTTTTTAGATTTTCAAAAGATTCTTGAAGTTGAGAAAAATCTAATTCATAAGAAGCTTGAAGTTTAGAGTGATTTACAACCTTTTTCTTTCCATTGTTTACCTATAGCAAAACTTGGTCGATTCAACACTTCGGGGTATATCTATCATCACTTGATGGATCACTTTCTCTCTCCCAAGTGGAATATGCTCTTCTATATTTTCTGTATGAGTTATGAAGACCTCTTTCCTTTTCTTTCTTGGTTGTAGGACACTCCGGCTTGAAATAACCGAGTTTAACACAGTTGGAACAAGTACTTCGAGACTTGCCCATTTTTTTATCATCTTCTTTTAAGGAAATTGACAACCTTCTTGATTTTTCATGATGTTTGTCGGGATATTTGTTACCATGTTTCAACATGTATTTGTTAACTCTCTTTATAAACAGTCACATATCTTCTTCGTCAGATTCATTGTCATGATTAGATTTATAATCCCTTTGCTCATTATGAGAAGGCCTTGAACTAGAAGTCTTTACAGCTATGGACTTCTTCCCTTGTTCGTTGTATTTCCCATTCTCTTTCTTTACTTTCTTTTCACATTATTTTTTGTATTTTGCTAAGCAAGAGCTCTTGCTCATGCTCTTCCAACTTAACAAACAAAGTCGTGAGATCAAGCGACTTAAGTTCATTGGAAACATGATTACCTAACGCATTTAATTGATTTATGAGATAAGTGAACTATTTTCGCATATCCGCAATAGTTTCACCATGCTCAATACAGAAGAGCTCAAACTCTTGATTTAATATGTTGATCCTAACTTGTTTGACATCATTAGTTCCCTCATGGGAAATATCTAATGCGTCCCACATAGCTTTGGTGGTCTCACGATGAGAAACACGATAAAACTCATCAACACTCAAAGCGAATGTGAGGATGTTTTTCACTTTCCAATCATGTGACCACAATTTCAAATCATTAGCATTCCATTGTGCTTTCGGTTTAGGTAATTTAACACCTTCCGCATTAGTCATAGTTATTTCATTTGGACCATTTTGGGTAACGTCCCACATACCATTGTCAACAAAGTTAACATGAATACACATAAGTGCTTTCCAATAACCTCTACAAGTCTTTAAATTGATCATATACCTCAAAAAGAGACTCACCCTCTTTTTTCTTAAATTTTGAAATTTGGCTTCTAATTTGTTTTGTTTTGCTCGATCGAAAATAACACTCAAGGAATGAAGTTTTTAGCTCATCCCATGTTGTAATGAAATTTACCGACATGAATTTTTGCCATACTTTGGCTCTATCCTAGAGGGAAAAAGGAAACAATATTAATCCAATAGCGACGAGTTTGACATTATTTATTTTTAGCATACCGCAGAATCCGATAAAGATCAACAAATGCAGGTTGTGATTTTTGGTAGGTAGTCCAGCAAAGTTATTTTGTTGCACCATACCTATGAGATAGGTATTAATTTTGAAATTATTTAGGCCTCCAGCAGGATAGACTATGCGACAACGTGGTTCCTCATTGGTGAAAAAAACATAGTCCTTAAGTAGTTTGTTATCATCAACCATAGTTCATTATTGTCTTAGTAATTAACGTCTCTCGTGTAAGAAACACTCGATTTCATTTATCGATTCGATGATATTTCTTGCACTGTGGGATCTTCACATAAAATCAAAATGAAAAAGATAGCAGAAATTTCAAATAACAAAAAAAAATACTTTAAGTCTAGGCTGTGAAAAAAATAGAATAATAATACTAGAAAAAGATGATCCTCAACAACGGCGCCAAAAAATTGATATGTCGCAAGTGTACGACAATACCAAAGTAGTAGTATAAGATTATCGTTCTCAAAAAGACCAATTTTATAAGTAATGAGTTCTACTTTATTTATGTTTAACTAAAGCGGTAGAAATTTATTTGGGATTATATTTTTGTTTTTTTTAGAAAATAAAATGCTTAAAAAAACTTAGGGTACATGAGTTTTATCTCAAACAGACTCATATAAACTTCTACAAATAATACGAGAAACAAATAAGTTATTGAAAAATAGAGAAATTGGACAACACCTACTTTCATCCGTGTGTTGTCCTGTATTAAAAAAAATAATCTACCCACTTTCGTTGGCATAGTTCGTTTGTGTAAGATTGAACTTTGTGCAACTATTAGAAACAAAGTTTTCTAAACCGAGTTCAAGATACTTTCCTCACCTCGAACTTAATTGTCTGAAATTTCACATTTAGATACTGAAACATGCCCCTTTAGCATATGATCGATATCTAAAATGACTTTTACTTTCATAAAATAATCTTTGTGAAAAAACCGATTTCTAAAATAATTTTAAATTTTGTTTCTTGTAACAGAATAACAGAGAGTTTGCATGAGGTCTTTCACAAGACAATTCTCATGACCCTTAATCCCTAGGGAACTACCCAGACAGAATAACCGTTAAAGCAATAAAAACTAAAACATACATAACATACATTGGAATAATAAAAACTGTAAATTTAAAACCTGAATAAAGCATAAATAGACTTGGAATTAAAAGCTCCAACAAAGTCTTGAACAATAAAACCACACTTGATAGTAAAAAAATAAGAAACTGACTTAGAAATTGAGTTAAATGTCATACAATGCTATTTGACTTTTTGTTCTATGATTACAACATATTTATATGCTTCAAATGAAACTAATTGGCATTAAAGGATCCTACTGATGAACCTTAACCACAAGATACTCAATGGATGAAAAATAGAAATAGAGAGAAGCTAAAAGTCATGTTTAGAATATAGATGGTTTACGGTTGTAATGGGTGCTTACGGGCTGGTCATAATCCATGTTACCACATAATGAAGGTATATTTGCTTTGCACCGGTTACAACTGTAAATGAGTCTTACAGGTTGGTCGTAACCATTGTTGTCTTCTTACCTTTTTGTGCTTCTTTTTCTCTTTTCTTCAGAAATAAATGTCATTCCTTCTTATAGACAAAATACCATCTTTTTGGAAGTAAAATAGATAAAAACAAGGAAAAACCTAACTAGAAAACAATAAAAACACTATTAATAAACACACACCCTTAGGTAAAGATAATAAAGCCTGAGGAGTCATACAAATATCTTCAGTCAATTCACCATGAAGGAAAGCGTTCTTCGCATCCATTTGATAAACACACCACCCATTAGAAGCATCTATATATACCAAGGTGTTTAATGTTTGGTTTGAACACCCCGATTTTCTATCTATTGTGGATAAAGCATGGAATTCAAGTGGAGTGAGAGATAAAATTTAAGGGTTGTACTAATTATATATGGGCTTTTACAAAACTTGTTGGAACACCATCAAGGATGATTCAATGGCTTTTTTGAATGAACTTTATCATAGTGGCAATCTTCCTAAGGTAATTACCGCTAGTTATTTTACTTTGATTACAAAATTTGACAATGCTCAATAAGTTAGTGACTTTAGGCCAATCTTCTTGGTCTTGAGTTTGTATAGGATAATGGCAAAAATTCTTGCTCCAAGGTTAAGAAGGGTTATTCCTCCATTAATTTTTAGGAATCAATCAGATTTTGTTCAAAATAGAAAATTTTATGATGTATTTGAAAAGATCTATTTCTTGTAGGGTGAGTCGTTTAATTTAGGTTGTTGTATGTTGGGTTATTTTGTTAAGTAGGATTTGTGTTGTTTTTAGGTGGATTTAAAAATAAGAGGAAAATGATTATTCAAGTTAAATTGTTAATTTGGGAATGGTTGGTTGTAAACTTCAAAGAATTTAAAGGTTACTCTTTAGATTCTTGAAACTTAAATCCTATAACTTGTATTTCTACAACTTGGAATCACTTAGTTAAAGTACTAAATATACTCCTTAATATCAATTTTCTTATAAAAAACAAGAGATCTAACTAACGCCATATTCTTCACTTTAATTGGGTAGATGGTGATAAATTGTCCAAACAAAAACAAAGTATTTTTGTATTTCAAGAAATACACGACTAATAAGGAGTGAAAAATCATTAGCTAGAACTTAAACTAAGCTAGAAAATTTTAAACTATAATTAATGTCTTCCTAAAACTCATAACAAATTTCCAAAAACAAAATTAACTCCCTTATTTTCTCAAAAGAACAAATAAACGGTAAAATAGGTCATACCGAACAAAAACAAAACAATGATTTAAAAAGAGTAGATAAAATAAAATAAAATACATTAATATCATAATAAATCACAAAATTTTTTTTATAAGCAATAGCTTGGATTATGAGAGGCACTAAGGGTACACAACCCTTAACACAAGAAGAAAGAATCCAAAAGAAAAAGACCAAAGGCCTCAAAAGCAAAATTACAAGAATTTACAAGTAATGATTTGAGCTGGATTACACATCCAATCCTCCCAATAATGAGATACACTATTACAAAGGAAGGAGTAATATCAATCTCATGAAAGAGCTTTGATCCTATCGACTAAATCTAGGTTTGCATGATCTTCATCCTTAAAAATAATAGTGTTTCGATTTAACCAAAGGATCCAAACATTTGCTTCCTAAAACAAACCAAAAAGTTTGTCAAGAAATATCCTCTTAAGCTTTGAACAAATCAAAATCAAATAATCTGTCAAGGAAAAATTTCCTTCCTCCGTCTCTATTCCCAACCAAGAAAAAACATCTTTCCGAACAACTTTACTAATCACACAATTTTTGAAAAGATGTCGCTCATCTTACTCCATATCTTGACAAGAAGCATAAGCTCAATTCTCAACTTCCGACAGAATATTTCTTTGGATCAATTAAACTTTGGTCATGACGCCTTCCATAAATATTCTCCAACCAAAACCCTAGATTTTACTAGGAATTTTTTACTTCCATATCAAATCTAAACCAACAAAAAACGTAGAATTCATTACGAAATCTGCATCCAGCTGCTTCTGCAATTCAGCATAGCTACTGCTGGCCGAAAAACAATCATTGTCCCGCCACCTGATAAAAGCATTTGAACAATCATAAAAAAGGAAGGATGGTCCAAAATAAGCGATAAATACTCCAAGTGATTATGAACTTCCACAGTTAAATTAGTTAAATCACAAGGACATTGATTTGATCATTAGTGAAAGAGCAGATGAGATACCACAATAAGTTGAATGTTAGAGATCTATAGTTGTATCTCTTACATAATTACATAAAAATACATGTGTTTTCAAAAATACTAAAACCTTATAACAAGTTTTAAAAACCTAAAATATTAATGAATGTAAGTAAGAAGTCATTATAATGATGTATATTGAAGTTCTCTTAACGAGACTCGAAAGATTTAATTTAAAGACTAAATAGTTTTTTTATCCTTTATCTTTGACTCATAGTTCAATTTGATTCCTTAACTTTTAAAAGACCATTTTGATCTCTTAATTATGAAAATTGGATTGTGTTAGTCATTTTTGTATATTTTGTTAGTCAAAATCAATGGATAAAGTTATGTGATTTGATTAGTGTTTTTCATCTTCTTTCTCAAACTCAAAAACTCCCAAAAAAAACTAATGTTGTTCTTCATGTTCTTGACAACCAAAACAAACCTAGAAAATCAATAGCCCACAATAGATCCATTTTCATTTGCTTTTGAAGGGTCAATATTCATGTCAGAAAATTTCAAAAAGTTACATTTACCATCTCCTAATCTCGAAAACCCAATATTTACCATCTTCAAATCTAAAACAACCATCATTCATAAAACCCAAAATTCAAACGATGTAGCAAAAACAGTAGCCATAAATTGACGTAGCCGAAGTAGTAGCCATAAAACCCAACATTCGTAAAACCCATGTCTCATACTTTGCATCATAATTCATAAACCCATCCCATTGAAAGTGTGGATTCTAGTTTTGTGAAGTACATAAACACTTTGAGTATTGAATAAGAAATCAACAGTGAAATTCACAAACTCAGAGATTGAAGTTAAAATGTATGGCAATGAAGAGATTTGCGAGTGGACGCGAAGCTTTTTCAATAAAATCCCTTGAATAAGCAATGCAAAATTATTGAAGTTGTTGTAATGTCTAGTGATAATAATCTTGGATTGCTTATTCTACTCGCAGTTCATGTTTATGCCTCTATCGTTGCCAATGTAAGAAAAAGTTTGAAAAAAACATGAATACATTGTTGTTGATGATGTTGTTTTTGTTATAATGTTTTTGTTATAAGTGTGATAACATGTGTATTAGTTTGTTTAGGGTTTGATTTGCATCGAAATTGACAATGATGAATATTTATGTACAAAATCTAGTAAATTCAAAAAAAAATATTTACTAACCGATTATACTGTCTCTTAATCGGTCACAAAACTTGATTGTAACATGCCATGTACCATGTAAGGGAAAGTTAATGATGTTAATGATATTTGGACGGAAAGTATTAACTTGATCTATTTGCAGAGTTATGAAATTAAAAAGTAATTTTTTTAGATTTAAGAGATCAAACTGGATTCCAAGTCAAAAAAATAAGGGACCGAAATAAATATCTAGCCTAATTAAGTAGTATTTAATAAAATAATAATTTAAATTTTAAATATGAACAATTATGAAACTCTATTGTATTTATAAATTTGATATTTGAACACACATCTAAACCTAGTTTCTTTTCTGTCACAAGTTTAATTCAACCAATATCAAAAGAATCAAAATATCAAAGCATCAAATCTATCAAAGCATAAAATGGATATAAGGAAATTTTACCCCATACCCCTACATTTATACCCATACCCCTACACTAAAAAATATTGGACCAAAATACCCTTGTATAAATAGTTATAATTTTAGAAATTTTACACTTTCATTTCATTTGCACTTCAACACTTCTGGAACACCCTTTTTTCACATACAAACCGGAAGTCTTCCAACAAGTCATCCGGAGCTACATTTTTCACCTACATATACCGGAACTCTAATAGTAAGTCTTCCGGTTTATTGTATTTTTTCGTTTGTTCATCGGAAAACTTTATGTATGTCTTCCGGTTCATATTTTTTTTGTTTGTTCACCGGAAGTCTTTGATCAAGTCTTCCGATACATGGCTTTTTACGTTTGTTCACCAGAAGTCTTTAATCAAGTCTTCCGGTTCATGTTTTTTTTTAAAATTTTTAATTTTATTTATTTATTTATTTTGACAGTGGTGCGCATACGAGGCAGAGATGGTAGGATCCCTTCTAGAGGAATAGGACGAGGCGAGTCATCGAGAATGGCTGAAGAAGAGTATTTTGATGCATCTGCATCAGCATTCGAGCTTGTTGGATATCCAGGAGGACCGTACGATACCTCTGTTTTAGTTAAGTACGAACATCATGTTGCTAGACATATATGGATCGGTGAGGTAAGTAAACGAAAATTATTTAATATTGAATAAAATTCGAATTTTTAATGTTGAATTTTATAATATATTTACTTTTAATTGTTTTTAGGAGAGAGGGTCGAAGAAAGAGTTAAAGGTAGCGGGACATGGATTGAAGTTGATTCAAAGGGTTCCGCTACAACTACCCAGAGAGATGGAGGGTTGGATATCTAGGTCTGGTCTAGCTTCACTCAAGAGAACCAGTTTAACAAAGATAGACACGAACCTGGTTTCCGCATTTGCAGAGAGATGGCATCTAGAGACATCTTCATTTCACATGTCGTTTGGTGAGATGACGATTACTCTAGATGACGTATCTTGCCTGCTTCACTTGCCCATCAGAGGAGTCTTCTGGAGCCCTCAAGATATCAGTGAAGCGCTTGCTGTTGAGTGGGGTGTTGATTATTTAGGAGTGTCACGGAGAGTAGCACAGCAATAAGTCCGTGACTGCAGGGGTTCCTACTATAAGTTGGAGTGGTTATATGATCGATTCATAGAGTATAGAGCTACATTTATATGGGATTATGCCACTAGAGCTTATTTGTTGATGTTACTGGGTTCCACTATTTTTGCAGACAAGACATTTACACTTGTCGAGGCACGATACCTCTCACTATTTATAGACTTGGATGGCTTATCAGGATACAGTTGGGGAGCAGCTGCGTTGGTTACTCTTTATAGATATCTCGGAGATGCTTCCATGTTCAGTTGTAAGCATCTTGGTGGTTATCCGACTCTCCTACAGGTATTTATTTTAATTTAGTATATTTTCTTTTAATTAATTTTATCTAGTATATTAATTTTATTTATCTAGTTTATTATGTTATAATTAATTATTTTAAATTTAGTAACAATATTAATTTTGTAACAGTGCTGGATTCATGAGTATTTTCCAACACTTGGAAAAAAAGGAGAGAATTGGATACCAGCTAATAATGTGGGTCTCCCTCGAGTGATGAGAAGGTCCTATAAGCAAGTTGCCTGGAAGGTGGATGACTTGCAACCTATTCTGGATGAGCTGACACCTGCCGATGTCATATGACGCCCATTCGAGAATCATAGAGTATGGCGTCAGTTTGATGAGTTATGTCTATATATGGGGTGTCTGAGATGGGGTGACACTATTGTTCCATACTTGCCTGACAAATGTATGCGTCAGTTTGGATACAGGCAGTATGTTCCACATCCACCTCTTGATTATACGATGGCTAGTGATATTGATGTTGACTGGATTAGTTACCATCAGAGCGTTCAGGATGTGATTCGTCCGACAGCACCAGCCACCACCCCATATGAGACAGATGATGGATATCTTGAGTGGTATTATCGTGTTTCGCATCCTCGTCTGGTACTGCCCTATCGTGATGCGCCAACAGAGATGTCAGTTCCTGTATATGAAGCAGGACCATCTGATCCTAGCCGGGCTCGTGTGTCTTCATTGATTCATCGTTATCTTCAACAGGCTAGTGCTGAAGAGGATGACCCACAGTTTGCTAATTTGTTCGAAGCTTTACATATTGATCGATCACAGTGACTTATATTTATATTTATGGTTATATGTTAACTTTTAGACTCATTTGACCTAATTGGTTTATGTTTTGTGTTAACTTTTAGACTCATTTGACCTAGTTGGTTTATGTTTATGTGTTAACTTGTAGCCTGAAATAAAAAATGAATAACATAATTCACGATTCATGTTTTGAAATTCAAAATGAATAACATAATTCATGATTCATGTTTTGAAATTAAAAATGAGTAACATAATTTATAATTCATAATGCGTTGGTAATATAGGCGTAAGTTGTTGTCAACGTTGTAGACGTCCTGCAAATCCTAGCATCCAAGATGTTGCTGTTGGAGAACGAAACTTCTCCTAATCTACTGTCACTGGTGGCAATGGAAACCCTTCTTTCATGTTTACCTAAATGAAAAAATAATCAAAATATTAAGTAAAAATAACGAAAAAGAATTAGGTTTAATCGCATTATCTAAAAACAACTATGTACCTGAACCCAATGATTTCTATTTACAAAACCAATGCAGTAAATTGCTACATTTGGTGAAAATGAAATTGTCATAGGGAAGAAAGTCCAGCATTCAACTCCTAAATAGACAAGTACAACATTATAACGATTCACTATCACGTAACCCATATCCGGTAGAGTTAACCATTTATGTGGTGGTTGAGGACCAAATTCACCTATCATCAAAGATTCTCTCACTACTACTAACTGATCAATAAATAAATTGGCATACAAACTTGATCTTTCATTATGTATTGTTTCCAACCCCACGTCTCGACAAACCATTGGTCAAACATATTCACCATATCCATGCAATGAAGCAATGACTCTAAATCCACAATTACCATTTGATACAACATTAACTACATCATCAATATATGATCTAATGTGATTAGAAAATTGAAGGATGATCTGCTTAGATGACTGTGAAGATTGCGATAATTTCAACTTCTTCGAAGTCTGTGATGGTTGAGATTTCTTTTGTGAAGACTGTGACAATTTCAACTTCTTCGAAGTTTGTGATGGTTGAGATTGCCTCTGTGAAGATTGAGATGCTTGATCAACATACTAATGATACGAAGGGTCTCTATAAACATCATACCCTACTGGTTTTTTATCTTTCTTCTTGACTCCCCCTTTAGTTTTTATTTTCTCAGGTGGTGGACACATAGAAGTCATTGTGGGGAAGGCAAGTTCAAAAACCCTACTTTTTAATGCCTTTTTTCCAACAACATCCAGTTACTTAAACCTTTTCCATAACTAATCTATTGCACTACTCATATCCACCTCGGATCCATCATCTACGTCTTCGTCCAACTTAACTTCCATACTTAGTTTTCTCCAATGAACATGCACAACATCTATTAGTATCGGTATACCACCAATTCTATATCCTGTCAACTCACAAGCACAAGGTAATCTGTAGGTTTTTCTAAGAGTATAACGACATATTTCCTTGTTAGTTCCAACATAATCAACTCGTTTTAACTCTTCAGCAATGCGTCTCAATGCATCTCGAGACACTGAACCACGTAAATTATTGTAAAATGGACTTACGTGGGCGTGCTCAACTTTATAAAAACTCTTTCGAAAAGAAGCTCTAATATTTCCCAATTGTAACTTTAAGTTGTTATTCATAGCCTCCCAACATTTGACCATGTCACCGATACTGTTCCCCAACATTTGCTTTAACTTCCAATGAGCAGACTCAACCCTAAAATTAAGACATATTAAAAATATTTTAAAAAAATAAAAAAAATACAAATTAGAAATACTAAAAATAAATACATACCGATTAGTTGTGGTGTTACCCAAATGTAGCACTCGATTAATCCATGCTCCAACAAATCTTTGTCTATGTGGTGTCAACCATGTGTCCTTCACATAATTAATAAATTCATTACAATCAACACACGCCTGATCAAGTTGGTTCAACCTTTGATCATACTCAACCTCATCACTAGCCCATACAACATCCGTCCATAATTCGTCAATTTTCTTTTGCATGTCACTAGCCACATATTGTTTCCGTTTTGCACCAACATTCTTGTTAATATGAAATCGACATAGCAAATTGACCGACCTTGGAAACACAATTTCAATGGCTTTCATCAAAGCAAGATCTCTATCTGTCAAAATCACTTGTGGACACAACTCTTTCTTCACAAACAATTGTTTAAGCTTATCTAGCACCCAACAAAAAGTCTCAGTCTGCTCAGACTCAATATAGGCAAATGTGACAGCAAAAGTCAACTCGGTTGATGTCCTGCCAACAATTTTAAACAGAGGTTGTCTATATTTTTTTGTCTTGTAAGTGCACTCCATAACTAACACAATAGGAAAAATATTCAACAACTTAACTGAATTTGGATGAGCCCAAAATATATCTCTAATAACTTCAGAGTCATCTCTTTTTCTACTCCAATAAACATAACCTGCTTCCTCAATAAGCTTAAACAAATGTTGTATCTCACTTCTAGGACCTCTTATATTTTTTTCTATCATACTCTTCTGCTTGTATAATTGCGTGATCCAAGTGATATTATCTGGATCTTGCTCTTGCAATGAAAGCAATATATGTCTAGGTGGAACCTTTCTCTGTCAAATCAACAACATATTACTTCTGATCCGCTGTCAACCTACCAACAAATGCGTGATCTTCTAATCTATCAGGTAAATCATGGTTATAAACTCCACATTTTACATCAATCTTCCATCCAGATCCATCAGTCGCTATAATTGATTTGATTCTAAATGGACATCCACATTTTTTTCGTCGCACTCTGGGTTCCACTATCAATATCTTTGTGTTTTCCTCCTTTATCACATCCAAATATTAATTTGTTACTTCTTCCTATCTTGCCTGTTTCAATATCTGAACGAGTGATGATAACCGTTACTTTATTTCGGATTCCAATCTCTTTAATCCATCTTATCACCTCTTCTCGTGTACCAAATATTTGAGTAGTTGAAAAAATATCAGACGTATCTACGCATATCTGATCTTTATCGCATATTTGTAAAGGAATTTTTGTACCTGCATAAAAATAAAATTACAAAAAAAAAAAATACAAATGCAAACTGGAAGACTCAGGAAAAGAGTTTCGGTAGCCAACGTTACCAAATCGGAAGACTTGTAAAAAGTGTTCTAGTACACTTTTTACAAGTACCGGAACTCTTAAGAAAAGTGTTCCGGTAAAATTCTATGAAAAACGCAAACCGGAAGTCTTTGATAAACTCTTCCGGTACATATTGTGTTTAAATCGGAACTCTTTGCCAAAGTCTTCCGGTTTGGAAAAAACAATATACCGGAAGTCATTTTAAAAGTGTTCTGAAAGACTCGATTGGTGAATTTCTCGGAACTCTAAAAATTTGACACAACACAGTAAAAAGTAAAAAAAATAATATAATAAAAAATATACTGGAATAAAATTGGTATTTTTTTTTAAAATTGTAGGGGCATGGGGTAAAATTGCCTGGATATAAAGATACCCAAAATCCCATTTGAAAAAAAAAGTTACATGTTCGCGAGCAACAACAAAACCGCGTTTTAGAAAATATTATAGGTTTACCTTTACTTTGCAAGAGAAAATGCGGAAAACTAGAAGAAAAAAAATGCATGCGACTGTCACTGAAGAGAAATCATAAATTGCCAAAGAGAGAATATTTTACAGAAGAGAAAGCAATGATGAGATATTGTTATTGCGATGTTGATTCAAATTTGAGGTTGATCTAGAGTCAACGGAAATGGGATGTAGTAGTAGAACCGAAGCTTTAGATGAAATTGGAAAAGAAAGAATGTAATTAGGTTTTTTTTCCAGAGAGAGAGAGAGAGAGGAAATTTTTGATTTTCTTTTGTTTTTGTTTCAAAATAATTGTTGAATATAATTTTTAAGAAAAAAATTAATGTAAAAAATATAATTTATTGAAATTATGAAAAGATATAATCTATCCATATGATATAATGGATGGATTGAATCACATTTAATATATTTTTTTCTTTATAACAAAACCGTGTTGACACCGTGCAAGATGAATTATTGCACAAGAGTTAAAATTTGACATTATTAATATGTAATGATAAGCATGTTCACAGTTTTGAGAGACTCTGATACTTATGACTTATGAATTGGTTTGGATTGAATTTTTTTTTGTTGATA
Organism: Lathyrus sativus; assembly: GCA_963859935.3. NCBI lineage: Eukaryota > Viridiplantae > Streptophyta > Magnoliopsida > Fabales > Fabaceae > Lathyrus > Lathyrus sativus. The sequence goes on along the minus strand of OZ012740.1, from coordinate 490,441,243 downwards.
AAATTCAAACCGAAATAAATTGAGAAATAAGGGATTTGTTTGGACTGAATTGATCGGATACATTAGAAACAAATGTGTAAAAATAGTTTTAAAAAATATCTAATTTACATCAACTAATATTTCATAATAATATAAAATTCTTAATTTTTTCGTTTATTCATATAGGTTGGTAATGTCTCAAATGGCCTTGCATTTTTTTCTTCTTGAAATTGAATATCTTATACTAGGTTTTATAATAACAATGATATAAAATATATGAATTAATTTGGTTGGTTCGAGTATACGGGTTTGCGGGTAAAATTTTAAAAATTAGTTGTCCGAACCAACTAACATCAATTTTCATTAGTTTAGTTTGATTTTTACCCGAACTAAAAAATGTCTGATCCAAATACCATAGTTTGATTGAAGATTTTACCCTATACCCCTGCAGTTATACCCATACCCCTGCAATTTTTAAAAAATACCCATTTTATCCTTATATATTTTAATATTTTATTTTATTTTTTTTCATTTTTTACCGTATCAGATTTTTTAGACTTACGAGGAATTCACTACACGACCTATCGGAACACTTTGAAAATGACTTCCGGTACACTTTTTTCCTCAAACCGGAAGACTTGGCCAAGAGTTCCAGTTCACATAAATTATGTACCAGAAGACTTTTTGAAAGACTTCCGGTTTGAAAATTTTCGTGGGTGTTCACCGGAAGACTTGTAAAAAGAATTTCGGTACTTGTAAAAAGTGTACCAGAACACTTTTTACAAGTCTTCCGGCTTGTTTTTTTGGCTACTGGAACTCTTTCTTTGAGTCTTCCGGTTTGAATTGTTTAATTTTTTTTGAATTTTTTTTGAATTTTTTTGAATTTTTTTATGTAGTTTCAGAAGTTCCTTTACAAATATGCGATAAAGATCAGATATGCGTAGATACGTCTGATGTTTTTTCAACTACTCAAAGATTTGGTACACGAGAAGAGGTAATAAGTGGATTAAAGAGATCAGAATTCGAAATAAAGTTACGGTTATTATCACTCGTTCAGATATTAAAACAGGCAAGAGAGGAAGAAGTAACAAATTAATATTTGGATGTAATAAAGGAGGAAAACACAAAGATATTGATAGTGGAACCGAGAGTGCAACGAAAAAATGTGGATGTCCATTTAAAATCAGATCAATTCCAGCTACTGATGGATCTGGATGGAAGATTGATGTAAAATGTGGAGTTCATAACCATGATTTACCTGATAGATTAGAAGGTCACGCATTTGTCGGTATGTTGACAGCGGATCAGAAGCAACATGTTGTTGATTTGACAAAGAGAAAGGTTCCACCTAGACATATATTCTTTCATTTCAAGAGCAAGATCCAGATAATGTCACTCGGATCACGCAAATATACAAACAGAAGAGTATGATAGAAAAAAATATACGAGGTCCTAGAAGTGAGATACAACATTTGTTTAAGCTTATTGAGGAAGCAGGTTATGTTTATTGGAGTAGAAAAAGAGATGACTCTGAAGTTATTTGAGATATCTTTTGGGCTCATCCAGATTCAGTTAAGTTGTTGAATATTTTTCTTATTGTGCTAGTTATGGATAGCACTTACAAGATAAATAAATATAGGCAACCTCTGTTTGAAATTGTTGGCATGACATCAACCGAGTTGATTTTTGCTGTCGCATTTGCCTATATTGAGTCTGAGCAAACTGAGACTTTTTGTTGGGTGCTAGATAAGCTTAAACAATTGTTTGTGAAGAAAGAGTTGTGTCCACAAGTGATTTTGACAGATAGAGATCTTTCTTTGATGAAAGCCATTGAAATTGTGTTTCCAAGGTCGATCAATATGCTATGTCGATTTCATATTAACAAGAATGTTGGTGCAAAACGGAAACAATATGTGGCTAGTAACATGCAAAAGAAAATTGATGAATTATGGACGGATGTTGTATGGGCTAGTGATGAGGTTGAGTATGATCAAAGGTTGAACCAACTTGAGTAGGCGTGTGTTGATTATAATGAATTTATTGATTATGTGAAGGACACATGGTTGACACCACATAGACAAAGATTTGTTGGAGCATGGATTAATCGAGTGCTACATTTGGGTAACACCAAGACTAATCAGTATGTATTTATTTTTAGTATTTCTAAATTGTATTTTTTTTTTTGAATTTTTTAAAAATATTTTAAATATGTATTAATTTTAGGGTTGAGTCTGCTCATTGGAAGTTAAAGCAAATGTTGGGGAACAGTATTGGTGACATGGTCAAATGTTGGGAGGCTATTAATGACAACTTAAAGTTACAATTGAGTAATATTAGAGCTTCTTTTCAAAAGAGTTTTTATGAAGTTGAGCACGCCCACGTAAGTCCATTTTACAATAATTTACGTGGTTCAGTATCTCGAGATGCATTGAGACGCATTGCTGAAGAGTTAAAACGAGTTGATTATGTTGGAACTAACAAGGAAATATGTCGTTGTACTCTTAGAACAACCTACTGATTACCTTGTGCTTGTGAGTTGACAGGATATAGAGTTGATGGTTTACCGATACCAATAGATGTTGTACATGTTCATTGGAGAAAACTAAGTATGGAAGTTAAGTTGGACGAAGAAGTAGATGATGGATCAAAAGTGGATATGAGTAGTGCAATAGATGAGTTATGGAAAAGGTTTAAGTCACTAGATGTTGTTGGGAAAAGGGCATTAAAATGTAGGGTTTTTGAACTTGCCTTCCCTACAATGACTTCTATGTGTCCACCACTTGAGAAAATAAAAACTAAAGGGGGAGTCAAGAAGAAAGACAAAAAACCAATAGGATATGATGTTTATAGAGACCCTTCGTATCACGATATGTTGATCAAGCATCTAAATCTTCACAGATGCAATCTCAACCATCACAAACTTCGAAGAAATTGAAATTATCATAGCTTCACAAAAGAAATCTCAACCGTCACAGGCTTTGAAAAAGTTGAAATTGTCACAATCTTCACAGTCATCTAAGCAGTTCATCCTTCAATTTCCTAGTCACATCAGGTCATATATTGATGATGTAGTTAATGTTGTATCAGATGGTAATTGTGGATTTAGAGTCATTGCTTCATTGCATGGATATGGTGAAGATGGTTGGCCAATGGTTCATCGAGACTTGGGGTTGGAAATAATACATAATGAAAGATCAAGTTTGTATGTCAATTTATTTACTGATCAGTTAGCAGTAGTGAGAGAATCTTTGATGATAGAGGAATTTGGTCCTCAACCACCACATAAATGGTTAACTCTACCAGATATGGGTTACGTGATAGAGAATCGTTATAATGTTGTACTTGTCTGTTTAGGAATTGAATGCTGGACTTTCTTCCCTATGACATCTTCATTTTCACCGAATGTAGCAATTTACTGCATTGGTTTTGTAAACAGAAATCATTGGGTTCAGGTACTTAGTTGTTTTTAGATAATGCGATTAAACCTAATTCTTTTTCATTATTTTTACTTAATATTGTGATTATTTTTTTATTTAGGTAAACATGAAAGAAGGGTTTCCATTGCCACCCGTGACAGTAGATTGGAAGAAGTTTCGTTCTCCAGCAACAACATCTTGGATGATAGGATTTGCAGGACGTCTACAACATTGGCAATAACTTAGCCTATATTACCAACGCATTATGAATTATAAATTATGTTACTCATTTTTAATTTCAAAACAAGAATCGTGAATTATGTTACTCATTTTTAATTGCAAAACATGAATCGTGAATTATGTTACTCATTTTTAATTTCAAAACATGAATTGTGAATTATGTTACTAATTTTTAATTTCAAAGTATGAATCGTGAATTATGTTATTCATTTTTTATTTCACGCTACAAGTTAACACATAAACTAAATAGGTCAAATGAGTCTAAGAGTTAACACATGAACATAAACCAATTAGGTCAAATAAGTCTAAAGGTTAACATATAACCATAAATATAAATATAAGTCACTGTGATCGACCAAGATGTAAAGCTTCGAACAAATCAGCAAACTGTGGGTCATCCTCTTCAGCACCAGCCTGTTGAAGATAACGATGAATAAATGAAGACATACGAGCCACTATAGGATCAGATGGTCCTGCTTCATATACAGGAACTGGCATCTCTGTTGTCGCATCAACACTGGGCGGTACCAGACGAGGATGCGAAACACGATAATACCATTCAAGATACCCATCATCTGTCTCATATGGGGTGGTGGTCGGTGCTGTCGGCCGAATCACATTCTGAACGCTCTGATGGTAACTAATCCACTCAACATCAATATCACCAGACATTCGAGAATCAAGAGGTGGATGTGGAACATACTGCCTGTATCCAAACTGACGCATACATCTGTCAGACAAGTATGGAACAATAGTGTCACCCCACCTCAAACACCCCCTATAGAGACATAACTCATCAAACTGGCGCCATACTCTATGATTCTCGAATGGGCGCCATATGACATCGGAAGGTGTCATCTCGTCCAGAATAGGCCGCAAGTCATTAACCTTCAAGGCACCTTACCTATAAGACCATCTCATCGCTCGAGGGAGACCCACATTATTAGATGGTATCCAGTTCTCTCTTCTTTTCCCAAGTGTTGAAAAATACTCATGAATCCAGCACTGTTACAAAATTAATATGGTTACTAAATTTAAAATAATTAATTATAACATAATAAACTTGATAAATAAAATTAATATACTAGATAAAATTAATTAAAACGAAATATACTAAATTAAAATAAATACCTGTAGGAGAGTCGGATAACCACCAAGCTTCTTACAGCTGAACATGGAAGCATCTCCGAGATATCTATAAAGAGTAACCAACGCAGCTGCTCCCCAACTGTATCCTGGTAAGCCATCCAAGTCTATAAACAGCGAGAGGTATCGTGCCTCGACAAGCGTAAACGTCTTGTCCGTAAAAATGGTGGAACCCACTAACATCAGCAAATAAGCTCTAGTGGCATAATCCCATCGAGATGCAGCTCTGTGCTCTACGAACCGATCATATAACCACTCCATCTTATAGTAGGAACCCCTGCACTCACAGACTTGTTGTTGTGCTACTCTCCATGACACTCCTAAATAATCAACAGCCCACTCAACAACAAGCGCTTCACTGATATCTTGAGGGCTCCAGAATACTCCCCTGATGGGCAAGTGAAGTAGGCAAGATATGTCATCTAGAATAATCGTCATCTCACCAAACGACATGTGAAATGAAGATGTCTCTAGATGCCATCTCTCTGCAAATGCGGAAACTAGGTTCGTGTCTATCTTTGTTAAACTCGTTCTCTGGAGTGAAGCTAGACCAGACCTAGATATCCAACCCTCCATCTCTCTGGGTAGCTATAGTGGAACCCTCTAAATCAACTTCAATCCATGTCCCGCTACCTTTAACTCTTTCTTCGACCCTCTCTCCTGAAAACAATTAAAAGTAAATATATTATAAAATTCAATATTAAAAATTCGAATTCTATTCAATATTAAATATTTTTCGTTTACTTACCTCACCGAACCATATACGTCTAGCAACATGATTTTCGTACTTAACTAACAGAGATGTATCATACGGTCCTCCTAGATATCCAACAGGCTCAGATGCTGATGCTGATACAGATGCATCAAAATGCTCTTCTTCAGCCATTCTCGATGACTCGCTCCGTCTTAGTCCACGAGGGATCCTACCATCTCTGCCTCGTGTGTGCACCACTGACAAAATAAATAAATAAATAAATATAATTAAAAATTAAAAATTAAAAAAGAATAATAAATAAATATAATTAAAAATTAAAAATATAATAGATAAATATAATTAAAAATTAAAAATTAAACATTAAAAAAATTAAAAATAAATATAATTAAAATTAAAATTAAAAATGAACCGGAAGACTTGAACTAAGACTTCCGGTGAACAAAACGTGAAACGTGTGTTCCGGAAGACTTAATCCAAGACTTCCGGTGAATAAAATCAAAAAATTATGAACCGGAAGACATGCATTAAGTCTTCCGGTGAACAAAACGTGAAACGTGTGTTCCGGAAGACTTAATCCAAGACTTCCGGTGAATAAAATCAAAAAATTATGAACCGGAAGACATGCATTAAGTCTTCCGGTGAAGGAACCAAAAAAAGCTACAAACCGAAAGACATAAATAAAGTCTTCCGGTGAACAACACGAAAAATAAACAAACCGGAAGACTTACTTGTGGAGTTCCGGTATATGTTGATGAAAAAATGTGTTCCAGATGACTTGTTGGAAGAGTTCCGGTTTGAAGGTAAAAATTGAGTTTTCCGGAAGTCTTGAAATGTAAATGAAGTGAAAATGAAAAATTTCTAAAATTATACTACTTAAGGAAGGGTATTTTGGTCCAATATTTTTTAGTGTAGGGGTGTGGGTATAAGTGTAGGAGTATGGGATAAAATCTTCAGTTTGATTTGGATGGTTTGATTCGAATTTACCCAAATCGACGAATACCCTTATATAATTAAATCAGAATTAGTATTTGTCACCTTTAAGACCCTTATTTATTTTGTCACAATTAAAATATGACTAATATGCATTGGATATCCGAAAATTAGGGTGTTCGCGGTTTGCTTTGGATCAATTTTAAAATAAAATATCATCGAATCCAAATATAAATTTATTTGCGGTTTGATTCGATTTTGGATGATATTTTAAAAAATCTGGTACGATCCGATCCAATGTTATGTTGTTGAATTTGGATCGACTTTTTGGATATCCAAATTATAAAATATATATTTTATTAATATTATAAAAATACTTATTAATAAATAATAAGTTTGATAGAAAATATAACTATACTAAATTAAAATTTTATATTACAAAATGATAATGATAGCTTATGATTAAAACAAATGAAATAATAAAAATAAATATATTAAATTAAAATAATAAATAATATTTAAAAAGATAAATATCATCTAATAATAAATTAACACCGCTTATCATACTAATAAAAAATAAATAAGTATATTCATGCAGTTCGGTTTGGTTTGAATTCGTTTTGAAAAATCAATCTAAAATCTGATCTGAACCGTACAGTTTTTACAAAATGACATCCAAACATATCTAATAATTTTCTATTTTTTAAAATCGGTTTTTTTTATTTAGATTAGCTTGAATTTGAACACTCCTATCAAATACGAAAACAACCCAACTTAATTGATGGTTTGGGTGAATTAATTATATGATAGATAAGATGAATATTGTCTTAATGTATTTTATTAACAACCCTGTACAAAACTTCTATTTCTAATAGTTTTATGAGACATTTCAACAAACTTGATAATTGTTCTTAGCAAAAGGACGATAATTCCCGTGTGTCATCATGCAATTACTATGAGTAACTGCAATTTAGTTTTATAATTTAGCAATGAAAAAGTTGATGTATACTATAAGTTTAGAATTTGAAATGAATATATATGATGCATGAATAAGGCAAGATAAGTAAGGTTAAGGGACCATTCGGCCATGTGGAGTTGATAGTTGGTAGGACCTGGACTAAGACAGGGAATGGAGGAAGCTGGTGGTGAAGTAGGTGAACAGTATAATTACTTGCATCAAAACAACTACCGTCCTCCATTTGTTTGGTTTCATATATGTACATGTTACAATCCATATGTTCGTTCATCCAGGGAAGTGGCATTAAATTGGTGGGAGAGGTATACGGCATTCACCATTCACGAGATTTCAAAGCTACAAATGTGTTATTTGCAATCATTGCAGAGATTTCAAAATTAATCAAAGGTTTTATTTCCAATTATGCAATTTTATAAAGAAATTTCAAACTCTAGAATAACCCTTATAATGGACATATGATAAAATATTTGGAGGCTAAGCAATCCGAACATAACTCCTTTCTCTATGTGGAGCATTTTGTTTTTCGAAACTTTTTAAATCATTAAAGTTGATGCTATTTTGTGCATTAAATTATTTTTTAAATAGACATAGTGATACTGATGGTTTGTGAGCACAATATACATTAGACGCACTATGTGGAGAAAGTTATGTTGTGGCAAGAAATCTTTTGTGGAACCACTGTAGTTGTTAATTTATGGTAGAAGAAGATGTCTGATAAATTTGGCAGAGTTTGTTGTCTATGCACCCTTGACAATGTTATTACTCTAATGGTGGGATACAACCACTTGATATGGGGTTTTATTTGGAGGTGGTTGGTATCCAAGGATGTTATGAAATGAGTCAGTAAAGATGTGGCACTATATCTCAATAACTTCTAGTTTGGGATCGCAATATCGAGTGGTGTCGAGGTAATTCTACACAGTGCCAAAAGGGTGTTAAGAAAGGGACATGGAGATGGTTCTTTGGTTATACTGACGGTAGAATATTTTGAATGATTTTAACATGGTAGATAGGTCAGCTCTTTTACGCGAAAAGAATGTGAGATGCTCATCTATACTTTTTTTGTGGGTTCTTGATGGTTAGGAAACAAGGTTGTATCTTAGGGGTGAATATATTATGTCTGCTACTGAAGAGAAACAAGATGAGTCGTTAGGGCGTCTCATTTTTTCTCTTGTGTTACACTCATTCATGTATAACACTAAAGACAAGTGTAAGCTTCTTATTCATGTCTGGTATCTTGATGATGAGACCATCATAAGGGATTCGGAGAATATGAATAAAGCTCTTGACATTATTTGCGAGATGAGTCTAGGATTATGTATCAAATTGAATATTCATAATATTGATATATTTTTTCTTCGTGTGATGGTAGTAAATTTTGTGGGGAGTTATTTCCTTCGCACATTGGGAGGCCGGTATCAGGGATGAAGTTTCTTAGAATGGTAGCTAGTTGAGATGAATGCTTTACCAATGTGTTATCCATGAAGACATTTGTTAGGGTTGTTGAGTTAATGCATCTTCTTCCATAACTAAGGGATCCTCAAGGTGAGCTTCTTCTACTTGGATCCTGCATGGGTATCGTCAAACTATTTTTTGACATAAGAATGTGTCAACCTAATTATGAGTAGCATCTATTTGTTTTGATAAAAAGTTGTGGAGGATGGTTGAAGACATCATGGTCGGTGGAGAAGCATTTTTGGGGACCTTCAATGACGTGTGGCTTCTTTACCCATTAAAAATAGGGGATTGAGTTTATACTCGACAATAAAGGATGCCTCATATTCTTTTGTGACTTCTAGAGCTCATTCTTAAGTTTTACAAGATCATATAGTGAGAGACGGTGTAATATATAGTATGGAGTCTGATTTTGACAGAGCTTTGAATGATCTTAGTGTTACGATTCTAGATTTTGATCTTAGCAGTTTTACTAGCAAAGACCTTGTCTCTTCTAAAGTGTAACATGTTTTGGAAAATGACTTTTTTAGTAATAGCATTATGGACATGGACGTAAAGTTTGATATGATCACAAAACAAAAATCAATTTTTGATTGTTTTTAAGCAACACATGCTCAATATTTTCACTTTGTTATTTCTATTGATGGTTCATGCAAACATATGTCACAAGTAGAGTATTGTACTATCCTTAGATATTACCTTAGGATTCTCTTATTTTCTATTGATGAAGTTTGTCCCATTTGTGTTTGGATACATTTGGAAAACATGTTTTACTATAAGGCGTTTTCGGACTTTAAATACTAACATGACTTTATTGGGATGTCTTATTTGATATATTTTGAGTTGCTGATGTATCTATGAAAAAGAGGTGTGTGAATTTCTTGACTAACCCACAGGAAAATGGATTGACACTTAGGTCAGCAAGTGTTCTGATGTACACTTAGATAGGAGGAAAACATGCACGCGTGAACTTGACTTAGGTTTTCCCACTAGTGAGACTGGGGTTTAGAGGTATTAATGTTGAATAGACATCTCTCAAAGTCGCTTCAAATAACACTACGCCAGAAATGACATTTAACAGCGCATACAAAGACAGCGCTTTTAGAAAAAGCGCTGCTAAAGAGGAATTAAAAAAAAAATTTTGATAACCTAAGACAGCGCTTTTTCAGAAAGCGCTGCTAAATGGGGCTCCTAAGACAATGCTTCTAAAAAGCGCTGCTAAAAGGGGGGTCTAAGAGAGCCCAAAGACAGCGCTTTTCAAAAAGCGCTGCTAAAGGGGGGTCCTAAGGCAGCGCTTCCAAAAAGCGCTGCTAAATGGGGGGTCTAAGACAGCCCAAAGACAACGCTTTTCTAAAGCCCTGCTGTAGGTCTGGTCTATAAGAGCGCTTTTTCCATAAAGCGCTGCTATATGGGTTACATTAGAAGGTCTTTGAGAGCGCTGCTAAAGCTATTAAAAAGCGCTGCTATAGGTTTATTAGAATTAATTTAAAATACCCACCAGAATTTTTATGAGAAACAGAACAGTCATATTACGTATTTCTTTCTTTCTTTTTCTCTGGCGAACAAAGAGCGTTGCCCTATAAACCACCGTTGCCGTCCAACCGTCACCGTCCGTCCAACCATCGCCCTCCTCTGTTGCATTTCGCAGCCATTCACCGTCCCTCTGCTCGTCTGCATTGCATTTCCGCCATTGTTACGGTATTTGAAGTTTTAGTCTGGTTTTCTTTTTTATGTATATTTTCACCATTGTTGCTATAATCTTTAAGTAGAACTGAATATGTTTTTATTATTTGAATGCAATCAAGTTAAGTAGAACTGAATATGTTTTCACCATTGTTGCTGTAATCTTTAAGTAGAACAGAGAGTTTTTATTTGAGAGTTTATATTTGAGAGTTTATATATGAGAGTTAAGTATTTGAACTGAATATGTTTTCTACAAGAGTTTATATTTTTTAAGAGAGTTTATATTTTGTATGTTTTAAGAGAGTTTATAAGAGAGTTTTGTTTGTGATAACTGTTTGGTCATGAAATGTTTAAGAGAGTTTATAAGAGAGTTTATAAGAGAGTTTTTAAGAGAATTTTTAACCATTGTTTGAGAGAGTTTCAATGTTTAAGAGAGTTTCACCATTGTTTGTGATAACTGTTTGGTCATGAAAATGCAATGTTTATAAGAGAGTTTATAAGAGAGTTTTTAAGAGAGTTTTATATGTATAAGAGAGTTTTTAAGAGAGTTTATATTTTTTAAGAGACTTTTATATGGATAAGAGAGTTTTATATGTATAAGATAGTTTTTAAGAGAGTTTTATATTTTTTTAATAGAGTTTTATATGGATAAGAGAGTTTATACATATATTTTTTAAGAGAGTTTTATATGTATAAGAGAGTTTTTAAGAGAGTTTTATATGGATAAGAGAGTTTATAAAACCAACATGAATATGGTTTTATATGATATGGTTTTATATGTTATTATGGTTTTATATGTTTAGTTAGGATTTCTCAAATATGTTTAGTAAGGGTGTCATTTTGGTTTAAGGATTACCTAGTAATTTTAATATGATTTGTTTTGGTGGATTATCTAGTATTTTTAATATGATTTGTCTTGATTAATTATTAATATGATTTTAATAAAATTTATATTTTGTCTGCTATAGGGGTTACCTGTGAAGAGCAAAGTTGTGATCGTTTCCAAGCATCCTATTGTGTAATATTTTTAGAAGTTAGTAATTTTCTTACAGGTATTCTCAGTTTTGTTTAACTTTTATAGTTTAGTGTAGATTACTCAATTAGTATGGATAAAAAATGGATGTCTGGTAATCGATTGTCAAAAGAGTACGAGGGTATCGAAGTTCGTTAAGTTTGTTGTTGAACACGCCAAATACCCCAGTAGGATCACATGTCCTTGCTTAGGATGCTGTTATGGGCGTCGAGTTGACGCCGTTCAGTTGGAATCTCATTTAATGAGACATGGAATTGATCGAAGTTACACATGTTGGACATTACATGGTGAGATAAGTAACGAGAATGTTGAACCCCGGAATAATACGACATGTGCTTCAAAGGACAATGGCAGGGATACATATGATTGTGATCGAGTCGAAGAGATTGCAGAAGCACTTGAAGAAGATCTTCAAGATTGTCCCAAGATGTTTGAGAGGTTGGTAAGCGATGCAGAGAAACCGTTGTATAAAGGTTGCACTACTTTCACAAGATTGTCCGCGGTATTAAAGTTGTACAATTTAAAGGTGGGTAATGGATGGTCGGATAAAAGTTTCACAGAGTTGTTAGCCCTACTTCAAGAGATGCTTCTGGAGGATAATGTTCTTCCCAATCGAACCTATGAAGCTAAAAAAATGTTATGCTCTATTGGCATGAGCTATGATAAGATACATGCTTGTCCAAATGATTGCATTTTGTTTCGAAATGAATATGCATCATTAAACGAGTGTCCTAAATGCGGTGTATCTCGGTATAAGAAAAAATTGTCACCAGCAAAAGTATTATGGTATTTTCCTATAATTCCGAGATTCAGACGCATGTTTCGTAGTGAAACAGATGCAAAACACCTGACTTGGCATGCAGATGATAGAATTGTAGATGGGAAGTATCGACATCCGGCAGATTCACCATAGTGGATGAAAATTGATAATGATTATCCTGATTTTGGAGAAGAAGCTAGAAACCTTCGGTTGGCATTATCGACTGATGGAATGAATCCGCATGGTCTGCAGAGTATCTCACATTCCACCTGGCCTGTAATTATTATGATTTATAACCTACCTCCATGGCTATGTATGAAGCGTAAGTACATGATGTTATCTATGTTAATTTCTGGCCCTAAACAACCAGGGAATGACATAGATGTATACCTGACACCTCTAATCGAAGACTTAAAGAGTTTGTGGGAGAACGGTGTGGAGGTTTATGATGGATATAGGAAAGAAAGTTTCAATTTGAGGGCGATGTTGTTTGGCACAATTAATGATTTCCCAGCATACGGAAATCTATCGGGGTATAGCATTAAAGGTCAATGTGCGTGTCCTATCTGTGAAGAAAACACAGATTGGACGCGGTTGGAATTTGGTCAGAAGAATGTCTTTCTTGGTCATCGTAGATTCTTAAATTCTAGTCATCACTACCGTGGGTGGAGAAAAGCATTCAATGGAGATTCAGAACAACGTAAAGCTCCACCTACATTGACCGGCGAAATTTTTTTTGAAAAGGTGAAAGATGTGAGTACTAAGTTTGGCAAGCCTTTTGCTCATACGCTTGTCACGCGTGGGTGGAAGAAGAGGTCAATTTTGTTTGAGTTGCCGTATTGGAAGTCGTTGTATGTAAGACATTTTCTTGATGTTATGCATATTGAAAAAAATGTATTTGAAAGTGTTATTGGCACGTTACTCAATATACAAGGAAAGTCTAAGGATGGCCTTAAAGCAAGAAAGGACTTGGTAGCAATGGGAATAAGAAATGAATTAGGACCCTTGAAGAAAGGAAACCGCACATATCTACCACCTGCTGCTTATACTTTATCTAGAAAGGAGAAAAAGATACTGTGTAAGTTTCTGAGTGAAGTTAAAGTTCCAGAAGGATACTCTTCAGATATTAGAAGACTTGTTTCTATGAAATACCTCAAGTTAAAAAGTTTAAAGACACATGATTGCCATGTTATAATGGAACACTTTCTACCAATAGGTATACGCTCTATTTTGCCAGAAAAAGTGAGAGGCGCAATTACTAAATTGTGTTTTTTCTTTAGGTCAATCTGTAGTAAGGTGATAGATCCTGCGATCTTACCAACATTGCAAAGAGAAATAGTTATTACTTTGTGCGAGCTTGAAATGTATTTTCCTCCATCATTTTTTGACATAATGGTACATCTAGTTGTTCATCTTGTGAAAGAGACACAACTGTGTGGACCTGCCTATATGAGATGGATGTACCCTGTTGAACGTTATATGAAAATATTGAAAGGGTATGTGAAAAACCGAAGTCGACCAGAGGGATGTATTGTTGAACGATACATTGTTGAAGAAGCTATTGAGTTTTCTACTGAATATTTGTCCAACTTTCAATCCATTGGCCTCCCCAAAATCTCATGTTGTTGAAAAAATAGATGGTAAACAGTTAATTGGAAATAAAGTTGTGACAGTTTCAAGGGATGAATGGGAGCAAGTGCATTTGTATGTTCTGCACAATGACATTGAGGTTGAGCCGTATGTTGAAATGCACAAGGACGTTCTCCGAGGTTTAAATCTGAATAGAAATGAAAATTGGATAGTACGTGAGCACAATCGAAGTTTTATAACATGGTTCAAGGAGCATATTTTTTCAAAGTTTTATTCTGATCCCGCTTCAATAACAGAAAGGTTGAGATGTTTAGCATATGGTCCAAGTTTGCATGTGTTTTCTTATAGTGCATACACAATTAATGGATACACATTTTATACCAAGGAACAAGATGATAAAAGTACAATGCAAAATAGTGGTGTCACCGTGCTTGCCGAAGCAATGCACATTTCCTCGTATTATGGGGTTATCGAGCACATTTGGGTGTTTGATTATGAGAAGTTTCAGATTCCTATCTTTGGATGCAAGTGGGTTGAAAATAATAGTGGCATACAAATGGATAAATCAGGTTTTTTGAAAGTGGATCTTAATAAGGTGGGGTACAAAGATGAGCCTTTTATTCTAGCCACGCAAGCTAAACAAGTGTTCTATGTCACTGATCCGACAAGTACAAAATGGTCTATAGTTCTTTTTTCCAACAAAGTAATCGATGATAACATTGGAGAAAAGGGGGATGTTTATGTTGAGAATGAATCTTATATTATAGATGATCCAGATGAGAATATTAGAGCGGACGAATCATATATTAGAAATGATCATAACGAGGGAATTTGGATCAATCCATCTGTCCGTGTTGTTAAGAGACAAGTAAACCCCGTTACAACGAAAAAAAAGAAATAGATGTTAAAGGTACTTGTAACATGTTTTTCTTATTTACACATTTCTTATTTATACCATGTTTTTCTTATTTCTTATTTATACCATGTTTTTCTTATTTACACATTTCTTATGTATATATTTGTTATTTACATATTTGCATGTCATTCATTTGATACTTTGGTTTTTCTGAATTACAGGTATATATATTATGGCCAGCAACGAAGAAACATCACATGATGGAAAACAAACAACAAAAGACGTGGAAGGCGATATTAAAAGAGGCATAACAATTATGAAAAAAATCATCCGTGCGAGAGATAAAGGAGTAAAGTATGATGTCCATTGGAATGAAAGAGATCAGTTAGTTGAGCCTAACGGTGCGTTGCTAACAAGTTACATCGGAGCACTTGTACGTTCGCAAGTTCCGATTACTTACGATAATTGGAGAATTGTTTCATTACAACCGGCTAAAGATAAGATTTGGACCGAGATTCAAGTATAATATTTGATTATTTTTAATTATTGTTGACATTTACGTCTTTAAATTAAATATACTAACATGTTATATGTATGTGTGTTTGTTTGCAGAGATCTTTCAATATTGAAGATCGTAGGAGAAAATATTGTATTCAATTGGCCGGAAAACGCTTGAGGGGATTTAGAGCGTTTTTAACAAACAAGTTTCTAAAAGATTCTGAAGGAAACTTTGTTGACTCAGAGCGTCCAATGAAGTACGCGGATTTGATTTCGGAGGAAGAATGGGAGACGTTTGTTGCAAAGCAAAGAACAAAAGAATTTGAAGTAAGTACAACTTATCATGAACTATGTATAATATATATACTTCTTCCACAAGAGTTCTGATAAACTTGTTTTTTCAGGTTGTTAGTGGCGTAAATCGTCAACGAGCATCAAATCCCGCATATCCATACAGAAAGGGTCGTTTGGGATATGCACGATTAGAACAAAAAATAGTAAGTACATATAAATGCTTTAATATGATATATTTACAAAAAATAGTAAGTATATATAATAGGATATAATGCTTTATTATCCGTCTTAATGCGTAGTTGGAAGAGGAGAAGAGTGATGCGACATCTCTTCCGGACCATGTTGTATGGAAGGCTGCCCGTGTGGGACGAGATGGAGTCGTTCAGGAAGAAGTTCAACAAGTCTTTGAACAATGTGTAAGTACAACGTTATCTTTGTCAGTAACTGACCAAAAGTGTATAATATATTTATATATGTTTTTATCTATATTTCAGGAGACTCTATCCCAGACCATAACTCCCGCCGAGGACGATGATTGCAGGAGCTTACTGAGCCGGGTGCTGAATATTCCTGAGTATTCTGGGCGTGTGAGGGGTAAGGGATTTGGTGTCACTCCATCCAAACTGTATAAGCAGCCAAAGAAAAAAAATCCAACCAATAAAGAAGTGATGGATACTTTGGAGGAATTGAAAGCGCAAATCCGTGAATTACAGAAGGATAAGGAGAGATACATGTCGGAAAGACGCGTTCCAGAGGGTAAAGCTACTAGTGACAAAGATAGTATCGGTTGTCCGCAGAAGCTTCCAGAGGTAATTGTATATATTACATTGAAATTAATTTAGCACAGTTTACTTAATTGACACATTAACTGATCATTATTTGTTTAGGGCATTTCACTTTGCCGGCTATATTTATGGTCACCTACTCATCGAATGGTTGGCAAGGGAAAGGTGCATAACTTTCTGGGAGACTTACTTCACCACAAACCGCTCCCTTCTGGATTTTTGAAAGTATCTATTGATATTGCATTAGAGGGGAGTGCGTTGTTGCCTATACCAGATGATATTTCAGGCGCAACAGTGGTGGGAGACGCAATAGGAGCGTATGTGGCATGGCCGGCAAATCTGATTTGCATAGATGATGAGGTAGGTTGAACCTTTTAATACTCAAATGTTTTATGATCCATACATGAAAGTTATTCTTACATCTACATTTTCTTATTTACATGATGATCTTAGACTCCTACAAAATCCAAATCAAAAGATGATAGAATTATTGTGCGGGATACCGATTCAGCTGCATCAAAGAAACAGGTACTACTACAGTTACATGACTATCTTGTTATACATTAATTACTGAACTTATATATGACTTTTAGGTTCATGATCAGCAGTCGCAACAAGTCAGCAAGGGTAAGATGCATGAAACTTCCAAGGTTCCCAGAAAAGCAATTGTTCCTCGATTTAGGATATGCCTTGAAACATATGTCGGAACATCAGATGTGCCTGAGGGTGGCATCCGTCAAATACACATGGAGGCAGGTATTTTCGGTTTTGAATATCCCGAAACAATTGCTAAGGAGGATTTTGATCAGGTTTTCAACCATTCTGAATTGGGCGTCGGTGTTATGCATTCATACATCAGGTACTTCGATCCATTTTAATTAAATAATTGAACATTTTAAAATTTGCTCGTTTAACTGAATATTCTAATGTTGATTATGTTTTTTTAGGTTCTTGTATGACAAGTTATTGGTCCCGAATGAATTGACTTCAGTATTCGCATTCTTATCTGCTAGCTGTGTCAACTCACGTATAATAGACCAGACACCGGATACAGTTAAAGAGTACATAGTGCAGAGATTTATGCGCGCGACTACGGAGAAGTTGTTCTTGTTGCCATATAATACTGGCCATGGGTTAGATTTTATTCTAAATTCATTTATTATAATTGTTCGATTTTTCCCTTTCTATTTAACATTTCCGTCTAAACTGTTGTCTTATTTTATAGTGGACATTGGTTGTTGATCGCAATTAATCCGACGAAAGAAATAGTGTATTATATAGATTCATTGGATGGCGATACAACAAAATATGAAAATCTGAGGAACTTTGTTGATACGTAAGTGATGAGATATATTGTTGTCTTTAATTATATATCTTTATTTATTATGTGACATTGTTCTAAATATGCGTTTATATTATGTTAGAGTTATACAAATATTCAGAGCACAAAGAGATGCAACGGTGCCAAAAAGCAAGGCTAACAACATCAACTGGATCAGAGTGGAGGTATATTTTCGCATGTTTGACTGTTATAGTGGTTCTACTTGATAAAACTATTTAAATTATATATCCTGATAAATGTTCGTTTGTTTTTTCCGTTTACAGTGTCCTCGGCAGCGCAATGGTATTGACTGTGGATATTTTGTATTGCGCTTTATGAGGGAAATTATTCTTTCTGGTCAACTTGAGATTTCAGTCATGGTATGGATCAATTCATTATATAAGTTATATGATTCATTTTGATAATTATCTGATACTTCATCTGAGTAATTAGTTTTAAAATTAAATCTTATTCGATCTGTTATATTATGTAGTATTTTGATGAATTCAAGTGCGCTACTTACACGAAAGCAAAATTGGAAGAAATTAAAGAGGAATGGTGTCAATTTATTCTTGGGTTGAGAATTGTATAAAGTTATCGGATTGGAAGAATTGTAATTATATGTAAATTGAATGTATTTGTGTTGTTGTAATTCTGAGGATCGAATTTTGTTGTAACATATTTAAACAGGTTTATGTGTATATTAAAATGTTTATGAACAAAGTGATGAGTTACAATGTATCCAAAGTTTTGAATTGTATATTTAAGGCCAAAGTTTTGAATTGTATATATAAGGCCAAAGTGTTGAAATAAATGCCTGAATTATAAGCAGGTTTGTGTAATATAAGCAGGTTGTTGGTAAATATACAAAACAGGGTGAATATTTAAAAAAAAAAAAATTTAAAATCTGGGACATTAGACAGCGCTTTTACAAAAAAGCGCTGCTAAAGGTCACAAACATTACGCTACAAAAGCACTGCTATAGGTTTGGTAGGGGGGGGTCTAAGACAGCGCTTGTAAAAAGCGCTGCTAAAGGGGGGGCTATGGCAGCGCTTTGTAAAAGCGCTGCTAAAGGTGGACTCTAAGACAACGCTTTGTGAAAAAGCTGCTAAAGGGGGATGGTTGGGGGAAATATGCAGCGCTTATAAAAGCGCTGCTAAAGGGCTAAAAAAACGTTGCTAAAGGTGCTGCTGAAGGGAGCCTTTAGCAGCGCTTTTTCCATGAAAAAAAGCGCTACCTTTACCTTTAGCAGCGCCACTTTTGGCAGCGCTTTAAAGCGCTGCTAAAAGGCAAAAAAAGCGCTGCTAAATGTCTTTTTCTTTTTCTAGCACCAGAGGTCGTGAATTTTTAACAAAGTGTAAAAACTCATGCATAATAATGTATCGCTTAAATCAATTGACATAATTTTAAAAAGGTCGATTTTGTTATCCAAAAAAGAGTAGCAACGTACTCCCTCCATTTCACAATGAATGACTATTTTGACCATTTCACACAGATTAAGAAAAATAAATAAATGAAAGAGAGATAATAATTTTTTTACTAAAATATCTTTTATTAAGTATTGAAAATGATAAAAATAATATTAATTAGATAGTAGAACTATAAAATGTGTATTGAAAATTGAAATGAACTATTTATTTTGAAATACTTTTTATTTTAAATGAGTCATTCTTTATATATATATATATATATATATATATATATATATATATATATATATATATATATATATATATATATATATATATATATATATATATATATATATATATATATATATATATATATATATATATATATATATATATATATATATATATATATATATATATATATATATATATATAAAGAGATTTACATTTTAAAGTGAATCAAAGGTTTTGTTTTAAAATAATTAAGGCGACTATGAAACTTGTGAAGCGTGGATTTGACAGTGACAAAGAAACTGAGAGGATTTGACAATGACAGAGATACAACACAACACTTAACATTTTACAAGTCAAACATTTGCTTTGTTTTTGTTTGTGTAGAACCAAATCAGTGTTTTGTTGTTTCTTCATATTTAAATAAAATAATTGAGCAAAGAATAGAGCTAGCTAGCTAGTGTTTTTTTTTACTTACCAAACTTAATTTATTTCATGAAAAAGAAATAAAGAACCATATTTAAAACCAGGAAGCCGAATAGGGTTTTTTCACTCATCTACCTCAATTTGAAATTAAAAATTCCATAATACCCCACTCTGAAAAATATTTACGAATCTATTCCATTTTTAGTGTGGGTTCGTCCATTCACTTAACAAACTTAGGAAGGAAAGACCAATTTTTTTTCTTTTGTTTTATTTGAATTAATGATTTACTAATTAATAATTTACTATAAATAATAATTCATATTTTATAAGTTACTATAAATAAAATACATTTCACTTATCTCAAATTATTTATAGTATTTAAAAATACCATAAATAATAATTAATATTTTATGGTATTTTATAGTATTTAGTATTTAAAAATACCATAAATAATAATTAGTATTTTTAAATACCATAAATAATTTGAGATTAGTATTTTTTTTCCGTTTTATTTAAATTAATGATTTATTAATTAATAATTTATTATAAATAATAATTCATATTTTATAAGTTACTATAAATACTATAAACAAAATACATTTCACTTATCTCAAGTTATTTATAATATTTACCATAAATAATACTAATTAATAATTTTTAAAAATTTATATTAAAAGTCTAATAATTGGTATTATCTTAAATATAATAATTATCTTAAATACCAATTATTAAAATACCAATTATTAAAATACCAATTATTTAAAAATTAATAATTGGTATTATATTAAAAAAATGTATACTATAAACAAAATACATTTCACTTATAAAATATTATAAATAACTTATAAATACCATAAATAATAATTAGTATTTTTAAATACTATAAATAACTTGAGATAAGTGAAATGTATTTTGTTTTTAGTATTTATAGTAACTTATAAAATATGAATTATTATTTATAGTAAATTATTAATTAATAAATTATTAATTTAAATAAAACATAAAAAAATTGGTCTTTCACATGCTCGTTCATTGGATAGACGAGCTTACTCTTGAACTAAATTTCCTTCATAAGTTTGTCAACTGAATGGACAAACCCACACTAAAAGTGAGTAGATTAATAAATATTTTTCAGGGTGGGATATTATGAAATTTTTAATTTTAAATTGGGGTATATGAATGAAAAAACCGCATAATAGCACGTCCTATAGTCGGGTATGTGGTGGCTAAAAAAAAGTGGAAACATGATAAGAAAAGCCGCCAGAGATTCTCTTCAAATTGTCATTTTTCTATATTGTTTGAAGTGATTCTTAGACGGCACATTGCTATATTGTCTTCCCAGGTGAAAAAGTGTTTTTGTCTCCGTACAAGGAGATACATATAGCTTTAAGAAAATGCTAACAACTACTTTTAGAATATTTAAATAGTTTTTAAAAAGTAATTTTTGTATTATATATTTCATATTTAGATACTTTTATAGTCGTTCAAGATAGAGGAAACATAATAAAATAAATTAATATATTTTATTATATTGATGTTTGATGTTACATCATTGAGATAAAGAAGAATAGCTTTTCATTATTGAAGAATAGGATATATGAATTTCTTTTATAAGTAAAATTTGTATTAGAAGAAGTAGGATAATGGATACTCAATCATACAAGTGAAAATTAATAGAAGGAATCTCAACTGAATCAAGGTCTAAAATAAGAGAATAAATCAATGATTCACAAGACATTTAATTGGATTTGTACATATGTTAGCCCAACAATAAACCTCTACACCTTTGGTTTTAGTAGTAAATAAATTCCAAACCAAGACTTTGGTCATACAAACCATGTCAACTACACGAACGACCGCTCCTTGAAATACAATCTCATTTCTACTCAACCAAACAATCCAACAGACCGGAAGCCACACCAACTGACGAATATTCTTTTGTACTCTACCTTTGAGCATAAAACTGAAACTGTTGTAGTTAGTACCTGAGGCATCCAACTCGAATTGAAACGGCATATCCAACCACTTGTAAATTTGTTCCCAAACCTGAAAGGCCAGTATACAATTGAAGAAAAGGTGGGATAAAGATTCTTCAACAATACAACAAAAGGGACGAAATATATTATGGGATCCATTGATGATCCCCCTGTTAGCCAAATTTATGTGGGTTGGGCAACCGATTCAGCAACAATCTCCACCAAAAAACAAGTATTTTGCTAGGCACATTTGTGATCCAAAGCATATCCAAAAGCCAAATAATACTTTTTTCCACTTGCACATCCAAATCAGACACTGCTTATATTGCTTATATTACTTGATAGCTGCTTTTTACCGAGAATTCGTGTTTGCTCCTCCACCACACAAAAGAATCGTCCACTTACCAGTTCAATTATACATCCTGCAAGATGACAAAAGAGATTCTAGTTCAGCTTTTTCGTTCACCTAAAGCAACCTATCTTCCTTAAGCTTCACATCCCAAATCCACGCATTGTCCACCCAGTCCCCTATAGGAGAAATTTTGTGCTTCTAGTGTGTTGCTTTTGTAAAAATGAGTGGAAACAAATTGCTAAGAGATGAAGAATCAAACCATTTGTTTCTCCAAAATTCAATGGAAGAATGATCACTGCATTTTGATGCACATTCTCTTATGTTTGTACTTAGGCATTTCCTTAGTTTGTTTGATTTATTTTACTATTTTATTATATTTTTATAATTAAATATTTATTTGCCATTAATCTATTTTCGCAGCTTCTTTTCAGCTTTAGCGGTTATTTGATACCTGTCCACTGTTCGGATCATAACTAGAGCTAATAGAATTGGATTTACGCGTTCTATCAGGCGTTGGAAAGCTGAGACAAAGAGCTACAACTTTTATGTTTTATTCAGAAGCTGATTCGGAGTGTAGAAGGTTCGAATAATTCGTTGAAGTCAGGACCCGAATTCTGCCTTTAGGAACATTTAGTTTTGGGCCGGGTTTTTAATGTTTTTCGACCCAGTTGGGTTAGAAACTGGATTTGATGCTTCCATATACCTAGTTGCAGCAGTTCTACTGTTTAGAACCTTCTTTTCACGATTTTACTTTGCTTTGTACAAAAAATTCATGGAGAACTAATTTCAATTGTTGATTTGCTATATTCGGTTCCGACACCTTGAGATTATAATAATTTCAATTTAGTTTTTATTTATTTCAATCTTATTCTATGATTATTGTTTGCTTAATCCAATTTTCATAGAGTATGTTGATTTAATTCGAGTGTTGTATGATCCTTAACCATAATCACGTTAGAGTTTGCTTAATTTGTTATCATGATTGATCAAATCGTGTTTGCTTAATTCACGAGGACTTAATTTCGTTTGCTTAATTCGAATAATAGGAACTTACATCACACACACAAATTGTGCTTGTCGATGAGTTTGTAATCAAATAGGAATAAATAATCTGTTAGGAGATTGAAAATATATTAACCGATGATTGGTAGGAACCAATCAGCAAATTAACTTTTCAGCTTATTTTATAATCACTTTTATTTTCTACTATTTTATTTTAATCGAAATTCAAACCCTCCCATAAACCGTTACTATAGTTGGTTAAATTCAATACAAGAATCCTTGCGATACGACATCCGAGTGTCGCTTCTCTTTACTACTTTCAAAAATACTCGTTTTTGATCCGTGCGCAACAGCGGATCAAATAACCATTGCCAATATTTCAAGAATTATTGTTTGAGAACCAACTGATTTGCCTTTTGCATTAACCCTGTTAATCCTTCAGCCACAAGCAAGAACAGAAAAGGCCACAATGGAACTTCTTTTCGCAAACCCCTTACCACCTTATAGTTTTTGGTTGGACTTCTGTTACTCAAAACCGGCATTAAACTTAAGAACACGCAGGCTTTCATTCATCTACGACCAAACCTAATATGCCCCTTACATCTCTTAGATAATCCCATGCCAAACAATTGTAAGCCTTTTCGAAGTCGACTTTAAGAAACAAACAATCCTTCTTCTTCCTTTTGGCGAAATTATCAAGCTCATTTATCACCAACACCCCATCTAACATTTTCCCACCCTGGATAAACGTTGACTGACATGGCAAGACCAAACCTCATATCACCTTTTTTAGTCTATCTGCCGGCAGTTTTGCTAAAATTATATACACGCTACCAATGAGGCAAATAGGATGATAGTTATTCAAGCCTTGAGGATTACTCGTTTTTGGAATAAGAGATATGAATGATGCAGTGATCGCTTTGGGAAAGGTGGCATTCCAATAGAATTCTGTGACACAATCGGATAAATCACCCTTAACAATCTCCCAACACTTCTTATAGAATCCATTATTAAATCCGCTAGGACCCAGACTTTTTTCACCTTCGTAATTCCAAACAACCTCCTTTAATTCTTCCAAAGTGAAAAGCTCCTTTATAAAATTAATTTTTGACTCGGCTAAGTGATGTTGAGTAGATCAAAAGAAAGTATTTGTTATCGTATACACAGAGACTGGTACAATATTACGAACGTTTAAACAATCGTTATTGTTTCAAGTTATATTTAGGAATGGTTTTGCTGAAATAGTGACGGAATGGAAAATAAACTATTTTAAGTAAACGAAGTTTTAATGATAAGAGATCTTGTTGGGATTGGATTTCCTCTACCGTTCATGTATGTAAATTATCGATTATTTTCTGCACAAACTACAACATTCATTCTTACCTCCACATACCATTCACAATAACACGTGTGTCTATACGTTAGTTTAATATTTCAATCAATTTGTTTAATCGATGATTTCTCAATCTATTAAATAATCCGATAGCATTAAGAACAAGATTGACACGTCACATTAAAAAAAAAAGTCAACAAAGTAGCGCCACATCACAGATTCTTCAAATGGCAGGATGAAATTATATATATATATATATATATACATATATATATATATATATATATATATATATATATATATATATATATATATATATATATATATATATATATATATATATATATATATATATATATATATATATATATATATATATATATGTATATATATATATGTATATATATAACACTGAAGTGAAGTAAATGACATGATTTGCATTTTTGCTAAGCAAACTCTGCAAAATTCATTTTCTTGCAGAAGTTTCTTGTGTTACGGCATGCCATTTTCTTCTCACTTTTTGAAATCTGTAAAAAAACATAAATATTTAAAAGGTTGGGTTGCCTCTCAACAAGCGATTGTTTAACGTCATTAGCTCGACATATGTGTTAGGGATATTTTAGAGGTCTTATTATGATGATTCTTGCAATGTCACCATAATGTTTCAGCATTTTCCCTTGACTGTCTTAGTTGCTTTCAAACAATCCCAATGGTGTTTTTCCTTTTTGATATTGAGGGAAATAAGTGTTTTTATAAGAGCCATCTGCAGTTGAGTTGATATGTGCTCTTGCATAATGATCTTATTTGCAACATCTCTCTTGAAACCAACTTCATTATCCTCTTATTTCTGAATTTCTACTTGATTTTTCTCTTGTTTTTCAGCTTCACTCTTGACAACAACATTTTCTGTTTCCAAGTGATCATTACTACCATCATCAGTAGCATTAACACTTTGAGATGTATTTTCATTGCATTGCTCCTTTGAAATGATTTGTGTGATAGCAATGGATGTCTCTTGGTGTTGATCCTCAAGCTTCCTTGCTATTTAACCAACTTGCATTTCAAGATTCTTGAGTGATGCTTCAGTCCTTTTTTGGTTCTCCATAAACATTTGCATAAATTTCATCAAGGTGTCTTCCAATTTTGATATTATGTTCGGTTGTGGAAGATTATGCGGCTGTTGATAGAAATTCTGGTATGGTTCTGCATCCTGTCTCTAATTTTGGACATAATATATGTTGTTTGCGTATGGATACCCTTAGTAATATTGGTATGATTCTTGGTAACTTCATTATCCTCTTGTTTCTAAATTTTTGCTTGATTTTCCTCTTGTTTTTCAGCTTCACTCTTGACAACAACATTTTCTGTTTCCAAGTGATCATTACTACCATCATCAGTAGCATTAACGCTTTGAGCTGTATTTTCATTGCATTGCTCCTTTGAAATGATTTGTGTGATATCAACGGATGTGTCTTGGTGTTGATCCTCAAGCTTCCTTGCTATTTAACCAACTTGCATTTCAAAATTCTTGAGTGATGCTTTAGTCAGTTTTTGGTTCTCCATAGACATTTGCATAAATTTCATCAAGGTGTCTTCCAATTTTGATATTATGTTCGGTTGTGGAAGATTATGCGGCTGTTGATAGAAATTCTGGTATGGTTCTGCATCCTGTCTCCAATTTTGGACATAATATATGTTGTTTGCGTATGGATACCCTTAGTAATATTGGTATGATTCTTGGTAACTTCATTATCCTATTGTTTCTAAATTCCTGCTTGATTTTCCTCTTGTTTTTCAGCTTCACTCTTGACAACAACATTTTCTGTTCCAAGTGATCATTACTACCATCATCAGTAAAATTAACGCTTTGAGTTGTATTTTCATTGCATTGCTCCTTTGAAATGATATGTGTGATATCAACGGATGTCTCTTGGTGCTGATCCTCAAGCTTCCTTGCTATTTAACCAACTTGCATTTCAAAATTCTTGAGTGATGCTTCAGTTATTTTTTGGTTCTCCATAGACATTTGCATAAATTTCATCAAGGTGTCTTCCAATTTTGATATTATGTTCGGTTGTGGAAGATTATACGGCTGTTGATAGAAACTCTAGTATGGTTCTACATCTTGTCTCCAATCTTGGACATAAACTATATTGTTTGCGTATGGGTACCCTTGGTAATATTGGTATGATTCTTGGTAACTTCATTATCCTCTTGTTTCTGAATTTCTGCTTGATTTTTCTCTTGTTTTTCAGCTTCACTCTTGACAACAACATTTTCTGTTTCCAAGTGATCATTACTACCATCATCAGTAGCATTAACGCTTTGAGCTGTATTTTCTTTGCATTGCTCCTTTGAAAATGATTTGTGTGATTGCAATGGATGTCTCTTGGTGTTGATCCTCAAGCTTCCTTGCTATTTAACCAACTTGCATTCAAGATTCTTGAGTGATGCTTCAGTCCTTTTTTGGTTCTCCATAGACATTTGCATAAATTTCATCAAGGTGTCTTCCAATTTTGATATTATGTTCGGTTGTGGAAGATTATACGGCTGTTGATAGTAATTCTGGTATGGTTCTGCATCTTGTCTCCAATCTTGGACATAATATATGTTGTTTACGTGTGGATACCCTTGGTAATATTGATATGATTCTTGTCTATGTTGCCACAATTCCATGTAATTTACTTCAGATTTTGATCTTTTAACTGCAGCCTTGGACTGTTGTTTGAAGAGGGTTGATGCAGAATTTTTACCTTTTGGTGTTTCTTAGCTTGCCTATGCTTCACTTGTTCTTATGATACATGATTTTGCATACAAGAAAGCACAAATCTAACACAACAAAAGTGGTTAGCAGCAAATGTAAAAGAATATATACAATATACACAATAGCTTAAAACGATAAAAATTATGCAACGAAAAGTAATATCTAAACGCCAGTCCCCGACAACAGCGCCATTTTGATGTTGAGTAGATCAAAAGAAAGTATTTGTTATCGTATCCACAGAGACTGGTGTGATATTACCAACGTTTAGACAATCTTTATGTTTTCAAGTTAATTTTAGGAATGGTTTTGTTAAAATAGTGACTAAATGCGAAATAAATTATTTTAAGTAAACAAAGTTTTAATAATAAGAGATCTTACTGGGATTGGATTTCCTCTACCGTTCATGTATGTAAATTACCGATTATTTTTTGCATAAACTACGACATTCATTCTTACCTCCACATACCACTCATAATAATGCTTATGTTTATACGTTCGTTTAATATTTCAATCGGTTTGTTTAATCGATGATTTCTCAATCTATTAAACAATATGATAACATTAAGAACAAGTATTATTTTTGGATATTAAAACCTAATTATATGATTAGCAATTAGTTTTTAATCGAGTCTTATCTTGACTCAAGATTTGAAAGTATTTTTCAATAACAGTTCGAATTCATAAGATGATCAATAATATTAAGATAAAGTCGATAAGTATGAAGGCATGTTTATATTGAAAGCATAATCAGTAAATATATATACGATTATGATAGATTATTTCTAATACCAACAAGAGAAGAAGGTTAGCTAGCCATTTTCATGGTGGCTTGTACAAAAATGAAGAGTTGGAGATTAATGAGCTTCAACAATGATTTCTCAATTTCCGATGCGTATCCAGCTCGATTCTTCTATTCCCTTCCCTTACTCTCTATTACAGACTATATCTAATGAAATTAAAAATCTATTCTAATCTTCTTAAAAAAAACTATCAGGTCTGCACTAAATTATCTACCCTTTTATAGTAATACTATTTGGCAATGTTCACTAAGCTAACTTACTTCGCTAGGCGAAGTATCCTTTCTTCTTCTTTAAGTTTCTTTTCAAACTTCCCTTCAAAAACCTCCATAGTTCGCTTAGCAAAGTCTAGCTCGCTAAGCGAACTTTCCTTTGGTTCTGCTTGCTTCTCTTCGCTTCTAACAAAACTAGGTTGATTTGCCTCTGTTTCAAATTCGTCGATGTTCATTTAGCAAACCTTTCGCTGCAGCTTCGCTTAGCGAAACAGGATAAGTCTTTTTATTTTTTCTTTGTTCCTTTGGTCATTTCCTACAATGTTCAACCACACCCTTTTAGATGTATCATTTTATAATCCAAGTGTGTATTTTTCATGAAACAATATTTAAATTATTGGATAAATGTTGTATTTCTCAATGAATAAAACTCTATTTTTAGCATTTATCATGTTACAGCGAGCTTGCAGCGCTATGCTTGTGTTTTTTCACATTTTGCTCACTGTGAATGCGTTGCAGCGCCCTTGTGGAGCAAGTTTGATGTTTTTGACTTTCCATCATGTTTTGAGCCTTCTTTCCTGCATAATTTAAAAGTATTCATCAATAGCAACCATTCTTTGTCATCTTTTCATTTTCTAATCAAAGGAATGATATTTTGTTAGAGATTCCGAATTCATGGCCTTTATAAGTGCCAAGATTGTTTATTTTATCTTCATTCTTGGCCACTTATCACTAAGCCCTTAAACTCTACTCCAAGAAATTTCGGTCTACCTGACTCAGGTTCTAGGAATCTTTGATGAAAGCGGTTGAAGATTTCACATTTGATCTCATCAACTTGACTAAGCAAGCCCTATCAGAATTAAGAACCATTATTCCATTGCGACGGAAATTCCTTTTCATCACTGAATGAAAGTACTTTGAATTTGAGTCACCCTCTCGAATCCATCTCAATTTTGATTTCTCCTTAAGAATTGATTCCTTAAAATGGCTCATTTGCCAAACCCTGTTTGTGGCCACAACCTGCTTATTTGAAATAGCCTTTGTAATACACTCCCCCTCAGCAATTACTCGATGATCTAATACATTCAATTCTTTAATCGCCTATTCTACATTCAATTCAAGGATCCCAAATATTTCACAGTTCCAAGATTTCAAATTTTCTTTTAGCCTTATCAACATTTCTTTGAATTGAAAAACCTTCATGCCTTGGACATTGCTTTCATTCCTTACTTTTGTAACAAAAGGGACAAAGTCCGCATGCTCATACCAGTAAACAAAACCCTTAAAAGGTTTCGAACCCCAATTCAATCTATTTGTCTTGATCCGAATAGGGCAATGATCTGACAAACTTCTACTGCCTATACATTGAACTTCAACACCCAAATTCTCAATCAAATTTTCCAATCGTAAGAATCAATCGAGTCTGCTCATAATGCTCCCTTCCGTGTTAAACCAAGTGAACTTATTTCCAATAGCTGGTACATCGATCAAATAACTAGAATCAATGAATTCACTAAATTCTCCATACTCTATTATGTTAACTAGAGTACTAACCCCCCTTCGTTTCCCCTTCAGTTTTAACAATGTTAAAATCACCAACAATAACACGATTTCCTCCAAACATTTAGCTTGATAGAATGCAAACCATTCCATGATTTCCTCTTACTTCGAATATCACACGACGAGTATACATTAATGAAAAAGTATAACTGGCCTTTCCATTCTAAGTGTATGCAACAAAGTTGTCTCCCATAAAGCTGAAAAAATAGTTGAATAATCTTGATTTCCATAATATTGTAAGGCCCCCGATCTTTCTTGAGATTCTTTTGTCGTCCATTCTACTCCACCATAACCCTAAATAGAGTTTACCCAAGCCTCATATGAAGGTGAGAAAATACTTAGAAGGGGGGGGGGGGGTTGAATAAGGATTTAGAAAATATTATGGCAATAAAAACACAAAGATGTCTATCCTGGTTCGTTGAACTCAACTACTCCAGTCCACCCTATCAAGAGTGATTTGCCTTTCTCCACGAGGACTTAATCCACTATAATCAACTGATTAAAATATCAACCACTAAGAACAACTGTCTTAGTCTTCTCAAGAAATATTGACCACAACTTGGTCTTCTCAAGGAACTTTTACAATCAAATGTAAAACTAAACAAGTGTTTGAAATGCTTCTAAGAAAGTTATATCACAACTGTGATTTACACTTAAGTTTAAGAACGTATGAAAACTATTTAGCAAAGAATAATAATTTGTATGAGAGCTTTGAGAGAGTTTTCAAATGAATTGTTCAATTTTCGTCAACTGGAGAAAGTTGTTGAAGGCTTGCTTTTATAGACTTAGAATTCCAAGACGTTGCAAGCTTGAAGACCGTGTACTGCAAAGTAGTTGTATCCTTTTGGCTTCACATCACTTGACCTTTCCTAGAAGTAGAACGTTCAGAGAAATCCTTTTTTCCTGAGTTCTTGTGTCTAGCATGAAAGAGGAAAGAGTCGTTTGGCATAACCAACGGATATAACTTCAAATAATCTTCTTCAACAAGTTTCTAATTCGCAGCAATTAACATCAGAGCCTTGAGTGATTAGAGTCTTGATGTCTTCAGAGTTTGTTGTATCAGAGTGTTGTAGCAAGTGTGCTTCAGCGTGTAATTAATCAGAGCAGAGTTTGGATATCAGATCCTCAGTACATGCAACAAACAGTACTATCAGAGTCTTCTGAAAAACAGTGCTTGAAACTCTTTATACAAAGTCTTCAGTCTACGCTTCAGAGGCTTCTGTAGCTTCTGCTTCAGATCCTTCCGTAGACAGCGCTCAAAGTCTTCTGTGTGCAGCGCTCAGAGTCTTCTAAGAGATGCTTCTGACGCTTCAGAGCCTTGTGTAGTTCAACATTCAGATCCATTTTTGCTTTTAGAAGAATATTAAATTTAATTTCTGCAGCAAAAATACTTGAACAACCTTAGAGTATATAATTTCTTAATACAAAATTTCATAAGTGTTATCATCAAAACATAGAGATATAACTAAGAACCAATCTGTCTTCTAACAATCTCCCCCTTTTTGATGATGACAAAAACATAAGAAATTTTGTTCAATAAGAAGATAAATATAACTCCCCCTGAGATTATGAATCTCCCCCTGAATTGAATACTAAGAAATAATAGAAACTTCCCTTTTTGCATGAGTATTCTTTTCAGAATCAAAGCTTGAAAGTTCAAAATTAGAGCTTGATTTGGATGAGCGTTTCAGAATCAGAGCCTGATTGGTTAAAACTTGATCTGGGGATCTCAGAGTTACTTTAATGAATTTTGTTAGATTTATCAATATAGTTCTAAAATACTAAAAATTCACGTTAGTTATAATTTGATATGTCTGAATTCCATTCAGGTAAAGTTTATTTGAACAATCAGAATTTCATTTTCTCCCCCTTTTTGTCATAATCAAAAAGAAAACTTTTAAAGACAAATAAAAGGAAACAGAGAGAGAAGATATAATCAAATAGAGAAAACATTCAGATTCATTCATTCAAATAGTCAGATAAAACAGACAAAACATCATATGAGAAATTCAAAACAAGTGCTCAAACATTAGATAAAGAAAACATAAATCTAAGGTTGTTTGGAAAGAAGCATCTTCAGAAGGTGGGTGATCTCAGATGGAGATTGTTCTTGTTTGGACATCCATTTTTCAATGTTCTCAGTCTTCTGATCTTGCCTTGCCATCCAGGACTTTATCTCAGATTGACCATCTTCCAGCACAACAATCTTATCTTCTAATTCGGGTTCTCTTTCTTGATCTCAGAAGAAGTAGACGGAGCAGATTCTGATGCAGGAGTAGGAGAAGAGTCAATGTCCATTGGAGTTGCAGATTCTGGAAGCACAGATGCAGATGATTTGTCCATAATTATCAGAGCTAAAGGATTCTCTTCCAGAACGACTTCAGAAGCAGAGCCTTCAAGAGTCTCAGAAGTGGCAAACACTCCAGAAGATGAAGGTGCATCCTCAAGAAGCAAAGGTGGAGATCTTTTCAAATTCCATAGCATGGTTCTGGCAGTCTCAGCAAATCTGATCTTCGCATCATCAGAGCAAACACTCTTCAAATTTGAAGCAACAATATTGAATCCTGAGATGAAGCTATTCCAAATAGCATCAGATTCATCTGAGTTCATGGTTGAAAGACATCTCTTCTTTACAAAGTCTAAATTCATCCTTATTTCTTTCATAAAATTAGCAAATAAAATATCAACATTTAGCCTTGGTTTAGGTTTAAGAAAGGCTTCCAGAGTTGATGGTTTGATTTGTTTTGGTGGAAGTGGTATGGTAAATTTTAGGATGATGAACAGAGGACGAGGATACGGTGGTGTCTTCTGAGCAGGTATGAGATGAAAGAAGGGTTTTATTTTGCGTATGGATGGAATGATAGCTCTTGGATTATCAAAATATGGAACAAAAGCTGATGGTTTTAGTTTAGGTTCTGGAGTGGGTGTAGCAATGATAGCATCAGATGAAATAGATATATCTGGTTACTTTGGTTCATATCCTCTGAGAGAAGGGGGT
This sequence comes from Lathyrus sativus, assembly GCA_963859935.3. Taxonomy (NCBI): domain Eukaryota; kingdom Viridiplantae; phylum Streptophyta; class Magnoliopsida; order Fabales; family Fabaceae; genus Lathyrus; species Lathyrus sativus. Next base: position 490,408,503 of record OZ012740.1, on the reverse strand, counting down.
GAGCTTACTTCTGGGTGAACATCAGATTCAGATGAATCAGATGAGGTAGATGAGGGACAAGATGTAGAAGATACATCAAACATTGTTTTGAGGGGTTGGACATCTAGAATCTCAGAATCAGATATGTATGATTCAGTAGGTTTGGGTTGTTCTAGTTGAGAATTGGGTTGTGGATAAGAAGGTATAGATTTTGGTGGTACATATACAATAGGTTCATATTGTTGTGGAGAAGGTACTTGTGGTGTTGGTGTTGGTTCTGCTGGTTTTGTTGGTTGTGGTTCTGATGAAGGAATGTCAGATGATTGTTGTGGTGCAAATTTAGTTTGAATGGATTCTGAGAGTGTAGGGGATATAGGTTTAGTGGGAACAGAATCAGTTGGAATTTGTGATTCTGAAACTTTTGGTTGTTCAGGTTGATCAGATGTAATGGGTTTTGTTGGTTGTTCAGAAGATTGAGATGGAAAAGAAGTGGTTTGAGTTTGAGAAGGAGGGGGTTCAGGAATAGAGCTAACTGTTGATAATTCTATTGCTATTTCAGAAATATTAGGTAAAGATGATTTAATACCTCTTTTCTTGATGCGTTTGGTAGGTGCAGAGAGAGCTTCTCCAGAAGCTTTTCTTTTCTTCTTCTTCTGAGGCTCTTCAGAAGATTTCTGCTTCTTCTGAGGTTCTTCAGAAGTTTCTTCCTTCTTCTGAGGTTCTTCAGAAGTTTTCTGCTTCTTCTGAGGTGAGCCTGCAGCTTCTTCTTTTTCTAAGTCTTGTTTTCTCTGCCTCTTGTGTTTTGCATAGAGATCTGGCATTGGTTCACGGTTTAGAAATCCTTCTGGAAGTGGAATTCCTTGTTCCATACATGATCCAACAAATTTGATCAGAACTTCTTTTGGTTCTTCTGCATAAAACGTAGGAAAGTTTTCTACCAGAATTCTTCTTTTGCTCACTTCTTCTGTATTTAGTTTGTCAGGAGCAGAAGCAAGTTCATCAATAACTTTTAGCCTCTGTAAACTTTTAGCGTTAAGAACTTTTCCCAGAATGGATGTAAGTTCCTCTTTCAATCCAGCCACATGCAGATGCTCCACCAGACCATTCTCTATCAGAATGTCTGAAATCAACCTTCCACAAGGGATCCAATTTCTACCCTTAGTATGTTTTGTCTTCATGTCTTCTCTAGATGCCTTGACGTGATTCCAAAGATGAGAGAAGAGCAGATGAGGCAGATCTACCTTTGTACTCTGACTGAGGCAATACATGAAGTAAATTTGATCATTGTTGACATAATCTGGTGAATTGGTAGACTTTCTGTGGTGAATGCAACCCATGAAGATTTTAGCCCAGATCTTGTAATTGGGTTTCAGATCTTTGAACTTGTTAGAGGGTTCTCCAGAAGCAATCACGTCTTCATACACAACATTCATGTTGACACGCCCAGTCAGTGAGAAACTCCATCAGTTTCCCCATATCCAATGAGTTTCCTTATTAGATCTTCTGTAATCACTATTTCTTTTCCCCGAACAGATGACACTATGAACTTGGGATAAGCATGAGCATGAATCCAGAATTCTTTCACTAAAATTGGATAAACTGGCTCAAACAGTCTATCAAAGTACTTGATCCATCCTTGAGCATCAATGATGAAACCCAGATTGAATCCATTTTCAGCTAGAGATGCAAAATCCACCAAAGATTCATATAACACTTCTAGTTTCTCAACAGGTGTGAGATTCGTTCTAACAGGTTCCTTGAAAGGAACAACACCCATATTGGAATAAGATACAACTGCCATTGTTGATTGAAACTGTGCTGAGGTTGAAGATGAAGTTGCCATTGAAGAAGGTTTTGGGTGACGAACAATTTTGGGTATAGGGTTTAGATGAAGGCTAAAGAGCAAGCAGAAATGCATAAACATGTTTGTGAGAGTGAAAAGTGTGAAATGTTGAGATTTGTGGAATTTATAGAGAAAATTAGGGCACACAAACGGTCACACTTTCATCACGTTCTCATTTAACATTTAATGGCATTTAATGAAAAGAATATAATCATTTCAAAGCAATAAATGATTCTGACAATTGGGGGGAAAACCAAGAAACCAACTGTTCAAACAATACCTCAAACGTCTCTTCAGTATGGTGCACTTCATCTTTTCAGATTCTAGAGTGACACGTGTTTGCTTGTATGTGCTTCTGAAAACTCTTGAGAAATGAAACGTTAGCCAACGTTCAGATCCTCTGAGACTTGTTAGTTCAGATACACACAAAAATAATAATTCAAGAAATTAAATGAAATACAGATCAAATACTTCAGAGTTTAAACATTTTGCATCTGAGAAATTTTCTTCTGATAAATATTATTCTGGACAGACTTCCATACCAATATTTTTCAGAATAAACTTAAACCTATCTTCATCCAGAGGTTTTGTGAAAATATTGTTGCACCCTAAAATTTGCCTAACCTTTTCTTACTTGGTTTATGTTTCATTGCATTAGCATATCATTGATCCAACATTTGCATAGCATAGCATTGTTCATTTAACAGGGGATCAAGTGTGGATCTTATCTAGAGGTCTTATGCAAACTTGAGAAATCACCATAGTCATCAGGAAGAGGGTTGGGTTCTTGAGAAGTTCATTTGTTTGTATGGGGTTAATCTCCTAATCTGGGGACCAATTGAAGATCATCAGTGGATTGTGAGGCCTTGGCCTAGGTGAGAGGGTGTGAGTAGAGCTCATTGAAGTGCCTTGAGGGTCATGGTGGAGCTCAATTAAGTCCTTATGCCAAGTGTGAAGAGTTTCAGTTGAGGGTGTTGCAAGTAGGGTTTTCATCTGAGTAATCCTAAGTCAACTGACCAATTGAAGAGGATCAAAGCTCAATTATAGGTCTTTGTAATCATGGATAGTTGTGTTGAGACACATGAGATAATATTCCAAGATCTATGCAAGAAAAGTTCAAGGTGTGAGGAGTGGCTAAATTAGGGTTTTCAGGGTAAAATCCCCTATTTAGTGCTTAACTTCAAGACCACTTATCTCAAGATGCAAGTTTCATCTCCACTGTTGGCCAACATGAAACTTGTAGAGCATGCTCTTAGATTTAATTTGAGTATTAGATGTCCTCCATTGGATTTATGGAACTCAAGTTATGACCCAGACAAGTTACAGGTCATCTGAGGAATGTGAAATTTGTCTGTGAAAGTTCACCAACTTCCAAGGAACTTTTGACCTAGAAGGGTGTTTCCCTTGAGCTTTTGGCCAACATGAAGTTGTAGGTCTTGATCTTAGCTTTCCAAATTTTACTAGAAGTCTTCCATTTGATTTGTAGAAATCAAGTTATGAGGTTTACAAGTTAGGGGTATTTTGGGAAAGTAAGATTATAGGTCATTTGGCATTATAGGTCATTTTCTCCATCTTGCAAGCTTCAAATGCAATTTTGTTCAACACAAAACTTGTTCAAAATGATGTTTTTAGGTCAAACATATACTCATGATGAATTGATTTGGATTTAGGTGAGACTTGGTTTGAAGAATTTTGCAAAAGGAAGAATTTAAAGGTATTTGATTGAAAAATTCATGATCAATTCATTTGTGCTCAAAATGGACCATATGAATACTAATTTTGATCAGAAAAACAATTCTAAACACTTTGGCAATTTTAGAATTTCCATTTGAGGTCAATTTCATGGTGATATGGTTTGTTACTTCATAAGTAAGTTACACTTCATAATTTGATTTTGTGATAAGGTCAAGCACTCAAATCAATCCAAACACCCTCACCAGACTACAAGGAGTTGATTGCAAGCTTCTGAGGGAAGTTTCAAGTTAGAACACGTGCACACCATGGTAGGTTTTGTGAAGGAAATTTGACAATTGGTTTTTCTGTTTTGGGCCTCATTTGGACCCCTAAAAGCCCACAAACCAATTGTATTTAAGTTGTGTGAGAGGTTTTGCTCTATTTTGGAGATCATTTCGCACCAGAACCAAGGATTGAAGTTGGAGCTTGAAGAAGAGAGTGGAAAATCGTGTTTTCATTTTCAAGCCAGATCCAAGCAAATTGAAGTTACAAACACATTCCTCATCAAGCATTGAGTGAATCTGCAATGTTTTGAAGCCAGAATTGTACCCTAGATACCTCAATTTGAAGCTCAAAGTCAGGTATGTAGTTTTCAAATTTACACTGGTTATAGCATGATCTAGGCATGATTAATATGTGGATAGGTTTTGATTTGAGATGTAGATGAAATCTGGATCAGAAATTGGATGTTTAGAGACAAATTAGGTGATGACATAATTTCTGTTTGGATGCGAATTGATCTGATCTTGAGGCTTTGATTCAATTGGAATAGCATGTGATGATCAGTGTTAGATGAGGATTACATTCATACCAATAGTTTGAGTTTTGGTTAGAGTTCAGATTGAAGTGCACTTTGAGATCTTCTTCGTGTTTTAAAATCTAGTAGGATTTAGAGGATTTGAAGGTCATATTTGAGATTAGGACAAAATTTGGAGTGAGATGATGTTAAGTTTGTTGAGTTTCCATGACCTGTAAGTACATGCTCACCGGAGAAGATGACCGGAGGTCATCTCCGGCCGCCATCTGAGAATTTAAATGAGGACGAAGGTTGTGGTTCGTTGGACTTGACTGAAGCATTGACAAAGTATCATCATCGTGTGGCTGTGTTTTAATCTGAGGATTTGAACTTTTGAATGGGAAACGCTACGTTTCATTTATTGACCTGGCAGCTACGTGGTGTGTGAGGTGGAGTGTGTGAGGGCCTTTAGATTAGCTTACTGAGTCCAGTGATCCAACGCGTGTGATATTTTCTGGTTTATTTGATTTTCTTAATTCATTTCTTTATTATTTTAATTGCTTTTTCATTTCATTAATTCATTTTAATTTCATTTTTTATTAGAAAAATAATCCAAAAATATGCTCATGCTCCTCTTTTAATTTGTGATTTTTCCATGCTGTTAGATTTAATTTTGGATGATTTTGCAATTTAATTTGATTTTTCTCATTTTTGATATTTCTTTATTTTTGCATAGTTGATACATCTGTTCGTTGATTTTTGTTTGACCAATTGGTATTGAATTTGGATTTGATTTTTTGGTAGATTGTAGATTAGAGATGTATGTTCTCTTAGGAATTTTATCTTGATTTTTAGATAATCATAGGTTCTGTTTTAGATTAGGGTTTTAGAGCCTCCCCTTTCATGGTTTCCCTTTGACATTTTACAATTTAGGATTTTATTAGTTGCCTTATAAATTGAATTAGGCTCTGATATTTTAACTATAGGTTCTTAACACTTGCATGTTCCCTTAGGAAAATTTATAGATTTTTAGAATCTAGTTTGCTATTTTAGATAGAATTTGCAATTAGGTTGTTCATTTGGTGCTCCTAACTTGGTGCTTGTTTTGTTTTGCCTTCATTGGTGGCTTTTGGTGCTTGGTGAGCTTGTGGTTCTTCTTGGATGATTTTAAGGGCATGTTGTGGCTTCTGTGGAGTTGATTGTGGAGCTTGGCTTGGAGTTTTTCTTTCCTTTTGGTAGCTTCCTTGTAGCTTATAGGAATTAGGGTTTAGGAAAGAGCTTAGAAGTAGTTTTCTTTCTTCCTCAAACATGGATTGCTTTGATTGCTTTCCATTCTCCTCCTATGATTCAAGGTCCCTATGTGAAAGCCTCATCTTTTCTTTGGAAGGATGTGTGGCATTTCACAATAGGTAGAACCTTTGAGGATGCCTTTCTCAGATGACTGGTTGAGTGTCAGGAGGGATTCCTTTGGTTTCCTTCCTGCTTCCCATCATCAATCCACTATTTTTGATGTTGTTTCTATTCTATTATGTTGGAGCTTGTTGAAGCATGAAGATGAAGACTTCTCTTGGAGATTGCTTGAAGTTGTTTGCTTGCAGTTGTTTGTCTTTTTTTTGCTGCTTATCTGCTTTGCTGTTGAGCTGTTTTGCCTGCTGTTTTTCTGACTGCTCTGCTTTGCCTTTGTGACTGATTGACTGTGTGTTGAAATAGAAGTAGGCTTCATATAGATGATTATAGGCCTAGGAGCATCCTAAAGGTTGAGAATAGCTCCATTTGCTTGTCTGCATTAGAGGTTGAGTTTTTCCCTCTGCTTGTATTTTTATTGTGTGGCTTTGCTTGCTGGTATTTGGTAGAGCTCAGCTCCCTTGCCTGTGTGGTGTGTGGCCTTTGTGCCTTGTTTGTTTAGAAGTTGAGTGCGACTCCTTCTGCTTGTTTGTTGCATTGCATGAATTTTATTTACAGTAATTTCTATACAGTTATTTTCTTTTGCTGTTTTGTTTTCCTTTGCCATGTTCCCCTAGGAACTCTGACTTCTCTTGTTCAAGAGAAGTTATGACAGACATTAGGGTTCTAACCATGCATGATAATATTCGGTAGTTCCCTTCTAACCTCAACCATAGGTCCATTTTGCATGACAACTTTAGGATTGGATCAGTTCCCCTTTAGTGCGTCTTCTTTTCTCTTCTCATCTGCAAACAAAATCAAAATACAGTGACAAAGGTTAATTGACGTCGTACGCTACGAGCCTTAAGCTACTTGAGAAAGGATTGTTGGAGAGTTTCTTTTCAACAGTCTGGATGTTTAGTACGGCACCTTTTGGGTGACATGCGACGCATTCACTCTCAGGTCATAGTCTCTAGTGCGATATCAGTTGCAAACATCTATAAAAGACACTTCTCTAAAAAACAGAAAACAAAGATCAAACTCTTTTTGTTTTCTTGGACCTTTAATCCCTGGAAACCTTTTTCAGAAGGAGAGTTCTATTAACTCCCGGTTCTACCACAAATGGTAAACGCCTAAGTATCCAATGGTCGAGCTGCATACACCAAACTACTGGAACTGTCTGTTAACCTTACTCGGATAAAAATGACAAATCTGTGTCTCTCGTGTCCTGAACTATGTTTGCTCTGATCTTTTGCGTCGTGTGAAAGTACGTAGGCACAAGATGCGATATCTTGGCGAGCAACCTTCCCCCGTAGTTGGGCGAACTACGTTGACTCTGATTTCTCGTTCCAGACGGGAATACGTTGGCATAAAGTGCGACGATTTGCCGAGTCATTTTCTTTTCTTTTCAGACCAGACCTTTAGCGTAGATAGATTTAACAAACCCGTCAGATAAACACAACAAGTATGGATCCCATCGAGTACGATGGACGTGAGGGGTGTTAATACCTTCCTTTTGCGTAATCGACTCCCGAATCCAGACAATGGTTGCGATGACCTTATCTTATACCTTTTGCTTCAGGTTTTTCCGATTGTTTCCTTTCCTGCTCTAAGGGATAAATAACGAAAGGTGGCGACTCTTCTGTCATTGTCGGCCTCGTTTTTTGCAGTAGCGACAAATATCAGCCCATTGATGATCTGTATCAACAAAGTCTAAATTTATAATACCCTTCTGAACATAGTCTCTGATGAAGTGATGTTTAATTTCTATATGCTTAGCTTTAGAGTGTAAAATTGGATTTTTAGATAAGCATATAGCAGAAGTATTATCACAGAATATAGAAATATTACTCTCAAAGATCTGATAGTCTTCTAGCTGACTTTTCATCCAGAGCATCTGCGTGCTACATCCAGCAGCAACAATATATTATACTTCTGTAGTTGATAGAGCAATTGTAGGTTGTTTCTTATTGTACCAGGAGATTAAATTTCTTCCCAGAAATTGACAACTTCTAGAAGTACTTTTTCTTTCAACTTTGTCTACAACGTAATCAACATCACAGAATCCAACTAGTTTAAATTCATCAGATTTTCTGCAACACAAACCCACATTAGAAGTACCTTTCAGATACCTTAGAATCCTCTTAACAGCTGTTAAGTGTGATTCTCTAGGATCTGATTGGAATCTTGCACACAAGCATACACTGAATAAAATGTCAGGTCTAGAAGCAGTTAAGTATAGAAAAGATCCAATCATACCTCTGTAGAGTTTCTGATCTACTTTCTTACTTACCTCTTCCTTACCAAGAGCGCTTGTTAGATGCATAGGAGTCTAAGCCATCTTACTATCAGTCATGTTGAACTTCTTTATAAGCTCTTTTACATATTTGGTCTGATGAATGTAAGTGCAATCTGGAGTCTGGTTGACTTGAATTCCCAGAAAGGATCTCAATTCTCTCATCATGCTCATCTCAAATTCAGCCTGCATACATTGAGCAAACTCCTTTCCCAGCATAACATTGGTAGATCCAAATATAATATCATCCATATATATTTGACAAATTAACAGATCTTTCTTAAATGTTTTACAGAAGAGAGTTGCGTCCAGTTTGCCTCTGATAAAAATTTTCTCCAGAAGAAAATTGCTTAATCTCTCATGCCAAGCTCTGGGAGCTTGTTTTAACCCATAAAGAGATTTCTTAAGTTTAAAAACATGTTCTAGAAATTTATCACTTTCAAAACCAAGAGGTTCGTGAACATAAACTTCCTCTTCTATAATCCCATTTAAGAAGGCGCTCTTAACATCCATCTGATATAGAGTGATGTCATTATGTGCAGAAAAAGAAATGAGTAAACGAATAGACTCTAACCTGGCCATAGGAGCATAAGTCTCTGTGTAGTCAATTCCTTCTTGCTGGCTATAACCTTGAGCAACAAGCCTTGCTTTGTTTATTTCAACTTCTTCTTTTTCATTCAACTTGTTTCTGAAGACCCATTTAGTTCCAATTATGTTAAATCCTTTTGGTCTTGGAACCAAATCCCAAACGTCATTTCTTGTGAATTGATTGAGCTCTTCTTGCATGGCAATTATCCAGTCATTGTCTTGCAGAGCTTCATCCACAGAAGTTGGTTCAATAACTGACACCAAACCAAATAATGACGCTTCAGATGATCTGAGGTAGGATCTTGTTCTTATAGGGCCATCCTTCTTTCCAATGATCACATCCTCTGGGTGAGAGGCCTTGATTCTGGAAGATGATCCTCTAACATTTGATTCTTCAGAAATATTCAAGTTGTTCATTTGAGAAGCTAAAGGAGTTGCATCTGGCGTTGCTTCTGGTTCCTTCACTTGAACTTTTTCTGCCTCTGAGCCTTCAGAATCTGTGAGAATTACTTCTCTATCTGCAGAACTTTCAAACTGCTTTGGCTTTTGAATGCCAAGCTTATCATCAAATCTAACATGTATAGATTCCTCCACAATCTGTGTTTCAGTATTGTATACTTTGTAGCCTTTAGAGCGTTCAGAATAGCCAAGCATGAAACACTTCTGTGCTTTAGAATCAAACTTGTTCAGATTCTCTTTAGTGTTCAACATATAACATATACATCCAAAAGGATGAAAATAAGAAATGTTGGGTTTTCTGTTCCTCTATAATTCATAGAGAGTCTTTTCCAGAAGAGGTCTTACAGACACTCTGTTCTGAATATAACAAGTTGTGTTTATTGCTTCTGCCCAAAAATGCTTTGCCAGATTAGTCTCGTTGGTCATGGTTCTGGCCATTTCTTGCAAAGTTCTATTTTCCTCTCTACAACTCCATTCTATTGTGGAGTTCTAGGGCAGGAGAAATCATGAGTAATGCCATTTTCATTAAAATATTTTTCAAAATATTTGTTTTCAAATTCGCCACCATGATCACTTCTGACTTTAATAATTTTAAAATCTTTTTCATTCTGGACTTGTTTGTAGAAGTCAAAGAACACAGAATGTGACTCATCCTTGTGTTTTAGGAATTTCACCCATGTCCATCTGCTATAGTTATCAACAATGACTAATCCATACTTCTTGCCTCTGATGGATGCAGTTTTCACTGGTCCAAACAGATCAATGTAAAGTAACTCTAATGGTCTTGAGGTTGAAACAACATTCTTAGTTTTAAAAGAAGATTTTGAAAATTTTCCTTTTTGACATGCTTCACAAAAAGCATCTGAGTTGAACTTCAACTTAGGAAGTCCTCTGACCAGATTGAGTTTATTAATCTGAGATATACGTCTCATATTAATATGCCCCAATCTTCTGTGTCAGACCCATTGCTCATCATTAACAGACATAAGGCATTTTACATTCTGAACCTTAAGTTCTGAAAGATTGATTTTATAAATGTTGTTCTTCCTCTTTCCATTAAATAGGATTGAGCCATCCTTCTGACTAACAGCTTTGCAACATTTTTGATTAAAGATTATGTCATAACCATTGTCACTTAATTGACTTATGGACAATAGATTATGCTTTAATCCTTCTACAAGTAAAACATTAGATATAGAGGGAAGGTTACCATTGCCAATAGTACCAGAGCCAATAATCTCGCCCTTCTGAATCCCTCCAAACTTGACGTCTCCTCCAGATTTAAGCTCCAGGATTTGGAACATAAACCTTTCTCCCGTCATGTGACGTGAGCAGCCAGAGTCCAGGTACCATGATTGGTGTCTTGACTTTGCTGCTAAATACATCTGCAACAAGTATTATCTTATCCTTAGGTACCCAGATCTTTTTGGGTCCTTTTGGGTTAGTTGCCTTAAAAGTTTGTCTGAACTTCTGTCTTCTTACAATAGGTTTGCTCTGACTTACTTTTGCTTTAAACACAAGAATGTTCTGATCAGAACGTGTGTGTTTAATATCATTCAAATGACCAAACTTAAAATGTGAATATAAGGGAGTCTTCTTAATGATAAGTTTATCAACAGGCATTGGATTTAAATCCTTTCCAGAGGAAGATTCATATCCAATTCCTTTCATGTTGTTTATGCTAACTCCATAGATCATTGAAGCCATCTTGCTTCTATCTATGCTTTTAGCCAGAAACTTCTGAAAACTATAGTCATATTCTTCTAAAATATTTTTGCATTTTGACTTAGTTTCAGATTCAGAGTCTTGTTGAGCTTTTTCAAAATTGTTTTTCATTTTCAAATTATTTTCTTTGAGCTCAGCAACTTCTGACTTTAACAGACTATTCTCAGATTCAAGATTTCATTTAAGCTTCTTGCATTTGAGCTTAATTTGATTATAGTTATTCAGGACTTCTGATAAAACTTTAATAAGTTCTTCCCTAGAGAGATCAGAAAGTACCTCTTCTGAGTCAGATTCAGAATCAGATTCAGATCCAGATGTTCCTTCATCCTGATCTTCCACGCCTGCCATGTTGGCACATTCTTCTTCTGATTTTGATGAAGATTCAGATTCATCTGAATCATCCCAGGTTTCCATTAGAACCTTCTTCTTTTTGTCAAACTTCCTCTTTGGCTTTTCCTTTAGAAGCTTTGGACATTCATTCTTGTAATGACCAGGTTCCTTGCATTCATAGTAAACAACCTCCTTCTCTCCAGATATTTTGTGTCCAGAGGACTCCTTGCGTTGATCTGGCTTCTTGAAGTTCTTGAACTTCCTCTGTTTGTGCTTCCAGAGTTTGTTGATCCTTCTGGACAGCAAGGACAATTCATCTTCTTCAGAAGAAGAAGACTCTTCATAACTTTCTTCTAACACCTACAATGCTTTCACAGATTTGTTAGACTTTAGAGCAATTGACTTACCTTTCTTTTGAGACTCGTCTTCTTCAAGTTCAATTTCATGGCTCCTCAGAGAGCTGATTAGTTCCTCCAATGTGATCTTGTTCAGATCCTTAGCTAGCTTCAGAGCAGTGACCATTGGTCTCCATCTGATGGGCAAACTTCTGGTGATCTTTTTCACATGATCAGCAGTTGAATAGCCTTTGTCCAGCACTTTTAATCCAGCTGTGAGGATCTGGAATCTAGAGAACATAGCTTCTATAGATTCAGATTCTTCCATTTTAAAGGCTTCATATTTCTAGATCAGCGCCAGAGCCTTGGTCTCTTTAACTTGTGAGTTCCCTTCATGAGTCATCTTCAAAGACTCAAACAAATCAAATGTTGTTTCTCTGTTGGTAATCTTCTCATACTCAGTGTCGCTACGCGAAAAATGACACAGAGTCGCCACCAGATTTTATTTATCCTAAGGAGGGAAAGGGCAATAGTGATAAAACCTTTGGGAAAAGAGCATGGTCATCGCAACCAAGTCTTAGGGTTCGGGAGTCGGTTATACGAGGGGAAGGTATTAGCACCCCCTCACATCCATCGTATTCGATGGGAACCTCCTAGGTTGTTTAGCGTGAATGGGTGTTTTTGTTAAGAATTTGCTTGTTTTGGGAAAAGAGAGGTTGGTTTATTTATTTTAATGCTCGCCAAGGATTGTGGCCCTTGTGCCTATGTATCCTCACTTAAAAGAAGTGAAGAATCAGAGCTCTGTAGTTCGGAGGCTTATGAAATAGTTGTTTGTTGGTTGATTTTATACCTTGAAAAAGAGTTTTTGATTGATGCCCTAAGGAGAAAAATAGTTTGATGAGTTGATGTTATTTTTAGGTTTTTTGAAGAGAAATGGTTCTTGATTAGGGTTACATAAAAGGACTTTGGATAGAGATGAATGTTTCGAATAGCCAAGTCAAGCGCCTTGTATCCAAAACATTCGGAACAAGTGCAGGAGGATTCCATTCTCATTCCTTCTCCACCACCTTAAAATCCATGGTGTGCAACCCTAACCATATATTTATTGTATTTTGGGTTTTTTATGAGAAAAAGGATCACTTGATGTTGGATCAAGGTTTATTGTTTGTAAAGATATATTTAAAGCGATACAGACAAGGTTGATGGCGATGCGCAAGGAAATCGACTTACAAGGTTAAAAATGGCTCGATAAAATCGAGAGTTTGTTTTTGGAAAATGGTTCTTGGAATCAAAAGTCAACAAGGACAATAGTAATATTCACACTAAAATCATACAAACATATGGGGTTAGTCGGCTAAAAAAAATCGAGACATGCAAAAAAGAACGGTGGTGTGACACGGGCGGCCGTGTTGTGTGACACGCGCGGCCGTGTTGTGTGACACGGCCCGTGTCATAAGGTACCTACAACAAGGGGTTTTGAGGCGTGACAGAGGTGTGACACGGGTGGCCGTGTTGTGTGACACGGTCCGTGTCATAAGGTCTGGGTAAAAAAAGATTTTTAAGTCAAACAGCAGTGTGACACGGGTGGCCGTGTCAAGGGTCTTGGGTATTTTGTACCATGAAACCTTAAACAGAGGCGCAACACGGCCGCCTGTGTCAGGAGGTCTGGGGGTTTTTGGGCATGAAATCTCAAACAGAGGCGCAACACGGTCGGCTGTGTCGCGTGACACGGCCCGTGTCAGGAGGCTTAGGTGGAGAAAAACAACTTTTCCTTGTTTATCTTTCGTTTTTATGGTTCTTAAAAATGGTTTCTTGGTCCCCTTAGAACCTTACATGATATACTTAGTACAACAATACATAAAAGAGGAAGTAAAATGAATATAAAAGTAAAAAGTAAAGAGAGAAAGGTTTGATGAAATGGATACCCAAGAGCTTTCTATCCTTCTTGCAAGTCCTCCACTAATTTTTGTTGGATGTGCTCTCCACTCTTCACTCTATGTTGTGAAGGTTCTGCTTCTCAATGGTCCTCTTGTGCTTCTATGTCACTCTCTTTTTCTGATTTTTCTTCCTTTCTATTTTTCTGGTTTTTTAGGGTTTCTCTTGCTCTCTCTATTTTCTGGTTTTTGCAATGTGTGTGGATATTGAATGTGTCAAGAATGAATCTTGTTTACAGCCCCCTCCTTCTTATCTCTCCACTCTAGGGTTTTCTCTTCTCCCCATATATCAGATTTTTTTCATGGAGTAATGTCTCTTACCACCTTTTCTCATGTCACTCTCTTTCTTTCCATTTCCATGCAAGAGGTTATGCTGCATTTTTGCTGTTGCACTTTGCCTATGCTGTTTTTTTCTGCAGCACTTTGTGCCTTGCACCCATTTTGTTGGCTTGTGCTTGGACAACTCCTCTTGGTCAATGCTACTACTTTTTGACAGCATTTTGAAAATCTGATATTTAGATGTATTATCATATGCTATTCTCTTGATTTTGTGACATGTAGATTTTGTGACATGAGGTAATTTGCCACCTCTTGCATGGGGTTGTTTTGCCCATGATTAAACATGCATATTCTTGGTCTTAAAAAATTCCAATGTTGATTTAATTCTTGCATATTTCTTGGATGTTTGTAAGCACAATGTGGACTTGGTGTGGCATTACCATAACATGAATTTGATTACAGACTTGAATGAAGATTAGAAATAAATTAATTTCTAAACATTACTTAGAGTTGGAAATCTTGCAACAAATGACATTCTTGTAATGTCATAAAATTTCTCTTTGTAATATTCTTGCCTCTAATTCATGAATTCATGATGGATTTCCTTAGAACCATTAAACTTGAAATGGATGAAATCTTGAATTATGGACTTGTGATCTTGACTCATGCTTTGCAAATTTGGACTCCACTTGAACAAGAATTTGAAACAAAATTGGATGAAGCAAACTTGAATCTAGCCTTGCATTTCATGTTCATTATGAATATTTATCTTGAATATCCTAATATTTTTCAAGTAACTTCTTCTTGAAGTAATCTACATGAATAGATTTTCCAACTTAGATCAAACCTTAGATAGTGAACCTTTTCTTCCATGTAGTCCAAGATAGACAAGTTATCTTATTTGAAATGGAAAATGACAAATCGACCCAATCTGTACCCACATGCTCGATATGTAATAGAACGATGTATGATATGACGAATGTAGGGTATAAAGGCCAAAGGCAAAAATGAGGGTGTGACACTCAGTATGAGATATAACATTTAATAAGATTATTCTTGCTTTGTGATGATTCCTGAACTCCTTCTTTTGAGCTTCAGTCATAGATTTTCTATCAATTTTCTTGCCATCCCCATCAGTGGGGTGAACATAACCATCAATGACTAAGTCCCAAAGATCAGCATCATAACCAAGGAAGAAACTCTCTATTTTGTCCTTCCAATAGTCAAACTTCTCCCCATCAAACATAAGGGTTTTGTGCTGATTCTATCCCTTTCTTCATATTTGTTGTTGTTGTTGCATGTTGAAGCTTCAACCATAGTATCAACCAAAAATTATCAAGAGTTTTCTCACTGGATCTTTTCTGTTCACGGTGAAGTGATAACACATACAGAACCGGAGCTCTGATGCCAACTGAAGGTGAGAAAATACTTAGAAGGGGGGGTTGAATAAGGATTTAGAAAATATTATGGCAATAAAAACACAAAGATTTTTATCCTGGTTCGTTGAACTCAACTACTCCATCCATCCTATCAAGAGTGATTTGCCTTTCTCCACAAGGACTTAATCCACTATAATCGACTGATTACAATATCAACCACTAAGAACAACTGTCTTAGTCTTCTCAAGAACTACTGACCACAACTTGGTTTTCTCAAGGAACTTTTACAATCAAATGTAAAACTAAACAAGTGTTTGAAATGCTTCTAAGAAAGCTATATCACAACTGTGATTTACACTTAAGTTTAAGAACGTATGAAAACTATTTAGCAAAGAATAATAATTTGTATGAGAGCTTTGAGAGAGTTTTCAAATGAATTGTTCAATTTTCGTCAACTGAAGAAAGTTGTTGAAGGCTTGCTTTTATAGACTTAGAAGTCCAAGACGTTGCAAGCTTGAAGACCGTGTACTACAAAGTAACTATAGCCTTTTGTCTTCATATCACTTGACCTTTCCTAGAAGTAGAATGTTCAGAGAAATCCTTTTTTCCTGAGTTCTTGTGTCTAGCATGAAAGAGGAAAGAGTCGTTTGGCATAACCAACAAATATAACTTCAAATAATCTTCTTTAACAAGTTTCTAATTTGCAGCAATTAACATCAGAGCCTTGAGTGATCAGAGTCTTGATGTCTTCAGAGTTTGCTGTATCAGAGTGTTACAACAAGTGTGCTTCAGCGTGTAATTAATCAGGGCAGAGTTTGGATATCAGATCCTCAGTACATGCAGCGAACAGTACTATCAGAGTCTTCTGAAAAACAGTGCTTGAAACTCTTCATACAAAGTCTTCAGTCTACGCTTCAGAGGCTTCTGTAGCTTCTGCTTCAGATCCTTCTGTAGACAGCGCTCAGAGTCTTCTGTAGGCAGCGCTCAGAGTCTTCTAAGAGATGCTTCTGACGCTTCAGAGCCTTGTGTAGTTCAACGTTCAGATCCATTTTTGCTTTCAGAAGAATATTAAATTTAATATCTACAGAAAAAATACTTGAACAACTTTAGAGTATATAATTTCCTAATACAAAATTTCATAAGTGTTATCATCAAAATATAGAGATATAACTAAGAACCAATATGTTTTCTAACATCATCCACCTTGTGTGTCTTTGTTTCTTGCAGTATGCAAACATCAAACCTTTCTTCATGAGTTAACTTTTGAATGCACTTCCGCTTAATCGGATTACAACTCCCCTTTATGTTGAATGAAAGAAAATTCATGTGACCCACTATAGATTTTGCTTCCTTTGACCTGCATCTCCCATGAGCTTTTTTTTCCACCACTTTAATTTTCTCCGTATAAAACTCGACTATTTCGGTTCCACTGACTCCCATTTAAACCGCTTTGTCCCAAATATTGTAAGCCACATCTACCCCTCCTTTTGAATGCGCTCGATTGTTTCCTTGCTCCATATCAGAATCCCCAATCAAATTACAACACATAACAGAGATCCCTTAGAGTCTTATTGAAGAGGATTAAGCAGAAGAGGATTGAAGATTTGGGATGATCAAAATCTTTGAAGGTGGTAACAGAGGAAACAAATCAGAATGAGAAAGGGGAAAATAGTAGCAATCAAGCCCAATTGATTATCAAAAGAGACATGTTAGGTTGAACAATTACGCATAGCTTAGCCAACTCAGAAGGATTATCTGGCCCACAAGAGATGTTATGGAGTCCCATATCACCAATAAGGTCCACAGTGTCAATCCCAGTTATATCCTTGCTACAAGACAAAATGTCCTTCAACATTCGGGATTTTATGAAAGTGCTTCCTTGAAACCAACACTTCTTCAAGAATAGTAAACCTAGGATTTGTATTAGCCACTTTCTTTCGCCCTTTATTGGAACCCATTGACTTTTCTTCACTCTTTCTCCACAGATTGGACACAACACTCTCGCCTCAAACTTCCACAATCTCTAGGCCAAAACACCATCATTACACCCTTTTTTTGGATAGGTCTCATCAACAGCTACTAATTCCATATTTTATTAGAAACTCTCACTTGAATCTTGTTTTTGTCCATTGTAATCAAGTGCCACATTTTTGTCGTCTTCTTCACTTGCAAATGATAAAACATCATCTTCTAAACCTTCCTTGGATGAAGTATCAACAAGAGATTCTGATGAAGAAGCTAGACCTTCATGATTATTCCATGGTAGAAAAATTCTTAAGGGACCTTAGGAGTCTTCCATAACTTTGATCTGAAACACATGTTATATGATAAGCCAACATTATAAACTACTCCAATATATGCCTTCTTGAATCTCTCCAACTTATATGCGCAAAGACCGATTTGGTCTTCACTCCATTTGTTACATTTCTGAAGTTGTTCTTAACAACATTTGCGTATGGTCGCTTATCTCTAAACCTCCTGACCGATGGCTCCCTATTGTACAACATTCAAACATAACTAGTTTTAGTCGGAAGCTCCCGCTTATCTTAATCATCTTGCCTATTTAGTTCTCTCTCTGCGAGCCTCACTTCTTTATTTTCTTTGGAAACGAGGTATTTTGACAAGTGATTTACTAGAGTGCGAGGTGGAGTTTTCTATAGACTTAGTACCACGTACAAGTCTAGTGTCAATGGCTTCTTATAGAATGTCTGCTTCAGAGTTGAGTGAATTGAAGAAGAAAATGGAAGATCTACTTGAAAAGAAGTTTGTTCGTCCGAGTGTTTCATCGTGGAGTGCGTCAATGTTGTTAGTAAAGAAGAAGGACGGTAGCATAAGGCCATGTGTTAACTACCGAAAACTGAATAAAGTGACTATCAAGAACAAGTATCCACTTCCAAGGATTGACGATTTGATGGGTAAGTTAGTAGGTGCTTGTGTGTTTAGCAAAATAGATTTGCATTCGGGTTATCATTAGATTCGTGTGAAACCTTAAGATATTCCAAAGACTGCTTTCAGAATGAGATATGGTCATTACGAGTATTCAGTAATGTCGTTTGGTGTGTCTAATGCTCCTGGAGTATTCATTGAGTACATGAATATGATCTTTCATCCGTATTTAGACAAGTTCATAGTCGTGTTTATATATGACATCCTGATATATTTGAAGTCTGAAGAAGAAAATGTAGAGCATATGAGGGTTGTGTGGCAAACTTTGAAAGATAACCAAGTGTACCCGAAGTTACCCAAGTACGAGTTCTAGTTGCGAGAAGTGAGTTTCCTTGGTCATGTGATCTCTAATGGTGGTATATTCTTGAATCCATCAAAGATAGATGATGTGTTACAATAGAAGACTTTGATGTTTGTTACTGAAATTAGAAGTTTTCTTGGTTTGGTTGGTTACTACAGGAAGTTCATTGAAGATTTTAAAAGTTAGTGTTACCTTTGACTCAGTTAACTCGAAAGATTCAAGCCTATGTTTGGGATGTGCATTGTGAAGAGAGTTTCCAATAACTCAAGAAGAAGTTGACGTCTGCTCCAGTTTTAATTTTGCCAAATCCAAGTGAGTATTTTATTGTATATTCTGATGCTTCAAAGATAGGTCTAGGAGGTGAGTTGATGCAAAAGGGTCAGATTGTGGCTTACGCTTCTCCACAGTTGAGAGTTCACAAAAGGAATTATCCTACGCGTGATCTTGAGTTGGCAACAATGGTATTTGTGTTGAAGATTTGGAGGCACTATCTGTTTGGCTCTAGATTCGAGGTGTTTAGTGATCACAAGAGTTTGAAATATTTATTTGACCAAAATAAGTTCAATATGAGGCAGAGGTGATGTTTTGAATTTTTGAAAGATTATAATTTTGGTTTGAGTTACTATCTGGGTAAGGCTAATGTTCTAGCTGACGCATTGAGCAAGAAGTCTTTGCATATGTCAATGTTGATGGTTTAATAGTTTTTAATTGATCGAGCAATTTAGAGACATGGTTTTAGTATATGAAGAGCCTCCTAGTAGTGTGAACTTGGGTATATTGGAACTAATAAGTGGTATTCTTGAAGAGATCAGAGAGGTTCAGAAGACCGATGTGGGATTGGTTGACCAACTTATGTTAATCAATCAAGATAAGGGTGGTGATTTCAAGATTGACTGGTGTGATGAGGTTCAGAGTCAAGGTTTGTGTACTAGATGTACCCGAGCTTAAGAAGTATATTCTTGAGGGGGTTACAGAAGTGGGTGGAGTATTCATCCAGATACCACTAAGTTGTATCAAGACTTGAAGAAATTTTTTTGGTGGCTAAAAATGAAGAAGTAGTTGAATTTGTCTATGCTTATTTGACTTGCCAAAAGTCAAAGATTGAACATCAGAAGCCATTGGGTCTGATGCAACCGTTGAGTATTTCAAAGTGGAAGTAGGATAACCTTTCCATGGATTTCATGACAAGTTTTCCAAACACGAGGAAGGCGTGTGATTTTATTTGGGTGATTGTTGATAGACTGACTAAATTGGCTTATTTTATACAAATTAAGATCAGTTATCCTTTGCAAAAATTGGCTGAGTTGTACATTGAGAATATTTTTAGTCTGCATGGTATTCTATCGAGCATTGTGTCAGATACAAATCTAAGGTTCACTTCGAGGTTTTGGCGGTGTTTGCAAGAGGCGTTGGGTACCAAGCTGAATTTGAGGTATGCTTATCACCCACATACAGATTGTCAAGCAGAGAGAACTATCCAATCCTTGGAGGATCTTTTGAGGGATTGTATGCTAAAACAAGGAGGTGCTTGGGATAACTACTTTCCGCTGATTGAGTTCACTTACAATAACAGTTTCCAATCAACTATTAGGATGTCCCCATTTGAGGCGTTATATGGTAGGAGGTGTAGGACACCTCTGTGTTGATATAAATCTAGCGATAGTGCGGTGATTGGACCTAATATGGTCCAAGAGAAGATGAAAGCTTCTTAGAGTTTCCAGAAGAGTTACCATGATAAGAGGAGGAAAACACTTGAGTTCGAAGAGGGAGACCATGTGTTTTTTAGAGTTACTCCAGTAACTAGTGTTGGTCGAGCTTTGAAGTCTCAAAAGCTCATGCCATGTTTTATTGGTCCATACCAAATCTTACATAGGATAAGGGAGGTGGCCTATCGAATTTTCTTGCCAACGCCGCTTGCTAATATTTATGACGTGTTTCATGTGTCTTAGTTGAGGAGATACATTTTAGATCTGTCTCCTGTGATCCAAGTGGACGATATATAGATGAGAGAGAACTTGATTGTTAAGGCATCACCTATGCGGATAGAGGATTGGAAGGTGAAGCAATTGTATGGTAAAGTGATTTCCTTGGTGAAGGTAATGTGGGGAGGACCAACTGGTGGGAGCATAAGTTGGGAGCTTGTGAGTCAGATGACAAAGTCGTATCCGTCTCTGTTTCCTTAAGGTAATTTTCGAGGTTAAAAATTTTTATAAGTGGGAAAGAGTTGTAACACTCTAAATTCGATTAATTAATTTAATTGAATTATTTGAAACTTTATCTAATTAATTGGTGATTTAATTATTTGTTGTGTGATTATGAGAGGGGGTAAGTATCCTTGGAATATAGGTATAGAGCGAGTAAGAGTTTCGTATAGTTGTTTATAAGTAATTAGAATTTTAATTAATCATTAGAATAAATAATATTTTATTTGAATTAATTATTTAACTAGTAAAAATAATGGAATTGGACCATTGGTGAGAATTGGGGAAAATAAGTGATAAAAATAGAGAAGTTAATGATGAGATTGGCAAAGTTCATAATTAAGCAAAGTGTTGGGGGAGTATATATTCTAAAAGTAGGGAAAGAGCTATGTTTTTATAGAAACATCAGATACGTAGAAACGAGGCAAAATAGGAGAAAAAGAACAAGCTAAGAAATTGAAGAGAGAACTCATAGAAGTTGCACAAATCATCATCACTTCTTGAAAATCTAAGGTAAAGGGGAGAAATGTCTACCAATCTAGGTGTTTTGTATGATAGGGTTGAGATGAGAGATCCTTAATCTCTTTAGGTAAATTGAGATGTGATTGAGTATGAATTTTTATGATGTTTTTGATGTTATTGGTTGTTTTGATGATGAAATTTGTATGCCTACATGTGCACTATTTTCTGTTTTGAGATGTCAAATGTTTTCCATCATGTTTGAGGGTTTAGAAGGTTTGGGGTAAACATGAATTGATGAGATTGAATGATTTTGTTTATGCAAATATGTTAATTATTATGAAATTTCGGTTTTAATCAATGAATAAGTGTAGTATGTCAAATTATAACATCGAGGGTTCTTACGGAATCGAAATCGGAAGTCTAGAGGGTTTCCAACAATGAAAATTGAGTTTTTTCATTCTTGTACAGTGGTAATCGGTTTACATGTTGGTGTAACCGGTTACAACTGAGCTGATAATTTTTTAAAAAAATTTTGTGACAATTACCGATTACGAGTTTTGGTTAATCGGTTACAGCTGCTGTGTTTTTTAGAAATGCTGATTTTTGTTTCCAAAAGTTTTCATCGTAACTTGAGTTTTACGACTCGGATTGAGACGTTGTTCAAAGCATCAGAAAGATAACACGAAATAATATCATATGATAATGTTTTAAGAGGCTTAATATGAGATTAAAACCTGAATAATTGACGAAAATTCCATATGTAATTACCCAACAGTTTACGCCATAACTTTTGATTTGTAGGTCCAAATGACGTTCCGTTTGAAGCGTTAGAAAGCTAACGCTTATAGCTGTGTAATGGTAGTGCTTGGTGAGATACTGATAGGTAGTTATGTGCCTACTGTAGGGATGTTTGTACTTACTTGTGTGATCAGTTTGCAAATTATTATGGTTATGTGGTGATGTGTTGTTGTTTTGATGAAGTAACATGAATAAATGCTTATGAATGTACATTTGTTGAGTTGCTACTGTTGGTTATTATTTATTGATGTCGTGACATGGATTACTTGTTGCGTATGATGAATGATGTGATACATAAATGGTGAGATATGTACAGGGATCCTTTTTGTGATAATGCATGTTAATGAGAGTCACGAGTCATGGTATACGGGCTTCGGTCTAGTTTTGGTGTACTCTAGTCTAGTGGTATAGATCAAAAGTGAGTAGATAGTTCTAGTGAGAAACTAGTGAAGCGTCACCTATGGTGATTGTAACGAACTTTGGTGTGATTTGGTTTGGTGGTATGGATCGGGAGCGAGTAGCAAGTTCTAGTGAGAAACCAGTGAAGTGTTACGTATAATGATGGTAACGATTTGGTGTACTCTGGTCCTATAGCGGGGATCAGGAGCGAGATGAACTTGAGTGTTCATAAATGATATCGTATGCATAATGAGTCAGTTGTGGAGTACATTTGCATACATGATTGCATATATAATTAATTGCTCATGATGATCGGGTGTGATTGTATAAATGTTATCATGATTTAGGAGTGAGAACATGTTATTAATGGATGTATAATAAATGTGTGCTTATTGTGTATTCTTTACCTTAGCATTCTTTGCACCTTTTATATTGGTTTGTTGTTTCTCACCTCCTTTGCTTTGATGTTTTCCACCATGAACATCTTGCAGATACTCAGGAGTAGAGTTAGCTGTTGTGAGTGGAAGTTAGCTCCTAGAGTTACTTCGTTTAGTTTATTGTTATTTTGGAAGTCTTGCTCTGATCCTGTAACATCGGGGTTTGGAACGTTTGAATGTTTTATTTAGTTTGTGTTTGCTAACTCAAGAGTTGTATGTTATACTCTTTATGTTTGAGCTTATGTTAAAGTGGAGACTTTTGCCACACTGTTTTGATTCAAATAAAGTATTTTAATAAGAATTAATTATTATGAAACCTGCTTATTTATGATGATTTTCGCTGCAACGATATCCTAAGTGAAGGTGAACATATGATGATAGGTGTATTAGAATGTTTTACTTTAATTGATATATTTGATGAAACAGTTGTTGTTTTATGACGAGTGACATCCTAAATGTGGGTTTTGTGAATAATACTTGAATTATTCTACGATTTAACTGTTTTGGAGTTTAAGGTGTTACATACTTCCCCAATTCCCACCCAGAAGTGTCATCAAAAGAACTTTTCCCTCCACCCACGTCCTTGTGGGAGAAAAAATTACCCGACTTCAAATACCCAAACAAATAATTCCCACGGGGATCCTCATTAACAAATGCAAATTGACATCCCTATATTAGCTCAACATACATACTCAAATAAAGAATGGTAGGAAGTGAGAAATGTAATGATTCTTCTTCAAACTTCGAATTCAACATGAAATATCTATCATAGTCAAATTATTAGCGGTAACAACCCATACAAATTATGATTATTCTAATTTTTAACAATATTTTTAATGATTTTACTTTTATTTAGAATTGTGCAGTTGAAAATAACACTTTTAAATTTAGATACATTTTAATATGTATCATAATATCTTAAAAATTTAATTTAATTCACAACAACCTACTTTAAAATAAATAAATATTTTCTTGAGACAAATCTAAAATAGATTAAACTGTATAATTCAAAATCTAAAATAGATTAAAATGTGTAATTCAAAATAACACTATGAATTTTTTTTTACATAAAAATTATAACTTTTGTAAGAAGCATTTTTTTTTAATATTTAATATTTGCCTCTTATGTTTTTTTCTCTCTATATGATTTGATTATTTCTCTTTTAATTTTTCTTTAAACATACGTTGAGATTACAATATTCTGTATTAATTTTATTAATTGGGTATAAGTACCCAAATAATCTAGTTTTTCAAAAATATTTTTAAAATTATCTACCTTTCAATAATTATTCCAAACTAACTCACTTTTAAATAAATAAAAAATTGAAACACAATGATGGAGCCATGCTAATTGGCGACTGCACCTAAATTTACAAGGGTGGTGCTAATTGGATCTGCATATGGTGTTGTCAATCTAATTGGCGCTAGTGTACATACTTTCAATGGTGGCGTCAGTGTGTATTTTTTTTATAGTATAAATAGAGGTGCCTTCTAACATTTAATCCACTTTTTCTTTTCATATTTTTCTTTTCTTTTCTTCGCTAGCTCTATCATGGTTGTTAAAAGAGATGAACATGTATGTTATCTGCCAACGAAGCCTCCGATGAAAATGTGTTTTTGGAACATCCAAAGTTTCGAGCATCTTGACACCAAGGTTACAGAAATTTTAAGGAAAAAAATGATCATGTAGAACTTGCTTCAACATTGGGACAAAATTTTCTAATTGTGTCCAAGTTGAAGACATATACCACATAATCTTACCATTTTATAAGGCATATTCATTTCTGTTCTAATACGCGTTCTGTTGGGGCGACCATTTTTCTCTTGTCGCATATTTTTCATTGTGCCAAATTATGTCCCCTTGATATCTATGTCAATAATCCTCCATTACTACCACAGAGAAGTTATTGTTATACACATTGAATACATTTATGACTTTGTTACATGGTTAAAATGCCCAAAAGAGCTGATGAAATACTCTATTTTCACTTACACAATTCATGTCTGGTGTATATTTGGATAGTGTCTCCGAAATTGTAATAGTTCCTTGAACATATGCCTTAAGTGCTACCAAATATTGTAGAAGTTCTTTGTACGAATTCTCTCAATTTTTGTATACTCATTCAACAACTTTTGTTCTTGCAATCAACGCTTTCTTGTACGAGAGAGTATAATTATATGGTTTAATGATATGTGAGATTATTATACTCATCTTCACTGACGGGTCCTTACTAACAAGAGATAAAATGTCCTGACATACCAGTTCAGAGTTTAATTTACGATGATCCTGTGCAATATTAGTGGCAATGCAACTATGGGGTGGATGTATATAACTTATCTCCCATGAATCACTTCTCTTCCTATAAGACACTGCCATGTCGAAACATGCAAAACATATTACTACAAAGAATGACATACCTTCTCACATCAGTGCGATATACGGTATAATCAACATAGTTTTCAATGTGAATTTTTTGGTAGCTCGCTCATAGTCTTCTTTAGTGGGGAAACTGTCTCCCACTTTTAACTCACCCTCTGACTGCATATACGGGTTGTAAAAATAATAGAGGATTTCTCACGTCACCCAAGTTCAAGTTTTTGTTAAAAAATAATCGAAATGTGTCTCACTTTCTTCTTCTTCATCATCAACAACGTCAACTTCAGCTTCAACTTCATCTACATCTACATCTTCAGCTTCATTTGAATTTATAGGTCTAGGTTCTGATTGATCAATTATCTGATATTTTTGAGATGGAAGAGTTTTTTTGGAGTAAAGTATACAACTCAATATAATTGAAACTAGAATGTTCGTGACTAACAAACATATTTTCAACATCTTCATCGTCTTAAACCATAAGCGGATAAAATTTAACATGGTTATTTTGGAAAAAAAATTGGATTTTGATATATAATTTATGATACAGAACCAAACCCTAGTTTTGGTTCTATTTTATTTTTCAAATGCAAGAAATAGGAGTTTTTATTGATTATAAATCAGACAATTTCGGTGTTTTAAAAACCACACCAAGATACATCAGTGACATATGTCTCTCTGTTGTAGTGGGCATTAATAATGTATATGGATGCAGAAGAAATGACTTAAGTATTTTGATATGAAATTGGTTAGATTGTTCTAAACTTGGTTTAAAATGATCGGAACTTGGGTTGTCATGTGAAGGTGAGAAAATACTTAGAAGGGGGGTTGAATAAGTATGAAGATAAAACTTAGAAATAAAAACTCAAGGATTTTTATCCTGGTTCGTTGAACTCAACTACTCCAGTCCACCCTATCTAGAGTGATTTGCCTTTCTCAAACAAGGACTTAATCCACTATTTAATCAACTGATTACAATAGTAAGCACTAAGAACAACTATTCAAAGTCTTCTCAAGAACTACTGATCCTAACTGGATCTTCTTAAGGTTCTTTTACAATCAAAAGTAGTAATAATACAAGTGTTAAAAAAGCTTCTAATAAAGCTTTATCACAACTGTGATTTTTCACTTAAGATGAAGAACAATGAAATAATTCAATAAATGATTTTAAGTTTTATGAGAGCTTTGTGATAAATTCTTTTCAAGTGTTTTCGTCAACTGAAGAAGATGAATGGAGACTTGCTTTTATAGGCACAGTGATCCAAGAGCTTTTCACGTTGAGAATAGTGTACCAAAAAGGTCTGAGCCTTTTTTGTCTTCACATCATGTGACCTTTCCTAGAAGAAGAATGCACAGAGAAATCCTTTTTTCTGTGTTCTTGTGTCTAGCATAAATAAGGAAAGAGTCGTTTGGTTATTCCAACGGACATAACTTTGAATTCTTCTTCAACAATTTTCAGCAAGAATCATCAGAGTCTAAATTAGTCAGAGCCTTCTGATGTTCATCAGAGTTTGCTGAATCAGAGTCTTTGCAGCAAGTGTGCTTTCAGCGTGTATAAGTTCAGAGCATAGTTTTGGGTCAGATCCTCAGTACTGGCAGCGTTAGTACTATCAGAGTCTTCTGAAGTAACTGTGCTTGAAACTCTTCATACAGAATACCTCATTTCTTCAGATGCTTCTGGCTTCTGCTTCAGATTCTTCTAGAGCTTCTGTTTCAGATTCTTCTGTAGCTTCTGCTTCAGATTCTTCTGTAGCTCTTGCTTCAGATTCTTCTGGGAGCAACGCTCAGAATCTTTTGGAGGCAGCGTTCAGAATCTTCTAAGAGATGCTTCTGACGCTTCAGAGCCTTGCATATTTCTTATGTTCAGATCTCATTTGCTTCTGGAGTAATATTTACTTTAACATCTGCAGCAACATTCTTAAGCAAATTTTAGAGTATATAATTTTTTAATACAAAATTTCATAATAGTTATCATCAAAACATAGAGATATTATTAAGAACCAATATGTGTTCTAACAATCTCCCCCTTTTTGATGATGACAAAAACATCAGAAATTTTGTTCAATAGAAAAGAAAATAATTATAACTCCCCCTGAGATGATGAATCTCCCCCTGAATTGAATACTAAGAAGAAATAGAAACTTCCCTTTTTGCATGAGTATTCTCTTCAGAATTAGAGCATGAATGTTCTAAACATTAGATCTTGCGTGTTTCAGAGCCAGAGTCTGATAAGTTAAATATGATCTGAGAGTCTCAGAGTTTCTTTTAAAGAATATGTCAGATTTATCAAACGTTCTGAAACACTAAGAGTTTACGTTAGTTATAATTGATATGTCTGAAGTTTCATTTAGGTAGAGTTTATTTAAACAGTCAGATCTATTTTCTCCCCCTTTTTTGTCATAATCAAAAAGTAAAAAAAAAACTTTAAAGGACAAATAAAAGGAAATACAGAAAAGATAAATCATGTATAGAAAAACACTTAGTCATTTATTCATATAGATCAAAAGATACAAAACATCAGATACACAGCAAGTACAGGTGCACAAACAACAGAAAGAAAATAAACTAAGTTTGTTTAGACAAAATCATCTTCAACAGATTAGTGATCTCAAAGGAGGACTGTTCTTGCTTTGACATCCACTTAGCCATGGTTTCATTCTTCTGATCTTGTTTGGACATCCATTGAGCCATGTATTCAGACTTCTGATCTTGCTTGGCCATCCATGACTTAATCTCAGATTGACCAGCTTCCAGAACTGCAATCTTATATTCAAGATCTGGATTTTCTTTCTTGACCTCAGATGAAGAAGGTGGGACAGAGCCTGAATCAGGAACAGAGTCAATTTCCATAGAAGATGCAGAGTCAGGAGCAACAGATCTAGAGGGATGTTCCACAAGAGTCATAGCTAGAGGGTTTTCTTCAGATGCAGACTCAGCAGTCACTTATGTATCACATACTTCAGAGGATGAAGGAACATCTTCAAGAAGCAATGGTTCAGATCTTTTAACAGTCCAAAGCAAGCTTCTAGCAGTCTCAGCAAATCTGAGCTTCGCATCATCAGAACATACATTCTTCAGATTTGAGGCTACAATATTGAATCTGTTGATGAAGCTATTCCAGATAGCATCAGATTCATTTGCATCCATTGTTGATAAGCACTTCTTCTGAACATAGCCTAAATGCATCTTTATTTCTTTCTTAAAACTTGTAAATAAATGATCAACATTCAGTATAGTCTTAGGTTTCAGAAGGGTTTCCAAGGTGAATGGCTTGGATTGAGGTGAAGGTGGAATGGTGAATTCTGGAACGATGACCAGAGGGCGAGGGTAGAAGGGTATGGATGGAAAATCAGATGAAATGACAATTTTTGATCTGATTAAGGCATTCAACAAAGATGGTTTTTCATTTGATGCATAGGAAACAACATCAAATGTGGTAGAAGTGTAAGGAATGAACACAGATTTATCAGATAAAAGAGATTCTGATGAAGTTATTTTTGGCATTTCTTTTATATATGTTTGGAGAACAGATGGTAGAATAATGGAAAGCTTGGGTTTAAAAAGGGTGATAGTATCAGATGGTTCAATTCTAGTATAGAAATTCTTGAATTTGAAACCAGAGGGAAGTTTGTCAGAGGAAAATGGTTTACACGAGGCAAAAAATACACACTCAAATGTTCTTGGCTTAGGTGTTGGAATGGGATTAGGAATGAGAATTTCAGAAGAAATAGGTGGTTCTGGTTGGTTAGCTTCAAAATTTCTGAGAGAGGGAGGTGAACGAATATCTGGGTGGATATCAGATTCAGATGAGTTTGAGGATGTGGTTGGGGTACAGGACGTAGAGGACACTTCAAAAACAGTTTTGAGAGGTGTAACGTTTAGAACCTCTGTCTCAGGTATATTTGTTTCAGGAGGGTTGGTTGGTTCTGATTGATTCTCAGAAGGTTTTGATGGAGGTTCAGATACAGGTGGTTCAGATATAGGTGGTTCAAAAACAATTTGTTCAGATGCAATAGGATTAGATGCAACTGGATCAGATTGTATAGGTTTAGATGTGTCTGATTGTTGTTTTTCTGGTTGTTGTTATGGTGCAGATTGTTCTGTTGGTTTTGTTATAGGTGTGGGAATTTTGTTTGCTGGTGTTGTTATTGTTGTTGGTTCAGATGGTGGAGTAACAGAAGTTTTTAGTGGAGTAGTGGAAATGGCATCAGATGATTTTTGTGGTGAAGGAATTTTTGATGGTTCAGATTTTTGGGATGGAGAAGGAATAGATTGTTTTTGAGTGGGAGGGGGTTTTGGAATAGAACTAAATGTTGATTCATTCATAACAATTTTAGAAAAAGAAGATACAGATGTTTTAGTACCTTTAATCTTGATACGTTTTGTGGGAGCAGAAGGAACTTCTCCAGAAGCTTTTCTTTTGATCTGCTTCTGTGGCTTGTCAGCAACTTTTGGCTTCTTTTGAGCAGCAACTTTTTCTGCCTCTGATTGACCTCTTTTCCTTGTGTTCTCATTGTATACATCAGGTATTGGTTCTCTTGCTCTTTTCAGAATGTCTGCAGGAATGGGTGTTCCATCTGCTTTGCATGAATCAATATATCTCACAATTATATCCCTTGGTTCTTCAGCACCAAACAGTGGAAAATTTTCAACTGGAATTCTCTTCTGACTGATTTCAAAAATATTCAATTTCTTGGGTGCTGCTGTGAGTTCATCTACAACTTTTAGTCTCTGAAGACTCTTTGCATTCAGAGGTTTTCCAACAGTGGATTCAAGTTCATCCTTGACTCCAGCTTCATACAGAGCAGTCACCAGACCATTCTCTATCAGAATGTCTGAAATCAACCTTCCAAAGGGGATCCATGTTCTGATCTTCTGACCCTTATCCTTTACAGATTCTCTTGAAGTATTGATATGATTCCATAAATGCATAAATAGAATGTAAGGAAGATCTACCTTAGTACTCTGACTCAAACAGTACATGAAGTAGAGGTGTTCATTATTCACATAATCTGGAGAATCGGTAGATTTTCTGTGATGAATGCATCCTAGAAAAATCTTTGCCCATATTTTGTAGTCAGGCTTCAGATCTTTAAATTTGTTAGAGGTCTGTCCAGAAGTGATGACTTCCTCATAAACTTCCTCCATGTCCACACGCCCAGA
Organism: Lathyrus sativus; assembly: GCA_963859935.3. NCBI lineage: Eukaryota > Viridiplantae > Streptophyta > Magnoliopsida > Fabales > Fabaceae > Lathyrus > Lathyrus sativus. The sequence goes on along the minus strand of OZ012740.1, from coordinate 490,378,422 downwards.
TGGCAGATGACACACTCAACCAGTCTCCTCATACCTTATGAGTTTTCTGATTAGATCTTCAGTTATTATGATCTCCTTTCCCAGAATAGAAGACAAGATGAATTTTGGATAAACAGATGCATGTATCCAGAATTCTTTCACCAGATGAGGGTAAACTGGTCCAAATAATCTGTCAAAATATTTAACCCAACCTTGTGCATCAATTATTGAACGAAATTCAAATCCATTTTCAGCTAACGAATCAAATTCCACCATTGATTCACAGAGAACTTCAAGTTTGTCAACAGGAGTTAACAATGTCCTTTTAGGTATAGTGAATAGAGTCACACCCATATTTGCAGAAGTAACTGCAGCCATGGTTGATTGAAACTGAGCTGCTGTAGAAGATGAGGTTGCCATTAAAGATGATAAAGATGATTTTGACGAAGGTTTAGGGTTTTTGTGAAGAGAGAAGAGAAGGCAGAAATGCATAAACTTGTTTGTGATGTGAAAAGTGTGAAATTGGTGTGAAATGTGGTATTTATAGATGAATCACTTAAGGTAATCAAACAGACACACAAAGCACGTTTTCACATAGCATTAAATGACAATTAATGCAAGAGAATAAAAATCATTTCAAACATTAATTGATTCTGACAAATTGGGGGGAAAATCAAGATTTTCACTATTCAAACCATACCTCAAATGTCTCTTCAGTAGTGTACACGCAATCTTTTCAGATTCAGAGTGACACGTGTTTGCTTGCATGTGCTTCTGAATTCTTTTGAGAAATGAAACGTTAGCCAACGTTCAGATCCTCTAAGATTGGTTAGTTCAGATACACAAATAATAATAATTGAATAAATCAAATAAATAACAGATGAAATACTTCAGAGTTTTAAACATTTTGCATCTGAGAATTTTGCTTCTGATAAATATCATTCTGGACAAAAATTCATACCAATATTTTTCAGAATAAATTTGAACCTATCTTCAGCAAGGGGTTTTGTGAAAATATCTGCCCATTGATGATCTGTATCAACAAAGGCTAAGTTTATAATACCCTTCTGAACATAGTCTCTGATGAAATGATGTTTAATTTCTATATGTTTTTCCTTAGAGTCTAAGATAGGGTTTTTAGACAAACATATAGCAGAAGTATTATCACAGAATATAGAAATATTACTTTCAAAAATCTGATAGTCTTCTAGCTGACTTTTCATCCAGAGCATCTGCGTGCTACATCCAGCAACATCAATATATTCTGCCTCTGTAGTTGACAGTGCAATTGTAGGTTGCTTCTTGTTGTACCAAGAGATTAGATTTCTTCCTAGAAACTGAAAACTTCCAGAAGTACTTTTTCTTTCCACTCTGTCTCCAGCGTAATCAGTATCACAGAATCCAACTAATTTGAAATCATCAAATTTTCTATAACACAAACCCACATTAGAAGTACCTTTCAGATACCTTAGAATCCTCTTAACAGCTGTTAAGTGTGATTCTCTAGGATCTGATTGAAATCTTACACACAAGCATACACTAAACAAAATGTCAGGTCTAGAAGCAGTTAAGTAGAGAAGAGATCCTATCATACCTCTGTAGAGTTTTTGATCTACTTTCTTACTTACTTCTTCCTTACCAAGTGTACTAGTTGGATGCATGGGAGTTTTTGCCATCTTACTATCAGTCATGTTAAACTTCTTCAGAAGCTCTTTAACATATTTGGTCTGATGAATGTAAGTGCACTCTGGAGTTTGGTTGACTTGAATTCCTAGAAAGAATCTCAATTCTCCCATCATGCTCATTTCAAATTCTGCCTACATACATTTAGCAAACTCCTTTCCCAACATAACATTGGTAGATCCAAATATAATATCATCCACATATATTTGACAAATTAGAAGATCTTTCTTAAATGTTTTACAAAAGAGTGTTGTGTCCACTTTGCCTCTGATGAAATTTTTCTCTATAAGAAAATTGCTTAACCTCTCATACCAAGCTCTGGGGGCTTGTTTTAAACCATAAAGAGATTTCTTCAGTTTGAAAACATGTTCTGGAAATATTTCACTCTCAAAACCAGGAGGTTGGTGAACATAAACTTCTTCTTCTATAATACCATTTAGAAAGGCACTTTTAACATCCATCTGATATAGAGTGATGTTAAACTGTGCAACAAAAGAAATGAGTAAACGAATAGACTCTAACCTTGCTACAAGAGCATAAGTCTCTGTATAATCAATTCCTTCTTGCTGGTTATAACCTTGAGCAACTAGCCTTGCTTTATTTCTTTCAACTTCTCCTTTCTCATTAAGCTTGTTTCTGAAGAACCATTTGGTTCCAATTATGTTGAATCCTTTTGGTCTTGGAACTAAATCCCATACATCATTTCTTGTGAATTGATTAAGCTCTTCTTGCATGGCAATTATCCAGTCATTGTCTTGCAGAGCTTCATCCACAGAAGTTGGTTTAATTACTGACACCAACCCAAATAATGATGCTTCAGAAGATCTAAGGAAGGATCTTGTTCTAATGGGGTCATCCTTCTTTGCAATGATCACATCCTCTGGATGAGAGGCTTTGATTCTGGAAGATGATCCTCTAACAGTTGATTCTTCAGAAATGTTTAAGTTATTCATCTGAGAAGCTAAAGGAATTGCATCTGGCGTTGCTTCAGGTTCCTTCACTTGAACTTTGTCTGCCTCTGAGCCTTCAGAGTCTGTGAGAATTACTTCTCTATCTGCAGAACTTTCAAACTGCTTTGGCTTTTCAATGCCAAGATTATCATCAAATCTAACATGAATAGATTCTTCCACAATCTGTGTTTCAGTATTGTATACTCTTTAGCCTTTAGAGCGTTCAGAATACCCAAGCATGAAACACTTCTGTGCTTTAGAATCAAACTTGTTCAGATTCTCTTTAGTATTCAACATATAGAAAATACATCTAAAAGGATGAAAATATGAAATGTTGGGCTTTCTGTTCCTCCACAATTCATAGAGAGTCTTTTCCAGAAGAGGTCTTACAGACACTCTGTTCTGAATGTAACATGATGTGTTTATTGCTTCTGCCCAAAAATGCTTTGCCAGATTAGTCTCATTGATCATGGTTCTGGCCATTTCTTGCAGAGTTCTATTTTTCCTCTCTACAACCCCATTCTGTTGTGGAGTTCTAGGACAGGAAAAATCATGTGCAATGCCATTTTTATTAAAATATTTTTCAAAATATTTGTTTTCAAATTCACCACCATGATCACTTCTGACTTTTATAATTTTGAAATCTTTTTCATTCTGGACTTGTTTACAAAAGTCAAAGATCACAGAATGTGACTCATCCTTGTGTTTTAGGAACTTTACCCATGTCCATCTGCTGTAGTCATCAACAATGACTAATCCATACTTCTTGCCTCTGATGGATGCAGTTTTCACTGGTCCAAATAAATCAATGTGAAGTAATTCTAATGGTCTTGAGGTTGATACAACATTTTTAGATTTAAAAGAGGATTTTGAAAACTTTCCCTTTTGACATGCTTCACAAAGAGCATCTGAGTTGAACTTTAGCTTAGGAAGTCCTCTGACCAAATTGAGTTTATTAATCTGAGATATACGTCTCATATTAATATGTCCCAATCTTCTGTGCCAGACCCATTGCTCATCATTAACAGACAATAGGCATTTAACATTTTGAATTTTGAGATCTGAAAGATTTATTTTGTAAATGTTGTTCTTCCTCTTTCCATTGAATAGGATTGAGCCATCCTTCTGACTAACAGCTTTACAACATTGTTGATTAAAGATTATATCATAACCATTGTCACTTAATTGACTTATGGACAATAGGTTATGCTTTAATCCTTCTACAAGAAGAACATTAGATATAGAGGGAAGGTTACCATTACCAATAGTACCAGAGCCAATGATTTTGCCCTTCTGATTCCCTCCAAACTTCACTTCTCCTCCAAATTTAAGTTCCAGGCTTTGGAACATAAACCTTTCTCCCGTCATGTGACGTGAGCAGCCAGAGTCCAGGTAACATGACTGGCGTCTTGACTTTTCTGCTAAAAACATCTGCAACAGGGATAATCTTATCCTTAGGTACCCAAATCTTTTTTGGTCCTTTTTGGTTAGCTGCCTTGAAAGTTGGTTTGAACTTCTGTCTTTTTACAACAATATTGTTCTGACTTACTTTTGGCTTAAGCACAGGAACGTTCTGATCAGAATGTGTGTGTTTAATGTTATTCAGATGACCAAACTTGAAATGAGAGTACAAGGGAGTTTTCTTGATCACAAGTTTGTCAACAGGCATTGGATTTAAATCCTTTCCAAAGGAGGATTCATATCCAATTCCTTTCCTGTTATTTCTGCTAACCCCATAGATCATAGAAGCCATCTTGCTTCTGTCTATGCTTTTAGCAAAAAATTTCAGAAAGCTAAAGTCATATTCTTCTAAAATGTTTTTACATTTAGACTTACTTTCAGATTCAGAGTTTTGTTGAGCTATTTTAAAATCAGCTTTCATTTTTAAATTGTTTTCTTTTAGCTCAGCAATTTCTGATTTTAACAGATTATTCTCAGAGCCAAGATTGCACTTAAGCTTCTTGCATTTGAGCTTAATCTGATTATAAGTTTTCAGGACTTCAGATAAGACTTTAATAAGCTCTTCCCTAGTGAGATCAGAAAGTAGCTCTTCTGAGTCAGATTTAGAATCAGACTCACATCCAGATGATTCTTCATTCTGATCTTCAATACCTGCCATCAGAGCCATGTTGGCGCATTCATCTTCAGATTCTGATGAGGATTCAGATTCATCAAAGTCATCCCAAGTTGCCATTAGAACCTTCTTCTTTTTGTAAAACTTCCTTTTTGGCTTTTCTTTAAGAAGCTTTGGACATTCACTCTTGTAATGGTCAGGTTCTTTGCATTCAAAGCAGACAACTTCCTTCTTTCCAGATCTTTTTGGTCCAGAGGACTCCTTGCGCTGATCTGGTCTTTTGAAGTTCTTGAACTTCCTTTGCTTGTGCTTCCAGAGTCTGTTGATTCTTCTGGACAGCAGGGATAGTTCATCTTCTTCTTCAGAAGAAGATTCTTCAGAGCTTTCCTCTAATACCTGCAAAGCTTTCACAGATTTGTTAGATTTTAAGGCAATAGATTTACCTTTCTTTTGAGGCTCATCTTCCTCAGTTCAATTTCATGACTCCTTAGTGAGTTGATTAACTCCTCCAGAGTGATCTTGTTCAGATCCTTGGCAAGCTTCAGAGCAGTGACCATAGGTCTCCATCTGATAGGCAAGCTTCTGATGATCTTCTTCACATGATCAGCAGTTGAGTAACCCTTGTCCAGAACTTTTAGACCAGCTGTAAGAATCTGGAATCTAGAGAACATGGCTTCTATGGATTCAGATTCTTCCATCTTGAACGCTTCATACTTCTGTATTAACGCCAGAGCCTTGGTCTTTTTTACTTGAAGGTTTCCTTCATGAGTCATTTTCAAGGACTCAAACATGTCAAATGCAGTTTCTCTATTTGTGATCTTTTCATACTCAGTCTGAGATATTGCATTTAACAATATTGTTCTAGCCTTGTGGTGGTTTCTAAACTCCTTCTTTTGGGCTTCTGTCATAGATTTTTTGTCTACTTTCTTGCCATTCCCATCAGTGGGATGAACATACCCATCTATGACCAAGTCCCACAAATCAGCATCATAACCAAGGAAAAAACTTGCAATCCTGTCTTTCCAATAATCAAATTTCTCCCCATCAAACATAGGGGGTTTGTACTAATTCTGTCTCTTTCTTCATATTTGTTGGATGTTGAAGCATTAGCCATAATAACAACCAAATATATATATCAAAGTTTTTCTCACTGGATCTTTTCTGTCACTGTGAAGTGGTAGCACACACAGAACCGGAGCTCTGATGCCAACTGAAGGTGAGAAAATACTTAGAAGGGGGGTTGAATAAGTATGAAGATAAAACTTAGAAATAAAAACTCAAGGATTTTTATCCTGGTTCTTTGAACTCAACTACTCCAGTCCACCCTATCTAGAGTGATTTGTCTTTCTCAAACAAGGACTTAATCCACTATTTAGTCAACTGATTACAATAGTAAGCACTAAGAACAACTGTTCAAAGTCTTCTCAAGAACTACTGATCCTAACTGGATCTTCTTAAGGTTCTTTTACAATCAAAAGTAGTAATAATACAAGTGTTAAAAAATGCTTCTAATAAAGCTTTATCACAACTGTGATTTTTCACTTAAGATGAAGAACAATGAAATAATTCAGTAAATGATTTTAAGTTGTGTGAGAGCTTTGTGATAAATTCTTTTCAAGTGTTTTCGTCAACTGAAGAAGATGAATGGAGACTTGCTTTTATAGGCACAGTGATCCAAGAGCTTTTCATGTTGAGAATAGTGTACCAAAAAGGTATGAGCCTTTTTTGTCTTCACATCATGTGACCTTTCCTAGAAAAAGAATGCACAGAGAAATCCTTTTTGTCTGTGTTCTTGTGTCTAGCATAAATAAGGAAAGAGTCGTTTGATTATTCCAACTGACATAACTTTGAATTCTTCTTCAACAATTTTTAGCAAGAATCATCAGAGTCTAAATTAGTCAGAGCCTTTTGATGTTCATCAGAGTTTGCTGAATCAGAGTCTTTGCAACAAGTGTGCTTTCAGCGTGTATAAGTTCTGAGCATAGTTTTGGGTCTGATCCTCAGTACTGGCAGCGTTAGTATTATTAGAGTCTTCTGAAGTAACTGTGCTTGAAACTCTTCATACAGAATACCTCATTGCTTCAGATGCTTCTGGCTTCTGCTTCAGATTCTTCTAGAGCTTCTGTTTCAGATTCTTCTGTAGCTTCTGCTTCAGATTCTTCTGTAGCTCTTGCTTCAGATTCGTCTGGGAGCAGCGCTCAGAATCTTTTGGAGGCAGCGTTCAGAATCTTCTAAGAGATGCTTCTGACACTTCAGAGCCTTGCATATTTCTTATGTTCAGATCTCATTTGCTTCTGGAGTAATATTTACTTTAACATCTGCAGCAAACATTCTTAAGCAAATTTTAGAGTATATAATTCTTTAATACAAAATTTCATAATAGTTATCATCAAAACATAGAGATATTATTAAGAACCAATCTGTGTTCTAACATCATGCACATTTAATATGCATACAACTTTAAAATGATTTGAACTTGTACTTTCAACACACGCGCCACCTCAATTCGATCTAGCATTGGAAATTCAATATAGTCGCCAGTCTAAAGGGCACTAACATTGACTGTGCATGGGAATTCTGCAACCTGCAAACCTACGTAACCTACATGCATGCATGTGAATCCTGCAGGCCTAGTCTATATGCTACCTACGCAACCAGAACTCCTAAAAAGGCTACATAGGCACCAATCTTATTGGCTATAACACTTCATTTTGAATGAAGTTTCCAATTGACTTTGCGTGTGAATGCAAAATGTACTCTCTCTCTCTCTCTCTCTCTCTCTCTCTCTCTCTCTCTCTCTCTCTCACTATTCAACATTTCTCTATAAATAAGACCTAACTCGAATTATTTTCATCATCAATAACAAATACTACTCTCCCATATTGAATTAACAATAAACATTACTCTCACTTCTCACTTGTAAAATGACTCTATTTACTACGGGTGAAATGCACATAGGAACAATCGCCAACATTAAGACTTATGTAAGTGTTTATTTCGCTACTATAGGCTATATATTTTCAAACACATTATTTTTATAAAAAAACTAGTTTTTTTTTGTAAGATCCATCTAAGTTTCGTACTCGTGTCCACAAATATGTTGCCCCCGACATGTTGATTGAACCTTATATTGAGCTCACTGGTTTCTGGCATGTTAGCAAAATCATGTCTTACTCGGGCGATGTTAAGTTTATAATAGTTTTACAAGAAAAATGGTGACCCGAGACACACACTTTATTTTTTCCAACCGGTAAATGTACTTCAACGTTATATGAAGTGTACATGTTACTAGGGCTTCCTATTGAGGGTAAGGTCGTCAATGGAAAAACCAACTTTGCAAATTCAATTTGCAGGGATCTTTTGTGTGCCAACTTTCACGTCCTAAGACACATTACGAGAGTTTAACATTAGATGAATATTCTACCGAAGAAAAGAAAATAATAAAAACTAGGTGGTATATTAAGCTTTTCATTGGTTCATTATTATTTCCCGAAGGTAGTGGTTTTAGTACACATGTTATGTATTTTACCCTTATTAATACACTTACATAAAAAAAAGAACATATAGTTGGGGTTCCGCTTGTTTTTCTTATTTGTATAGTTGTTTTATATAAAAATGCAAAGAAAGGCACATATGCATTTTATGGACGTGTTGTTTTGTTCCAAATAAGGGGTTGGCCTAAATATTGTCGTCCTTAGTGCCCATCAACTACAAAAGCTTCACATTCGTGTACACACAAAAATAAGTTAACAACATTATTTCCAATTTACCCATTATTGTTTCTAAAAAGTTTATCTTAACTTTTTTTTGGTTTAGATGGTTGGCTTGTGACATGACTTACAACATGTGTTTTAGATAATGTATCACTCAATATCGCAATCTCTTGGATCGCCTTAGACTAGACGATGCATTGCCACTAAACTAATAAATTAATAACAACTTATATTTAATATTATCCATTTTATAATATAATATATTTTTCCACAACAATTTATTTGGCGTCTATATTTAGACTTGGAACATCATCATGAAATCGGAGAAGAAGATGGAGCCGTTTGAACTTCATACACATTGATCATCAGGTTAATCATTGTGAAGATGCACCATAGTGACCGAGTGAAACTGCACTTCGACATGCGTCAACAAACTCCAAATCCTCCGATGTGCCTCACATAATAGCATCAACACAAAATTAATGAACAATAAGCCTTTGAAATTTGGAAAGACTTCGCTAAATATGAGTGTCGTAAACGGAGACACTGCCGTAAACATGTCTTACGTGATGCTGTGATGCCAACCGAAACTAAACCAACTAATAATTATATGACTTGGTACAAATCAGTTTCAACTGGGTTTGTCTCTTAAGATAGGTATCTATATGACCCATGTTAAATCTCTTACATACAAGAAGCTTTAACGTCTAACGCCCCACAAAATTACCAAACCATTTACTCACAACCCACTACCCAACAAAATTAGCGTCCCAAAAACACACAAACCCACAACCAAAACATATCAGACACCTAACCACAATACCAAGAACACACCTCATACCATCGCCAACATTCTAAGACCTCAAATTCTCAAACACCTTAGGTGAATCCACAATGAGGGCAACGAGTTACAGTAGCTAGGGGTTTATAACCGGTGGCTAGTATGACCTACCCAATCTTCCTCGTTAGTGCTAATTTTGTTTTTGAATCTAAACGTAATTTAAATTAAATATTATTTAATTTTTTTGACATAATCTATTGTTTTTATTTAAAAAAACACAATACCACCTGCATCCCCATTGAAAATATGCAAACTAGCTATAATTAAATTGACAACATGCAATTTGTAAATTTACGTGCATTCGTCAATTAATCTGACACCACCATTACATTTCAATTTTTTTTTATTTAAAAGTGAGTTAGTTTGGAAAAATTGTTGAAAGATCAATTATTTTAAAAATATTTTTGGAAAATTAAGTTATTTGAGTAAAAAATTCCATTAATTGAGTGGAAAAGATAAAATAAAAATTAGAGAGAAAATTGAGTAATAAATAATAAAGTATACAAATATAAAAAATTAATATATTTTATATTCTTGTAAGGAGGGAGTAATAAAGAGGTTGCATACTTTGATGGTACAGATAGATTTGACAACTTAAATGAGAGCCATAATTATTGGTCTGACTATTTATTCTTTGAAAGTTATCATCATAACTTGATGAGCAAAGCATTAAGTACGTCTCTTTCTTTATATTGCACTTGCTATAATCATTCTTTATTAGGATAATTTATCCAAATTAGAACACTAAACATTCCAAACTTTATGATTCAATCAAAAAAGAAAACCAATTAAATATTTATTAAGCATGGGTTGAATTCACCAAATTTATATTCAGTAAAAAGATTGATAGAAAAAGGTATTGACGTTACCTAAAGAATCATACCAGAATCAGAATGAAAAAGTAAAAGAAAATTCAAAAGAAAAAAGGGTAATAATTTGGAATTTGGTACAAATAATTACTATCTGATAAAAGCCAATAAAGCAATGTATGCTTTGCTCATTCCGTTCTTTCCTTTTGATTGCAACTTTCATCTTATTCAGAAAAAAAATACAAAAAAAATGTTGAAAATAATATTATAAAATTTACTAATTCACTTTAAATATAGTTCTCATTAGCTTCCATAAGAAAAAAGAAGCTTCATATCCTCCAAAACCAAGCAATGTGCACACACTTCACAGCATTTGTTCTCTTTTTTATGTTTCTGCAAAAAGATCAAAGAGTCATTAAGTTAATTATGCAAGTCTGCATGCAAAATTTAATGTGTTTAAATTACATTCAGTTAAGCCATCTCAGATGATAGTTGTTCAGAGACATTAGACGGTGAAATTTCAGCTACTAGACTACTTGACTAAATATATATGACAATTACATTACCTTATTTAATGAAGAATTGAGATGCTATTTGTGTTGATAAAAGAAACTGCCAAAAAGATAGTTATCCGCGAAAGATCGGGTGTTAGTGATTTTAGGCAAAAACAAATTCTGCAGCTGCATCAAAGAGATATGAAGAGTTTTAGACAGATGTTTTTAGGAAGATGTTGAGAAAATGAGAGAAGACAAAGGAAAAACCTTCTCTGAGACGGTAAGAATAACAGAATGTCTATATCACCGACGGGGCTAGCTAGCATTCTTTATAGCAGTGACCACCTACAAGAGAGGGGGACCAAAACAAGGATAAGAATAAGACATGCAAGAGTTTCAACCAATAGTAATTGGATTGTAGAAACATCTATTCGAGAAATTTTGCATGAATTTTTGTAATTTGAGTCGACTAGACTGAAATTATGAATTACCTTGTATGTTAGACTTTGTTTGTACATCGGTTTGTCTGATTAATCGAGTTGGTATGAGTATGACAGAAAAAAATATTGCAGCATTTATCAATAGAAAGGCAAATTGATGTAATTGTAGGAATGTGAGTGAGGCAACAACTCTTCTACTTCGATCCTTGAACTGGTGCAACTAGAGCATTTTTTGATTCGGTTACGGCTAACAGACTCGACTTCTGCTAAGAACACGCTACAAACTGGTCTATGATCGGAGAATCTTGACTCCCCGCGAACATAAGATAGTTGACGGAGGCCTCTACCGTGCCATAAGATCCGATCACACCAGGCTGGCGTTCTTCTCTTTTGTTTTGATTGCCTTTCGTCGCCTGCGTATCTATCCGAATTGTTTGAATATTTGTATGTCGGGGGGAAGTATATTTGCCCTTCACTCCATCCTTCAAAGACGCGACCTTGTTCACGCTCTATATGCAGCTGAGTAGAAAAACAAACAATGCAGATATTACAGATACTTCGAGACAAGAAGCGAAGCGATAGCATATTGTAAGAGTATAAATTATCATACCTGGTCATTCTCTAACAATACCTTCCAGTTATGCATCTCAACAAGAGCTTTTGCTGCACGATAAGTAAGGGCTATCCGATAGTTTAAATCCCCGAGCCAAATTATTCGACTACACCGATTAAACCAAGAGCTCTATTTAGTTTCGAAATCTCCAAGCATTAGAGGAATGGAAAAATTTTAAGAAAGTATTGAAAGGCTTACTCGTGATCGAGAATAGTCTGAGGAGAACTCTCGTCGCCAATTCCATTTACTCGTGGAAACCTTGTCTTTCTGAGAATCTCCATTACATCTGAATTTCTCCTTAGCTCGTCACCCTCCTTTTGTCCCGAGGTCAAATGACTACATATGAAGCAAAAGCTTGTTTTGTGCAAAGACATGCTAATTGATATCGAACCCTGAAAAGCGCAAGAGAACGAATGAGATCATACCTCCTCGGAGTTCGTTACGAACTATGTTATGAAAAGAATTTGATAAAATTTACCTTGTTTCCGAGATATCCCATTAACCCTCGGCCAACGCAAGACACTTTCATGTTGCGAACATCGTCTCTTATATTGCTTTTCACCCAAACAGTTAGAAATATCCCAACCATTTGCTTACTAGCAACCAAACAATATCTCGAGCTCTCTGTCTGTCTATCTCTATCCTCCGTAGAGGCACAGCCTCTATACGACATTGGTGAATACTGCACTACAACCGGAGATTCCCCGTTTTCGTCGTCCGAGGAACCCCATCTATAATTGGGCTCATAGTCACCTGTACTATGACCAAATATCATTCTATCACACACACTGAAACGGCGATCAAGGCACGCTTGGGGTACTAACATGTCATTTTCCATTCTCATACTACGACTCGAGGATTGGAACGACCTGCGATGGAAGAAAGAGGTTTCCTTCTGCCTCATAGATCCTTCAAAATCAGAATCTAACTCTACAACAGGATCAGGCAGCGGTGAATTAGTGTGGCATTCACCACTTGTTCCGGGAAGACTGTTAAGTGTTTTTCGAATAAGAGCTAGCCATTTTCTAGCCGGACCGTTGTCTTCTGTCCCTAAAACATTTCCAGCATTGAGAGGTACAATTTCTTGAAACCTGAGCGAAATATAACGCAAACCATTTCAGATTACAGCAATTATTACACACACATTGCAAATTAAATAATCAGAAACTTACCCAAGAACATATATATCGGCGGGAGGAGAAGTATGAAGCCAATCTTCAAGGTTCAAATTACTCGGAGGAGATCTTCCGGCTACATTCCAAGTTGCAACAAATATTCTGCATACAGAAGAAGAGATAAAAACTAAATATGATAACAAATTAACCGAAATTTCATAACAACAACTACGCAAAACGAATCATGCATACCTATAGTTATTCACATCTGTAACATGACCTGCATCGTGATCGCCCTTACATCGCCGCGATCTTTCTGAATGCCTTCTCTTTGTTCTTTCTGTATATTTAAATATTATAAATTAGTTTTCTGAATTGGTATACAAAGTGAAAAAAAAAAAAAAAAAGACACAAGATTTATGAAACAGTATATGATTACTGGTCACAAAATTAAATTTTGTGTTTATGAGAGTGGGGTTTAAGAATGGTGTGGTCCTAAGAAAGAGCAAAGTATGTTTGAACACTGAACCTGTTTTGCTTTTCTTGATAGTGCATTCTTCCCTCTTTGAACAGTAGTTGTTCCTCCACTCTTCATCAACACCTGAAAAAGATAAACCATAAAGTGAATAAAGCTGTGGTTTTTCCACTGTTGAATTCATCAAACTAAACAAAACATAAAATTGGTAAAAAGAAAAGTAAAGCTAGAATTCAAACAACACCAACAACAAGCTGTGGATCTCGGGTTTCGAGATGAAGACTCATTGAAGCAAGTGAAATTTGGTTTTGTTTTGAACCAAAACTCAGATTTGAAATTGAGGAACTAATCTAATCACCTCCATAAAGAACATCATCTGCTTGAAAGTCTTCAGCTTTACTCTTAATATTGAACCATTTCTTGACGAGAGTTTTCGGCCATGAAAGCTTCAACAACAACAACAACAACATAGTAAGCAATGCCAGAACAAAACAGAACAACAACATAGTAAACAATGTTACAATACAAACCTTGCTTTTCTTCAAGTTGTCATCTCTCATTGTTGGTTCAACTTCATATAGCTTTTGTTTCTGAATTAACAACAAGAGAACCAAACTAATAAAAAGTAGAATGAGAGAAAGTACAATTATAAAAAAAACAAGCCTTAGAATACGGCTTTGTTTTTGGGTTGAATTTCTCTCTCTAGTTCTGATTTTGATGTGGTTACTCAAACAGAAAAAGACAGAACAGGTTTGATGATCAAACCAGACACAACACAACAAATTGATGATTCTCTCTCTGTTAAACAATGCAGAAAATGAAGAACAAGAAGAAGACAATGTAGAGAGAGAAAGAGAATCGAAAAAGAAGAAAATTTGGGCGTGTGAGTGGAGGTGTTTTGCCTCAAAATCAATGTCGGAAACAAGAAGCTTAGGAAATTGTTTTAAGACAATAAGAGAGAGGTTACACACAATGGTGTGTCGGATTCTGATTCTGAACAGAAAACACAAAAACAAACAGAAAAACTCTCAAGTTGTTTGTTATGATAGGAGTATTAGTATTTATTTAACTCTAACACACACAATAGGGTCAGATAGTAAGGTTAGGCTTCAACTTATATACTCCAACATTAGTACTTATTTTCTTACATTTGGTCTCTAACAAACAAAACCAACCACTTAAAACAACAGAAAATTTATTTTTTTTATTTTAAATATAATTACAAATTAATACCTTTAATTAATTTGCCATTGGTGTTATTATTTTTTCTTACTTTGTTATATTTGGATTTGTTTTCCTAAAGTAAAAAAAATAGACTTAATTGTTATTATGATACATTTAAAATTCAATCAACATTACACGTATTGTGTGTTTGTGTAATAAATGTTATACATTTAAACTTGTTTTGGAAAAATATAAGAGAAATTAGTATAAGAGTAATCTTCTGGACATTCTCGGAATTGAATTTAGAATTTCGGTTGAAATTTAAATTTAGAAAATCTGTTTAATTAAAAGAGACTCTTTTCATCTTACTTAAATACTATTTAGTAATAAAATAAAATTTTAATTAAATTATAAACGGACTTTTTTTAACAAAAAATAAGTTTAATAAAATATAAATAAATTAGCTAATTTTAGATAAATTATCATATATATATATATATATATATATATATATATATATATATATATATATATATATATATATATATATATATATATATATATATATATATATATATATATATATATATATATATATATATATATATATATATATATATATATATATATATATATATATATATATATATATATATATAATTTACTTCCTATCATAATCTTTAAATTGAATCTAATATAGTGGTTAAATTAACATTTTTACTTATAATTAGGACTGACAATGAACCGAACCAACTCAAAGATAGTTCAGAACTCGATTTAACAATTAAATCGTTGAACTAGGTTCATGAACCAAATGAGATAAATACGAGCGAAAAACTATTCATTAACTAAATGAGCTGAAATTTGAACTATACATAACTCGATTCGTTAGATTAATGAGTCAACTCGATTATATATGAGAATGATTATATTATTTTTAAGATTAGTTTTAGATATTTACTTCAAATTTCAATCCTATATTGTCTCTTGCGTACTAGTTATGACAATAAAGTTGTCAATTGCACTCAGAGTCATCCTTGTTTGAGACATAATTGTATTTGTTAAAATAACATGCGTAATAAAGGTTGCAAGGGGTGTAATCAATAAAAATATATCAATTTCTAATAATCTTTTGGATACTATTTCATTAAATTTATAAGTTTCCTAAATAATTAAAGAATTTATGGATTTTTGAGATAAATTTAAACTTCAATTGAGTGTTTTTTTAATTAAACTTTTAACTGCGTCTCTTGAAAATTGTATAATTTTTGAATTAGCATATTTTTAAAACAAAATTAAATTTCATACTCATAACTTTTATTTTATTTCAATATTTTTTTTAAAAAAAATATTAATTTAAAATGTAAAATATATAAAAATAAAATAGACTTAGAAAATGGCTTTTTAAACCCGTGAAGCAAGTGAGTTGAACCTAACAAGATGATTCGAATAGTCACGAGTCGAGTTTAAGCTTAAAAAAAGTTTGTGTCGAATTCGAACCGAGATTTAAGGTGAACCAATTTTTAACGAGTCGAGCTGAGTTAAGGTAAGTTCGATTTGGCTCGACTCATTTTCAGCCCTACTTATAACCATTCGACTAAATTTAATTTTAAACCTATGATTCTGGAGTAAGTTATATATATATATATATATATATATATATATATATATATATATATATATATATATATATATATATATATATATATATATATATATATATATATATATATATATATATATATATATATATATATATATATATATATATATATATATATATATATATATATATATATATATATATATATATATATATATATATATATATATATATATATATATATATATAAAAGAGTGGGGATCAACTTACTCCAACATTAAATTTTTTTAACTTACTCTACATCATAACATTTAAATTGAACCTAATCTAGTGATTAAATTAGTACTTCTTCACATATTTCTCATTCATGGATGGCTTCTTTAGTTATAACCAGATTAAGATAGATCCTGATGATATGGAAAGACTACGTTTATCACTCTTTGGGGAATCTATTGTTATAAGGTTATGCCCTTTGGTCTGAAGAATGTAGGGGCCACCTATCAAAGGGAAATGGTCACTCTTTTTCACGACATGATGCATAATGAGATTAAGGTGTACGTTGACGATACGAATGTCAAGTCTCAAAGCAAAGAGGGCCACTTGGATCATCTATTGAAACTGTTTGAACAAATCAGAAAGTACCGGTTGAGGCTAAATCCTACTAAGTGTACCTATGGTGCTAGATCTGGAAAACTACTTGGTTTTATCGTTATTCAACGAGGAATCAAGGTAGACCCTAATAAAGTCCGAGCTACCCAAGAAATACAGCTCCACAAACTGAGAAACAAGTCAGAGGCTTTCTTGGATGCCTAAATTACATTTACAGGTTTATTTCCAATATGACATTCACGTGCGAACCTATTTTCAAGTTGCTTCACAAGGACCAGGCCATTGACTGGAATTCTTATTGCCAGCATGCTTTTGATAAGATTAAGGATTATCTATAATAACCTCCTATATTGATTCCACCTGTCCCAAGGAAGCCACTCTTCATGTATTTGACTGTACTAGAAAGATTTATGGGTTGCGTGTTGGGCCAACACGATGAGATTGGACGTAAGGAACACATCATTTATTACTTAAGCAAGAAATTCACTAATTGTGAAAGTCGATATTCACTTTTAGAGAAGACTTGTTGTGCTTTAGCATGGGCTGCTAAGCGATTGAGGCAATATTTTATATGTCACACTACTTTGTTGATTTGGAAATGGATCCAATAAAGTATATTTTTGAGAAGCCTGCTCAGACTGGGAGACTTGTCTGTTGGCATATTTTATTATCCGAATAAGACATCCAATACGTCACCCAAAAATCTATCAAAGGGAGTATCTTGTTAGATTACCTTGCGGGTTAGCCTATTGAAGATTATGAATCTCTCAAGTTTGACTTTCCAAATGAAAACATCATGGTGGTGAAGGACAATGTAGAGCCAGGTCCTGATGAAGGTCCCGAACCGGGTTCCAGTTGGAAGATGATGGTTGATAGTTCCTCCAATTATAGTGGACATGGTGTAGGAGTTGTTCTGATGAATCATAATGGCGGATATACCCCATTTACAACAATACTTTGTTTTGAATGCACTAACAGTATCTCCGAATATGAGGCGTGCATCCTAGGCATTGAAGTAGCCATTGATCTCCGAATCAAAATTGTGGAAGTCGGTTAAGATTCAACCTTGGTGATTTATCAAGTCAAAGGTGAATGGGATACCCGTGACAAGAAGTTGATTCCATACCGTGCTTACATTGTGGAGTTAATCCAACACTTTGACGAGATCACTTTTCGTCATGCTCTAAGAATAGAAAACCACATAGTTGATTCCTTGGTTATTCTAGCCTCCATGTGGAAAGTCAGATTCATTAATGAAGCGCCACTTATTCAGATTGAACGCAAGACCGAGCCTACCTATTGTCAAGTGGTGGAAGAAGAAACTGATTGAAAGCCTTAGTTCCATGATATCAGGAATTATCTACACAATCAGGAATATCTAGCTAATACTACAACTCTTGATAAGAAGAATTTGAGGAGATTGGCGTCCAAATTCTTTCTCAACAATGATGTGCTTTACAAAAGAAATCACGACATGGTTTTTCTTAGACGTGTTAACATACGAGAATCAGACATGTTGATTCAAGATGTTCATGAAGGATCTTTTGGCACCCACGCCAATGATCACGCTATGTCCAAGAAAATTTTGAGAGCTGGGTATTACTGGTTAACCATGGAGGCTGATTGTATCCAATATGCCAGAAAATGCCATAAGTGTCAAATTTATGCCGACAAGGTGCATGTACCTCCTACATTGTTGAATGCATTATCATCACCTTGGTCTTTCTCTATGTAGGGCATTGACATGATTGGGAAAATTGAGCCTAAGGCTTCCAACGGTCATTGTTTCATCTTGGTTGGAATTGATTACTTCACCAAATGGGTTAAAGTTGCGTCCTACGCCAACATAACCAAGAAAATGATTGTCCGCTTCATCAAGAAGGAGATTATCTATCGTTATGGAATCTTGAGTAGAATCATAATAGATAATGGGACTAATCTGAAGAATAAGACAATGAAAAAGTTGTGTGAAATTTTCAAGATTGAGCACCACAACTCTTCTCCATACCATCCGAAGATGAATGAAGCCGTTAAGCTGCAAATAAAAACATCAGAAAAATCCTGCAGAAAATGGTGAAGACCTATAAGGATTGGCATGAAATGGTGCCATTTTCCTTGCACGGATGCAGAATATTTGTTCGAATTTTGACATCAGAAACCCTTTTCTCGTTGGTATATGGGATGGATGAAGTTCTTCCCATCAAAGTTGAGATACCATCTTTGATAGTCCTGATGGAGACCAAGCTTGATGAAGCAGAGTGAGTTTGAGAAAGATTTGATCAACTGAACCTTATTGATAAGAACATATGACTGCGATGAGTCACAATCAGTTGTATCAAAGGTGGCTCAAAAGAGAATTTGACAAGAAGGTTCTATCCGGGAATTCCGAGAAGGAGAACTTGTAATCAAGAAAATATTTCCACTTCATAAGGATACGCGTGGAAAATGGACTCTCAACTATGAAGGCCCATTTGTTGTGAAAACAGTCTTCTCAGGAGGCCCACTAATTCTCGCAACTATGATGGTGAACATTTGACACACCCTGTGAACTCTAATGTAGTAAGAAAATAGTATGCCTAAAGAACCCGCTAAGTCGAAAACTTGGAAAAGCAACTTAGGAAAAAGTGGGTATCCTGGTAGATTAAAACCTATGATGGAGATCTAGGAAACAATTAAGGATAAAAATAGTTTAAAAAAAATTTCGATAAGTTGAAAACCTGAAAGGGCGGCTTAGGCAAAAATGAGCGTCCTGGTGGATCAAAATCTATAAGGACGGTCCAGGCTAAATTTAGGGGCAAAAGGAATTTCACTGCATCGAATTGGTTGTCACTATTGCAAAAGAATCTAAGCAGAAGTTCAAGTCATCCGCTCTCGTCAGAAGCATGGTTTTGGGGATTCTCAGTTATTAGGGCTAATAGTTATCATTGGATTCAATGTAGCCTTTCCCTATTTCCGTTTTCAAATTGTAATATTCCATGGAGCTTTGTCATTTGCAAGCTACCATTCTTGAATAAAATCATATTCGGACCGTTCAATTTTTGTCATTTTATTATTTTTTCTACTTATCCTTATTATGCAAAATGTCATTTATTTGTTAATAATGATTTTGAAAGTGGAAAGTTTTGAATTAAAAACAGTTTTTGAAAACTTAATGAAAAAACATAAAGTTGCTTTGGCTTATGGAAGGGTTTAGTGGAAATTACATGTTTCCCAAGAAGTCTTAAGGTGACAGAAACATTGTAGACTATTTTAATAAAATCCCCAGTGAAGCATGAACTGACAGTATCTTTTTGGATTGATCCTTTAGTCGTGTGTGGTTACCAAGATTGAAGAGAATCTACATAGTATCCTCCTTGTGATACATGTCTAAATGTTGAAGACTTTAGCCTTAGTGGAGCTCCCCTTTGTTCTTACTGAAGTTATACTATCTCTCCCTATTACGGTGAGAATCGGATATCAAGCTATTAATTAACTCGAATTGAAAATCTTTAAATATTCACCACCGAGCTTAGATTTATCCAAAGGAAAGGGTAAAGATTGAAGAAAACCCTAAGTGTGCTACGTTACAACGAAGCTAAGAGATCGGGGGTTGGTTATATAAAAGGAAGGCATTAGCACCATAAGTATTTGTAGTACTCTACAGGAGCCTCTTGTTTGGTGTTGTGTTTGTGTTTAATGTTTGTTTGCTAATGGTTATGTTCTAAGGCAAAGATTGCTAAAGGTAAAGACCTATGGGTTTGTACACTAAGTATGCTCGCCAAGATGTCGCATCTTGTGCCTACGTATCCTAACAAGGATAGAATCAGAGCAACCGTAGTTCTCCTAACTAGGGTGGAGAACACTTGACTATGGTCAAAGTTCCAAGTGGAATAAACATCCATAACAATGATACTTATGTAGAGTTAACAAACTCTCTAATTCTAAGTTGAAAGACTAACTAGGGGTTGACTTTAATAAAAGCCAAAGGGGGAAAGTGAGTACCCATAACAATGGTACACACATAGAATTAACAAAATCTAGGCCTAAGTTCTAATTTATAGGACTCCTAACAAGGTGTGCTAAAGGTCTTGACTTAGAAAAGTCAAAGGGATAAGGTATAACTTAAGGCTAAGTTGAAGGTCCTAATAACTCTAACAAGGTCAAAGGGAGATTTGAAAAGAATAATGAGCTATCTATGACATTGAGTCAATAGAGATACTTTCCTTTGGAATAAGGGACACAAGACAATCCTTAGGATAAGAGCTAACAAGCTACATCACTTGGAGAAACTTAACAAAGCTTAAGCACACATATACATTCATTCAAGCATAATGAAGATATAAAGTCAGGGTAACAACCAAGAAAGATAAGGGCAAGCATGTGACAACATCAAGCACAAATAATAACAAGGTTACAACCAAGTATTCATCCATAGAAGTTTTGAATCAAACCAAATGGTAAACATAGATGTTACAACATCCAAAAAATTTATGAGATAAGGTTCTTACAAGACCAAACATCATAGGGGGAAATTTGAAGTACAAACAATCATGCATAATTTAAAACATTACTTATCATGGCAAAGTTTAAAATTCAAGATCAACATGCATAAATCATAACAATATTTAAGGCATGGATGCAAGTCAAATGGAGTCATGCATAAGTCAAAACATTACTTATCATGGTAAAGTCAAGTAAAATCATGCATAAGTCAAAACATTACTTATCATGGTAAAGTCAAGTAGAATTATGCATAAGTCAAAACATTACTTATCATGGTAAAGTCAAGTAGAACCATGCATAAGTCAAAACATTACTTATCATGGTAATGTTCAAGATTCAAGATCAACATGTATAAATCATAACAATAATTTAAGGCATGTATATAATTCAAGGTAGGTAACAACCAAACATCTTTGAATAAGGTGTGACATGTGTAACAACAACATGTGAATTATGGTGAATCATGTTAAACAAGTAGGTAACAACCAAACATGTAAAAGAAGTTCAATCATGGAAGATGAGAAACATCTCAAAGGAGTTTCATGCAAACATGTTTCAAAGTAAAACAAATAAGTGCTTAAGAATACTCAAGACGAGGTATGAGAACATGAAGTACATGCACATTCAAGTTATTTGATTTTAAAAGAGAATATCATGTTGAAGGTGAGGTAACAACCAAACATGTAAATGGTATTCATGCATTCATATATGGATATGAACTTAAAGCAATAAACAATCATGTAACAACAAGGGTATACAAGTTCATACATCAAGTGAGGTTCATACAAGCAATGTTGGGTTCATA
This sequence comes from Lathyrus sativus, assembly GCA_963859935.3. NCBI lineage: Eukaryota > Viridiplantae > Streptophyta > Magnoliopsida > Fabales > Fabaceae > Lathyrus > Lathyrus sativus. Next base: position 490,356,573 of record OZ012740.1, on the reverse strand, counting down.
TAAACAAGATTTGCAAGGAGAATCAAGAGAATCAATCAAAAGAGTCAATAGAAATCTCATAAAAACCCTAAAAAGCATCATACTTTGAATACACACAAATGCAAGAAAACTAATTCTTTTTGGAAATTACTCGACAAAATGAAAAATATGCATTATCATGGTCAAAATTAAAAAAGAATAGGATCAAAATGATGAAATCAAAGAAGTTATGATCAAATAAAATTGTGAAGAAAAACATGGAAACAAGTCATTAAAAAATAGAAGGAATGCACTCAATAGGGTTTGAACCCACGCACTACCACTCATAGGTCAAAACCTTAGCCATCCAACCATCACGCATGTCGTGAATTAAATAGAAACAAACAAATATATGTTGAAACATCAATTAAATCAAGAAAATAAGAAAAAGGGTTGATCAGCAGGATCGAACCCAGGTCTGGCAACACAAAGAGAGTACTAGAGCGTGCATGGTAAACGACTGGGATGGTGATATATTCATTGTATCACCCCCACCAATTAATTGATAAGCTTACAGATGCCCTGAGGCCTGACCACAAGGGCGCCATGGCTAGCCTTGCCCAAAAACTTCAAGTTTTGAACATTTGCAAGAAGCATCATAACTTTATCAATATTCCATGAAATCAAGTGAAATGAAAATCAAACTTGTCTAACTTTTCATGAGGAATCTGGTGGTACAATTGATTTTGGCTAACAATGTCTCTATTTTAAAACACGATAGCATGATACAAAAAATGGCTCAAATTTGCAATTTCTGTAGCACACTCTCATACCATTATGGATAACATTAATTAATGGTTCAGACACATCACATGTGACATATCAAACAAATTTATGATCAATGTACATCAAAAGAAAGCATGGTTCACAAAGTTCTAAATTTTAGGAAACTTGCCTCTTGGAGCAAACTTGAAACTTCCACAAGACTTAATACATAAATGCTTTGATGCTTTGGACACCTTCTGTGGACCTCTTATGAAGCTTTAATATGCTTAGAACCAAGAGAATCCAGCTGGAACATAATAGAGTTTCTCTCTTGAAAAATGAGACAAATGAGATTTTGAATCCTAGCCAAATGAAGTTACAGTCAGGATTTGAGGTTATGGATAACTCAAGACATGTTTAAGGATTGATTTTGAAGGATCAAAGTGTTCAAAAAAAGTCAGAATAAGGTTTTGGCTTGAGAAATGCAGAAAGTCAATGATTTTTGGATTGAGGGTTAACTTTTTGATTTCTGAGGTTTTGGATTAATGTGGTGGTTTAGACACCCTTATGGGGTGTTTTGTTGTTTGTGTGAATGATTGATTAAAGGTTTTGTGACTGTAAAGGGTTTTGGATGAGTTTTTTCAAGGTGAAGGTTCTTGGTTTCAAAAGGTGATTTGAATACCAATTCTGATATGGGAGGGCTTTAAGATGCTTTGAGGTGTGTTTTTTCTCCTCTTTTCTGCCTTCTTTGAAGCATGAATTAAGACTCTATTTATAGGGCAAGATTGGAGACCAGACTATGCAGAAGTTGTACCTTAGTAGTTGCCGCACCTCGAAAAATCGACCGAGAAACGACCCTCGCGCAAAAGACGCAGAAATGCGGTTCGACAGAGTTGCCATCGAACTTTATTCATCCCGAAGAGACAGGAAGGGAAAATATCGAGAAAACCCTTTTAAAATGCGGAAGGAACAAAGGACATTAGGCTCAAAGTATGATTTTTACCTACCTCTTCTTCGTAATAATCTCCAGTCCTACGTTCAGTTAATTCTGCACATGTTTGTCTTTGACGGTGTAAACTTGATGATTTAGGGTTTGCTCGGGACGACAATCACCTTATTTTGCTTTGAATGTTAGTGACCCTTTTGTTTGATTTGGGAATCACCGAATCTTATTTTGTTTTTGTTGAGGGTTTGAGGGCCTCTTATGATTTTGGTTTTTGATCCTTAACTTTTGCATGGACTAATTTTGCTTGTCAGACCCATCGGAATTGCCTTAATTTTTTTGCCTAAGTACCCTTTGAGGTGCTTGACTTAGCAGGCTTTTGATTTTTTTATTTATTTTTGTTAGAGGATTGTGACTGCCATGTCATGGGTTATTGATGAACTACTGTCATGTCTTCTTGATTTTGCTTTGTGATTCAAGGGCGTTTATTGGATTAACTAAACACTACTCTGCCCCAGGTTGAGTGTAAGCTTTATAGATCCGAAGGAAACTGCTACTTCTAGGCTCGAAGTGGTTTACTAAGGATTAACTCCTTGTATCTCCGGTTTTTGGGAATTGAAATAATGCATGTACATCATCGACGAGATTCTGTCTGAAAGTATACGGTTTGCAATTATGGGTATTTCGTTATCATCATCCTCCCTCCAATCATGCTAAACAACAGTTAATAAAGAGTAAAGTGAATAAATGTGTCGGTGATCATGATAAATGAGTGGATACGACATAAGTAATTCAAAACATGAATGACACATACATCAATAAAACCAAATACGAATGACAATTGTTTAAAGTATACAATACTTAAACAAACAAAGACAAAATACAAGAATGCAAAAGATGAAATGACAACTACTGCCTTCTTCAGAAATGAACTTGACTTGACTTGAGTTGACTTGGTCTGATGGTGGCACTACTTTTGCGGCGGCATAGGATTGTTGATGACGTTTGGAGTCTTGTCGTTGAAGTTGATAGCATCCCTGTCGATCATGTCTTGAACCTTGTGCTTGAAAGCCCTACAGTTCTCAATGGTATGTCCTGGAGCTCCCTTATGAAACTCACAATGGGCATTGACATCATAGTCAGTAGGAAGGATACCTAGAGGAGCTAGATCTCTTGGAATGATAGCCTTCTTTTCTAGCAACTGAGTGAAGATACTAGCATATGACATTTGAAGATGATCAAAGACCCTATCTAGCTTCCACGTCCTCTGTTGATTAGGTCAACGATGTTGTTGAGCAACTTTCTGTTGTTGATGCTGAGGAGGATACTGGTACCCTTGCTGATTGTAAGATTGTTACTGAGGAGCCTGTTATCGAGGAATTTGAGCTTGAACAACTTGAACGACTGGCGGATAAAGCATTGGAGCATACTGCGTAACAGCAACATACGGATACTGGTAGTAGGGGATCTGATAAGGAATGAGAGCAGAAGGTTATTGAAGAGCTTTCCCTTTATGAACAGAGACGACATTTGTTTCACCCTCTTTCTTCTTGTATCCGTTGAAAGGATTTTTGGCAGCGGCATGGTTGCTAGAGCCTCCTTGGATCCTTACACTTTTCAGACCTTCTTGGCAGCAAAAACACTACCGAGCATCTTTTTGTAATATTGGCCTTGCAAGGTACCCATGAAGATGTCAATCAGTTCACGGTCAACGAAAGGTGGATGCACCTTGCAGCTAGCTCTCTCTATCATTGTGCGTACTCCTTGAAGGATTCATTATCCTTCTGAGCCATACTCTGAAGTTGAGTATGGTTAGGAGCAAGGTTGGTGTTGTACTTGTATTGCTTGACAAATGCATCATCTAACTCAGCCTAAGTGTGCACACTGTTGTGTTCCAACTGCATATACCACTCGAGGGATGCCCTAGACAAGCTATCTTGGAAGCAATGAATCATTAGCTTTTCGTCTCTGGCATAGGTAGCCATCTTGCGACAGTACATCTTTAAATTAATGTTAGGGAAGCTGAGGCCTTTGTACTTCGAGAACTCTGGCGCTTTGAACTTGGGAGGGATGACGACATCAGGTACCAAGCACAATTCTAGAGCATTGAGAGAATTTGAGTTGTGCCCCTCCATGACTCGGAGTTTCTCAGCTAGATCACGACACATCTTGATGGCTTCAGAATCCTGAGCAACAACGGGACAGGCAATAGGGATAGCAGCATGATAGTTCTGAACATCATCATACTGATCCAACAAATTCTCTTTGGTAGGGATCTCAACAGCAATAGGTTGGGCTTGCGGGATAGCACCAACAGTAACTCCAGGCATTGGGATTGGCTCATTCACTTGTGGTGGCTAGTTCATTGGCATCCCATAGTTGACGGGGTTGGGAACAATAATTGAGAGCCTTAAGGAGGACCCTTGCACATGGCCGTTGTTGTTTACAGCAGAAGCTTCACGCGGCTCTTCTTCCTTTCTGGATGTCATGAGGGCTTCGAGAATTTGATCCATCTTTCCTTTAAGGGAATCCAGATCTCCTCTGGAGGCAACTTGTTCTTGTTGAATCTACTCCATCATGCGTCTTGTATTGGCTCTAGTTGCGTACTAGTGTCGAGGAATCAACTTGATTTACTGGAGAGGAAGGAATGAGATCCCGCTGAAGGAATGAAAATGAAATATGCACAACAAATTCAAATTCAAATGATATAAAATGCAAGATGCAATGCAATATGCAAGATCCAGGATCACAGGGTCACCGTTTCAAACAGTTCTGAGGTTGTCCAGAGGAACGAATCAAGAACCAAAGTTGTTGCTTAAAGAAACCCCACAGGTAGGATTCTAAAACAGATAAGTCCTTAGAGTCATGGATATCTTTCAAAGATATTATAGCCATGACAAAGCCTCATCACGAAAATAATATCCTCAAAAGGATCTCCTCTAGGTGAGGTCTTTGTATCTTCCACACGAGAAAGACTCCTCGGTGGCATCAACTACACAACCATCGACACACGGGTTCTAAAAATGGGTTCTTAGAGTCATAGATCAAGGTTGAAAATATTATTGTCAGTGAGTAATACGTTAAAGGGATCTCATATGATTGGGACATTCATATTAATCCAAAAGGATCTAACACTACCAACCGCTGTGGATAGAATGGGTTAATGGTCATTGGGATCAACGATTCAGACTCGAAAACATTATTACTATAGCAAAGACTCACCACAACAATAACATCTCCAAGCAGGGTTTTCTCTTCGGCCTTACGTGGAAGAACCCACTAAAGCCTCCACTACACAACCACCATCCTAATCCTATGCTTTACTCAGAATCGAGTGTAGAGCCATCTCACAAAGTACCCACAAGCAGAACAACCCAACAATGTCACAATAAGAAAAAGTAACAAAGATAAGGATACAAATAAATAAACGAACAAACAAGAAGAGAACAACTTTAAGCAAAGCTAACAAGCTTACAATTCGAATGAAGATAGGCTCGAATCTCTCTTGTATGGAGCAAATACTCCTTAGCAGAGTCGCCTGCTATCGCACCTCGAAAAATCGATCGAGAAACGACCCTCGCGCAAAGGCGCGAAAATGCGGTTCGACAGAGTCGCCACCGAACTTTATTCATCCCGAAGAGACGGGAAGGGAAAATATCGAGAAAACCCTTTTAAAATGCGGAAGGAACACGGTCATCACAACCTGATGTTTCGGGTTCGGGAGTTGGTTACATGAGGGGAAGGTATTAGCACCCCTCACGTCCGTTGTACTCAACGGGAACCTCTTAATTCGAATTGTGATGAACGTTAGCTAAGCTTAGTTGTTTTCTTCTCAATAATAAATGCAAGATCACACGATAAAAGGAATAATGATACTAAAGGGAGATGGATGAATATAGAATAAGGTGCTCGGAAAGGATTAAGACCCTTGCGCCTACGTATGCTCATTCGGACGAGAATGAGAAACCAGAGTCGTCGTAGTTCAACTACGGGAAAAGATGGGGGGAAAAAGAAGATGGAGGGGAGGTAGCTCGCCAAGATCAGTGCAATCTTATGCCTACGTATCTTACATTCAAGAAAGAATGAAGAATCAGAGCAGTCATAATTCGTGGAGACGACCACGAAAAGATGAGGGTTGAGTTGTTGAAAGTTTTTTTCAAATAATGATTACTCGAAGCTTAAGAAAGGCTCCTCGGGCCCAAGTAATCGGGAAAGCGATTCAAAGGCTTGACTATCTCTTTTTTTCATCTTAAAATGAAGTTGTATTTGAATAATGTTTGAAATGATAAGTGTTTGGAAGATGGTTCGAATGTTATCGTGTTTGAAATGTTTTAGAGGCTTCAATTGCTCACACGCGGATAAGAGCACCTGCATCCAAACAACTGAAAGAGATATCAAAGAATCAATCTCCCTCTTTACACCTTGAAAATGAGTTAGATAGTTGTTAATTGATTGAAAGTTGATTGTGAAAATCCGCTTGACGTTGGATCAAGCGTTTGACTTATATTTGCATGCAAAATATAGTGGAATGGACATGAGTTTCAAAATGGCTCGACGACATGTCGAGGGTTTGATTTGAAAATGGAACCGAGTTGACAACGTGTCAAGGGTCAAGGTGTGAAAAATGATACTAGTCCCTGAGGTTATCCCCAATAACGAATCCACGGTGAAAGTGTGTGCAATAGGTTGATGGGGAATACATATGAGCACTCGACTTACAGTAGGTGTTTGAAAATGTCTCAATAATGAATCGGGAATTAGTTTGAAAATGGTTTGATCTATGCTAGACCCTAAGGGTACCCCTAGAAGATAAACCACAATCAAAGAAACACAAAACATACATCATAATGGGAGAGGGGTACATGTAAATTACACGGGATTGCACGAAATAAAAGGTCTCATTGTCAGGTAGCCCAAGAGGAATAGGTGTGTGTGCGAAGTGTCCTAAACTAAGCCTTCAACAAAAGTCAGACAGAACTCCAAGCTAGGGTTTCTGATAAAGTCCAATGTTTTGTCACTCGGACAAACAACCAACAGTCCACGAACTTAGGATTTTATGGTTTCGATAGTTTATTAGGTGTTTTAAAAGAATGTGAATAAGAGAAGAAATGTTGATTAAGATATGAGTATGAACAAGATATGAATATGAACAATATGAATAATAAACAAGATATATAACAATATAATCAAGATAATATTCACAATAGTATAATCAAGATAAATATTAACAAGTATATGAACAAGATAATAAAATCAAGATAATATTGACTGAAAAATAAAGCAGTTGTATATTAACGAATAGTAAAGTTAGTTGTTAGTTTGTTATTGAATTGAATCGGGATGAAATGTAAGCCCTACAATTCTCAATGGTATGTCCTGGAGCTCCCTTATGAAACTCACAATGGGCATTGACATCATAGTCAGTAGGAAGGATACCTAGAGGAGCTAGATCTCTTGGAATGATAGCCTTCTTTTCTAGCAACTGAGTGAAGATACTAGCATATGACATTTGAAGATGATCAAAGACCCTATCTAGCTTCCACGTCCTCTGTTGATTAGGTCAACGATGTTGTTGAGCAACTTTCTGTTGTTGATGCTGAGGAGGATACTGGTACCCTTGCTGATTGTAAGATTGTTACTGAGGAGCCTGTTATCGAGGAATTTGAGCTTGAACAACTTGAACGACTGGCGGATAAAGCATTGGAGCATACTGCGTAACAGCAACATACGGATACTGGTAGTAGGGGATCTGATAAGGAATGAGAGCAGAAGCTTATTGAAGAGCTTTCCCTTTATGAACAGAGACGACATTTGTTTCACCCTCTTTCTTCTTGTATCCGTTGAAAGGATTTTTGGCAGCGGCATGGTTGCTAGAGCCTCCTTGGATCCTTACACTTTTCAGACCTTCTTGGCAGCAAAAACACTACCGAGCATCTTTTTGTAATATTGGCCTTGCAAGGTACCCATGAAGATGTCAATCAGTTCACGGTCAACGAAAGGTGGATGCACCTTGCAGCTAGCTCTCTCTATCATTGTGCGTACTCCTTGAAGGATTCATTATCCTTCTGAGCCATACTCTGAAGTTGAGTATGGTTAGGAGCAAGGTTGGTGTTGTACTTGTATTGCTTGACAAATGCATCATCTAACTCAGCCTAAGTGTGCACACTGTTGTGTTCCAACTGCATATACCACTCGAGGGATGCCCTAGACAAGCTATCTTGGAAGCAATGAATCATTAGCTTTTCGTCTCTGGCATAGGTAGCCATCTTGCGACAGTACATCTTTAAATTAATGTTAGGGAAGCTGAGGCCTTTGTACTTCGAGAACTCTGGCGCTTTGAACTTGGGAGGGATGACGACATCAGGTACCAAGCACAATTCTAGAGCATTGAGAGAATTTGAGTTGTGCCCCTCCATGACTCGGAGTTTCTCAGCTAGATCACGACACATCTTGATGGCTTCAGAATCCTGAGCAACAACGGGACAGGCAATAGGGATAGCAGCATGATAGTTCTGAACATCATCATACTGATCCAACAAATTCTCTTTGGTAGGGATCTCAACAGCAATAGGTTGGGCTTGCGGGATAGCACCAACAGTAACTCCAGGCATTGGGATTGGCTCATTCACTTGTGGTGGCTAGTTCATTGGCATCCCATAGTTGACGGGGTTGGGAACAATAATTGAGAGCCTTAAGGAGGACCCTTGCACATGGTCGTTGTTGTTTACAGTAGAAGCTTCACGCGGCTCTTCTTCCTTTCTGGATGTCATGAGGGCTTCGAGAATTTGATCCATCTTTCCTTTAAGGGAATCCAGATCTCCTCTGGAGGCAACTTGTTCTTGTTGAATCTACTCCATCATGCGTCTTGTATTGGCTCTAGTTGCGTACTAGTGTCGAGGAATCAACTTGATTTACTGGAGAGGAAGGAATGAGATCCCGCTGAAGGAATGAAAATGAAATATGCACAACAAATTCAAATTCAAATGATATAAAATGCAAGATGCAATGCAATATGCAAGATCCAGGATCACAGGGTCACCGTTTCAAACAGTTCTGAGGTTGTCCAGAGGAACGAATCAAGAACCAAAGTTGTTGCTTAAAGAAACCCCACAGGTAGGATTCTAAAACAGATAAGTCCTTAGAGTCATGGATATCTTTCAAAGATATTATAGCCATGACAAAGCCTCATCACGAAAATAATATCCTCAAAAGGATCTCCTCTAGGTGAGGTCTTCGTATCTTCCACACGAGAAAGACTCCTCGGTGGCATCAACTACACAACCATCGACACACGGGTTCTAAAAATGGGTTCTCAGAGTCATAGATCAAGGTTGAAAATATTATTGTCAGTGAGTAATACGTTAAAGGGATCTCATCTGATTGGGACATTCATATTAATCCAAAAGGATCTAACACTACCAACCGCTGTGGATAGAATGGGTTAATGGTCATTGGGATCAACGATTCAGACTCGAAAACATTATTACTATAGCAAAGACTCACCACAACAATAACATCTCCAAGCAGGGTTTTCTCTTCGGCCTTACGTGGAAGAACCCACTAAAGCCTCCACTACACAACCACCATCCTAATCCTATGCTTTACTCAGAATCGAGTGTAGAGCCATCTCACAAAGTACCCACAAGCAGAACAACCCAACAATGTCACAATAAGAAAAAGTAACAAAGATAAGGATACAAATAAATAAACGAACAAACAAGAAGAGAACAACTTTAAGCAAAGCTAACAAGCTTACAATTCGAATGAAGATAGGCTCGAATCTCTCTTGTATGGAGCAAATACTCCTTAGCAGAGTCGCCTGCTATCGCACCTCGAAAAATCGATCGAGAAATGACCCTCGCGCAAAGGCGCGAAAATGCGGTTCGACAGAGTCGCCACCGAACTTTATTCATCCCGAAGAGACGGGAAGGGAAAATATCGAGAAAACCCTTTTAAAATGCGGAAGGAACACGGTCATCACAACCTGATGTTTCGGGTTCGGGAGTTGGTTACATGAGGGGAAGGTATTAGCACCCCTCACGTCCGTTGTACTCAACGGGAACCTCTTAATTCGAATTGTGATGAACGTTAGCTAAGCTTAGTTGTTTTCTTCTCAATAATAAATGCAAGATCACACGATAAAAGGAATAATGATACTAAAGGGAGATGGATGAATATAGAATAAGGTGCTCGGAAAGGATTAAGACCCTTGCGCCTACGTATGCTCATTCGGACGAGAATGAGAAACCAGAGTCGTCGTAGTTCAACTACGGGAAAAGATGGGGGGAAAAAGAAGATGGAGGGGAGGTAGCTCGCCAAGATCAGTGCAATCTTATGCCTACGTATCTTACATTCAAGAAAGAATGAAGAATCAGAGCAGTCATAATTCGTGGAGACAACCACGAAAAGATGAGGGTTGAGTTGTTGAAAGTTTTTTTCAAATAATGATTACTCGAAGCTTAAGAAAGGCTCCTCGGGCCCAAGTAATCGGGAAAGCGATTCAAAGGCTTGACTATCTCTTTTTTTCATCTTAAAATGAAGTTGTATTTGAATAATGTTTGAAATGATAAGTGTTTGGAAGATGGTTCGAATGTTATCGTGTTTGAAATGTTTTAGAGGCTTCAATTGCTCACACGCGGATAAGAGCACCTGCATCCAAACAACTGAAAGAGATATCAAAGAATCAATCTCCCTCTTTACACCTTGAAAATGAGTTAGATAGTTGTTAATTGATTGAAAGTTGATTGTGAAAATCCGCTTGACGTTGGATCAAGCGTTTGACTTATATTTGCATGCAAAATATAGTGGAATGGACATGAGTTTCAAAATGGCTCGACGACATGTCGAGGGTTTGATTTGAAAATGGAACCGAGTTGACAACGTGTCAAGGGTCAAGGTGTGAAAAATGATACTAGTCCCTGAGGTTATCCCCAATAACGAATCCACGGTGAAAGTGTGTGCAATAGGTTGATGGGGAATACATATGAGCACTCGACTTACAGTAGGTGTTTGAAAATGTCTCAATAATGAATCGAGAATTAGTTTGAAAATGGTTTGATCTATGCTAGACCCTAAGGGTACCCCTAGAAGATAAACCACAATCAAAGAAACACAAAACATACATCATAATGGGAGAGGGGTACATGTAAATTACACGGGATTGCACGAAATAAAAGGTCTCATTGTCAGGTAGCCCAAGAGGAATAGGTGTGTGTGCGAAGTGTCCTAAACTAAGCCTTCAACAAAAGTCAGACAGAACTCCAAGCTAGGGTTTCTGATAAAGTCCAATGTTTTGTCACTCGGACAAACAACCAACAGTCCACGAACTTAGGATTTTATGGTTTCGATAGTTTATTAGGTGTTTTGAAAGAATGTGAATAAGAGAAGAAATGTTGATTAAGATATGAGTATGAACAAGATATGAATATGAACAATATGAATAATAAACAAGATATATAACAATATAATCAAGATAATATTCACAATAGTATAATCAAGATAAATATTAACAAGTATATGAACAAGATAATAAAATCAAGATAATATTGACTGAAAAATAAAGCAGTTGTATATTAACGAATAGTAAAGTTAGTTGTTAGTTTGTTATTGAATTGAATCGGGACGAAATGTAACGCTAAACTGTCGTAGCTCGACTTATGACGAAAGTCAAACTATAGGTGTAACACCCTTTTTCTACCCCAAAAATATTAAGGCAAAATAACACAGAAATCAGAGTGAATAAATAAACCTCATTAAAAAGCCACTAAAAGGGCGTACATTTCTCAAAGTCATCAAAATAGGTCCATACTCCGTAACTACGGGTCTTTTCCCAAAGTACATCAAAACATCATAAATAGCAGAACTCAAAGCATAAATCAAAGCTTCTCCTCATAAGGGAACATAAGTAAAATAACCCACTGATATAAAATCAACTCAAAGAACCCAACCCGATGTTACATATCAGAGCAAGACCCTCTAATAACCTAAATCAACTAATAATTCAAACTTCAAAAATAACTCCTCGATGGCTTCCACGGCTAAACTTGCTTATCTTCACGTTACCCACGTGGAGGTAACATTCAAACAGGCAGGGTGAGTACAACAATTCATAATAATCAATGTATAACAATTAATGCATAAACGACGTCATATTCACATTCAACACATTCATATCTTTCAATAGGCCTCGAAGGCCACAACGTCATAATTTATACACAAAGGCTCATAAATGAAAATGCAACATAGACTCAATGCATGTGGTACCAATCATCACAGCTCGATGGACACTGGGCCATCATGTCACGAAATTTGGCTTGATGCCTTTCTCATTGCCTTTCATACTATATATAATAGTGTCGGTAATTACAACTCATAATAACTAATTATAGCTGATAATAGCTAATTACAATTCATAATGACTAATTTCCTATTCTATGAATGTAAATTATTCACAATAACTGCAAAGATTATTTCCTAATTAACATCCCCCCTCAAATTGATGCGGCTGGTCAAGGAGCATCAATTTGCTAACAAGAAACTGATGTCTTGGGCGTGGAACAACCTTGGTAAGAATATCTGCAACCTGCAACTGCGTACTGACGTGAGGAAGTGATATTATTCAATCATCGTAGGCGTCACGTATTGAATGACAATCAACTTCGATATGTTTGGTGCGTTCATGAAAAACAGGATTTGCAACAATTTGGATGACACTTGTATTGTCAGTATAAAGTGAAGTTGACTTTGTTTGGGGAAATCCAAGTTCATCCAAAAGACCACGAAGCCAAAGTATTTCTGAACACGCAGCAGACATGGCACGATACTCTGATTCAGTAGAAGATTTAGAAACTCTTGCTTGCTTCTTACTTTTCCAAGAGATCAATGAAGAACCAAGAAACATACACCCACCAGTAACAGATCGACGAGTATCAGGACACCCTGCCCAATCAGCATCACTATAAGCGCTCAACTGAAGAGAAGTTCCAATGGAAAAGAATAATCCGCGGTGAGAGGTTCCTTTTAAGTAGCGAATTATACGACGAACTGCAGCCAAGTGAAGATGGCGAGGAGAATGTATGAATTGACTTACTTGTTGAACAACAAAAGATATGTCAGGGCGAATAATAGTCAAGTAGTTGAGGCTACCCACAAGTTGTCGATACAATAAGGGATCAGGCAACAGATCCCCATCATCACGATGATATTTAACATTAACCTCAAGAGGAGTATCTACTGGATTAGCCGATTCAAGATCGGCCATAGAAATCAAATTTGTAGCATACTTGTGTTGATGGAGAAAGATGCCCTTGGATGTAGAATGAACCTCAAGACCAAGAAAATAATGTAGATTACCCAGATCTTTCATATGAAATGAGGCCTGTAGCTGTTGCTTAAGTCGCTGAATGGAAGCATGATCCGAACCAGTAATAACCATATCATCAACATACAAAAGAAGCAGAACAATACCCGCAGATGTGCTATGAATAAATAAAGATGAATCATACTGACTCTGAGTAAAGGAGAATCCAAGTATAGTGGCGCGAAATTTCTCGTACCATGCTCGAGGTGCCTGTTTCAAACCATATAAGGAGCGTTTGAGCTTACACACGCCTTTAGATGAAGAGAATAAGCCTTGAGGTGGAGTCATATAAATATCTTCTGTCAGGTCACCATGAAGAAAAGCATTCTTCACATCCATTTAATGAAGAATCCACCCATTAGAAGCAGCTATAGACATGATTGTGCGGACAGTTGTCATTTTGGCAACCGGTGCAAATGTCTCATCTTAATCAATTCCATATTCCTGCTTGTTTCCTAACGCAACCAAACGAGCCTTGTAACGGTTGAGGGACCCATCAGAATTCAGTTTCACAGAATACACCCATTTGCAACCTATAGGTTTTACATTTGGAGGACAAGTGACGATATCCCATGTGAAATTCTCTTGAAGAGCTTGGAGCTCTTCAGTCATTGCTTTTATCCATCGCACATCTTTAACAGCCTGTGAGTAACAAGTAGGAATAGATATGCTAGAGAGTGTGGCAGTTAGAGAAGTATGTGAGGAATCATACCTGTCTGGTGAATATCTATCTGGTGCGCGGGATATTCGACCAGAACGTCGTGGTTCAACCGGTACAGGATCAGGTGGTAGTTCAGCATCGGGAAGGGGTGTGGGAACCTGTTGTCTGTGTTTTCTGACATATACATGACCTGGTTTATAATGTTCTATAGATTGAGGCATAATAGAAAACTTAGGAAGAGTAAGAATATCATTAATGGCAGGAGAACCGCAGGGAAACATAAATTGATTATCAAAAAATGTCACATTTCTAGAAATGCGAAAACGATGGTTAGAGACATCATAACACACAAATCCCTTATGAGAGTTACTATATCCCATAAATGCACATTGAACGGATTGTGCTCCAAGCTTATGCCTTTCAAAAGGAGGTAAGTGAACAAAACACACACACCCAAAAGTATGTAAAGCACTATAATCAGGATGAATTTTAAATAGACGGAAGAAAGGAGAATCAAGATCAATAAATGTAGAAGGAATACGATTGATCAAGAAGACAGCCGTGGAAAGAGCCTCCACCCAAAATCGGGATGGTACAGAAGCTTGGAGAAGTAAGGTGCGTGTTACATCAAGCAAATGACGATTCTTACGTTCTGCCGTGCCATTTTGTTGAGGGGTATTGGGACAAGACCGTTGAGACAAGATGCCTTTTTGTTGAAGGTATTCCTGAAACTCATGAGACATGTACTCACCACCAGAGTCAGATCGAAAAATTTTAACACTTGCTTGAAATTGAGTTTCAACATATGTCAAATATTTCTTAAACATAAAAAACACTTCGGATTTAGAACGGAGAAAATATATCCAAGTAAAACGACTATAATCATCAATAAATGTGACAAAATATTTATAGTGAGCATGAGAAACCACATGAGACATTCCCCATACATCACTATGAATCATCTCAAAACAAGTGGAAGCACGATTAACACCAGACGGAAAAGGAAGTGTCTTACTTTTAGCCAATTTGCAAACAGAACATGAAACAGAGGCATCAGGAATAACATTTTTATTTCCCAACAAGCCACTTTTACATAAATGAGACAAAACAGAAGAGTTTGGATGACCTAGTTTTCTATGCCAATCCTCATAGGAATTCAAAACATTATGACAAGCAAGAGACAAATGATTAGAAATAAACTGTATTGGAAACAATCTTCCCACTTTAGGCCCCTTCGCGATCACTTTCCCCGACACCTGCTCCTGCACAAGACAACCAGATCGAGAAAAATTAACATTACAATTATTGTCCACCAATTGACCAACAGACAATAAATTAGAAGCAAGTTCAGGTGAGACAAGCACATTCTGAAAATCCGAGTTTATGTCCCCAACTTTAGTGATAGACAAGGTATTACCATTAGCAATCTGAATTTTCTGATTACCATGATAAGAATGTAAATTGTGCAAGTTTTCAGATGAACCTGTCATGTGATTGGATGCACCAGAATCAATAAACCATGGACGAGAAACATGAGAAGACTTACCCTTAATACCCAAGGCTGAAAGGGCAGAAAGTACCATGTGTTGAATCATTTCAGGTTGTAGAGCATTGTCATCTGATGCACCAGTGGTGGAAGAGCCAATTGTATGGCCTGTAGTGGCATGAAATGCCTTCACCGAATGATGTGCTGGTCGTGGAGGACGCGTGGGACAGTCAGAAATGATATGACCTTGTTGTTTGCAATAATTACAAAACTTCTTACTGCAGCTACGAGCAATATGTCCAAACTGTTTGCAAGAAAAACATTGGACATGTTGCATATCACGACCTTTATTTCTACTTTGAGCAGCATATGCAATTGCCACAGGCTCAGAATTGACAGTATCATGAGACATGGTTCCTTGAGTAAGGAGACGTTGTTCCTCCCTGAGAAGTTCACCAACACATGTATCCAAAGAAGGAACAGGATTCCTATTTAGCAAAGCACCTCTGACAACCTCAAATTCTAGACGAAGCTTCATGAGGAATTAATCTCGCCTACTTGTGTTGTAGACCTCTTGAACAGCCGCAAGAGAGGTCTTAGGAACATTAGCATGTATAATAGCAGAGTGTTTTGCCCAAAGATTTAAAAAACCAGAATAGTATTCTTGAATAGACAAATCACCTTGTTTGTAGTTGGCGATGTCTAACTCCAACTGAAAACGTTTTGCCAAATTGTCCTGGTTGTAAATGCGCTTCAGATAATTCCACATTTCTTGAGCAGTTGAAAAAGAACGCAAATTATTTATCATCTGAGGATCAATACTGTTTAGAATCCAAGTGATAATTTGAGCATCTTTAGTTTCCCACGCATCTAAAGCAGTTTTCTCCGTTGGTGCCTTAGAAACATCATCTAAGTGACTCCATAATCCCTTTCCTTTAACATACATCTTGAACTGAAATTCCCATGCCGAATAATTCTTGCCGGTAAAACGAACACAAAAATTATCTCTTTCTTTTTCGGAAGCCATCTAAATTATTAAACCACCAGATACAATCTCACTAATATTATTTTATTATTATTATAATAATAATTATAATAATAATAATAATAACTATAATATAATAACAGTAAGTTACTAGAGCAGCAACAAGAAACAATACCCACGAACCAACAAACAACAGCACGATCAAATCCACGATTTGGAAGGAGCGGCAAAACAGAAGATTATGACGATCCAGAATCACTAAGCAACAACAGCCAAGAACAAAAAGAAATTGATTGCAATATCAGCGCAGCAACGAGAATCTCCAAGACGAAATCACGAACCGGCAACCAAAGATTTAGAATCTCAGACAGCTGCAAGGTTTCGATTTCAAACGAAAGAATTTCGAAACGAACACGATTACGAGAGCGAACCAGTGGGGTATCGCTGATCAGCCAATATAATAATATTTTCCAGGTTTGATCGAACCTACTGATACCATGTCACGAAATTTGGCTTGATGCCTTTCTCATTGCCTTTCATACTATATATAATAGTGTCGGTAATTACAACTCATAATAACTAATTATAGCTGATAATAACTAATTACAATTCATAATGACTAATTTCCTATTCTATGAATGTAAATTATTCACAATAACTGCAAAGATTATTTCCTAATTAACACATCAACCCTCCATAGATCCCCATCACTAGGATCGATTCTACTAGAGAATCGGAGCACATCATAATACTTCACATCCGCACAGTGGGATTGAAGCCAAAGTAATCGAGGTCCTGAACCGAAGTCCGGATGCACATGAATGCATGATGCACACGCAATAAATCATCCTCATAATAACATCATAGGTGCATCATCATTCATCATATTCATCATCATCAAACGTCATAGCTCATCATAATTATCATCATCAAATGTCATGTCATCATAACTCATCATAATAATCATCATCATTTATCATGTCATCACAACACTTCATAATACTCATCATCACACATCATTTCCGTCATATAATTCATCATAATAATTAATCTCACACATCATGTCATCATATAATTCATCATATAATCATCATCACATAAATCATCATATCTCATGTTATCACATAATTCGTCATAATAATCATCATCATCACATAAATCATCATATCTCATGTTATCACATAATTCTTCATAATAATAATCATCATCCCATAAATCATCATATAATCACGTCCAAATCACATATTAGCTCATAGTCATCCTCATGTTAGCCCATCCTATTATCACATATTAATTCATAATACTAACCCATGTTATCTCATATTAATTCATAATATTATCCCACATTATCACATATTAATTCATCAAATTATACTCGCGGTAATCCTCACACTATTGCCTATCAATCACATCATTCCTCACTGTCATACTCATGTTAACTCATCTCAGAAATCACAGATTCAACCATCACGACATCACTGCACACGATCAATTTCGCGAAACTCTGCTACTTTCGCTGGCATGCTCGCTAGGCGAGTCTGTAGCGAGTCTTCACCGGCATGCTCACTAGGCGAGTCTGTGGCGATGACAACAAAACTTGTTACGCACAAAACTGATTTTTGCCCAAATACTCATACGATTCACTTACCCAAAGACCCCTAAACATCCCTAAATCATCCCTAAGGTCATACGGAGATAATGACACACAATCTATGGTTTATTAGGCCAATCTGGCAACATTTGCACTGCCTAAATCACTATTTTCCTGTAATTTCTCTGAGTGCATCAAAGTTACTCACATTTGAACATTCCTATTCCTACAGGGTCAAACATATCACATCCCAGGGTTTTGGCCATGAAGGCCTATAGTCTCCCTTTCTTATATCAATATTCAGAGTTACATACCATAAGCCATAATCTCAGAATCTTATCATCAATTTCCCTAATTCCTCAATTAAATCACGGTCAGATTTACACTTACAGGTTTAGGCCACGAAGGCCAAAGGTCATTATTTCCCATCTCTACCCTTAGAATCCTTACGGTTACCACCTCCATGATAGATCTAGGCCACGAAGGCCATATATCATTTGTTTGCATAACCTTCTAATCTTATCACGGTCAAAATCTCGACGGTAGATTTTGGCCACGAAGGCCAAAATCCCTTTTTCCCATAATTCTCCCTAAAACCCCCAAACCAACCATAAACACATCGAAAGGCATACATAGAAAATCATGAAAAGTGATACTCCCCATACCTTAGTTGATTCGCAGCTTTCACGATTAACTTCGGGATCTTCCGAAGCTTTTGCCTCCACTTCTCCCTCCTCACAGCTCTGGCCTCATTCTTTTCACGGTTAACAAAATGAATCCTCCCCTTCAGAATTCTATTTTGTCAAACTTTATACTTGAGCCACACAATTGGGCTTTCTCCATTATACCCTCAATTACTCCTCTCAATTGTCCAAATTACCCTTATTCCTCTTATATTTATTTTAATTCATAATAATATTAATAAATTAATATTATATACTATCAATTAAATAAATAACCCATAAATTGCATAATTCTCAATTATTCCACAAAACACTGAAAATCACCGGAAACACCCAAAATATGAATATTCTCAATTAAATAAATAAATTAAAATATTCCGATTAAATTTGGGGTGTTACAACTCTCCCCCACTTAAAAGAATTTTTGCCCTCGAAAATTACCTCAAGAACACTGAGTCGAACACGGCTCCCTCAATTGATCTCCATACTCTCAAATCCAACTTCCTCTAGTTGGTCCTCCTAAAACTACCTTTACTAAGATACCTCCTACCATACAAATCCTCATATGGTGCCATTCCGATACTAGAACGATATAACTGTTATTGTAGGTAAACTGAACCAACGACAATGAATATCCTCCGATCCACTTTGATCCAACACACAAGCTCTCAACAAAATCCTCTAAAGACTGGATAGTCCTCTTTGTCTGTCCATCCGTCCTTGGATAATAGGCAGAATTCAACTTCAACATGGTACCCAAAGCATCTGCAAACTCTCCCAAAATCTCAATGCAAATTTTGGATTCCTATCAGGACGATATTCAATGGTATCTCATACAACTCCATGACTTCCTCAATATATATCTCAGCTAGCTTCAACACAGAATAGTTAATCCTCATCAGTATAAAATGAGTTGCTCTAGTCAATCTATCCAAAATCACCCAAATTGAATCATATCCCTCTCACAGTCTTCGACAACCTGATAAAAAAATCCACGGAAATACTATTCTATTTACAATTTGGAATATTCAACAGTTGCATCAGACCCAGCGACCTCTGATGTTCAATCCTCGACTTTCGACAAGTCCAACCAGCATATACAAACCCAACCACTTCTCTCTTCATCCATGGCCATCAAAAGAATTTCCTCAAATCCGGTCACATCTTCATAGCACCGGGATGGATACTCAATCTACCTCAATGTCCTTTTTCAATAAAACTCTTATTACACTCAACAATATCTGGAACACCAACTCTATCACGATGTCTCATGATACCATTTCCATTAATTCGAAAAGCAATTATTCAACTTTAATTCATCAAATTCCACCAATCTGCCAACTCAATTCAGATTTATGACCTTCTTGAATCTCATCAAAAACACCACTAGTAAGCTCCAACATGCTAAGCTTAACTCCATAAGAAGTCTCTTCACAAACCAAACTCACATCACAAAATTGCTCAATAAGTTCTAACTCTTTTACCATCAACACCGGTATATGCAAAGAATCCCAAATCAATGCATCATCTACCACGTCCGCTTTACCCGAGTGGTAATCCAACCCAAAGCCATTAGCCTTCTGAAGCCACATGCTAATCAGACACTCAATTTATGAGTTATGGCGGAAACACGAGCCGCACTTTCTGCACTTACTACAAAATCCAAACATGGTCCATCAATAAATAACTTAATTCCCTTCCACTACTTTACCATCACATAGAGCATTCAAATAGCTTTCCAACCTTTTGAACCGTGCGTCATTTTGAGTTACGGTTCTTCCGTTATGACAAAAATACGAAAACAACATTCTTCTGCCCCAGGACATTTTCGCCCGGCAAACACAGAGGCGAGCGGCCAATTCCTCCTGGAGTTGTTCGCTAGGCGAAGGATATTGCTCACCTAGCAAACCTGACAGTCCAAAATTCTATTTTCGACCGTTACATGACTTCCGGGTGTCTGATTTTGATTCCGTAAAAAGCTGTGATCTCGGAATTCGACGTATAACAACAATTTCACACTAAGGAGGTCATTCAACACATATTCAACTTGGAAGTATTTAAAGGCCTAATTATACCAATATTGCATTCCACATCTAACTTTCTCTAATAATCACTAGAAGTCACTGCCCACCTTCAATATACTCGACCTCATAATCTGTTGCCTTAGCACACATACCAGACACAAGTTTCCCAACTACTCAATCAGTTTAATTCCTTGACCATCCAAACAAACATATAATATGGAGCTTTCAATCTTAGACTAGTTTCCGTACTAAGTCGATCACAACTCCACTTCATGTCCTGGATGTATATCACTATCTTGTCAGGATAACTCCAAGACAACCACAATTGATCGGCAAACCACCAACTTCCCCAATTTCATTAATACTCAAAATTCCCATCGAAATTAAACATCTCAACACCGTCCTGCACCAACTCGTCAAAACAATTCGTAAGCACTTAGCTTAACTCAATAAATTCTCAGCACACGCCCTCTAAGCTTGCAAGACACGTCTATCCCATCCAACATGACCCCGTCTACTATCAATAATAGATTAAGGCTGATCAGTTCCTCAATTTGTCAATAGATAGCCGAAAATCATGATGGGGTATAAACCATCTTTACCAAACTATAAGAGCGTCCAACCAGACACTGAGCCGCCACTTCACACTTGCAGCGTCCTGGAGAAGCACATCCTCTCCCCCACTTGTTTCATTCCCACTTCTGCAAACAAAGGTTAGGCAACAAACATGTACCGACAGTGTTTTCACAC
The DNA here is from genome assembly GCA_963859935.3 of Lathyrus sativus. Taxonomy (NCBI): domain Eukaryota; kingdom Viridiplantae; phylum Streptophyta; class Magnoliopsida; order Fabales; family Fabaceae; genus Lathyrus; species Lathyrus sativus. The sequence continues at coordinate 490,335,368 of OZ012740.1, read as the reverse complement.
ACATGTCCCATACAAGGGAACAAACAAAATTAGACAACTTGGCCGGACGGCCCGACCTGCTCTGATACCACTAATGTAACACCCTTTTTCTACCCCAAAAATATTAAGGCAAAATAACACAGAAATCATAGTGAATAAATAAATCTCAATAAAAAGCCACTATAAGGGCGTACATTTCTCAAAGTCATCAAAATAGGTCCATACTCCGTAACTACGGGTCTTTTCCCAAAGTACATCAAAACATCATAAACAGCGAAACTCAAAGCATAATTCATAGATTCTCCTCATAAGGGAACATAAGTAAAATAACCCACTGATATAAAATCAACTCAAAGAATCCAACCCGATGTTACATATTAGAGCAAGACCCTCTAATCACCTAAATCAACTAATAATTCAACCTTAAAAAATAACTCCTCGACGGCGTCCACGGCTAAACTTGCTTATCTGCATGTTACCCACGTGGAGGTAACATTCAAACAGGCAGGGTGAGTACAACAATTCATAATAATCAATGTATAACAATTAATGCATAAACGACGTCATATTCATATTCAACACATTCATATCCTTCAATAGGCCTTAAAGGCCACAACGTCATAATTTATACACAAAGGCTCATAAATGCAAATGCAACATAGACTCAATGCACGTGGTACCAATCATCACAGCTCGATGGAGACTGGGCCATCAACCCTCCATAGATCCCCATCAATAGGATCGATTCTACTAGAGAACTGGAGCACATCATAATACTTCGCATCCGCATAGTGGGATTGAAGCCAAAGTAATCGAGATCCTGAACCAAAGTCCGGATGCACATGAATGCATGATGCACACGTCACAAATCATCCTCATAATAACATCATAGGTGCATCATCATTCATCATATTCATCATCATCAAACGTCATAGCTCATCATATTCATCATCATCAAACGTCATGTCATCATAACTCATCATAATAATCATCATTATTCATTATGTCATCACAACACATCATAATACTCATCATCACACATCATTTCCGTCATATAATTCATCATAATAATTAATCTCACACATCATGTGATCATATAATTCATCATATAATCATCATCACATAAATCATCATATCTCATGTTATCACATAATTCGTCATAATAATCATCATCATCACATAAATCATCATATCTCATGTTATCACATAATTCGTCATAATAATAATCATCATCCCATAAATCATCATATAATCACGTCTAAATCACATATTAGCTCATAGTCATCCTCCTGTTAGCCCATCCTATTATCACATATTAATTCATAATACTACCCCATGTTATCTCATATTAATTCATAATATTATCCCACATTATCACATATTAATTCATCAAATTATACTCGCGGTAATCCTCACACTATCGCCTATCAATCACATCATCCCTCACTGTCATACCCATGTTAACTCATCTCAGAAATCACAAATTCAACCATCATGGCAACGCTGCACACGATCAATTTTGCGAAACTCTGCTACGTTCACTAGCATGTTCGCTAGGCAAGATTGTAGCGAGTCTTCGCTGGCATGCTCGCTAGGCGAGTCTGTAGCAATGACAACAAAAGTTGTTATGCACAGAACTAATTCTTGCCTAAATACTCAGATGATTCACTTACCTAATGCCCTCAAAACATCCCTAAATCATCCCTAAGGTCATACGATGATAACGACATACAATCTATGGTTTATTAGGCCAATCTGGCAACATTTGCACTGCCTAAATCACTATTTTCCTGTAATTGCTCTGAGTGCATAAGAGTAACTCACATTTGAACATTCCTATTCCTACAGGGTCAAACATATCACATCCCAAGGTTTTGGCCACGAAGGCCTAAGGTCTCCCTTTCTCATATCAATATTTAGTGTTACATACCATAAGCCATAATCTCATAATCTTATCATCAATTTCCCTAATTCCTCAATTAAATCACGGTCAGATTTGCACTTACAGGTTTAGGCCACGAAGGCCAAAGGTCATTATTTCCCATCTCTACCCTTAGAATCCTTACGGTTACCACCTCCATATTAGATCTAGGCCACAAAGGCCATAGATCACTTGTTCGCATAACCTTCTAATCTTATCACGGTCAAAATCTCGATGATAGATTTTGGCCACGAAAGCCAAAATCCCTTTTTCCCATAATTCTCCCTAAAACCCCCAAACCAACCATAAACACATCGAAAGGCATACATAGAAAATCATGAAAAGCAATATTCCCCATACCTTAGTCGATTCGCAGCTTTCACGATTAACTTCGGGATCTTCCGAAGCTTTTTCCTCCATTTCTCCCTCCTCAGAGCTCTGTCCCAATTCTTTTCACGGTTAACAAAATGAATCCTCCCCTTCAGAATTCTATTTTGTCAAACTTTAGACTTGAGCCACACAATTGGGCTTTCTCCATCATACCCTCACATACTCCTCTCAATTGCCCAAATTACCCTTATTCCTCTTATATTTATTTTAATTCATAATAATATTAATAAATTAATATTATATACTATCAATTAAATAAATAACTCATAAATTGCATAATTCTCAATAATTCCACAAAACACTGAAAATCACCGGAAACACCCAAAATATGAATATTCTCAATTAAATAAATAAATTAAAATATTCCGATTAAATTTGGGGTGTTACAATAGGAGGTCACACAAATTGATTCGTGCTAAAAACACGATGGAAGAATGATATTGAGAATCATTTTCCAATGTAATCTTGTCACACGATCGAAAAGAAGGATGGGTTCTCGTTTTAATCACAAACTCGTGTTAACTAATTGAGGGAAACCTCTCACGATCCCAAAGTATAGAAAAATGATCCAAATGATCATTTTCTACATATTTGAAATAATGAAGGTTAACAATCTCGAAAATTAACGTTCATGAACCGAAAACTTCATTGATCAAAAGTGAAGGTAGAATCGAGATGGAGAAGAAAATGAAAAGAGAAAAAGAAGGTGGTCTCAGATTAGTCACCATTTATCAATATTTTGACCAACAATGACTTTTTATTTCATCATCGACCCAAAAATAATGAAAATGAATAGAATCAAAAATGAAAATGTAAAAAGAAGGTGGTCTCAGATTAATCACCATTTATCAATAATTTGACCAATAGTGATTTTGTTTGTTTCATCATCAACCTAAAATTGAAATAAAATCAAATAGAAAATAAAAAGAGAAGTGAGAAATAAGTTTGGGAATCCAATGTAACCAAAATCAATGGAGGGAAAACACATAAAATTTGTAATAATAAAAAAAACTTGGGAAACAAAGATATTAATAATAATAAAAACAAACTAAAAGAAGGAGAGGGTTTGAAAAATGAACATGAGGTGCTTTAGGATATGGTATGGAAAGCCCTGGGTTCACGAGCCCACTATCCATACAAGGCAATGGATTTATGAGAGAAAAAAACATTACAAACTTAAGGAAAGGAAAACTGGGTGAATCTTGGAGTACACATGGGCCCTAAGCCCACAAGCAAGTGCAACGAAACCAGAAGATCTCACTATGAATAAAAACATTGCCTAATTCACGATAAACCCAAAAATCTGTTTAAGGCCAAAATAAAAAATGAATCATGATGGAGAAAAACATCTTGGGTGCGAACGATGCATCATCATCATCCTTCAATATTTCACATATGAATCTGATTTAAGATCAAGGAAGAACAACACGATGCAACCTTCTATTCTGTGATTTAGCTCTGTTTCTCACCCTCTCACGTTCAGATTCGTCCCTCTGTTCAGGTCTGTTGATTTAAGTTTGCTCTTGGATCTGTTTTTTTAATCTTCTTCTCCTACACTATTTCGATTTTGAAGGGGTGTTAGTGGGTCGTTGGTTTGCAAGTGTTTGGGGAAGATGAAGAGTTGTTATTGGCTTTGGTTGTTGCGTGATTTCTCAAGAAAAATGGAGGTTCTGAGTTGAAGAAGGAGATGGGTTCCTTTTTAAGGAGAAGATCTGTAATGGAGTCATGTATGGTTTTTATGGAGCTCCCCCCTTTCTGAAGAATATTTTGTGGCTTTATATGGAGAGAGGCGAGGGAGGATTGAGGGTGTTTTGGGGATTAGTTTGAGAAATGTTGAGAAATCATTTTCACAATTCCACACTTAAAATAATCCAAGTTTTCTTCTTTTGCAAGAAACTTCTTAGATCTTGATTTATTCATGATGAAACTCATGGATTAAACATACCTTGATGAAATTTGGCTTGAATGCTCCAATTTGAACCAAAAAACCTAAAAGTCAAAGAGTTGACTTTGTTAGATGAATTTTGAATAAATGAATTCAACTGTGTGATCTTCATTGAATTTGCCTCTTGTAACTTTTCAAGCATCATTACTAGGTTCCAAGGACGTATATACGCATATTTAATCATGTCCCAAGGCTTGGGGTCATGATTGGATCAAAATCAGGGCATAATTGACTTTTCCTTGAAGAAACCCTAATTTGAGGCCAAATGAAATTGGGTTTCATGATCTTGCATTAAGACCAATTTACACTTGATTTTTGTCGAATATAAGCTCCTTGAGTGTATGGGAACTTTCTTTGATGATGATCAATCCAAAATATTGACTGATCAAGTAATAATCCTCTTGATTCCATAGGTGCAAACCCTAAATCAGATGAACTTCAACAACAACAAACTTGAAACAAAGTTAGGGTTATGAAATATTGCTTGATGCTCCTAAATGGTAATGGAATCTAGGGGTCAAAATTTGGGGTATGACACTCTCCAGTAAGCTGTCTAGGCTTCATACTTCCCCAAGTGAAGTGGGTGTATTTCCCAGTGAACCTCTTGATTCCTTTATTCCCTAGATTCAGTGTGACTCTTTATTTCCACAGCGAAGTGAATATATTTATCTATTTCCTCTTGAGTCTCCAGATTCTTTGTCTCTCTTTAAAGTAAGCTCTTGCATATCACTAAGCATTAGCGTAATGCCATATCATGTGCATTTAACATATTTCCAGGTCTGTGTTGTTGGTTGTAGCTCTTTGACCCCAAGTCTAGTTGTAACTAGCATATTTGTTAAGTTCTTTGGTTGTCGCCAATGTATTTCCCAAGCCCAGTTGTAATTGGTACCTTTGTTGAGATCATTGGTTGTCACCAATTTCCTGCCTAAGTCCAGTTGTCACTGGCATTTTATTTGTTACATATATCCTCTTGAAGCCTAGTTGTCACTATCATCTCTGTTTTATAATCCAATCGTCATTGGTATTTTTAAATCTGGTCGTTACCACATCTTCAAAGTCTATTTGTTACTAGCAATCTCCGATGGAAGTCTAACTTTTATTGGCACTCGTTGCATATCCAATCGTTATTGGTTTTGTTTGTCTAGTCATCACCAGTGTCCTCTTTGAACTCTAGTTATTACTAGTCCCCTTTTGATATTGTTTGTCTGGTAGTCACCAATGTTCCCGTGACGTTAAGTTGTTACTAACACCGTTGTTTGCAAGTCCAATTGTCATTTGCATTTTCAAGTTTGCTGTTATCAGTTTTTGTTTGTCTGATTGTTACCAATGTCCATGTGAAGTCCAATTGTTACTGGTATTTGTTTAAAATCCAATTGTTATTGGCATCTAAAGTCCAAGTGTTACTGGAATTGTTTAAAAACCAATTATTATTGGTATATAAAGTCCAGTTGTTATTGGCATTATTTAAAACCCATTTGTCATTGGTATTGGAGTCTCTATTTGTCACCGGTCCTCTTTCAAAGTCCAATTATTACTGGCATTGTCTAAAATCCAATTGTTATTGGTATTGGAATATTTGGTTGTCACCAATCCGCTCATTGAAGTCCATTGTTACTGGCATTTTTTAAAATCCATTTGTTATTGGCATCTAAAGTCCAGTTGTTACTGGCATTGTCTAAAATCCAATTGTTATTGGTATCTAATGTCCTGTTGTTACTGGAATTGTTTAAAATCCAATTATTATTGGTATATAAAGTTCAGTTGTTACTAGAATTGTTTAAAATCTAATTGTTATTGGTGCCTAAAGTCCAATTGTTATTGGCACACTTATCCAACTTTGCTTGGTATCGAAAGTTTGATTGTCAGCAATGTCCCCTTGGAAGTCCAGTAGTTATTGGTATCGACCTGTCAGAAGCCGATTGTTACCCTTGCTTGTGGTCTAAGTCCAATTTATTTGGCTCTTACTGAGTTTTTAATTACCATGTTTCTTACTGATGTTTCCTGAAGATCCCATTTAAAATCTTCATTTTAAGGAATTTCCAGAAATTTGGATGTTTATTCTCTTGTGAAAACTCCAACGTTTGTTTGATCTCTTGTCAGAAGATCATTTCCCAGTTTCTTTGATCTCTTGCTAAGAAGGTCATTTTCTGTATGTGAGATCTCTTGTTAGAAGATCATTTCTTGTTTTGTTTGATTCTCTTGTCAGAAGATCAATCCTTTGTTTGACTTGATCCCTAGTGGAAATCATACTTCTTTCTGGTTTTATCCCCAGTAAAGAGCGTTTTTGCTTGCCTTTTGTTTTAGAGTGTCACTCGGTCATGTCTGGACTTGTTGATTAACTACTCAGGATATTCCCCTTTGAAGATCATCTATCTTAGTTCTATCTCTAGTGAGAATGTCTTCTTCTAAAAGTGTCATCCGATCATGTCTGAACCTGTTGCTCAACCAATTTAGATGTCCCCTTTTGTTTCTATTCCCCAGTGTTGTTGGTCATGCCCAATGTGTTGTTACCCTTGGTTGTTGACCTTTATCCCTTTTGTTTCTTGTTTTTGTCTGCATTTTGCATCATCATATCATCATATCATTATGCTTTAATTCATGGCATGTTAGTATTCTCATAGTTTCTTTGTTCTTAGCATATCATTGCATCTAAGGGCAAAATTTTCGGTTTTTCTATATTTAAATACCTTTCACCCTAATTTTATGAGGATTGTCATCGCTCATGCCATCCGATAAAGTTATTTAAATATGGGTAATTGTCATACCTCAAATTTTACCCCTTAGATATCATCATCATTTGCATAAGCATTCTAGGTCAGACATCTTTGCATAACTAACCAAACTATCAAACTTAGTGGTTTTGTTTCTTTTGTTGAATTAGGGTTTTGGTCAAGAAGATAAAAGCACTGATTAATCAAGATTTAAAGGGGAGATCAACCAAGCAAGTCATCACATACTTCAAGGGTTCCTAAGATGCCCTTTTGGTTTATCACAAGTCATTTCAAGGGCTTCCTAGGTGAATGGGAGAGGTTTTTAATTCTTCTGATTAAAAAGTCAACTAAGGCACTATGAAAGTCAACCCATGAGTTTTATGGTCAACCATGAACATTTCAAGATATATTCCATGATCTCATGAGGTTTGATCAAGAAAAATAAAATGGAATCATAAAATCAGGAGAATTTGGGAAATCATGGCTTTTTGGTGAAAAATTCTTAGTGTGGAAATCAAGAATTCTAGCCATCTTGTAAGAACCATATCTCACTCATCTTTGAGACAGATGAAGCAAACTAATGATCATTTTAAAAAGGGCATCATAAACTATAAGTTTGTAGAAGGAACCATGTTCAAAAGATGAATGTGTTTGAATTTATGGTGCTCAAAGTTGAGGTCACAAAGTTGTCAAACTTGGCAAAGTCTTGGGCAGCATTTTGGCACCAAGTTCAAATAGATTTTTTAGGTGTTTTCAGGTCTCAATTCAAAATTCCATCAATATGAAAGTTGTTCCTTGTTCTTCAATCTTTCCACGCATACCAAGAACTCTCCAATTGGATTAAGAAATCAAAAGTTACGGTGTTTCAAAGTATGAAGGTTTTTGGGCATGAGCTTGGCAACTTGCCAAATTTTCCAAGGCATCTTAGGCCTCTAGTTTTGCCAAAATTGCATTCTAGGTTCCATGTATTTGCAAGCTTCAATTCAAAATGTTTTTAACATCTTTCCAAGGATATCAAGTAGTCATCAAGAGGAGCCCTACAACTCAAGTTATGATGTGATGAAGTTGGGTCCCAATAGGTGCCAAAATGCCTAGCCTTATGACAGTATTTTGGACAAGTTTTCAAGTCTACACTTATCCATCTTCCAAGAACTTTCAACATTAAAATTGTTCAACTACATGCTTACTTTCCAAAGAGCTCAAGATCTCCTAATTTGAGCTAATATTCATGGAGATATGACGTGCCAAAGTGAGCCTTATACACTTCTTACCACCTTGCCACTGTGACCAAACTTCATGACCAAGCCAAAATAAAATTTTGCAGCAAATAGAATATTGATCCAAGTGCACCTAATTTGTCATTTAGGACCTCTAAATTTTTCCATTTTAAGCTTTTTCCCTCATTATAGATACAAAAGACATTTTGGACTATATCATGAAAATTTCCAAAATAAACTTTTGTAGCTCATATCATTGACCTTTCTTCTTATTCCTTGCTGCATTTCTCTGTCACTAGCCAACAAAACACATTCCCCCAACATCTGCACCATAGCTAGATTGAGACATTCTCATCATTAACCATTTTTCAAGCTTTGACCAAAGAAACTAATTAAAAAATTTTAACTCAAAAACACCTCATTTCTGGCCATAAGATTTGGAGAAAACAATACACACAAAAACACGAGAGAGAGAGAGAGAGAGAAAGCAAGATTTTCAATAAAAACTGAACCAAAAACATCTCACTCTCACATCAAAAAATAGGTCTTTGAATCCTCTCATTCTTGAGCTTTCCTTTCATTTTCTTGGGTTCATCATCATCTTAAAGACACAAGGAAGCTTTTGAGATCATTTGGTGATCCATCTGAAATAGTAACCGAACCCTAAAAGCTTCACATTTGGTAAAACTTCTTCAAACTTTTTCCATAAATTTTCACGTACACTGGCTTTGTTTCTTTTGTGTATTTGAAGGTGTGATTAATAGTAGAATGTTTCTCGATTGTATTTGTGCCATTTCATGAACTCTCAATTTTGTGGCCATTTTTGTGTGGCCTGATTTAAAGGTGCTAGAGGCCTTAAATGAGAAAAATAATGGTGGAAATGGATTTTATGCGAAAATGATAGCAAGTTTGTTTGTTTTTGTTGAGTTTCTCCCCCTAAAACTTCGGAAACATGCCGGAGAAGACGACCGGAGTTAGGGCTCTGGCATCTCCGTGTCCCTCTATTGGTCTCCCTTTGACCAGCCACACATGTGCCATGTCACTACCACTTCATTTAAATATTCCTAGGTGGCATCCAAGTGGCCTTCTTTTGTTTCTTTTTATGAAATTTTGGACTTGGGCTTTCACCTTTGCTAACCACACCACCCTCTTTTGAAGCCCAATATGCTGAAGACTAGCTTCCCTTGTTTTTGGAAAATGCTAATGCACCCCTTTTTCTCTCTTTCACTATTTTTATTTTCTTTTATTGTTACTTCCAACTTTGCATTTTATTTTCAATCTTCTAATCATTCAAAAAATATCCATAAAAAATATTTTTTAACACTTTACTATGTTAACTCTTTTTTAGTATTTTTGTTTTATTTTTGAAAATTATTTTGCTATTCTATTCAAATTAATTTGTGTAGTGTGTCTACCAAAACACCCTTGAATTAGGGTTTTAAATTTGAACACCTTAGACATGCTTTTTTGAGATGATTTTTTTCCAACTTTTAATAAAGGAATGTAGGACGTTTGAACATTTTTGTTGGGTGTTGGTGATGTTGGTTTTGTAGCTTTTTGTTTGATTTTGTTGAGCCTCAATTAATTGGATACCATGAACTTGTTAATTGGACACCGACGAAGAGCTGGAACAGGGAGAGATTCCTGTTGAGGTGGAGCATGTTAATGCTGAATTGCGTATCCTAGATGAAGTCAAAGAAGAAGAAAAAGATGATGTCGAAGATGAGGAGACTAATAATGACTACCTGCTAGTAAGATACAAGTCGAGAAGAATCATCAAGCCACCTCAAAGACTTGGGTATGCAAATTTTATAGCTTATGCCTTAATCTCTGCAAGTGAGGTTCTAGACGAAGAACCTAGATACTATAAGGAAGTTATGAGGAGTCGAAATAAGACTGAATGGCTAAAGATCATGAATGATGAGATGAAATCTCTTCATGATAACAGTAGGAACTGATCAAGAAACCTGTTGGAGCCAGGTTAGTCAGCTATAAATGGATTTTCAAAGTTAAGGAAGAAATCAGAGGAGTGGCGTCTATCGCAGTGAGAATTAGATATCAAGCTATTGATAAACTTGAATCTTGATTCATTATTCAACAACGGTCTTTAATTTGTCTGAGGGAAGGGAAAAAGATCGAATAACCCAAAAGTATGCAATGCAAATGCAAAGCTAGAGAATCTAAGGTTTCGGGGTTGGTTATACCTAGGGAAGGTGTTAGCATCCTAAGCATCTGTAGTATCCTACAGGACCCTCTTGTTTTATTGTGTTATCGTTGTTTGCTAAGGATAAAAGACATAAGGGTTTATTTCAAAGTATACTCGCCAAGAAATTGCATCTTGTGCCTACGTATTCTGACGGGAATGGAATCAGAGTATTCCTAGTTCCCTTAAAAGGGATTGAGGAACTCTTGACTATGACCAAGGTTTCGAGGGGGGGGGGGAGGTTGTTTAATTAATTCTTAGAGAAGAGACGAGTCGTCATCTTAAGGAGAATACTTGACTTAACTACCACAAACTTATAGGAGATGATCTTTGCATCGTGTTGAGAGAAGGGCCTCGACTCAGACTTAAATCGACGAGTATGCCACATACCTCTCTCAACCGAAAAATATTCTACATCTCTCGATTATGTTATGGGGTAGGAGAATTACATATCGACCACAAAGATGGCTAATGTCTAATTCTCTTGTAGGAGATTAAAAGTTTAAATATAAGTTGTCTAAGTTAAAAAGATCTTAAGGAAAGTCTATCCTATCTTGAGGTATAAGCGGATGACTAAATTTAAATAACTAAAAAGGGGAGTCTAGATTAATATCATAATTAATTATAAACATAATTAATAAAAAAAAACATAAAAGACTAAAATAAAAGTGAATGAGGCTGCAAAAAAAAGGGTGGTGTAATAAACCAGGCTTGTGTTAATGAAGCCCAATCCAGAAAGAAAAAAAAATATTAAAAAAAAGTTGTTGGGTTGAGATGAACGAAGCCCAAACAAAACGCATAACCCACATAAAAAACAAACGGGGGCAAGAAAAACAGAACAAAACCCTATCCTCTTTGTCTCTCTCCTTCGCTACAAATGCCATTCATCATACTCACATCAAGCTCTAGTTCTTACACGAGCTCCAAACATTGCAATCCTAACTTTGCTTGTGCTTAAATTTGACGAAACCTCTTTCCTCCTGGACGAACCTTACCACCTTCTCCACAACACCTCATCTCGACTTTGAACCGAAATAAAACCTAATTTCTAAGATCTAAAGGGTGGCCAAAGACTCACCGAACAACGGAATTCAGAATATATCAAACATGCCAAATCACAATTTCAAAGAAGAATGGGAGGAAGGAACAAGGGTTGTTACCTGTGGGAAGCGAATTCGGCGACAAAGATAAGTATTTCTATTCTCCTTCCTTTATGCGCGATATTACTTGCGTAACTTTGAGTGTTCTTTGATTTTGTTTCAAAACATATTACGTGTAAGTGATGAATATTCTTTGCCTTTGTGTGTATTGCTTCCTTGTAAGTTGTGTGTGATTTTTTAGTGATATGATGTTGCCTTCGCCTCTGTCATCCCCTTTGTGTTGTTATTCTCGTGGCTTTTATAGATGTAGAAATTACCAATTGGTGTCTGAAACATTTATTAATGAATTTCCTTTTTGAATCATCCTGTTTGATCATGCCTAGGAATTGGACTACCATTTTTGACCCTATTATAAGTGAGCTTCCATTTTGGCTTGATTGTGTCCTTAAAAATCGTTTTGTTGTTACTCTTTCCATGACCTTATGATTAATGAATGGGACAACTTCGATTTTATCATCAATGCTACTCGATTTTCTTGTATTATTGTCTGATGATGAATGCTCTTTTGATTCTTTGCTTCTTTGTGATTTAAATTTAGAGATTTTGGGCCATGAATGCTTGATGAGTGCATGATTCTTTCTTACTCTGTCCATAAACTTTCCTTTTTACTTGACTAATGTTTGACAACTAATTTTGGAAAGGATCTTGAATATGTTACCATATGATTTTGGGAATGCTTAATGATGATTATGGCCATAACTCTTCTAATCTTATTGATGATGATGACTATTTGATCGTGCTCGTGATTCTTTCTCTTTTTTAAATCAACATGCGTGATTGTTTTGGAAAGAACAATAAACTGTGTTTTATATCCTTTGGCTTTGTCTGAAACTTGTCGTTATCATCATGATTGTGATTCAAGACTTAGAATTATTATGTACAAATTGATTATGTTTGAGACTCTGCTATTTGGAAATATTTGATCTAATTTTTGATGATTCAAGGATTTATGGCCTTTCCTTTTTGGTTTGGTCTCTACAGATGGTAGGATTCTTACATTCTTGAATTCATACCAGGCGACATAGGTGGAACGAAATTTTGTTCATGTTGCTCATTCATTGGGTTACTGGTACATATCTCTGCAACATCAATATGCACATCTTTAGGACTGATTTGCATTTCAGCGTAACGTGTTCCACTGTGTATTCTTTCATTGAGTTGTTTTTCCATTTTCATGTTGCAGGCATCTCTAGACCGGGTTGCTTGACCGTGTGTTCCATTCCTCCTTTTTTTCAAATTAACATGTGTGATTATTTTAGAGACAAAACTACTCTGCTTGTCTAATTAATACTGAGAATTTTTACTATGTCGGATTTTGTTCAACTTAGTCATACTTATGAACTAACAATTATTCGCTTGCGCTACAAGACACTTTCACTGCGAGAATATTGAACTCCATGAAGACGCCTAAAGTGGTTTGACTATTGTGACCATGGTTTGTGTTTGAACCTGTTCTAGTCATTGTATGATCGGCCCGACTTCCCGGATGGGTAGATTTAGGTTGCTTCACAATCAGAAGCAATGTGCGTCCATCTCCAACACGACATGTCAATAAGGATTTTCCTTCGGAAAATTGAATGTTATCTTTCTAATATCCTGTTAAATTAGTGGTAAAGTATCGGGGTTGTTATTGTCTCCACAGGGAATATGAGATATTGTCGCCGTTCGACAGTTGTTAAGTTTTTAACTTATAGTAACAAGGGGGTTTTGGTTTTTCGTTATGGTAGCTTGCGTAGAAAAAGTAATAAATACGGTAAAAGTTTAGGTTTTACGATTTGAGAAATATTGTCAAAGTTAGGGTTCGACGATCACTTTGCATGTATATGTTCGATCAACAAAACTCATAAACTCCATTAGATGATAAACACATTCACAATATTCTCCCAATGTGATTATTTCTAACACACATTGTGGTTTTTCCCATTTTGATCCATTATTGATTTCTCACACAATCTATCAAAATGACAACTTTTAGGTTTTAATATTTTAGTGAACAACCATATTCAAAACTATCTCTAGCTCAAGAAAATAGATGGATGAAAACCTAGGTAAAGAGTTGGAAATCACTTCTCAATAATAGACCAACACAAAGAGTTATCAATAAAACAAAGTTTTCACCATACATTCATCATCAAAGAGTTTAAAAATGAAGATCAACCCATTTACATACAAAGCTTGTGATCATCTACATCTAACCTTGACAAAATGGAGGACTTAGCTACTCATTTTCATGGTAGCTTGCACAAGAAGTTTCAGGAGAAGGTTGATCAACATCCGAATCAAAGAATCGAGTTTGGATGGGAATCCACCTTCTTTGTGGAAAATCTTGTTAAGAAATGATGAAGAATGAGAAATTGGGTTTCTAGGTCACAAATATCTCCTTGGAGCAAAAACAAAAGAAAGCAAAATGAAAGTATGAAAAAAAGATATTTTACAAAAAGTATCCCCTGCTACTTATAGAAAAGTAAAGTGTTGTCCTGTCTTGCTCGCTAGGCGAGCAGAATGGTTCGCCTAGCAGCCCTTCGCTGCTTCACTCACTCCAACGAGTTAGGGTCTTTTTGGTTCTGGAAGCACTCGCTACCTGTTCGTTGAGTGCTCGCCTATCAAGCAGTTCGCTACGTGCCTCGCTCCAGCTAAATCATCTATTTTTGCTACTGCCCAAGTCTGGGAGTGTTCGCTGGCAGCTCGCTACATGCTCGCCTAGCGAACACCTCGCTAGAGCGAAAGATGATCAATTTGATTCTGTCCAAGTCTGGGAGTGTTCGCTGGCAGCTCGCTACGTGCTCGCCTAGCGAACAACTCGCTACCTCTCTCGCCAGAGCTTCGCCTAGCGAGCTTGATTTTGCTTGCCTTCTTTCTTGATTCCTTTGTCATCTTTCTTGTGTCTTCCAATTCTACTCTTTCATGCCTGATTTCTGCGCATTAACACACAAATTAAAGGTACCAAGATCATTTCACAAAATATTGCAAATCAACAAAAGCAATGGCGATTTTGAAAACTTTTTGGACAAAACGGAGTGAAAGATGCCCACATTTGATAGCTCAAATAAGAAAAATTGGGCATCTAACATATCCCTCCAGTGTTTATCAACTTTTCTTGGCACCTATCTATCAATTTTAAAGGAAAGAAATGTGAATTTAATATTTTTTTTTTCAACAGCAGTTTTTGAACTTCCAGTGTTATCGTTGCTATGGATTTATTGCTTCGACAGAAGAAAAATAATCTCCAAATTTGTTTGCAACTCAAACGAATTCAAATCCTTTGCAAGTTTTTCTGCATCTATCCTTGTGAGCAAAAAGTCTAGTTGCGGCAACGAACTGTGACAACGTCTCATCTCTAAGCTTCTTGGACAATGTTTTGAGTTGATCAAAATTCCTTTTGAGTGGATGAAACTAAGCAGAGGTAGTAGCTTATTCAAGAAACGTGAATGAAGGATGAAGTAGGTTGATCTAGCTTGCCTCAAATATGTGTTCGCCTTAACCCTCCAACGCAAGCTCGACATACATGAGACAGGGGTCTTGAAGAAGTCGTGGCTGAAATTAACTTCCTAGGCATAATTTTGGCATTTTGAAATATTTTGTACACTTTTGTAAAGGGTCCTTAAAACTTATTCTCCATTGTAGGAATTAACCTTGAATTGAGATAAGCCTTGCATATTGAATGGTAATGGACCTTGATTATGTTATAATATTGAATTTGAATTCATAATGAGCTGTTAGATCTTAAGTTTCTTTTTTTGAATTGATTTGAGTCTTATAATGTAAGGGGCCACTGAACATTGTATTATCTTGTACCTCTTGAGTTTCTTTAGAATTTTTTTGCTTATGTCTTGTAATCTTGTTATTGAAACGAAAATTTTTGAATCTCTTGTATAACCTTGAATTCACTTGTAGTTGAAATTTTTTTAGGAACCATCGTTGAGTTTGCAACTTAAATCTTGTAAAAATGATGACTTAGATTTGAATCTAACGTGTGAAGTATTCAATAATGATGAGTTTGCAAGATTTGTGTATATGTGAACATGAATTTATGAGTGCAAAGCTTCGTTCCATAAATGATTTGTCTAGTTTAGCTGCTTTGAACAATCGTCTCGCACTTCCAAAAATAAGTAGGAACTCCTTATGAATCCTTTCTTGTAATGTGAATTGTAATTAGTTTGAACTCAAAGTTTGAATCCTCATGAATACTGTCTTGAACTTGAATATTGATCTTTGAGACCATTTTGTGCAAATTGAGTTATTTTGAGTTTCAAACTAGCTCATAAATTTCGAATTTCAAAAAGCCTGATAACTTGGTTTCCTATAAAACCTTTTGGTTGTGCATCCCCTTTGAATTTCTTTATAAACCCTACTGTAAGTTGAGATAGACTTTATAACTTGGGGTGGTGGATTTCCATGGTGAGATTCAAATCGTACTTCTTGCATAAAACTCACAAATCCCCTCCACATATATTGATTGCAAGCTAACAATCCAAAGTATTTCCACTGAAACTTCCTTAAATGCTTGACTGTGAGAATTAATGTCGCCTATACTTAAAATCAGAGTACATGAACACACTTGTTAGTCATGATAAACACGCACACAAAATCTTGTTGTGAGGGCAAAGCCTCATATACTATACATGTGTGTTTCGATGATGTCAAAACGCAACCGCATGGAAGAAGTGATTACCTTACTCCACATATTTCATTTGTTTGCATCAAACATCTTGTGTTGTGCATTGAGTGTCGTCATATGAGTTAAACCTCTTTGGTATGTTAAAAGTCGCATCTAGAAGAGTCAAAATAGAAAAATTGGTATTTTTTGTAAAATGCAGGTATTTGAGTCAACCACTCATTTGCTCTGGTCGACTCATAGAAGGTGTCTCTAAAGTGCATTTTCCACGGGTTGGCGCATGTCGACCTACCGGTCGACGCATACTGTTGTTATTTCTGTTTGTCTAAAAATACAGACTTTGCGTCAATGCATGGTCCTGTTTTGATCGATGCATAGCTTGACATTTTGCATAATCTGTCTTGCTTGGGGTAGCTCAGGTCGACACCTCCTTTTTGTATGGTCGACTGTTCGCTGTTTTACTGCATAATTTTGGTCTTTCCACATATTTCGAAAATTGGTTTTTTCTGTTACTTTGGCATAATATAAATAGAAAGTTGCTCATTTTCATGAACAACAATAGAATCAATTGCAAAACAAGAAAAGTGAAAGAGGTGCCATTAGTTCTCATCATCTTCATTCTCTATATTTCATACCACAACAATCACACACAATAATCTTTGCAGTGCATTATAGACTGTTTGAAGTGATAACATCCGAAGCCGTTGATTGGGAATCCAGTTAGGGTTGAGATATTGGCAGGTTTTTCTTGAATAAAATATTGAGGGTTTTGTCCTCCAAGATTCGCTAAATTTGGGGGTTTTTGGTACGAATCTTCTCAACATATATTCAGCTGAGCGAAGGTAATCGAGGAGCGGTGGGTTCCGTCGATCTAGTAGCGGTAATCAATGAATTGTGTAGGAGAGGTTCGGGTTCGATTGGAAAGTGTTTGATATCAGCCAGGATGAGGTTTGAAAATGCAAGGTTGTTCAACCAAGGAGCTGAAATCGGAGGTTCATACACAAGAAATCGAAGAACTTGATTCGACTCGAATCAAGGGACAAGAAGAGAAAGCATCTTCAACAATAAGGGAGTTTATTTGTGCATTTGCTTGTCTATTCTTGTATAACAATTCAACAACAGGTTACATTTATATTATACGAGCTCAATTCTATTGTAAAAATTGAGGGCAGACGTGCCCCGAAGCGAGGACGGCGGGGGAACTGCCTTAACAAATCTTTGTGCCTTTTACTTTACGTATTTTCATTTTGCTTAATATTTGTGTGATTTTCGTACAAACAATTTTATCAAATTAAGGACTGTTTTGAGTAAGTGTTGAAGTAATTTTGACTCTAGTACAATAGTTTATTGTACAAGGAAATCATAGTTACTTACTCAAAGCCAAACTCACTTGTAGTGCTCCGCACGCCAAGTGTTTGATAAATTGTCTGAACCAAAATTCTCGTGTGCTGTCGATTTAATTTATTGGCATTTTGAGGCACTGGAACTAGTCATACCAAGTAGTGATATAAATCAATTGATAGTGTGACTAGCGTGGTGATTCTCTTTTCTCATTATCAATATCCATAGGCTAGATGCATATCCGGTTTTCTAGTAACGGTTCATTATAGACGGTAATTTTTCCAAGGCCGCTTCCGTATATTAAAGAATTTTTTAAAACCAATTTTATTGGTAGCGCTGATTGATTTTTTGATTTGGGATCTATTCAACCCCCCATCTAGATCAGCGCCATCATCTAACAAGTGGTATCAGGAGCTCCGGTTAACTCCGTGCTTCTAGTATAACTTTGTAGAAAATGGCTAACGAACCTTAAGGGGCCAATAATAGAGCTCCCGTTTTTAATGGAGAAAATTACATTTACTGGAAGGACTGTATGCGGGTGCACATTAATTCCATAGATAGAAAAGTGAGGAATGTTATTCTTAATGGTCCATATGAAATTACTATGATCGATGAGAATAATATGACTGTGCCTAAGCCCGAAGCACAATGGACTGATGATGATGAGAAGAAGTATAATTACGATTGGAAATCCAAAAATATTTTGATCTCCTCATTAGAAGTTGATGAATATTACAGGGTTTCTCATTATACAACGGAAAAAGCTATGTGGGACTCATTGCAAGTTGCCCATGAGGGAACCAATGATGTTAAGCTAGCGAGAATCAATACGTTAACACAAGAGTTTGATCTCTTTTACATGGAGCAAGGGGAAACCATTGCGGACATGCAAAAGAGATTCACTCATCTTATCAATAAATTGCATTCACTAGGTAGGCCAGTGGCCAATGATGTTGCTACTAACAAAATTTTGAGATGTCTTAACAAGGAATGGAAACTGAAGGTAACCGCCATCAAAGAAGCTAACGACCTCACAATTTTGGATCTCACAACATTGTTTGGAAAGATGCAAGAGCACGAACAAGTGCTTCTAAGCCTAGAGCAACATGAAAAGAAGGAAAAGAAGGACAAAATAAAGAATACTGAAAAGAAGTCTATTGCTCTCAAGACTTCTTCCTCAAAGTCTCAATCTAAGGAGCATAATGATTACATGTCGAGTGACGATGAAGAGGATGACAAGAGTGAGGGCATGGGGTTGTTTGTAAATCGCTACAACCGATATGTTAAAAAGAATTGCATCCAACACTCTGAGAAGAATCTTGTCAACTTCTGAAAATAATCTAGGTACTCTAGAAATGATGACACCAAGGGGAACAAAACAAGAGGATCATGTCATGCTTGCGGAAAGACCGGACACTATAAACTGGATTGTCCCTTGAACAAAAAGGGCAAAGAAAAGGAATCAAATAGATTACATAAGAAGCAATCGAAGCCAAGGAGAGCGTATATAGCTTGGGAAAGCGATAGCGATTCCTTCGAGGATGAAAGCTCAAGTGATGAAGATGAATCCGTAAACTTGTGTCTTTCCGCTCACCAAAAGAACAAGAAAAAACAGGTACAACATGCTAAATATGAAAATTCCTCTAACATGTCTCACTTTGAATTACAAACTGCGTTTAATACTTTGCATTGTGAAGCAAAAGAAGCCTTTAAAAGGCTTGCCTCAAATAATCAAATTTTTGCTCACTTAGAGCAAAAGATTCGAGAGTCTGAAAAGAAACTTGAGGCACTTAAAGCTTCCATAGTGGAAAGTACTAAAGCAGGTTGTGAGGATCTAAGAAGTAGAATAGTTAGCTTTGGGTGTGACACTTGTTACATTTGGCAAGATGAACTTAGAAACCTAAATGCCAAACTTAACAAGGCTCTAGAGCCCAAAATTACTTTTGCCATCGATAAATCCAACTTTAGAAAGAGTATGGTTAATCCATATCATAAATACAAATATGTTATAAGAGATGACAATAGCAAAAGTAATTCTAAAGTTAACTTTTCCTGTTTATATTATTGCAAGAAAGGCCATTCCATTGCTAAATGCCATTTTAGGAGATTTTTATTTCCTAAAGGTATTTATCCATGGTTGCCTAAATGCGACCATTTTGTCACTCACAAATTAGGACCCAATAAGCCATTGGGTACCTCCTCTTGTTAATTTTTTTTCATAGGTACGACGTCTTGAGACCACCGAGAGAAGATGGGTTCTCGATAGTGGCTGCTCAAGACACATGACAGGAGACATATCTCTCTTTATCAACTTCATGGTAAAGAAGAAGGGGTATGTAACCTATGGAGATAACAATCGCGGTGAAATACATGGAAAAGGTAGCGTAGGTAACCCCTCGTCCACTATTATATCTGATGTATTGCTTGTCAAGGGTCTTAAACATAATCTCATTAGCATTAGCCAATTATGCGACAAAGGATACAATGTATCATTTTCAAAAGTTGCAAAATTGTGCATAATGATGAAATGAAGAGTGTGTTTAATGGTCTAAGAGTAAACAACGTCTATATGCTAGACTTGAATGAAGTATCTTTGACAAGTGACAAATGTCTCATGACAATGAGTGAAGACTCATGGTTATGGCATAGACGTTTAGCACATATCAACTTTGACTTGCTTAACAAGGTAGTTTCCAAAGATTTAGTCCTAGGTCTGCCCAAAATAAAGTTTACCAAGGATCACCTTTGTGATGCTTGCCAAATGGAAAAGCAAACGAGGATCTCTTTTAAATCCAAAAATATCATTTCAACTACGAGACCTCTCGAGCTTCTTCATATGGGTCTATTCGGGTCATCTAGAATTAAAAGCCTAGGGGGTAACTATTACGCTTTTGTAATAGTTGATGACTTTTCTTGATTCTGTTGGACTATCTTCTTGGCTAGCAAGAGCGATACATTCTCCGCCTTTGAAAGATTTGCTAAGCTTTCCCAAAATAAATTAAACACAAACATTGTCTCAATTAGGAGTGATCATGGAGGTGAGTTTGAAAACTATTTGTTTGAAGAATATTGCGGTAAATACGGAATTGATCATAACTTCTCCACTCCATGTACTCCTCAAGAAAATGGGGTTGTGGAGCGCAAAAATTGCATTTTAGAAGAATTTAGGAGAACAATGATCAATGAAAGTGGATTACCTAAATATTTTTGGACCGACGCCATAAGTACGACATGTCATGTCTTGAATAGGGTGCTCATCTGCCCCATTCTAAACAAAACACCGTATGGACTTTTAAAAGGGCGCAAGCCAAATGTATCTCACCTACATGTCTTCGGTTGCAAGTGTTTTGTGTTGAATAATGGAAAGGAAAACTTATGCAAATTTGATACCAAGGCTGACAAAGGTATCTTCCTCGGATACTCTCAGTCAAGTAAAGCTTATAGAATTTATAATAAGATATTACTTACCGTTGAAGAGTCTGTACACGTAACATGTGATGAATCTTATCTGAGAGATGTCGAAAAAGGTAGTGTTATTCATGGTGCAGGTGTATCTTCAAAATACATATTCAATATTGCTGAGCCGGGAATTGATCAACCTGACATGGTCAAAATTGAGGAGGAGAAAGATGACCGCCATAAGGAAACCGAGGAAGTTCATCCGTATACAAAAGATGATCTCCCTCCATCTTGGAAGTCTTCCAAAGACCATCCAATCGACAACATCCTCAGTGATATATCAAAGGGAGTTACGACTCAGTCTAAGATAAGTATTTTCTGTTATCACTTCACTTTCGTTTCACAAATGGAACCTAAAAATCCTAAACAAGCCTTACTCGATGAGCACTGGTTTTTATCTATGCAAGAGGAACTTAATCAGTTCAAGCGAAATGAGGTTTGGGACCTTGTCCCTTCTCCACGAGGTCATCGAGTAATTGGCACCCGATGGGTATTTAGGAACAAGTTGGACGAAAACGGGGTAATAACCCGCAATAAGGTGCGTTTAGTCGCGCAAGGGTATAACCAAGAAGAAGGCATCGACTATGAGGAAACTTATGCGCCGGTTTCCCGACTCGAGGCTATATGCTTTTTACTTGCCTTCGCTTGTGCGAAAAATTTTAAGCTATTTCAAATAGATGTAAAATGTGCATTCCTTAACGGTTATATTAATGAAGAAGTTTATGTTGCACAACCTCCGAGTTTTGAGTCTCATGAATACCCCGATCATGTATACAAGTTAAAATGTGCCTTATTTGGACTCAAGCAAGCCCCTAGGGCTTGGTATGAGCGCCTAAGCAAGTTTCTACTTGACCAAGGGTATTCAAGAGGCAAGGTCGACACAACTCTCTTCATTAAGCGTCAAGGAAAACACTTAATCTTGGTACAAATTTATGTTGATTACATTATATTCAGATCAACTAACATGAATATCGTAAGAGAGTTTTCTAACCTAATGCAGGGTGAATTCGAGATGAGTATGATGGGGGAGCTCACATACTTTCTCGGATTACAAATCAAACAGCTTGAGGAAGGAACATTTGTAAGTCAAACGAAGCATTATCTTGAGCTTCTCAAGAGGTTTGACATGGAAAATGCCAAAGCCATTGACACACCGATGCCGACATGTGCAAATCTGAATAAAGATGAAAATGGTAAGGATGTGGAGGTAAAAAGATATCGAGGTATGATCGGCTCACTTATTTATCTTACCTCCTCTAGAACTGATATTATGTTTAGTGTTTGCATGTGCGCTAGATATCAATCTTCTCCTAAGGAATCCCACTTAAAAGTTATTAAGCGCATACTTCGATACCTTTCGGGTACTCCAAAGTATGGGCTATGGTATTCCAAAGGAAACAATTGTTCCTTGGTTGGTTTCTCCGATTTCGATTTTGCCGGGTACAAATCGGATAGGAAAAGTACTAGTGGTACTTGTCACCTATTTTCAAACTCTTTGGTTAGTTGGCATAGCAAGAAACAGGTTCTGTTGCCTTGTCAATCGCCGAAGCAGAACACGTTGCCGCCAACAGTTGTTGCGCTCAAGTTTTATGGCTTAAGCAACAATTGTTAGATTTTAACCTCAAACTTGAGCGTATTCCGATCTTTTGTGACAATACTAGTGCAATTAATCTTACCAAGAATCCTGTGTTGCATTCACGCACTAAACATATCGAAATTCGACACCATTTTCTTAGGGATCATGTGGAGAAAGGAGATATTATTTTTGAACACGTTGACACTACAAATCAACTAGCGGATATATTCACAAAACCTCTTGCTACAGAACCTTTCTTTCATATCCGACGAGAACTTGGTCTTCTCGACATTTCGGATTGTGTTTAGTAATATTTCTTGCACATATTTTATTCATCTATGTTTATACCTACTTTGGTCATTGGATATCTAACCAATTGACGATGTTGTAAGTATAAGCGTATATTGATCAAGCTACTCTCGGCATGAAGGGGATATCTTTCCTTAACTTTCTCTCTCGATTTTTTTATGTTCACATAAAATGCTTTAAATTGTGTGTTATATGTGTCACATATGTCATAATATATGTATCTTGTCTATTTGAATGCTTGATATTTGTTGTGGCTGGTTATTTATGTATCTTTGTTGCTTATATGCTCATAAATGTGAAAATATGTGTGTTTTGTCTGCATGAATCGACCCAAATAGGGTGCGGTCGACTCACAAAAGTGTCCCCAAAATTGAAATTTTGTTCGGGTATGCTCAGGTCGACCTACCGGTCGACGCGCACCTGTTGAGTTTTGAACGTGGCAATTTTAGCACAGTATGCGTCGACGCATACAAAAGAGCGGTCGACGCATCGCGCGAAAATTGTCAAATTTTTTTAAAACCGTTCAAAATTCTCATTATTTCAATTTTTGATGACTCATTAATTGTGTATCATTACTTTTTGCATTGTAACTTGACACTGCATCATACCTATAGTCTATCACTCTCCTCTTCCCAAAACCTAAATAGCTCCTACAAAAAGGGTAAAACTCTTAAACCTCTCAACCCATTCAAGAATCTTCTCCAATATTTGCAAATCATCATCAACCTATCTTTCTTTTCATCTCTTTGAACTCAACAACCATGGTTTCCAGAAGAGTGACAGGTATACGATCTACAAGGGCCTCCTCATCTGCATCCATTTCGGTTTCTGCAGTATCCTTAGTGCCTTCGGAGTTTACTAAAAGCTTCACCACTTTCTCCTTGAATATCAATAAATGGTTAGATGCTCTAGTTGAATCATCTGTGAGTCAGCACCAGGTCATTTCAAACAGTCTCAATACCTTGAGCAGTGTTGTTTTGGAATTTACCGACATGGCGGATCCGTATCGTTGAAGAGACCAACACTTCAGGGGGAGGATACATTGAAGCCTCTGCATTTAGCATACTTGCATTTCATCCTTTTATGTTGTCTTGTTATTTTGCATTGTATTAAACATTTTCTCATTGTGACAATGACTTGCATTTTGAATTCTTTTTGACATTCCTTAGCAACAATTGTTATATCTTTTATTGTTATATGGTTTGCTTATCTATTCGGTTCTTGATCATTGACGTTATCATGTGTGGATAATTGTTCATGTTGTATGTGCCTATTGTACCTATTTTCATTTGAGCATTATTTTTCTTAACCGATCTCTCTTTCTTTTTGATGTTGTCAAAGGGGGAGAAGAGTGTGCCAAGATAATAGTAAAACTATGAAGAGTCGTAAATAGAGGCATTAAGTAAGGGGGAGGTTAATACCATACATCACACAAGCTGGTTTCACATGTTTTGCCATCATAAAAAAGGGGGAGTATGTGAGGGCAAAGCCTCATATACTATACATGTGTGTTTTGATGATGTCAAAACGCAACCGCATGGAAGAAGTGATTACCTTACTCCACATATTTCATTTTCTTGCATCAAATATCTTGTGTTGTGCATTGAGTGTCGTCATATGAGTTAAACCTCTTTGGTATGTTAAAAGTCGCATCTAGAAGAGTCAAAAATAGCAAAATTGGTATTTTTGTAAAGTTCAGGTCTTTGAGTCGACCACTCATTTACTCCGGTCTACTCATAGAAGGTGTCTCTAAAGTGCATTTCCACGGGTTGGCACACGTCGACCTACCAATCGACGCATACTGTTGTTATTTCGGTTTGTCTAAAAATGCAGACTTTGCATCGACGCATGGTCCTATTTTGGTCGAAGCATAGCTTGATATTTTGCATAATTTGTCTTGCTTAGGGTAGCTCAGGTCGACCCCTCCTTTTTGTATGGTTGATCGTTCGCTGTTTTACTGCATAATTTTGGTCTGTCCACATATTTCGAAAAGTGGTTTTTTCTGTTACTTTTGGCATAATATAAATAGAAAGTTGCTCATTTTCATGAACAACAATTGAATAAATTGTAAAACAAGAAAAGTGAAAGAGGTGCAGTTACTTCTCATCATCTTCATCTTTTACATTTCATACCATAACAATCACACACAATAATCTTTACTGTGCATTATGGACTGTTTGAAGTGATAACGTCCGAAGCCGTTGATTGGGAATCCGGTTTGGGTTGAGATATTGGCAGGTTTTTCTTGAATAAAACCTTGAGGGTTTTATCCTCCAAGATTCTCTGAATTTGAGGGTTTTTGGTACGAATCTTCTCAACATATATTCAGCTGAGCGAAGGTGATCGAGGAGCGATGGGTTCCGTCAATCTAGTAGCGGTAATCGATGCATTGTGCAGGAGAGGTTCAGGTTCGATTGGCAAGTGTTTGATATCAGCCGGGCTGGGGTTTGAAAATGCAAGGTTGTTCAACCAAGGAGCTGAAATCAGAGGTTCATACATAAGCAATCGAAGAACTTGATTCGACTCGAATCAAGGGACAAGAAGAGAAAGCATCTTCAACAACAAGGGAGTTTATTTGTGCATTTGCTTGTCTATTCTTGTAAAAACGATTCAACAACAGGTTACATTTATATTATAAGAGCTCAATTCTATTGTTAGAATTGAGGGCAGACGTACCCCGAAGCGAGGATGGCGGGGGAACTGCCTTAACAAATCTTTGTGCCTTTTACTTTACGTATTTTCATTTTGCTTAATATTTGCGCGATTTTCGTACAAACAATTTTATCAAATTAAGGACTGTTTTGAGTAAGTGCTGAAGTAATTTTGACTCTAGTACAATAGTTTATTGTACAAGGAAACCATAGTTACTTTCTCAAAGCCAAACTCACTTGTAGTGCTTCGCACACCAAGTGTTTGATAAATTGTCTGAACCAAAATTCTCGTGTGCTGTCCATTTAATTTGTTGGCATTTTGAGGCATTGGAACTAGTCATACCAAGTAGTGATATAAATCAATTGATAGTGTGACTAGCTGGTGATTCTCTTTGCTCATTATCAATATCCATAGGCTAGACGCATATCCGGTTTTCTAGTAATGGTTTGTTATAGACGGTAATTTTTCCAAGGCTGCTTCCGCATATTAAACAATTTTTAAAACCAATTTTATTGGTAGCGCCGACTGATTTTTGAATTTGGGATCTATTCAACCCCTCTTCTAGATCCGCGCCATCGTCTAACGCTTGTATCCTGAAGATGTTATGCGAGATGATGCACAAAGAGATTGGATCTTAAGGTTTAAAATTATGGTGTTACAGATGCCCCTATTTAAGTTTCTTCTATCCGAAGATATGGAGATTGAAATTTTCATCTCGACATAATAGAAGAGACTTAAATACAGACATGCACGGAATTTTGGGCCCTAAGA
Organism: Lathyrus sativus; assembly: GCA_963859935.3. Classification (NCBI taxonomy): domain Eukaryota; kingdom Viridiplantae; phylum Streptophyta; class Magnoliopsida; order Fabales; family Fabaceae; genus Lathyrus; species Lathyrus sativus. The sequence goes on along the minus strand of OZ012740.1, from coordinate 490,309,119 downwards.
TGCCAACGGATGCACATGATATGCAAGACGGAGATCTTGTGAGGAATGATGTCACAGAGCATAGCTACATACAAAACACCAACACACGGGGAAGAAAGACCAGTGGGGAATAGACTCGGCAAAGCAAGACTCCACGGGAAAAGATTTAACTCCACTGGGGAAGAGACATACAACCACCACTGGGAAAAGCTTAATCATGGTATCTCCAAAAAAATAAATATGTGTGGAACTTACCATCAAGAACACGGTAATTCAGACAACGGTTGGGAAAATTGAACTGATGGATAGCCTACTACAGACGTATGGTAGCCTAAGCAAAGGTATCCAATCGATATGCAAAGCATGTTACCTACTATCAATCTTATGCTAGCCTAAGCAAAGGTAACGCGAAAAGAGAGATGACCTACTGCCAAACCTGGTATCTTAAGAAGAGGTATTTTTCCAAAATGGTGTTGCGTATTATCTATTATCGAATGTACGATAGCCTAAGCAAAGATAATATCCGACGTAAGCTTCTATGATCAAGATATAATTCACCTTCATCTCTGACTAAATGACTCATTTAGAAAAGGTTGTATGCCATGAACGGGTCTCAATTTCTTCTTTTACTCGAAAAGGATAAAATAAACCTCCCTACGCTTCAAGGTTGTATTCCATGAACGTGTCTCAGTTTCTTCTTTTACTTAAAAAGGGTAAAATAAACCTCTCTACGCTTCAAGGTTGTATGCCATGAACGGGTCTCAGTTTCTTCTTTAATCAAGTATTCCACTTGAAAAGGGTAAAATAAACCTCCCAACGCTTCAAGGTTGTATGCCATGAACGAGTTTCAGTTTCTTCTTTAATCAAGTATTCCACTTGAAAAGGGTAAAATAAACTTCCCTATGCTTCAAAGTTGTATGCCATGAACGGGTCTCAGTTTCTTCTTTAATCAAATATTCCACTTGAAAAGGTTAAAATAAACATCCCCACGCTTCAAGATTGTATGCCATGAACGGGTCTCAGTTTCTTCTTTAATCAAGTATTCCACTTGAAAAGGGTAAAATAAACCTCCCCATGCTTCAAGGTTGTATGCCATGAACGGGTCTCAGTTTTTTCTTTAATCAAGTATTCCACTTGAAAAGGGTAAAATAAACCTCTCCACGCTACAAGGTTGTATGCCATGAACGTGTCTCAGTTTCTTCTTTAATCATGTATTCCACTTGAAAAGGGTAAAATAAACCTCCTCACACTTCAAGGTTGTATGCCATGAACGGGTATCAGTTTCTTCTTTTAGTCGAAAAGGGTAAATAAATATCTTCATGCTTCAAGGTTGTATGCCATGAAAGGGTCTCAGTTTCTTCCTGGAATAACGAGTACTTATAGGAAAGCATCTTCGCAGAGGATTGGAATTTCACTGGAGATCTTTAGAAGAGATGTAAACTGATTGATTTGTAAAACATGTCTTCTTAAATAAAGAGAAGGATCAATTGTAATAATCTTCATCAGATTTCTTGGAGAGATAACATTTGATAGAATTAGTTGTATAATGGACTCAGTGGGGAGTAAATCCATGAGGAGCAGTATTGTAGTAGTTTGAAGTTGCATTGAAGCAAATAAAGTCCTTGTATCAAGAATTCTCAAATAAAGAGAAGCACTTGTAAATTCTTCACCAAACTTCTCTGATGGATTTCCGGAGAGATGTCATTTGATGGAGGGTAAGTTAATAATCTTGATAAACTAATTGGGGATAGACAAACTGTCTTGGGGAGACTGCCATTTTTCATTCAAAATAGAACACCTGAGAATGAAACAAACTGCTTAAATAAAGAGCTGCCACTTGTCGTCTAAGTATAAATTGTTGGTAAAATGTTATAACACTGTTAGAGAAATATTTTGTTTTCAACGGTAATATTCGAACGAATTCTTCCTGGGGAGTCAGAGTGCAAAATAAATGCACGCTAAATTCAGGTTCAAAAGTTCAGAGATATCTAGAGTTGTGATTTTCAGGGACTAAAGTTCAATTCAGGAAGTAACTAAAGAGGAACGGTTAAGCAAGAATTCAACCATCAAGGAATGAACTCGAATGGGAAAGAAAACTAAAGCAACCATCTTCCACAAAGGTCGATTTCAGTGGGAAATTTAGAAATGTCGTGCTTTTTCTGCTTAGGGCTGATAAATCTAATTGGAAGGAGGAGAAAAACCCAGTCACTTTAGGGAAAAACACGACCAAAGTGAACAAATAAATAAAACACAAAATTCAAGATGCACATGCCATGTATCTATATGTTATGATCACGCTGACAAACCAAACAAAAAGAGGAAGGAAAACAGAGATGAAATAAACATCTCCACGAGGATACTCTGCCAACTCTTTACAGATGGAAGCATCACCGACGTGAATGAAAAACCGTCTTTAGAACTCTAAACTTCACTTGAAGGATTGTTGGCAAAATAATATCCTAGGTTCACTTGAAGGATTGTTGGGATGAATCCAGTTGCTTTCATGTGAAATCATGTTACGGATAAAATAAATATCCTTCCCAAAGGAACCAGAGTCTGAGACCTTTCGGGGACGAAATAAACATCCTTGAAGTGTGTTGAAATACTTCTCTTCTTGTAAACAACCATTTAATATTCATATATTAAAGTAATAAGCACACAAAAAGAGTTTTAGTTTGTTCAAAATTGCTACCAAAATAAAACATTTATTTTGCACAAGTAAAGGTAAAGAAAAAAGATTGTCTTGAAAAAAAAATTCAATTTCATTTATTGAATGGTAGCCCGCAAAATATGAGACTCCATGTATTATTATAATTTTGTAAAATAATAATAATAAGAGCCATTACATCAAGGAAATGATAACCATTGTTTCCCGTATAACTTCGAGATTTCATATGCTCTAAACTTTGAAATGGTGGTAATATCAAATCTTGAACCTATAAGTATCTTCTTTAAGCATAGTATTTCTTGACGGCATCTAAATTCACTGGGCTAGTGATTTCTTCTACGTCCATGGTAGCTAACATCAAAGCACCTCCTGAGAAGACTTTCTTGATAACATACAAACTGTCATAATTCGGAGTCCAATTTCCTCGACTATCAGTGAGGAACGATTGGATCTTCTTGAGCACAAGGTAATCTTCTTTGAATTTGCGTGGTGGGACCTTCTTTCGAATGCCATCTTCATCCTTTGCTGGTACAGTTGACCATGACACAAAGTAGTCATCATCTTTTCTTCGATCAAATTCAGTTGGTCGAATCTGCTTTGACACCATTCAGCCTATAATAGCTTTGCTTCCATTAAAAATCGCATTTCAATGTTATAATACCAAGGTTTGTCATCTTCAACATCTTCTATGGAAAATATGCAGGCAAGTCTGTCTAGACGATTCACATCAATCCTAGGACATTTATTCTGTAAGTGCTCTTGATTGGCTGCATTTTATGGCAAAAACACTAGAGCATGTATGTATGTCATGACTGATGTTAGTGCATACATAATATGGTTTGTGCAACGTAAGTTGACTTAGCTAAAAGCAAGTAAAGCTGGATGTCATACCCAATGTTATGACATGGGTTGTATGACATCAAGCGTAGGTTTGTTTTTCTGGTAGCTATAAACCAGGAAACAGAATAAGAGCTCAAGCTGGATATCAGGATACTTTCTAGAAGCCCTAGGCGAACTAAAAGATCCATGAATTAAGTGGCAAACGTGTAGATCATTAAAAATAGGTTTGTTATGGAACCTAATTTATGCACCAAGGCCCAAAGGACTGACAGCTGCTATAAATATCAGAAGAAGCAATCCTGAACAGCAGCTCTTGACTGAAGAATAAAGAGTGCAGATTGCAGAGTCCTTGTGAGTGAAGAAGGCTAGTCTTCACGTGTGAATTCTGTTTAGGAATACTTGTACTCCAAGAAATTGTCTGGTGGATGATTGCATTGGATAAGTAGATTCTAGGTTGTGTCTCACTCGAAGATGTGAAGCAAGAGTGTGTGAGTTCCTTGATCAAAGCTGTAAAGCAAGATCAAGGTGTGTATGAAGTATCTCTTCATATTGATTTCTGTAATTGTGAATTGTATATCACTGGTGTGATTGAGGGGGAGTGAGTGGGTATACTCAGGTCTAGAATGTCTCTAGGTTAAAGTGGCATTGGGTAGGGATTAAGTGAGGAGTGTAAATTGGAGGTTCAACTCTGAATTGATTCTACTAGTAGTGAATTTCCTCCCTGGCTTGGTAGCCCCCTGATGTAGGTGTTGTTGACACTGAACTGGGTGAATAATTGTTGTGTTATTTACTGCTTTATTATTACTGATTATTAGCTGTTAAGAAGCAGATGTCATAGTGGATGTTATAACCTTGGGAATAACATCCATTGTGTGCTTGCCAGAATTTACAATTGGCATCAGAGCAGGCACCTTGCCTGTCTAAATCTGGGTGAGATCTAGGGGAAAACAAATTCTGGTACTCTGGATAAAGATATAGGTTTCACTAATAGACCTCCAATTCTGGATGGATCTAATTATGATTATTGGAAGCCTAGGATGATTGCATTCCTAAAATCATTGGACAACAAGGCTTGGAGAGCTGTAAACTCTGGCTAGGTACATCCTATGAAGACTGACAAGGATGGAACATCTATGCAAATTCCTGAAGAGGAATGGAACAAAGAGCAAAAGGCATTAGCTCTTGGGAACTCCAAAGCATTGAATGCACTCTTCAATGGTATAGACAAAAACATCTTCAAACCGGTACACCACTGTGAACTGGCAAAGGATGTTTGGGACACTCTCAAAACTACACATGAGGGAACTTCCAAGGTCAAAATGTCATGACTTCAAATGCTGACCACCAAATTTGAAGGTCTGAGAATGAAGGAAGATGAGACCATTCATGAGTTTTACATGAAGGTTCTTGAACTTGCAAACACCTCAGGAGCTTTGGGAGAAAAGATGTCTGAAGAGAAGCTTGTAAGAAAGATTCTAAGGTCACTACCTAAAAGGTTTGCTATAAAAGTAACAGCCATTGAAGAAGCCCAAGACATATGCAACATGAAGGTGGATGAACTTATAGGTTCTCTCCAAACATTTGAGATGGGCATGTGTGATCAGTCTGTGGAGAAAAAGAGCAAATGTATAGCTCTTGTCTTAAACACTGCTGATTCAGATGAAGAAGATGGTGAAAATGAGGAGAATTTGTCTGAAGCAATTGTCCTGCTTGGAAGACAGTTCAACAAATTTGTCAAAAGGATAGATGCTAGGTCTAAACCTTATACCAAAAGCATGCCTTCTAATAAAGAGAAATCTGAAGATAAAGTCAGCCAAAGCAGAGGAGTACAGTGTCATGAGTGTGAGGGATATGGCCACATAAGAAAGGAATGTCCCACCTATCTCAAAAGGAAAGAAAAAAGCCTAACTATCACTTGGTCTGATGGAGATTCTGAAAGTGGATCAGAAGATGAGTCTGCAAAACATGTCACAGCTCTGAAAAGTGTATGTGTATCCGATGGTGACTCAAGTGAAGAGGAGCTAAATTATGATGAACTAGCAGAATCATATAAGAAGTTGTCCATCAGAAGCATTGAATTGCACTAGCAAGGAGAGCATCAGAAGATGTGCATAATGGAATTAGAGGCTGAAAAGATAAAGCAGCTAGCAACAATAGGCTCACTCAAAAGTGAGGTCAACTTGTTGGAATCCAAAATGGAGCAGATGGCAAAATCCATAAGGATGCTAAATCTAGGGACTGACACTCTAGAAGAGATTCTGCAGAGTGGTCAGAACTTAGGTAATAGGTCTGGACTGGGATTTGTTGATAGACAGAATCCTGTTCTGAAACTCAAGAGATTGCAACCTGAGATTCAGAAGGTGAAAAGATTGTCACGACCAATGTCACAACATCCACCATACAGAAACTGGAACCAAGTCAAAAGTAGACTCCAAGGGTATAGATGCTACCACTGTGGAAAACTGGGTCATATCAAAGCAGTGTGTTTCTGGCTGCATAGATTTCCTAGTCATCAAGGGAAATCTAAACAGAGAGCTCATGTAAAAAGACAACCTCAAGCAAAACCTAAGAAGAATGCACCTAATAAGCAAAGACATTGGGTTACCAAGAATATGGCTTTAGTAGCTCACAATTCCTCAAGAATGCCAACCAAAGAGGATTGGTACTTTGACAGTGGCTGCTCCAGACACATGACTGGAATTGAGGCTCACTTTATAAAACTCAAACCCCATTCATCCAGTCTTGTAACATTTGGTGATGGAGTTAGAGGAGAAATTAAAGGTGTTGGAAAACTAGATGGCCCTGGTGTTCCAAGACTGAATGATGTCTTGTTGGTGAAAGGACTGACCGTTAATCTCATCAGTATCAGTCAACTCTGTGACCAAGGCTTTAATGTAAAATTTACTAAAAATGAGTGTGCTGTCATCAATGAAGAAAGTAAGGAAGTTGTGGGGGGATCTAGAGCCAAGAACAACTGTTATCTATGGGAGCCTAGATGTAACCTCAATGCCTTGGTCAATAAGGAAAATAAGGACCAACTATGGCTGGAGAAAGGAAGACAACTACTAAAGATGGATAGGACCAGGTCCAACACATTAGCAAGTGGATCTTCAAAGTGTGCTTCAGAAAGAAGGACAGGATATAAAAAAACTCATGAGGGGAAGCAAGCCAAGAAGGGATACCTAAATATTGGTCATCAGGGAAAGCTAGATAGGCTATATTGGAACCTGATGGAGTCCATGGAAGCTATCCTGCATAAAGAAAGAAATGTCACTCCAGATGTCATGACCTTGTTCTGTGACATCAAGAGTACCATCCAAACAAGCTCTGATGAGTTCAAGGGAGACATGCTCAGGGGTAACTTGTGTAAATGGCAAGAGGGTTATGCTAAACCTGGTGATTATGTCAGTACTGACATGGTTTCAAGAAGTGTCAAGGAGTCTCAATTTAAAAAGTCTCTAAGAAAGTTGAGGACATCTAGTACTGATGAACTCTAGCAATTAATAGGGAATTATATTTTGAAAAATAATCACATTCTGATTGGTCAAAATATTGAATTCCCTCATCTTCTACAAGTAAACCCTTCTAAACCCATTCTCGTCTTCCAATCCACCTCCTGCCTTATCTCACACAACCCCATCAGAAACCCTCTTTTGTTACAACCTAAGTCATCTACAATGTCTCAACAACATACCTCCATCCCCACCAAGCCCGACCCCGCTCAGCACAAGAGCATCTCTGTGATGAATGTGAGCCCTCTTGGTATGATTTCTAGAATAAGGAGTGAAGACCAGTCGTCAGCTACTTCACATGCAGACTAAGAAGGTCATAATGTACATGGAGTGACCATTCCAGTGCCTAGGGTTGATCCTTCTTCAATATCGAATAAGAACCTTGAGGACAATTTTGAGTTCTCCTCTGATAAGACTAACCCTACCACAGAAAAACTAGCAAATTTAGCTAACTATGTAGAACAGGAGGAAGGACAGGATGGTGATCTGAATAAAGCTCCTGCCAATGATGTTGATGTATCTTCAGATGATGAATTCCTCAAGATTGTTGCTCCAGGCAGAGCTCAAAAACTGATGACCAAGAAAGGCAAACCTAGTCTGGAAGACAACTCTCTCAAAAGTCAGAGAAAAGGAGCTCATGTTGGGTCCTCCAAACCTAGGAGAAAAAATGCCTCCAAGAAAAGGAAGGTTACTGAAAGTAGCTCTGAGTTTGAAGGAGGTGTCAGAAGAGATGTTCCTAACATCTTCAATGTCAAACAATCATTGGGTAAGGGGCCACTTAAACCCATACTACCTGCACCTCTGGAAAACATCTCCTTCCACTCCATTCACAGTGTAACCAAATGGAGATATGTCTATCAAAGGAGAATAGCCCTTGAGAGAGAATTAGGGAAGGATGCCCTGGAGATCAAGGAGGTAATGGAACTCATCAACAAGGCTGGACTGCTTAAGACAGTCATCAGATTTTCCAGTTGTTATGAGGGACTAGTAAAGGAGTTCATTGTAAACATACCTGACTCAATCTCAAACAGAAACAACAAGGAGTTCCTGAAGGTATTTATTAGAGGAAAGTGTGTGCAATTCTCTCCTGCTGTGATCAACAGGTATCTGGGGCGAGCAAATGATGGATCAACAAAATTGGATACTTCAGATAACCAGGTCTGCAAGATCATCATTGCAAATCAAGTCACAACATGGCCATCCAAAGGGAAGTTGTCTACAGCACTGCTCAGTGTAAAGTATGCCATTCTTCATAGAATTGGAGCTACAAATTGGGTGCCTACCAACCATACATCCTCCATTGCTGTTGGACTAGGCAACATCATTCATGCCATAGGTACCAAAGTCAATTTTGATTTTGGTCTATACATTTTTGATCAGACTGTTAAGCACTCCACAACCAGTGCTGTCAGGTTACCTATTGCATTTCCCTCCCTCATTTGTGAGATCATCCTAAATAAACATCCTGGAATCCTGAACTCAAGTGATGCTGTCAGCAAGAGGGAGCCTGGATTGTCACTTCACTTTAAACTGTTTGAAGGAAGACATATTCCAGATATGAAGTTTACATCTGCTGAGACAGTTAAGATCTCCAAAAGAATGATGATTGCAGAATTGAAGGACACCTGTCATGAGTTAGGAGAAACAATTAGTACAGCTACTGCCAGAAAAATCAAGCTAGAAGCTCTTATCCAAAGGCTTGAAAGAGAGGAAGATAATAGTGGGGCGGTGTCAGAAGAAGAGGCTGAAGACAGTTGTGAGAATGTCCCAACCAATGTCAATAACATTGGTTCCAATTCTTCCTCTGAGGAAGAAGGTTGATATGGTGATAACCTGACTGTGTGGCTCAGACTGCTGGTTGCTGAGTTGATAAGGAAGAGGTGCTGCTGTTTTTGTTTTGTTTAAGTTAGACTTCCTTAAAATGTGGTTGACAACTTGAATTTGTAATGCTCCCCAAAGAGCAGTTTTGTTGAAATGTAACCCTAACAATTATAATGGTGCCTATTATGATCTATGCTATTTGGATCTTAATTTGTGGCAAAAAAGGGGGAGAGAAAGAAAGATAGGAACAACTGGAACAACAGGTAGAAAGAAAGATAGGAACAACAGGAACAACAGGTGGTAGGTGGAAGAACAGGTTGAAGACTGGCTAATATCATATGTACCATATGTACCATTGTGCATATGATATTATACGTGCATACTTGCAGGGTATGGCCACAGGTGAATGTGTGATAACAGCTGCTAATGATGCTGGTAATAATGTTAGTGCTGTTAGTAATAGACTGATGCTGTGTGTGTAGATTCCTAGCTTCTGCTTATGTAAGGATGCCTGTTAGTACTAGGATTTTCCTAGTTTGTGCTGAAGTAATCCTAGTTTGTGCTGAAGTTGCTATACTGTGTGTTGTGAGCAGAATGAGAGTAGTGTGCAACTCTTTAGGGGGAGTAGCACAAGTGTGTGTAATTCAGGATGTTATCCTGAAGGTCATAACATCCAGTTTGTACTGCAGGGTGTGCAGGAGAAGTGTTAAACTAATAAGATGTATCAGTTGAGGGGGAGTAACTCTATGTGTTACTCACTCAGCAAAGAGTGACATCTGTAGTGGGTATTCTACAGATAGTTAACAAGGTGAGTTATAACAGTGAGAGCTAACTGTGAGGACTCAGAGAGGCTTGAGCTAGTAGCTATCCTGCTAGACATAAGTCTTCTGATGTGTAAATCTCTAATATGATGACAGAGTGTTTTAGCCAAAAATTTGTCAAAGGGGGAGTTTGTAAGTGCTCTTGATTGGCTGCATTTTGTGGCAAAACACTAGAGTATGTATGTATGTCATGACTGATGTTAGTGCATACATAATATGGTCTGTACAGGGTAAGTTGACTTAGCTAAAAGCAAGTAAAGCTGGATGTCATACCCAATGTTATAACATGGGTCGTATGACATCAAGCGCATGTTTGTTTTTCTGGTAGCTATAAACCAGGAAACAGAATAAGAGCTCAAGCTGGATATCAGGAGACTTTCTAGAAGACTTAGGCGAACTAAAAGATCCCTGAATTAAGTGGCAAGCGTGTAGATCATTAAAAATAGGTTTGTTATAAAACCTAATTTATGCACCAAGGCCCAAAGGACTGACAACTGCTATAAATATCAGAAGAAGCAATCCTGAACAGCAGCTCTTAACTGAAGAATAAAGAGTGCAGATTATAGAGTCCTTGTGAGTGAAGAAGGCCAGTCTTCACGTGTGAATTCTTTTTAGGAATACTTGTACTCCAAGGAATTGTCTGGTGGATGATTGTATTGGATAGGTAGATTCTAGGCTGTGTGTCACTCGAAGCTGTGAAGCAAGAATGTGTGAGTTCCTTGATCAAAGTTGTGTAGCAAGATTAAGGTGTGTATGAAATGTCTCTTCATATTGATTTCTGTAATTGTGAATTGTATATCACTGGTGTGATTGAGGGGGAGTGAGTGAGTATACTCAGGTCTAGAGTGTCTCTAGGTTGAAGTGTCATTGGGTAGGGATTAAGTGAGGAGTGTAAACTGGAGGTTTAACTCTGAATTGATTCTACTAATAGTGAATATCCTCCCTGGCTTGGTAGCCCCCAGATGTTGGTGTTGTTGATATTGAACTAGGTGAACAATTGTTGTGTTATTTACTGCTTTATTATTACTGATTATTAGCTGTTAAGAAGCAGATGTCATAGTGGATGTTATAACCTTGGGAATAACAGCCATCGTGTGCTTGCCAGAATTTACACATTCCATAAGTTCACTAAAATCGTGGAAGCCAAAGTCGCCAAAGCATTCGTCGTTCTATTCTCATCACGGGGAATGTGATGGAAGTCGACTCTATTGAAGAAAGGTAACAGGCTTCTCCCATAGTCTTTGTATGGGATCAGATTATCTTGACAAGTCTCCCACACTCCCTTAATTTGGTAGACTACCACAGCAGAATCACCATATACTTCCAAATCCTTGATTCTTAGATCTATCGCTTCTTCAAGGCCCATTATACATGCTTCATATTCGGCTTCATTGTTTGTATACTTTAATGTTAACCTGGAAGTAAACGGGATATGAGATCCGTGAGGGGTCACAACCCCAATTCATTTCCCGTGAGCGTTAATGACTCTATCGAAAGTTAAACCCCACTGCGAATTTGGTTCAATTCCTTCATCTGGTAGAGGTTCTTCACAGTCTTTCATCTTCAAATACATTACATCTTCATCAGGGAAGTCATCGTTAGTTGATTGGTGATCCTTAATAGGTTGATGTGCCAAATGATCAGCCAATACACTCCCTTTGATAGCTTTTTGGGTATGGTACTCAATATCATACTCTAATAATAGCATCTGCCATCTTGCAATTCTTCCAGTTAGAGTAGGTTTCTCGAAGATATACTTGATAGGGTCCATCTTGTAAATTAACCAAGTAGTGTGGCTTAACATATACTATCGTAAATACCAGGTCGCCCATGCCAAAGAACATACAAGTTTTCTCAAGCATGGTGTATCTAGATTTGCAGTCGGTGAACTTCTTACTCAGGTAGCAAGTAACATGTTCTTGTTTACCTGTTTCATCTCGTTGATCGAGTATACAGCCCATGGATTCTTCCAAAATAGTCAAATACATGATCAAAGGTCGTCCTTCAACTGGAGGGATCAGAATAAGAGGTTCGAGCAAATATTCTTTGATACTATCAAAGGCCTTCTGGCAGTCTTCAGTCCAAACATAACCTTGTTCCTTTCTAAGAATCTTGAAGATAGGCCCATAAGTAGCAATCATGTTAGATATGAATTGGGAGGTATAGTTTAAACATCCTAAGAATCCTCTGACCTATTTCTCTATGGTAGGAGCTAAAATTTCTTGAATGGCTTCAACCTTGTCAGGATCTACTTCAATACCTCTCTGGCTGAAAATGAAACCCAAAAGTTTCCCTGACCGCACACCAAAAGTACATTTGTTGGGATTCAAACGGAGCTTGTATTCTCTTAACCGACGAAATAAATTTAACAAGTGCTCGACATGGTCATCTTTCGTCTTTGACTTGGCTATCGTATCATCCACATACACTTCGATTTCCTTATGCATCATATCATGGAAAAGAGTCGTCATAGCCCTCTAATATGTTGCCTCAACATTCTTCAAATCGAACAACATGACCCTGTAGAAAAAGGTACCCCAGGGTGTGATGAAAAATGTCTTTTTTCTGTCTTCGGGAGCCATTATGATCTGATTGTATCCTGAAAATCCATCCATAAAAGAGAAAATTTCATACCTCACGGTACTGTCTACCAATATGAATGTGAGATAGCGAAAAATCATCCTTTGGATTGGCTTTGTTCAAATCTCTATAGTCCATACACATACAACTTTCCCATCTTTCTTTGGAACTGACATAATGTTGGCTAACCACTGCGGGTATTCGGATGTGACAAGAAAACCTGCATCAATCTGCTTTTGTACTTCTTCCTTGATATTTAAAGCCATGTTAGGATGAGTTCTTCTGAGCGTCTGCTTAACCGGCGGACATTCTGGTTCTAAAGGTAAACGGTGTTCCACTATGGTAGTATCGAGTCCGAGCATATCTTGATATGAACAAGCAAACACATCGACATACTCTTTAATAAATTTGATTAACTTATCTTTTATGTCAGACTTAAGCAACACTCTAATTTTCACTTTCTTACGGATTTCGTCTGTACCCAGATTAATAACTTCCGTAGGCTCTTTGTGAGGCTGAATGGTTCTTTCTTCATTTTCAAGCAATCGAGAGATTTCTTTAGGAACCTCTTCTTCCTCCTCTTTGGCTTCAAACACAGGAAACTCGAAATTTTGGGAAGGTAATGCATCGTTATTCCTGATGTTTTGTTCGCGTAATAATCTGTGCATGTGATATGATTTCTTTTAGTTTTGGAAAGTGAGAGTGTATGCATAGAATACGCGAAGATCATTACTTATTATTATCATTTTCAAAAGCGGGAAAGATAAAAGAAAAAGATATGAAAACAAAATAATGTTTTTATCAATGATAGCAAAGTTGAGCAATACGCCTTAACAAGATCACTTTTGCCTTAAGCAGAGCAAAAGGAATTATTTTTTATAGAGCCCACACAACAAATTATCGCTTTGGGCATAGCGAAAAACAAAACAAACAATTAATTTGATATATGCATAACTACTGGCACATCAATTGTACTCCAATTTCGAGCTACCGCCCCGGGTGTCACGAAATTTGGCAAGTCTTCATCTGAATCTTCAGTAATAGCATTGATCTCAGGATCGAAGTCTCTGCGCCTTGATCTAGGAGAGTAGAATGGCACATATGCGTCTTCTAGTTCTGAATCATAGACGGGATCTTCCATGTAGGGCTCATAATCTTCATAAGGAATGGAGAGGTTTGCGGACCAATCAGATATATATCCTTCAGACTCATCTTCTGATACAACATTAATATGAGGAGGGTGGATGATCCCTCCACTACGGAACACTTCTTGGATAGGTGGAACAAAAGAACTCTTGGAGACTTGGTTATTAGAGTTGGTAGGATAAAAACCAAAACCTTCCCTATTCTTGTTGTCTGGAAGAGATAAAATCTTGTCCAACCTTCTTGAGAACCGCTCTTCACTACCCATTGTGCATCCTTGAAGATGACATAGAGGTTCCAGGTTTCCAGGTGTCGTCCCCAAAAATCGATAGCGCTTGGAACAGAGTCCCAACTTCTTCTTCTACATCAAGATAAGAAAATGAAGAAAGATAACTTACCACCGATGCTCTTTCTCCATAGACTATGACTGTTTTTCCTTCAAAAGTGTATTTCAGCTTCTGGTGCATCATAAAGGTAACTGCGCCAGCCTCATATATCCACACCCTCCCTAATAAACAACTATAGGTGGAACAAATGTCCATGATCTGAAAAGTAATCATAAAAACCTGTAATCCGATAGTCATCGACATATCCAATTCACCAATTACCGTCTTTCTAGATCCGTCAAAAGCTTTGACGATAACTTTTCCCGGCCTTATGGGCAGCCCCTGGTATGATAGCTTCGAGAGCATAGTCCTAGGCATAACATTTAGCGAGGACCCAATGTTGACCAACACACTAGATAGTGCATCATTTTCACAATTCAAGGAGATATGTAGTGCCATATTATGTTTTCTCCCTTGTTCCAGAAGATCCTTTTCATTGAACCCAAGGTTGTTGCAAGAAGTAATATTACCTTATCAGACTGCTGCATAGTCACATCTTGTTCGACATATGCTTGTTCCAACACTTTTTGGAGCGCTTCTCTATGTGCTTCCGAACTCATGAGTAGTTGCAATACTTAAATCGTGGATGGAGTCTGTAATAACTGATCCACAACCTTATACTCACTCCTTTTAATTAGTTTCAAAAACTCATCGGGGTTGGAAGAGTCAGATCCACCAGATTGTCCTGCAGTTGGATCTTTTCTAATCGACTGTTCAGATGAAATCCCTTTATCTTTTGGAAGTGACGATGAGTAAACCCGACTGCTTCTTGTTACTCTGCTAACGTCCGCGATGTTAAAAATGGAGGGTAAAGTGGGTAAAGGCACCTCTCTTTCGTATAAGGAACCGCCATACTGGAAGTATAAGGGATTGGTCCAGGAACATTAATCACGAGGGGAGTTACGGAAGGCCTTCGACTATCATATGTAATTTCAATGCGCTCCACTTCCTTGAAGTGAGACACTATAACAAAATCTTCTTCATTTCCTTCCATAGGGGCAAGATCCCTGTCATATACAATTGTAATCATTCTTCTGTTAAGTAAATCTTGGATGTCTTCCCTCACAAGGCGACAACCTCGAGGGTTTACAGAACAATCAGCACAAGTAGCATAATTATGATGTTCATGATTGAAAACATCATGCTTGTTAGATCACCATGTATCCTCACTAAGGATTCTTGAATATACTTTAAGTCAAAAACAACAAACTTTCCCGGGCAGCCCTGAATCATGTTTACCATGGAAGAATCATGCTAAGGTAGAGGATTATCTTGTACGTTAGGATTGGAATCTTTGAAAGACAAGATTCTGCACTTAGTCAATATTTAGACATCAGCCTTCAACCCATAGCAATTTTCAATGTCATGACCTGGAGCACCCTAATGATATGGGCAGAATTTATCTGCTCGATACTAGTACGGAATACTCTTAGGTACCTCCGGTGGAGCCTTCGTCTGAACATGTCCCTTGCATATTAGCATTAGAAATAATTCTACGTATGTCATAGGGATGAGATCAAAATCTATTTTTCTGTTCACACGGCCCTGTTTGTTGAAATGTGGCCGGTTTTGCTGCGAAGATTATTGATTTTATTGACGTTGTGGTTGGAGAGTTTGAGGTTGCTGATGGGGTTGGGAAAATTGTGGCTGGTAGGCTGGAGAATTGATCACTGGAGTTACAACAAGAACTTGTTGAGATGGTTGATACCTTCTTCTCGGTCGTCCATGGAGCACAATGCTCATGTCTTGTTCTTTCTTCTTGACAAAACTGCTCCCATATATCTTAGCACTGCTAGAAGTACCTTCTTCTCTAGCTAATCTACCTTCCCTGAATCCTTCTTCCAAGCGCATACCCATGTTCACCATTTCGGTGAAGTCACTAGGCACGCTAGCTATCATTCTTTCGTAGAAAAATGCACCCAGAGTCTTCAAAAATATTTTTGTCATTTCTTTTTCTTCCAGTGGAGGTGTGATTTGAGCGGCCAGTTCACGCCAGCGCTGGGGGTACTCCTTAAATCTTTCTTTATCCTTCTTTGTCATGGATCTTAGTTGATCTCGGTCAGGCGCCATGTCAAAGCTCCACCAAGTTCGTTAAATGTTTGAATCTTCGTATTGTCCAACCCCATGTACCATGTAAGTGCTTCTGGTTGGCTGCATTTTGTGGCAAAACATTAGAGTGTGTATGGATGTCATGACTGATGTTATGACACACACTATGCAGGGTAATTAGAGTCAGCTAACAGTAAGTTTAGTTGGATGTCATGCTAAATGTCATGACACTGATCGTATGACATCAGGCGCGCATGATTAGTTTTCTGGTATTTAGGTTGAGGAAGGTCAGGCTAAAATTCAGGAAACTTTGTGGAAGCTCAAGCTCGAAGTTAGGAAACATTTTAGAAGCCCTGGCGAAATAAAATGTCTCTGACCTAACAAGTAAGTGCAGATTCTTGAAGAAAGGTTTGGTAAACCTAAATTCTGCACAAAGGCCCAAAGAATATCTGCTATAAATAACAAGAGGATGAACCTCAATTGATAACACAACTAGTAGAGATATTAAAGGGTGTAATTTGTGAGTGAAGAGGTTTTCTTCACGTATGTCTAGGAATCTTAGGCTTCCTTGTGTGCCAAGCAATTGCATGTTGTATAATTGCTTTGGTTATTGTGTATCAACAGGTGCGTTCATTGTCTCACTCAAAGCTGTTAAGCAAGAGTGTGTGTTCCTTGATCAAATCTGTGAAGCAAGATCAAGGTGTGTTTGAAGTGTGTCTTCATATCTCTTTTCTGTAATTGGTTTATATCACTGAGGTGATTGAGGGGGAGTGAGTGGGTAAACTCTGATCTAGAGGTCTCTAGGTTGAAGTGTCATTGGGTAGGTTTTAATTGAGGAGTGCAAACTGGGTTGTTTGACACTGAATTCATTCTGCTAATAGTGAATTTCCTCCCTGGCTTGTTAGCCCCCAGATGTAAGTGTTGTTGACACTGAACTGGGTGAATAATTACTGTGTTATTTACTGCTTTCCTTTACAGCTCTTTGGTTATTCCAATAGTCTGTGTTACATTGGATGTTATAACATCCGTGATAACATCCATCGTGTGCTTGCCAGAATTTCAATTGGCATCAGAACAGGCACTCTTCCTGTTATTTCTGGGTGAGATCTAGGGAAGATAAATTCTGGCACTATGGATAAAGACATAGGATTCATAAATAAACCACCAATTTTGGATGGCTCTAATTATGACTATTGGAAACCTAGGATGATTTCCTTCCTAAAGTCTTTAGACAGCAAGGCATTGAGAGCTGCAAATTCAGGATGGGAACATCCAGTGAAGACTGACAAGGATGGAGTATCTGTGTTAATTCCTGAAGAGGAATGGAACAAAGAACAAGAGGCTTTGGCTCTTTGGAACTCTAAGGCACTGAATGCACTCTTCAATGGTATAGATAAAAACATCTTCAGACTGGTACACCATTGTGAACTGGCTAAAGAGGTTTGAGATACTCTCAAAACAACTCATAAGGGAACCTCCAAAGTCAAGATGTCAAGACTTCAAATGTTGACCACAAAATTTGAAAGTCTAAGGATGAAAGAGGATAAAACCATTCATGAGTTTTACATGAGCATTCTTGAACTTGCAAACACCTCAGAAGCCTTGGGAGAAAAGATTCCTGAAGAGAAACTTGTGAGGAAGATTCTTAGGTCCTTACCTAGAAGGTTTGCAATGAAGGTCACTGCCATTGAAGAAGCCCAAGACATATGTCATATGAAGGTGGATGAACTCATTGGTTCCCTCCAAAACTTTGAGATGGGAATGTGTGATCAGGATGTGGAGAAAAAGCACAAAGGCATAACTCTTGTTTCAAACACTGCAGATGACTCAGAAGGAGAAGATGGTGAAAATGAGGAGAGCTTGTTAGAAGCAATTGCCTTGCTTGGAAGATAATTCAATAAATTTATCAAAAGGATAGATAATAAGTCAAAGCCCTATGCCAAGAACAACTCTTCTGACAGCAGTAGAAGGAGTAACTCTGAGTAGAATTCTAACAAAGGCAAAGGAGCACAATGCCCTGAATGTGAAGGGTATGGACATATTAGAGCTGAATGTCCTACCTATCTAAAGAAGCAGAAGAAGGGTCTAGTAGTCACTTGGTTAGATGGAGATTCTGAAAGTGGATCAGAAGAAGAATGTGCTAAACATGTCATTGTTCTGAACAATGTATGCATATATGATGGTGACTCAAGTGAAGAAGAGCTAACTTATGATGAACTTGCAGATTCATACAAAAAGCTATACACAAGAAGTGGAGAATTATATCAGCAAGGAGAACAACAGAAGAAGTGCATAAGGGGATTAGAGGCTGAGAAGATAGAGCATCTTTGCAATAATAGACTCACTCAAAAGTGAGGTAAGTTTGTTGGAATCCAAAATGGAGAAGATGTCAAAATCCCTAAGGCTGCTAAACCCTGGGACTGACACTCTAGAAAGGATTCTACAGAGTGGTCAAAGAGCTGGAAACATGTCTGGATTGGGATCTGTTGGTAAACAGAAACCTATCTTGGAGCTCAAGAGGCCAAAACCTGAACCTCAGAGGACAAAGTGGATGTCTCGATCAATGTCACAACATCAGAGGGATAGAAGCTGGAACCAAACAAAGAAAAAATTCCAAGGGTATAGGTGTTACCACTGTGGAAAACTTGGACATATTAAATCTATTTGTTTCTGGCTACATGGATTTCCTAGTCATCCTCATCAAAGAAAATCCAAACATGGTGCTCATGTCAAGAAACTGCATCAAGCTAAATCCAAGAAGGAAGATCCTATCAAGAAGAGACAATGGGTTGCTAAGAATGTGGCTCTAGTAGCTCACACTTCTCCAAGGATGCCTACCAAAAGGGATTGGTATTTTGATAGTGGTTGCTCTAGACACATGATTTGAATAGAGAATACTTTGGTGAAAATCAAACCTCATTCCTCAAGTCATGTAACATTTGGTGATGGAGCTAGGGGAAAAATCAAAGGTGCTGGAAAACTAGATTGCCCCGGTGTTCCAAAACTGGATGATGTCATGTTGGTTAAAGGACTAATTGTTAATCTTATCAGCATCAGTCAGCTCTGTGACCAAGGTTTCAGTGTAAAATTCACAGAGGATGAATGTGCTGTCACCAATGAAGAAGGTAAGGAAGTTATGAGGGGATCTAAAGCCAAGAACAACTGCTATCTATGGGAGCCTAGAAGTAACCTCAATGTCTTGGTCAATGAAGAAAAGAAGGATCAAATATGGGTGGAGAAAGGTAGACATCCTCAAAGGATAAAGAAGACCATATTAAAGGAAGAAGTAAGAGGAACTTCAAGGCTAACTCCAGATGATAGAACAGGAAAATATCAGGCTGATAGGCAAGCCAATATAGCATATTCAAAGAAGGGACACCACCGAAATTTGGACCTAGTATATTGGAAGTTGATGGAGTCCATGAAAGATGGCCAGCATAAAGAAAGCAATGTCACTCAAAAGGTTATGACATTATATTGTGACATTCAGAGTAACATCTACATGAACTCAATTCTGTCTAACAGAACCCGGAATAGTGGTAACGAGGATCAGTTTGGAAAGGTTAGTGTGGAGCTTGAGGACTCTGACATACCAAGGGCTAACACTTTCACAAGGGATCATAAAACTACTCTAAGAGAAAATGAAAGATGCAATTTGGGAAGGTGGTGTAATAAGGGATTATAACAATTAATAGGGAATTATATTTTGAAAATTAATCAGTTTCTGATTGGTAAAAATATCAAGCTCCCTCCTTTGTTGCAAGCAAACCCTTCTAGCCCCTTTACAATATCAGATTGCCACTGTGGTTGCTCATACAAAATCGTCTCCTTGGATCCATCATACAACCACCACAGAAAAATCCCTCTTCTACAGCCAAAGGCTCCAACAATGTCTCAATACAAGAGCATCTCCCTGAAGGATATCCTAGATTTCATTCCTCTAAGCATAGCATTTGGAAGAGGTAGTGAAGCCAAAACCTCAGCTCCTTCACATGCATACAAGAAGGTTATAGTGTAAAGAAATCACCTGGTAAGAAAACTCTTAAACCTATACCAGTTGCACCTCTGGACAACATCTCCTTTCACTCTATCCACAGTGTAACCAAATGGAGATATGTCTATTAAAGGAGAGTAGCCCTTGAGAGAGAATTGGGGAAGGATGCCTTGGAGCTCAAGGAGGTAATGGATCTTATCAACAAGGAAGGACTGATCAAAATAGTCGCCGATTTTTTAAAATGCTACGAAAGACTGGTGCAGGAGTTTATTGTTAACATACCGGATTCAATCTCAAAAAGGGACGACAAGGAGGTCATGAAGGTATTTATCAGAGGAAGGTGTGTGCATTTTTCACCAACTGTGATCAACAGGTACTTAGGGCGAGCAAATGGGGGTGAGAAGGAGTTGCTTGCCTCAGACAACCAGGTTTGCAAAGTGATCACTGCAAATCAAGTCACTACCTGGCCATCCAAAGGTAAATTGTGTACAACACTGCTAAGTGTAAAGTATGCCATTCTTCATAGATTTGGTGCAACTAATTGGGTGCCTACCAACCATACTTCCACCATTGCAGTTGGCCTTGGCAAGATCATTCATGCCATAGGTACCAAAGTTAACTTTGACTTTGGTCTATACTTCTTTGATCAAGTTGTTAAACACTCCACAACCAGTGCTATTAAGATGCTCATTGCTATCCCTTCCCTCATTTGTGAGATCATACTCAATCAATACCCTAGAATCCTGAATTCTAGTGATTTTGCCAGAAAAAGGGAACTGCATTGTCTCTTCACTTTAAACTATTTGAAGGAAGACATGTGCCAGATATGGCTTCCACTTCTAGTAAGAGGGCCAAGGCCTCTAAAAGAATGGTAATAGCTGAATTAAAGGAAACATGTAGAGAATTGGGAGAAACCATCAGGACTGGAACTGCACGGAAAATCAAGTTAGAAGCATTTATTTAAAGTCTTGAAAGAGATACTACTGATGGTGTAGCTATGTCAGGTGCAGATTCTGATGAATGTGACAAGGATGTCTTAACCGATGCTCATGACATTGGTTCCAGCTCTGAAAAGGAAGAAGGTTGATGAGGTGGTAGCCTATTGTGTGGCTCAGGTTGAGGGTTGCTGAGCTGATGATGTGCTGCTGATGAGTGTTTGGTGATTATTTGCTTAGAATTTTGTGTTTTTGTAACAGCTTGAATTTGTGATGCTCTCCAGAGCAGTTTTTGTTTGTAATGACCCCAAACATGTGTAATGTTACTCATTATGATCTATACTATGTTATTAGTTGGATCTTAATTTGTGGCTAAAAAGGGGGAGAGAGTGTTAGATAACAACGGGTAGTGACGGCAGGTTAGAGAAGTATAACTTTCACAGGTGGAAGACTTGGTTGAATTGCTGCTACAAGTATGTTGCAGGTGTGGTACAGGTGTTACTGCAAATGTGCATGGTTGAAGAACCAGTCTTGCTGTCTTGCTATTGTGCATGTGTGATAACAGCTGGTGCTGTTAGTAATTTCTGTGAGCTCTTAGATGATGCTTAGGAGTGTATGTATGTGTCTGCAAGATATTAAGCAGAATGTGAGTATTGTGCATCTCTTCAAGGGGAGTAGCACAGGAGTGTGTGACTTCAGGATGTTATCCTGAATATCATGACATCCAGAACAGCCTCGATGTGTTATGCGTGACTGCAAGCTGTGCAGGTTGTGCCCAGCTGATGTAGGGTACATCAGTTGAGGGGGAGTAACCCAGAATGTTACTCAAAGTTGTATGTGTGACACGTTGATCCTAAGAAGCTGAGAGCTAACTGTGTGAGTATAGACAACTCTGCTAGTGTGTTGGTAGCTTACCTGCATGGATATGTTATTAGACTTCTGCTGTTTGTAAACTCTGATATAGTGACGGAGTGTTTTATCCAAAAATTAGCTAAAAGGGGAGTTTGTAAGTGCTTCTGGTTGGCTGCATTTTGTGGCAAAACATTAGAGTGTGTATGGATGTCATAACTGATGTTACGACACACACTATGCAGGGTAAGTAGATCCAGCTAATAGTAACTTGAGTTGGATGTCATGCTGAATGTCATGACACTGATCGTATGACATCAGGCGCACATGATTAGTTTTATGGTATTTAGGTTGAGGAAGCTCAGGCTAAAATTCAGGAAACTTTGTGGAAGCTCAAGCTGGAAGTCAGAAAACATTTTAGAAGCCCTGGCGAAATAAAATGTCTCTGACCTAACAGGTAAGTGCAGATTCTTGAACAAAGGGTTGGGTAAACCTAAATTCTACACAAAGGCCCGAAGAATATCTGCTATAAATAACAAGAGGATGAACCCAAATTGATAACACAGTGTCATACCCTCATTTTCACCTTTAGCCTTTATATCCTGCATTCGGCATAACATACATTGTTCTATTGAATATCGAGCATGCGGGTTCACAAGGTATGGACTAGGTCGGTTTGTTATTTTTCATTTCAAATGAGATAACTTGTCTATCTTGAGCTACATGGAAGAAAAGGTTCATCATTTAAGGTTTGATCTAAATTGGAAAGTCTACTCTTGTAGATTTCTTCAAAGAGAAGTTACTTGACAAAATATTAGGATATTCAAGATATATTCCTAATGACCATGAAATGCAAGGCATAATTCAAGATTGTTTCATCCAATTTTGTTTTAAATTCTTGATCAAGTGGAGTTCCAATTTGCAAAGCATGAGTCAAGATCACAAGTCCATAATTCAAGACTTCATCCATTTAAAGCTTAATGGTTCTAAGGAAATCCATCATGAATTCAAGGTTAAAGGCAAGAATATTACAAAGAGAAGTTTTATGACATTACAAGAATGTCATTTGTTGTAAGATTTCCAACTCTAAGTAATGTTTAGAAATTAATTTATTTCTAATCTTCATTCAAGTCTCTAGTCAAATTCATGTTATGGTAATGCCACACCAAGTCTACATTATGCTTATAAACATCCAAGAAACATACAAGGATTAAATCAACATTGGAATGTTTTAGGACCAAGATTATGCATGCTAGTCATGAACAAAACAGTCCCATGCAAAAGGTGACAAGTTTCCTCATGTCACAAAAAACTACATGTCACAAGACCAAGGGAATAACATGTGACAATGCTTCTACATATCAGAATTTTCAAAACGCTGTCAAGAGTTGGTGGCATTGACCAAGAGGAGCTGTCCAAGCACAAACCAACAAAATGGGTGCAAGGCACAAGGTGCTGCAGAAAATAGCATAGGAAAGTAGTGCAGAAAATGCAGCATAGCAAGTTGCATGGAAATGGAAAGAAAGAGAGTGACATGAGAAAAGTTGGCAAGAGACATTGCCCCATGAAAAAATATGATGTTTGGGGGGAAGAGAAAACCCTAGGAGCTGAGATAAGAGGAGGAGACTCTTGATTCATTCAATATTCATTCTAGGCACACATTGCAAAACCAGAAAAAGATAGAGAGAGCAAACAAAAACCCTAAAAACCAGAAAAATAGAAAGCTTTGCAAACCAGAGAAAAAGAGAGTGAGATAGAACCAAGAGGATCATTGAGAAACAAAACCTTCACAACATAGAGTGAAGAGGAGTGAAGTACATTCAACCAAGACCAAGGAGGACTTGCAAGAAGGATAGAAAGCTCTTGGGTATCCATTTCCTCCAACCTTTCTCCCTTTATTTTTTTGCTCTTACTTTCATTTTGTTTACTCTTTTATGTGTTGTTGTATTGTATGTATCATGTAAGGTTCCAAAGGGACCAAGAAACCATTTTTAAGAAACCATAAAAACGAAAGAAAAACATAGAAAAAGTTAGGGTTTTTGCTCTAGTAGCCTGACACGGGCCGTGTCACACAACACGGCCACCCGTGTCACACTTCTGTTGGCCTTTTCAACGTCCAAAAGCCTCAGGCCTCACAACACGGGCCGTGTCACACAACACGACTACCCGTGTTGCACCTCTGTTTGAGGTTTCAACGTCCAAAAACCCCAGGCCTCACAACACGGGCCGTGTCACACAACACGGCCACCCGTGTTGCACCTTTGTTTAGCCTAAAAAACATTTTTCTCCCAGACTTTATGACACGGGCCGTGTCACACAACACGGCCACCCGTGTCACACAACATGGCCACCCGTGTCACACCTCTGTCCTGCCCTAAAAACCCACATTGCAGGTACCCTATGACACGGTCCGTGTCACACAACACGGCCACCCGTGTCACACCACTTCGTGCCGTTTTTTTTGCGTGTTTCAATTTTTTTTAGCCGACTAACCTCATACGTTTGCATGATTTTAGTGTGAATATTGCTATTGTCCCTGTTGACTTTTGATTCCAAAAACCATTTTTAAAAACAAACTCTCGATTTTATCGAGCCATTTTCACCCGTATAAGTCGATTGCCTTGTGCATCGCCACCAACCATGTCCGTATCACTTCAAGTTCATTTTCATAAACAATAAACCTTGATCCAACATCAAGTGATCATTTTCTCAATAAAAAAAATCCAAAACACAATAAATATATGGTTAGGACTATACACCATGGACTTTAAAGTGGTAGAAAAGGAATGAGAATGGAGTCCTCCTACACTCGTTCCGAATGTTTTGGATATAAGGCGCTCGACTTGGTTATTCAAAACACTCATTTCTATCCAAAGTCTTTTGTGTATAATCCTAATCAAGAACAATTTCTCTTAAGAAACTTAAAAATAACATCAACTCATCAAACCTATTTTCGCCTTAGGGCATCAATCTGAAAACCCTTTTTTCAAGGTATAAAATCAACCAACAAACAACAATTTCACAAGCCTCCGAACTACGGAG
Source organism: Lathyrus sativus (assembly GCA_963859935.3). NCBI lineage: Eukaryota > Viridiplantae > Streptophyta > Magnoliopsida > Fabales > Fabaceae > Lathyrus > Lathyrus sativus. The sequence goes on along the minus strand of OZ012740.1, from coordinate 490,284,500 downwards.
CTTTGATTCTTCACTTCTTTTAAGTGGGGATACGTAGGCACAAGGGCCACAATCCTTGGCGAGCATTAAAATAAATAAACCAACCCCTCTTTTCCTTAAGAAAGCAAACTCTTAATAAAAACACCCATTCACACTAAATAACCTAGGAGGTTCCCATCGAGTACGATGGATGCGAGGGGGTGCTAACACCTTCCCCTCGCATAACCGACTCCCGAACCCTAAGACTTGGTTGCGACGACCATGCATCCTTTTCCCTAAAGGTTTTATCGCTATTTTCCTTTCCCTCTTTGGGATAAATAAAATCCGGTGGCGACTCTGTGTCATTTTTTCGTAGCGACACACAGCTAGTAGAGATATTGAAGGGTGTAATTTGTAAGTGAAGAGGTTTTCTTCACGTGTGTCTAGGAATGAGGATTCCTTGTTTTCCAAGCAATTGTATGTTGTATAATTGCTTTGGTTATTGTGTATGAACAGGTACGTTCATTGTCTCACTCAAAGCTGTTAAGCAAGAATGTGTGTTCCTTGATCAAAGCTGTGAAGCAAGATCAAGGTGTGTTTGAAGTGTGTCTTCATATCTCTTTTCTGTAATTGGTTTATATCACTGAGGTGATTGAGGGGGAGTGAGTGGGTAAAATCTGATCTAGAGGTCTCTAGGTTGAAGTGTCATTGGGTAGGTTTTAAGTGAGGAGTGCAAACTGGGTTGTTTGATTCTGAATTAATTCTGATAATAGTGAATTTCCTCCCTGGCTTGGTAGCCCCCAGACGTAAGTGTTGTTGACACTGAACTGGGTGAACAATTACTATGGTATTTACTGCTTTCCTTTACAGTTTTTTGGTTATTCCAATAGTATGTGTTACAGTGGATGTTATAACATCCGTGATAACATCCATCGTGTGCTTGCCAGAATTTCATACCTTTTAAAGGTTGCACCAGTTAGGTTGTCTTGGAAATATTGAATAAGAAGCTGATCATTATCCATCTGTGCTAACATCTTTCGAGCATACATCACAAGATGGCTCTGCGAACAGGTGTTTCCTCTATATTTCTCAAAATCAGGCACTTTGAACTTTGAAGGAACCTTGACATTCGGGACCAAACAGACGTCAGAAGCACTTTTCCCAAACAGATCCTTCCCACAATGAGCTTTTAATTCTTTTTGGATCTTTGAAAATTTGTCTTGGAATTCATCCATTCTTTCATCGAACGCTACAGTCTAACTAGGCGCACAGTGGTAAATGGGTTCTTCCATGATGTATGGAATGGTGTTCACAAGTGAAGGTGGCACGGTCATCATAGTAGTAGCGGCAGGAATAGTGGTTACAACAGTAATATTGGTTGCAGCAAGAACTTCAGAGATTGGCAGACGATACCCTTCTGGAGTGAAGAAAGGAGGCATCCCCCATGGGAAACCTGGTGGCATGCTGTATGGAGGATCAGAGGTAGTAGACACCACTAGGATCGGTGCTGATACAGTTTCAAAAATGAAGGTTCTCTAAAGGTTCTATTGAGAATTGAGTGACGACTGATTCATCAAAGCTTCAAACAGCCTATTAAGTCTCTCCAAACTCTCTTTCAAGGAAGTGACCTCTTCGCGGAGTATTCTGCTTTCATGTTCAAGTTGATCCATTCTTTTATGCTGATTAGTGCAAGTGTTGTATCGGTGATTCAACTTGTTTGTGAAGATGAAGCAAGAGTGAGAACCTGGAATGCAAAGGATGCCATGCTAATGCACATGCACACGCAAAATGCAAATGTAACTTCAAGAAACTCAAAAAGTGTATTTGCAAGTATTGTAATAATGAAACTTTGAGATAATTGAAAAAACTCATTTTATTGCTTAAATTGAAGATTTATTACAAAAGGGGAAAATATACTCCTTTAAGAGTCAGAACAACCAAAAGTACAAAAGACAAAACAAGGGAACTTAAGAGTTTAATCTTTTCAATCATGACTCTTTCTTTCCATAGAGTTCTTCTTTAAGCTGGACAATTTGTTCTTGCATCTTTGCCTTTTCTAGGATGAGCTTGTCTACATACTGTTTCCAAGCTACTAAGGTCGGAGGAAAGCCAGAACTAACAGTCGACTCTAATGATGTGCGGGAGGAAAATAAATCCTCTTGCACCTTCCTTTTCTTCGACTCTTCTTCTTCTTTCTTCCGCAGTTGTAGATTCTGTAGCTTTTCATTTTCCAAACTGAGGATGTAGTATTTATTCTTCCAAGAATTCCTTACATGCTCAGCCCTATCCAAAGCCTTTTTTCAGTTTTGCATCTTCACTTGTGATGTTCTAGGCGGAATCTCCAAGAGTTAACACCATGGGTTCATGAAAAGGAAAAGGCATTTTTAGTTCAAAATCCCTTTCCCGTACCCACTGCAACTAAGTCTCTAAGACGGTACAGTCGAGATATCATAAAGAATTCATTCCTTGCTAATGAATGTGACACAATGCTCACATAATCCTAGCCTTGAGTTCAGGGTTCTCTCCTTCTTTGAGAAAGATTCCTTATAGAAGAGTCTGGTCTGGTTTCTCCTTTATTGGATGTTCGAGCGGTCTACGTGCCAGAACAAGATTATAACTGATGCAACCTTTGGTTCCAATGAGCGGAATGTTGGGGGAAGTCTCCCCAACAATTAGTAATCCTAACTCCCCTATACATAAAGTCATATCATACAACATTAGAATGTGTCAAAGACATGACTACCTCTGGCCAGCGAGGTGCTTCCTTTAGTTCCCAGATGGTCAGGAATCTTCCTTTAGTTCCTACCTTGTCGAGCAGTACAACAAACAATTTGACCCCCTCCTTCAGAGTTCTTCAAATGGATGGAATGATAAGTTTCATCCAACAAGGTGGGAACGGGGTTCCTAAGCATGAAGATTCTGATGGTGTCCATATCAACAAAATCGTCAATCTTTGGAAATAAGAGAATCCCATAGGTTAGAAGTGCAAAAGTGGCTTCAAGCACCTCAATATTTTTTCATCAGCATGGTAGCGAATCTTCTCTATTAAGAAATCAGCTGGTAATCCAAGGACTCCTTCCTTGGTGGTCATGTGAGCTAGAACGTCAGCTAGACTCAGGCGTGTAGCATCTGCAATGTCCTGATTGCTAGGCATGTCTTCTGTTCTAGTGAATAAGGGTCAAGGTGTGACAAGCATTCCCATCAAAACAGAATATTCCTCCAGAGTAGGCATCAGTTGATAGTCGGGAAAAGTAAAACAGTGGTGAAGAGGATCGTAAAACTGGAGAAGCGTGTCCAATAATCCGTCAATCATCTTGAGTCTCAACAAGGGGAAAACTCTTCCATATTCATCAGAGAACGTCAAACGGTTATCGATTAGACTCGCTAGTTCCCTTAGAATTTCTAGCTTCAGACTCTTGAAGGTGTATTTCAATGTTTCTCTTCTCCCGAAGCCCATTTTCATAATACCTGCAAAAAAACAATTTGGGTTTCTTGAAGGGTTAGGAAAACGATTCAAATGAAAGGTTTCATGGAACTTGAGTATTTATAAATGTCACAGAATACCAAAGAAAACTCATTTATTATTTGATAACGGATTACAAATAAATATTCTTAAAAGAGTCTTGAAATAACAGCTAAATAAAAGCTAATAAAGTCCTAAGGAAGCCTTGCATCGTGCTTCTTCATCTGCTCCTCAAGCTGGGCCTTCTCGAAGATAAGCTTATCTACGATCAACTTCCAAGGAGTGGTCTGAGGGCTAGAGCAAATTAAATCCTCCCGCTCTTTTCTTTTCTTGCCAGAAAGTGCCTTTTCACTCTTTAGCTGCAGTTTACTCTGTAGTTCAGCATTTTCTTCAACAACCACTTGATACTTAATTTTCCAAGCCTCTTTTTCTCGTTGTGCTTGGTTTAGAGTAATCTTCAACTCTTCCGTTTCAGACATGAAAATCAGAACAGATTCCTTTTTCATAGGCATAGGTTTTTTTCGGAGATACGACATCTTGAGCTTGATAGCCCTATCTTGGACCCATCGGAGATAAGGTTCTGCAGAAATACAATTAGGTTTTCCTAAGCTTTCTCTTCCTCTTTTGTGTAGATGACGCCAGGCAACCATAATTTTCTCCTGAAGTTCCTTGTTGTTTTTGAAGAAGATACTTTCTAAGTGAATATTTTTGGGCACATCCTCCAGAGGGTATCCTAACTGACGTCGAGTTAGAATAGGATTGTAACTGATTCCTCCATTAATGCTGAGGAGAGGTACATTAGCAAAATCTCCACAGCTGTCAATGATTTATATCCCATTATAAACACGGTTTTACCAATCAATATCTGAGTGGGCAAGAGCCATAATTTTCTGCGACCAGCAACCTTTATTGAAATCCCAAAAGGAAACAGACTTAGGTAAGTGCAAAATAAACCACTTGTACAATAAAGGCACATAACATGTAATCATCGTTCCACCCTGGAAATTCCTGAGATGAACCTAATGATAAGCATCAGCTAACAAGGTAGGTACTAGGTTATTCTTCATGAAAGCTTTGATGGCATTAAGGTCAATAAACCCTTCAAAGCTTGGGAACAAAAACACTCCATAGATGAGTAAGGCGAGGATTTCCTCAAATGAATTCATGCTTATGTGATCGGCATAGTACTTGGCTTTCTAAATCAAAAAATCTATGGGTAGTCCAAAAATTCCACCTTTGGTAATCATATTATCTTTGATGTCAGACAACTTCACAAATATAGCTTTAGCAACGCCTTGTTCTTTAGGGTTTTTTTTCCAAAAAAGGGAAAGGAGACTCAGTTAAAATAGGTAACCCGACCAACTAAGAATACTCTTCTAAAGTGGGCATTAGCTGATAATCTGGGAAAGTGAAGTAATGATATTTGGATCATAAAACTGCAGCAGGGTAGAGAGAAGTCCACCGTCCACCTGAATCTTCAATAGTGATAATAATTTCCCATACTTGTATTTGAGTTTTTCTTGATCTTCAATCAATGTTCCTAACTTCCTTAGGTCATCCAAATTAAGACCCTTGAAAGAATATTTCAAAGTTTTTTTTGTTTTGTAATCCATATTGGTTCTGCGATATTTATAAATAAAACTCTGAATTCCATGAAACCAATGCAATATGATGCTTTATGAATGCAACGATGCACAAACACAAGCAAGCACAAAGATATAAACAAACAAGAAACTTAGGTTTGTAAGCATGGAGACAAAGGGTATACCCATCTCCAAAGGGTGTGGACTAGGTTGAATATACCTGTGGAATAAAGGTTCTGAAGAGGTTCCCAAATTCATTAGTCCATCTTTCAGATATTATCAATTTCCCAAATACTTGATAGTTAATAATATTCTCATGAGAACCTCTTTTGAGTGTAGCATTGCGTATCAACCATTTTGGGAATACTCCCTCATAGTCATTGCACTACATCATAAGAAATGCCAAGTGGGGTTAAAGGTAACTAAAGATCCCCAGTAACAAGCTCCTAGGTCAAATATATTAATTGTCTTCATGAATACTCATTCAACAATTTCATTTTCAAGAGGGCCTCAACTGAGCGGTGATTCTCAAGTCAGTTCGGTCGGGAATCACTCCCTATAAGCCTTCTCAAATATATCACCTTCCTATCATAAGTACACTCAAGTCCGGGTGTAGGACATTCCTTACCGCATAGAGATATCAACCCAAAGCATAAATGTAAACAAACATATAGATAAGCAAATACATATAACATGAAATAAAACAAGTTAGGGGGAACCCTCAAATAATTCCCCAATGAAGTCTCCATTTCTATCGCGGTGAGAATTGGATATCAAACTATTGATTAACTCAAATCTTGGTTCATTGTTTACCACCGGTCTCTAATTTGTTCGAGGGAAGGGAAAAAGATCGAATAACACAAAAGTATGCAATGCAAATGCAAAGCTAGAGAATCTAAGGTTCGGGGGTTGGTTATACCTAGGGAAGGTGTTAGAATCCTAAGCATCTGTAGTATCCTACAGGAACCTCTTGTTTTATTGTGTTATTTTTGTTTACTAAGGGTAAGAGACCTAAGGGTTTATTTCTAAGTATACTCGCCAAGAAATCGCATCTTGTGTCTACGTATCCTAACAGGGATGGAATCAGAGTACTCGTAGTTGCCCTAAAAGGGATTGAGGAACTCTTGACTACGACCAAGGTTCCAGGGAGGAAGGTTGTTTGATTGATTCTAGGAGAAGAGACGAGTCGTCATCTTAAGGAGAATACTCGAATTAACCACCACAAACTTATAGGAGATGAACTTTGCGTCGCATTGAGAGAAGGGCTCTGACTCGGATTTAAATCGACAAGTATGCCACATACCTCTCTCAAGCGGAAAAGATTCTACATCTCTCAATTATGTTATGGGGTAGGAGAATTACATCTCGACCACGAAGATGGCTAATGTCTAATTCTCTTGTAGGAGATTAAAAGTTTAAATATAAGTTGTCTAAGTTGAAAAGATCTCAAGGGAAGTCTATCATATCTTGAGGTATAAGCAGATGACTAACCTAATCGACTTGAGAAATCAAGGATCAAGCAGGGAAGGATGATGAAAATGAAAAATTTAGTGGGCATGACTTATGAAGTCACATACAAGTTCTTCCCTTATACACAACACGCAAATATATTCAAAAAGGGAAACAGACAGAGGCACCAATCGTTACAGCTATAAGTCATGATTGAATATAAGACATACAATATAACATACAACCAAACTCACGGAGCAAGATATCATATTATGAATCAGGTATATATCATGTCAAGCATGTATGGAAATTAAGAATGCATAGGTATGTGTATCAATGGTAATCAATCAAAAGTTCACAAGATTAACAAAGAAATAATCACGATTAAGATCCCATACATTTCATCGAGATTTAACCCCAATTAACATCAGGATTTAATCAGAACCAAGATCAAAACCAAAACATAATACCAAATCTAAATAAAAATTTATCATCAAAAATCAATATTAAAACTTAATGTCAAGCTTTAAACAAAATCAACATTTAAAAAACCAGATTAAGACTAAAAAACAAAATTTAAATAACTAAAAAGGGGAGTCAAGATTAATATCATAATTAATTAGAAACATAATTAACAAATAAAAAACATAAAAGACTAAAATAAAAGTGAATGGGGGTGCAAAAAAAAGGAAGGTGGTGTAACAAAACAGGCTTGTGTTAATGAAACCCAATCCAGAAAGAAAAAAAAGATTAAAAAAAGGTTGTTGGGTTGAGATGACTGAAGCCCAAACAAAACGCATAACCCACATAAAAAACAAACGGGGGAAAGAAAAACAGAACAAAACCCTATCCTCTTCGTCTGTCTCCTTTGCTGCGAACGTCATTCATCATACTCACCATCAAGCTCTGGTTCTTACATGAGCTCCAAAAATTGCAATCCTAACCTTGCTCGTGCTCAAATTCGATGAAACCTCTTTCCTCCTGGACGAACCTTACCACCTTCTCCACAACACCTCATCTCGACCTCGAAACGAAATAAAACCTAATTTCTAATATCTAAAGGGTGGCCGAAGACTCATCGAACAAGGGCATTCAGAACAAATCAAACATGCCAAATCACAATTTCAAAGAAGAATGGGATGAAGGAACAAGGGTTGTTACCTGTGGGAAGCAAATTCAGTGACAAAGATAATTATTTCTATTCTCCGTCCTTTATGCGTGATATTACTTGCGTAACTTTTAATGTTCTTTGCTTTCGTCCCAAAACGTATTGTGTGTAAGTGACAGATATTCTTTGCCTTTGTGTGTATTGCTTCCTTTCAAGTTGTGTGTGATTTTTTAGTTATATGATGTTGCCTCCGCCTCTGTCATCCCCTTTGTGTTGTTATTCTCGTGGCTTTTATAGATGTAGGAATTATCAATTGTTGTCTGAAACATTTATGAATGAATTTCCTTTTTCAATTATCCTGTTTGATCATGCCTGGGAATTAGATTACCATTTTTGATCCTGTAATAAGTGAGCTTCCATTTTGGCTTGAAATTGTCCTTAAAAATCATTTTGTTGTTACTCTTGCCATGACCTTATGGTTAATGAATGGGACAACTTAGATTTTATCATCAATGCTACTTAATTTGCTTGTATTATTGTCTGATGATGAATGCTCTTTTGATTCTTTGCTTATATGTGATTTAAATTCAGAGATTTTGGGCCATGAATGCTTGATGAGTGCATGATTCTTTCTTAATCTGTCCATAAACTTTCCTTTTTACTTGACTGGTGTTTGACAACTAATTTTGGAAAAGATCCTGAATATGTCACCATATGATTTTGGGAATGCTTAATGATGATTATGGCCATATCTCTTCGAATCTTATTGATGATGATGACTATTTGATCGTGCTCGTGATTCTTTCTCTTTTTTAAATCAACATGCGTGATTGTTTTGGAAAGAATAATAAACCGTGTTTTATATGCTTTGGCTTTGTCTGAAACTTGTCGTTACCATCATGATTGTGATTCAAGACTTATTATGTTCAAATTGATTGTGTTTGAGATTCTACTGTTTGGAAATATTTGATATAATTTTTTTATGATTCAAGGATTTATGGCCTTTCCTTTTTGGTTTGGTCTCTACAGATGGTAGTATTCTTACATTCTTGAATTCATACCAGGCGACGTAGTTGGAACGACATTTTGTTCATGCTGCTCATTCATTAGTGTACTGGTACATATCTCTGCAATATCAATATGTACATCTTTAGGACTAAATTGCATTTCAGCGTAACGTGTCCACAATGTATTCTTTCATTGAGTTGTTTTTCCATTTTCATGTTGCATAGCCTAGAAAGAAACTTTCTATTCTATCTTTCCAGTAATCAAACTTCTCACCATCAAACATGGGAGGTTTGGTGCTGATTTTGTCTCTATCATCGCATTTATTGTTGTATGAAGTTGAAGTTGAAGCTTTAGTAGCCATGATAAATCAAGAACAATAAATTAAGAGTTTTTCCCAACAGGATATTTTTCTGTCACGGTTAAGTGAGAGCACTTACAGAACCAAAACTCTGATGCCAACTGAAGGTAGGAAAAACACTTAAAACGGGGGGGGGGGTTGAATAAAGGTTTATAAAACGATTTAGATGATAGAAAAATAACACAGTATTTTTATCCTGGTTCGTTTGAACTCAAACTAATCCAGTCCATCCTACCAAGGTGATTTGCCTTTCTCAACAAGGACTTAATCCACTATATAAAACTTGATTACAGTGTAAACCACTAAGACAACTGTCTTAGTCTTCTCAAGAAAATCTGACCATAACTTGGTCTTCTTAAGGAAATCTTTTACAAAAATAAACTAACAATTTGTGTTTAAGATGTGCCTCTAAAAAGCTATATCACAACAGTGATTTTTACACAAGTATTTAGAACAAAATAAAACTATTCTAGCTTGAAGAAAGAACTTTGTATGAGAGCTTGTTGAATAACTTATCAAGAATTTGTTTCAAGTTCGTTAACCTTTGAAGTGATGCTTAGACTTGCTTTTATAGTACTTTGAAATCCTTTTCTTAAAGACTGTGCAATATGTGCATTCTGTTCTTTTTGTCTTCTATTGACTTTTCCTTTCTCAGAAGAGGAATGCTCTGACAAATCCTTTTTGTCTGAAATCCTGTGTCAAGCACGAATAGGGATAGAAAAATAACACAGTATTTTTATCCTGGTTCGTTTGAACTCAAACTAATCCAGTCCATCCTACCAAGGTGATTTGCCTTTCTCAACAAGGACTTAATCCACTATATAAAACTTGATTATAGTGTAAAACACTAAGACAACTGTCTTAGTCTTCTCAAGAAAATCTGACCATAACTTGGTCTTCTTAAGGAAATCTTTTACAAAGATAAACTAACAATTTGTGTTTAAGATGTGCCTCTAAAAAGCTATATCACAACAGTGATTTTTACACAAGTATTTAGAAAAAAATAAAACTATTCTAGCTTGAAGAAAGAACTTTGTATGAGAGCTTGTTGAATAACTTATCAAGAATTTGTTTCAAGTTCGTTAACCTTTGAAGTGATGCTTAGACTTGCTTTTATAGTACTTTGAAATCCTTTTCTTAAAGATTGTGCAATATGTGCATTCTGTTCTTTTTGTCTTCTACTGACTTTTCCTTTCTCAGAAGAGGAATGCTCTGAAAAATCCTTTTTGTCTGAAATCCTGTGTCAAGCACGAATAGGGAAAGAGCTATTTAGATAAGGACAAGGAATATGCCAACGAATCTTTATTTGAACAACATCTTCTTCAACAACTTTGGAACGCCTTGCATCAGAACTTCTGATGATGTTCTTAGTTGTTCAGGTCAGAGTTAACTCAATCAGAGTTTGCAGCCAAGTGCTTTAAGCGTAAAATACTTTATCAGAGCATACATGCTTATCAGAGCTTTTATAGTTGCAGTATTGAGTACATTCAGAGTCTTCTGATTCATTACACATGCCTTTACGCTCAGATTCTTTTTGCAGCTTCACATACGTAGCTTCACTCAGATTCTTCTTAGCTTCGCTCAGGGTCATTTGTAGCAAATCAGAGTCTTCTGATGACTTGCTTCTGACGCTCAGAGCTTTCTCGTTCTTTAGTGTTCAGAGGCGTTCTTGCTTCCAGAATAATTATAATTTTGATATCTGAAACAAATAAACATTTGAACAAAATTAGAGTATATAAGTTCTCTATACAAAATTTCATTAATGTTATCATCAAAACTATGAGATATATTAGACACCAATCTGTGTTCTAACACTCCATGAAGACGCCTAAAGTGGCTTGAGTATTGTGACCATGGCTTGCGTTTGAACTTATTTTAGTCATTGTGTGATCGGGCCGACTTCCCAGATAGGTAGATTTAGGTTGCTTCATAACCAGAAGCAATATGCGTCCATCTCCAACACGACATTTAAATAAGGATTTTTCTTTGGCGAATTGAATGTTATCTTTCTGATATCCCTTCAGTGTTTATCAACTTTTCTTGGCATCTGTCTATCAATTTTGAGGGAAAGAAATGTGAATCTAATATTTGGTGTTTTTTTCAACAGCCGTTTTTGAACTTCTAGTGTTATCGTTGCTATGGATTTATTGCTTCGACGGAAGAAAAATAATCTCCAAAGTTGTTTGCAACTCAAATGGCTTTGAATCCTTTTCAAGTTGTTCTGCATCTATCCTTGTGAGCAAAAAGTCTATTTGCGGCAACGAACTGTGATAACGTCTTGTCTCTAAGCTTCATTGACAATATTTTGAGTTGATCCAAATTCCTTTGGAGTGGATGAAACTGAGCAGAGGTAGTAGCTTGTTCAAGAAATGTGGATGAAGGATGAAGTAGGTTGATCTAGCTTGCCCCAAATATGTGTTCGCCTGAACCCTTCAACGCAAGCTCGACATACATGAGACAAGGGTCTGGAAGAAGTCGTGGCTGAAATTAACTTCCTAGGCATAATTTTGGCATTTTGAAATATTTTGTACACTTTTGTAAAGGGTCCTTAAAACTTATTCTCCCTTGTAGGAATTAACCTTGAATTGAGATAAACCTTGCATATTGAATGGTAATGGACCTTGATTATGTTGTAATATTGAATTTGAAATCGTAATGAGCTGTTAGATCTTAGGTTTCATTTTTTGAATTGATTTGAGTCTTATAATGTAATGGGCCATTGAACATTGTATTATCTTATACCTCTTGAGTTTCTTTAGAATTTTTTGCTTATGTCTTTTAATCTTGTTATTGAAAAAGAAATTGAACTTTTGAATCTCTTGTATAACCTTGAATTCACTTGTAGTTGAATTTTTTTTTAGGAACCATCTTTGAGTTTGCAACTTAAGTCTTATAATAATGATGACTTAGATTTGAATTTAACGAGTGAAGTATTCATCAATCCAAACTTGTAAGATTTGTGTATACGTGAACATGAACTTATGAGTGTAAAGCTTCGTTCCATAAATGTTTTGTCTAGTTTAGCTGCTTTGAACAATCGTCGTGCACTTCCTAAAATAAGTAGGAACTCCTTAAGAATCCTTTCGTGTAATGTGAACTGTAATTAGTTTGGACTCAAAATTTGAATCCTCATGAATACTGTCTTGAATTTGAATATTGATCTTTGAGACCATTTTGTACAAACTGAGTTATTTTGAGTTTCAAACTAGCTCATAAATTTTGAATTTCAAAAAGCCTGATAACTTGGTTTCCTACAAAACCTTTTGGTTGTGCATCCCCTTTGAATTTCTTTATAAACCCTACTGTGAATTGAGATAGACTTTGTAACTTGGGGTGGTGGATTTCCATGGTGAGATTCAAATCGTACTTCTTGCATAAAACTCACAAATCCCCTCCATATATATTGATTTTAAGCTAACAATCCAAAGTATTTCCATTGAAACTTCCTGAAATGCTTGACTGTGAGAATTAGTGTCGCCTATACTTAAAATTAGAGTATCTACAAACACTTGTTCGTCATGATAAACATGCACACAAAATCTTGTATCCTGAAGATGTTATGCGAGATGATCCACAAAGAGATGGAATATTAGTGTTAAAAATTAGGGTGTGACAACGTCGAAGAGATACAAAGGGAATATTGGTCGCTAGGGGGTTCAATCAGAAAGAAGGTGTCAACTTCAATTATGTGTTCTTTTCTATTGTGAAGCACGGGTCCATTCAAATGTTGCTTTCCACGGTGGCACAGTTTGACCTTGAACTAGAACAGGTGGATGTGGAGACTACGTTCTTGTATGGTGATCTAGATGAAACAATCTTGATGAGGCAACCTAAAGGGTATTTCGAAAGGGGGAAGGAAGAGTATGTGTGCAAGTTGAAAAGATCTTTATATGGACTAAAATAATCTCCTCGATAGTGGAATATGAGATTTGATATGTTCGTGGCATGCATAAGTTTCATTAGAAGTCAATTCAACCACTGTGTTTACTTCAGATTTCAACATGGTAATTCATTTGTTTTTTTGTTGCTCTATGTAGATGATATTTTAATAGCCAGCAATAATGTCAAAGTTGTAATGAGGGTGAAGACTGAACTCAATAAAGACTTTGAAATGAAGGATCTGGGAGCTACATCCAGGACTCTTGGGATTGACATCTGAAGAGATAGAAAGTAGTCAAAATTATGCTTATCTTAAGAGGTATACCTACGGAAGGTTCTCGAAAAGTATGGTATGTCGAATTCAAATCCTGTTGTGACTCTGACAAACCCTCAATTCAAGCTGAGTATAGATTAGTGTCCCAGTATTGATGAAGAAAGAGATTATATGAATAGCATTCCATATGCTAATATAGTGGGTTTTTTATGTATGATATGGTATGTACTAGACCCGACATAGCATATGCAGTAAGTCTTGTAAGCAGGTACATGGAGAATTCTGGAAAGGCTCACTAGAAAGCATTAAAGTGGATTCTAAGGTACATAAATGTGTCTCTAAACAGAGTTCTAATTCATAGTGGAGCCTTGGGTGAAGATAGTAGAACAACAATCAAATGATATTTCGACTGTGATTATGCAAGTTGTATGGATTCTAGAAAATCTATTTCTGGATATGTGTTCACTATGTTTGGCACATCAATTAGTTGGAAAACAACACTTCAGAAGTTTTTTGCCTTATCAACCACTAAAACGAAATATATTGCCCTAACTAAAGCTGTGAAGGAAACATTGTAGCTTGAAGGTTTTGCAAACAAGCTGAAACTTCAAGGTCAAGTTGTCACTGTTAAATGTGATAGTTAAAGTGAAATTGACCTATCGAAGAATTCATCCTATCATGAGCGAACCAAGCACATTGATGTGAGGATGTATTTCGTCAGAGGGGTAATCGATCATGGAGAAGTCCAAGTGTTGAAGGTTTCTATAGATCATAATGTTGCTGATGTGATCACCAAGATGTTACCCAGTTGCAAGTTCTTCTATTGTACGTAGTTGATAAAGTTGCATGAAGAAAGTTAGCCTGTTTCTTGATGTTATAGAGTTAGATCCAAGGTGGATATTTGTGAGATATTTGATCAAACTATAGTTTATCATGTCATTGAAGTCTTCTTACATGATGTTGTCAAAGACCTACACGTTGTAGTTGAAATGTTATCTAGTATGTAGTTTTCGAATTGGGCCTTGTGTTAAGGATCCAATTATTTAAGTTAACGTGTACCCTAAGTTAGCATGTAATGGGTAATTGTTGAAAAACCGCATTAGTTTAGTATGTTAGGTTTAATTATAAATAGAATACTAGTCTCTCATCTTAAGTGTGGCAAATCCTAATTAGGGTGAGAGGGTTATTTGTTATTCTTGAGTACTTGTAATCTGATTCAAAGAGAAAGTAAATAATAGCAGTTATAACCAATCCTTGTTCTTCTTCTTTTTCTTCTTGTTTTTCCGTTAACCCTAACTCTTGTGTGTTTTTTGCCGATAAATAAGTCGTTTATACTTTGTTTCAAGACATTGTTTTTCATAACATCAAGTAAGCCAAATAAAATACAATCTCAAGAAACCCAAATAGAATGAAGTTTCAAGTGAATCAAATGAAATTTAATTTCAACAAACACAAATTTCATCAAAGATTCATTTACATTTCATAATCAACTCTAACTATCATAACTACCTCTAACAACTTCAATCACCCTAACTAACTTTTCAACTAATTTTGGCTCCAAAGTTCAATTATAAAACTCACCTTCATTTTCACCATGGGGGATAATCATAATTCACCAATTTTCATCTTTTTCATTTTCATCTTCATCATATCTTTTTATCCATAACAAAACTTTGAATCTTTATCACCTTCAAAATTCACAACCCACACATCACTATAACTGATTCATATCCTAAAAAACTTTACACCATCTACTCCATTCTCCAATCATCTTCAACCTTGGACACACGCTCCAATTTCCTCCAATCCAATTATCCATAAAATCCCATTTTTCTCAACTATCGGTGATCCACTTCATTTTTAAAAAAGATCAAAAACTCCTAATCATTTCACACCATTGTTGAATCCTTCAAAATAACCGCTACACTGTCATCTTTACCAAAGCAACTGCACTACACCACAAGCAATTTGGTGATAAGTTATGCTCTTTGTTTAAGCTTGTTAGCAATTATCAACAAATACGCCATCACTCAATTTAACTACCTTGGTCTCTAAACTAGTTTATAGTACCTCACTTCAGATCTCGGTGTTTACCTTTTGGGGAAATTAGGGTTTCTTCATCGTGATCCTTTAATGTTTTTGATCACCAAGGAATTCTTTCTAATGCACTTGTTTCCTTTCTAGGATTTTTTACCTACACGAATCTACTCTATCACGCAAAAGTTGATATCTTCGTTGTTTTCAGATCTTTTACTCCTCTTCTTGTTGCTCTCGTTGATACCGTATTTCAAGGTCAAACTTCTCCTTCTAACCTTACTTCTTTCTCGCTTGTAGTTATTCTTGCTGGCGCTATTGGTTATGTTGCTACCGATTTGGGTTTTACTCTTATTGCTTATTCATGGGCTTTTTCTTAATACTTGGGGTTTTATTCTTTATAATAATGTATTTTCGTTGATGATTCCTCCTTTCTTTTGATTTATTACCAGTGAGAATTTTGAGGTTTCGAGTGCGACTAGTTTGAGTACCGAGAGTTTTTTAGATGAATGTGTTTCTTGCGATTTCTTTGTCTTGTGTGATTCATGTTAGTATGCCTTTGAATTCTTGTGAAGTAAAAAAATTGTGTTGAAGACTATGTGGAATAAAGTTTTTTTAACTTAAGATAAATAGTACAATGAATATATGTCTCATATAACAACACCTAATAATAATAAAAGACCATTTTCTCAATAAATTGGATGAAAAAGGATTGATAAGGCGTAGGCTTCTTCCTTCTTCAATTGAATTAAGTTAGTTCTCCTTAAGAAGAAAAAGGATTGAGTGAGTGTAGGTCTTATCTCTCTCTGATTATTTAGGCACTGTTGTAGAGCTTCCTGAGTGAATAATCATTTCCTATCAATGAACCGTGACTTTATTTGCCACATACTTTTTCACAATAACTTAGAAGAAAAAGGATTGATTGGGTGTAGACCTTCTCCTTCCCCAAACATTTGGACATTTTTGTAGTGTTCCCTATCTGAATACTTGTCTTTAGACTAAAAACAATCTCAACACATCAAAGTCTATTTTTTCCTTAGCGAAAACATCAAAAAACTTTTCACAAGCGAACATGTTATATCTGTTCTATCACAATAGAAACAAACGTTTAAGCCTCCCATGCACGAGCAAACAAGAAACGTTTAACTTCTAGAACATTACTTTAACATCATTCAGTAAAATCAACCAACAAACATTTATTTTCTACCACGAACTACAAAGCTCTGATTTTCTCATTGCACCATGAGAATACGTAGGCACAAGATTTTGAAATCTTGGCGAGCACATTAATAAAAATACATTTTTCCCTTAATTAAAATATTTATAAAAAAAGTAAAATAAAAAATCAATAATTGCATGTAACTTCTAGTTAGCACTCATATATGCAAAATGATCAAAACACTTCCCATTGAGTATAATGGATCTGAGAGGTGTTAGTATCTTCCCCTTGCATAACCAAATCCCGAATCCGCTCTTGGTTGCGAAGACCATTCCTTTTCCTTTTTTTGTCGTAGGGTTTTATAGATATTTTTCATTTCCTTTAGAATAAATAAAGTTTGGTGGCGACTCTATTTTTATTTCGAGCATTCCTTATGCTCCAGTATTTTTTCGTGGTGCGAAAAGTTCTAAATAGAAAGTCACTAGGATTAGGAATAGGCATTGAACATTATGGGGTTGATATTCGTATAAGATAATTGTACTAATTCAAGATAGTGGAATTCCTTTCTAGGGTAAAGTTCCCCCAGACATTGGTGTGGTTTCATCAAACTGGGTTAACAATCCCCTTGTGTTCTTTATCACTTTTCTGCTTTATCATCTGGTATAAGTTAATTTTTCATAACTTGGTTTTGTAACTGGTTTTTAGTTTCTAGTATATAATGTCCCAAACATCGTGTCTGCAACATCTGTCCCATGCATCTGGTCCAACATATGTCCTCATGACAACATAATTTCACAGGTTGTATCCCTACGCTAGTAGCCTTGATTTATTTTTGGTAATTATGTCGTGTTCATCAAGCTTGTTCCTAAAGGCCCGTTTGACGCATATGACAATTTCATTTGAGTAAGAGACAAGATATCACATATAATTTTGTTTAAACTAATTTAGCTCTTCTTGCATAGCAATGAGTCAACCTTCATTAGGAAACGTTACATAAATGTCATTTGGTTGAATTTGAGAGATGAAAGGGGAATAGTTACAAAATTTATTAACATGGAAATGTGTACTTATTCCCTCTTCAATATCTCCCATAATGTTATCTATCAGATGGTGTTTCGCAATGATATGCTCTTAAATTAGAATCTTTTAGGTTTATTATTTGTAATGGATAATTTCCAAATTTAATTAATCATCATAAGCACTTATTAACTTAAAACATACTAAATCACAAAAAAAAACTAATTTGTCACAAATATAAGATGAAACATCTGTGTGAACATTTTAACCATGAAATTCATAAGTACAAGTGGAAATACGCCGAAAACACAAAATTTCACACTAAAAGCATAATACTAGCTAGGTGAGGCCAAAAGCTCACCCATACAGAGACTGGCCAAAGACAAGGTAACCTAGGGCAAAACAAGGCTCTTTGCTGAGTCCATCTCACCACGAGAGGAAGACAAGTTCGCCATGAGAGCACAGCTGATTGAAGATTACTTCCAAGACATGTTACTTAAGAATGAAGCAAGACATATAACCAGGCAAGGTGAAAATCTCTCCAAGCAAGCAAATGAGGTTTAAAAGTTCCATTGGTTAAGTAATTTAGGAGTGAAGAATTATTTTATCGCTTTGTGGGTGTTGTAACATGAAATTTGACCTCCTCTTGTTGCTTTTGCATAAGCATGTGCATTTGCATCGTTAATATACGCATTTGTATGTTCCTCTGTAATCTTTGTTGCAGGAGCTTTTAGGTTTTTTTAGCCCGATTAATCACATTTTCTCAAAGACATCACATCATCAAACAAGCATAAAAAGGTTTCTATACCTATTCATCAGAGCAAGAGGTCGAAAATCAGAGCCATGACCACAACATCATTTTCAAGAAAAATTGGGCATGTTTTAGCCTGGTTAATCGATTAACCATTTGATAGTGCCAATGGGTTAATCGATTAACACATATAAAATTTACAGAATCTGCTGCATTTTTAGAACAATAACTTCCACTTCTCATTTTTGGACTCTACATTGTTCTAGCATTGTGTGGAACATTCTAGACAGCTCTAGACACTTCAAGACATTTCTACACTCTTCAAGGCATTTGCTCAAATACACTAATTTGGATTGAGACCACTATGTTGCTTCATTTCCAAGCATGTGAGCCCTTAGATTCAAGTTTGAATTGGGATGGTTATCAAGTCAACTACCTAACTAACTGAGTTAACCTCCAACTCAGTGAGTTGAGGCTAATTAACTCCAAGGCTAGTTCTAAGGCTACATCTAAAGCACACTTCAAACCTAGCAACTCCGAAGAAAAACTCTATATAAGCAAATCATCACCATTTGACAAAGGATCCCAATGAAAATTCAATCATTCTCCTAATTTTCACACTTGATCACACTCACTTCTCTCACATTCTCACTGAATTTTCTGCAACTTCTACTCATAATCTTCTTCATTTTCATCCCAAACCTCATTAGAACTCAAAACCTCCATTAAAGTGTAGCAACTCCTTCATTGGAAGTGCTTTCTCTTGAGCTTAGCCATCATCATCTTGCAAATTCTTGTTGCTTTTTTGGAGTTATATCGCATTCGAATTCATCTCAAGTGATTACTTCAAGCTTATTCGGTATAATTTCAATTTTGGAATTTTCGTCAAAATTTTCTCGGTTTCGCTATGGGTCGATTGCAAATTTTATTTTCTATGGATTTCCTTGAGTAGATTCATCACATTCTCTTTGCAAGAATATCCAAGGCAAATCTCAACCTTGTAGGTTGGTTAATTATCACTCTTCTCATGTTTTGCTCGTTACTGTATCATTTGCGATGTAGTTTTGACGTTTTTCTCGTTTGTGAATTGATTATGCCTTGATTTGATCTTCAATCTTGATGTATTAATTGATTCTGTAAGTGCTTATTTGCTGTTTTTGGGCTTGATTTTCGTGCATGCTTGTTTACCCTAACATATGAGGGATTGCACAAATGAAAATTGGACAAAAGTGCTTTTGAAAACTCATTTCTTAGGCACTGTTGCAGTGTTAATCAATTAACACTTTTGCACTAGCAAAGTCTAAATCGATTAACCATACATTTTTCAGCAAAAATTTCCTATTTTAAAAGGGTTAATCGATTAACAATTTTGCATAGGCAAAGTGTTAATCGATTAACATTGGTCTAGAAGGCCATTTTTGTGAATTTTTCATGTATGTTTGGCTTTTCTTCCTTTTCAACTCCCATGGATTGATATGTTGGTGTTTATGGATGTTTTAAGTAATGTTTAAAGCATGCTTGGGCATTTTCCAATTCCCGATTTTATCGATTTCACATGTATTTGCATTTTTGATACTGTTTGATCATGTTCATTTTTGCCTAATCTTTGATCACATGATTACTTGATTTGTGATGTATGCTAATTGATTTTGGTACTGTTTCACACTTTCATTCTTGCTTGTATTAAGATTTATTCCTTATTAGAATGAACTTAATCTTGTACAATCAACAATTTACATTTTTTCTTTAATGATTTCCCATTCCTTTGGAAAATTGTTAGCATATCGTTGCCCTTAGATTAATTAATCGAAACATCATTTCGATTGGTCGATATTCCCTTATCCTCCTCCTTTGGATCTTCTTGAACTTTTTCATCTCTTTCCCCCCCGCTGAGTTGAATATTTGCAATGTATTAGACCACTGTACAAATTTTATGTTGTTGTGTTGTCTGTTTCATTTCTCGCACCGCATTTTGGTATTCTTGTTTCTCCAGTCAAGTCGATCCTTGATCACTTGTACCCTGTTCTTCTCTTTAGAGGTAACTCCTTTTGGTTCAACACTCTCTTCTCTTGTGGCCAATATTTACTTGGTTCCTTTGATATTTGCATTCAAAACCCTTGTTTGGTTGATTAACCGTCCTTCGGTTTAAAGCCTAATTCTCTTCTTCCCCAGCGAAGTTGACCTTTTCTATGTGGTTTAACACAGTCTTCATGTTAAAACCCAATCCCCACCAAATTTTGCAATCTTATCTTGGTTCTCGTTCTTTCCTTTTTTGGTTAATCATTGTCAGTCAATTAAATATCATTTGCTTTTCCTCGGTTAATCACAGGCTGTCTATTAACACTGAGCTTTCTTTAGGTTAATCATTGTCTCCGATTAATCACCCGTTCTTTGGTTGATCACTGTACATCCGTTAAAACCTATTTTTCTTTTTGAGTTAATCATCTTATCTTGGTTAATTGCTCATGCTTTTTGTTCAATCACATTCTGTATGTTAGATACTAAATCCCCTGCAATTAGCAGCATTTCTTTGATTCAAATATTGCCAGCTTTGGGTTAAGAACCTTTACTCGGTTCAAATACCTTTTCCTTCGGTCCGATGCTGTTTGTTTAGTTAGTGTATCATTCTTTGGGTCACAACCTTTGTTGGTTCCACACTCGCTTTCTTCTTTGATCATCGTCTACCGGTTAAAACTGCTTCCTTTCTTCTTTTTCTCTCGGTTAACCACTATTTACAAATAATACATCGTAATCCCATCAGAGTTGACACCTTTTTTTGGTTCCTTACTCTCTTTATTCTTGTCCCTCGCTGTCTGTTTGTCGACCACAATCTTTTGGCTTTTCCCCACATCATATTTCTCTTGTTTATCTTTGATTAATCACGGCTTGCCAGTTAATGCACCAAACTCTCTGCAGATCTTACCTTTTACTTTGACTCTTGTCCCTTTTTTTCCCCGACATTGCCAACATTCTTTTGTTTTCTCCCCAATTGAATAATATCTTTCTTTGCAATCCCTGTTTGAGTCTGCTTTGTTCTCCAGCAGGGTTTTGCCTTGTTTTGTGTTCCCTAGTGGAGTTTTCGCTTCTTCTGCATTTCTCAACAGGGTTTCCTTTTGTTTTTCCTTGGGTCTCGACACCATGTCTCTTGTTTTCCCTAGTAGGGTATTGCTTTTCATTTTTTTCTTTTGGCTTCGACAATCGTCTCTGTTTTCTTTTTTTAGCGTTGGTTCCCCAAATTACGTAGGCTCTAATTTCCTCATTGCACTATGAGGGTACGTAGGCACAAGATTGTGAAATCTTAGCAAACCACCTACCTCCGTCTTCTTCGATTTTTTTGTCTCTCTAGTCCATCCAGATCCTTTTCTTTTCCTTGGTTTCTTAAACTACAAAGATTTGACTTCCTCATTGCACTATGAGGGTACGTAGGCACAAGGGTCCCAATCCTCCACGAGCATATTCTATCCTTTTCTTCTCTCTCTCTCTCTCTCTCTCTCTCTCTCTCTCTCTCTCTCATCACTCTCTCTGTCTCTCTCCTCTCTCTCATCTCTCTCTCTCTCTCTCTCTCTCTCTCTCTCTCTCTCTCTCTCTCTCTCTCTCTCTCTCTCTCTCTCTATCTCTCTCTCATCTCTCTCTCTCTCTCTCTCTCGCCCTCCCCCTCTCTCTCTCTCTCTCCTTTATTTTATTTAGCTAGAAGCCTTTAGAAGATAACCCATCCAAGCCTAGAATTAAGAGAAATGGTTTCTGTCGGATACAACGGATGCGTGAGGTACTAGTACCTTTGAGTGTGCGATTCACTCAAGTATAATCCCGCTAGCTTCAGCTGGCAACTCTGCTAGGGAGTCCTTGTGCTTCCAAGTTAGAGTCTCGCCTAGTTTTGCTTGTTTTTTTTTCTTTGCTTGCTTAATGTTTATCTTTATAACTTTACTTCTTTATTTTTATGTTATTTATTGCATTTCTTTAGTGCTTTAAATATTCATATGTTGCATATTTCTTGGTATCTGCTATATGCTGTTGTTGTTGGGATGGGTAGATATTATTGGAGAGAAAGTCCTAACACTGGGCTAAGCATGCACATAGCCTAGAACGTGGATAGTCGTGACACCTGTGTTTTGCGTGTTAGGTTGTCACGAGAGCCTTATTCCATATCGTGATTCGCTTGAGAATACTTCCTTCCTTCGATAATTCGCTACGGTGGGGGTTTTCACTTGAGTCTTATGGTTTGGGCGACTTTTTCTAGGGACCACCTTGTTGTGTCTAGATCACACCTATGAAAGGGATATGGGTTTTTTGCAAGAAATCAAGACTCTTCGTACCTTTTTGTTCTCTCACGCACTTCAGATTTTTGCCCCGACACAAAATTATATGCAGATATTCAGATTGTACAGATTTGGATATTCGGATTATGCATATTTTGGTTGTTTGGGTTTGTGCTTGGCTTCGTGATTTGTGTGTTGCATGCCATTTCATCATAATAATTAACATTTTTTGTATGTGCATTTTCTAGGTTATTCAAAAGCTTATTATTTGATTAGCGTAGTCATATACGATGAGTACTAGTTGCAGGGGTATTTTTCAGCTACAAGTTTGTGGAGCCTAAGTTGAAGATTTTGAGAGATTTGGTATCTTGTCTGGTCAAAGATAACAAGGGTACTTTTTTAGAGATGATTATGGGCATTTTCCAATTCCCGATTTTATCGATTTCACATGTATTTGCATTTTTGATACTGTTTGATCATGTTCATTTTTGCCTAATCTTTGATCACATGATTACTTGATTTGTGATGTATGCTAATTGATTTTGGTACTGTTTCACACTTTCATTCTTGCTTGTATTAAGATTTATTCCTTATTAGAATGAACTTAATCTTGTACAATCAACAATTTACATTTTTGCTTTAACGATTCCCATTCCTTTGGAAAATTGTTAGCATATCGTTGCCCTTAGATTAATTAATCGAAACATCATTTCGATTGGTCGATATTCCTTATCCTCCTCCTTTGGATCTTCTTGAGCTTTTTCATCTCTTTCCCCCCCGCTGAGTTGAATATTTGCAATGTATTAGACCACTGTACAAATTTTATGTTGTTGTGTTGTCTGTTTCATTTCTCGCACCCGCATTTTGGTATTCCTGTTTCTCCAGTCAAGTCGATCCTTGATCACTTGTACCCTGTTCTTCTCTTTAGAGGTAACTCCTTTTGGTTCAACACTCTCTTCTCTTGTGGCCAGTATTTACTTGGTTCCTTTGATATTTTCATTTAAAACCCTTGTTTGGTTGATTAACCGTCCTTCGGTTTAAAGCCTAATTCTCTTCTTCCCCAGCGAAGTTGACCTTTTCTATGTGGTTTAACACAGTCTTCATGTTAAAAACCCAATCTCCACCAAATTTTGCAATCTTATCTTGGTTCTCGTTCTTTCCTTTTTTGGTTAATCATTGTCAGTCAGTTAAATATCATTTGCTTTTCCTCGGTTAATCACAGGCTGTCTATTAACACTGAGCTTTCTTTAGGTTAATCATTGGCTCCGATTAATCACCCGTTCTTTGGTTGATCACTGTACATCCGTTAAAACCTATTTTTCTTTTTGAGTTAATCATCTTATCTTGGTTAATTGCTCATGCTTTTTGTTCAATCACATTCTGTATGTTAGATACTAAATCCCCTGCAATTAGCAGCATTTCTTTGATTCAAATATTGCCAGCTTTTGGGTTAAGAACCTTTACTCGGTTCAAATACCTTTTCCTTCGGTTCGATGCTGTTTGTTTAGTTAGTGTATCATTCTTTGGGTCACAACCTTTGTTGGTTCCACACTCGCTTTCTTCTTTGATCATCGTCTACCGGTTAAAACTGCTTCCTTTCTTCTTTTTCTCTCGGTTAACCACTATTTACAAATAATACATCGTAATCCCATCAGAGTTGACACCTTTTTTTTGGTTCCTTACTCTCTTTATTCTTGTCCCCTCGCTGTCTGTTTGTCGACCACAATCTTTTGGCTTTTCCCCACATCAATTTCTCTTGTTTATCTTTGATTAATCACGGCTTGCCAGTTAATGCACCAAACTCTCTGCAGATCTTACCTTTTACTTTGACTCTTGTCCCTTTTTTTCCCCGACATTGCCAACATTCTTTTGTTTTCTCCCCAATTGAATAATATCTTTCTTTGCAATCCCTGGTTGAGTCTGCTTTGTTCTCCAGCAGGGTTTTTGCCTTGTTTTGTGTTCCCTAGTGGAGTTTTCGCTTCTTCTGCATTTCTCAACAGAGTTTCCTTTTGTTTTTCCTTGGTCTCGACACCATGTCTCTTGTTTCCCTAGTAGGGTATTGCTTTTCATTTTTTCTTTTGGCTTCGACATCGTCTCTGTTTTCTTTTTTTAGCGTTGGTTCCCCAAATTACGTAGGCTCTAATTTCCTCATTGCACTATGAGGGTACGTAGGCACAAGATTGTGAAATCTTAAGCGGAACCACCTTCCTCCGTCTTCTTCGATTTTTTGTCTCTCTAGTCCATCCAGATCCTTTTCTTTTCCTTGGTTTCTTAAACTACAAAGATTTGACTTCCTCATTGCACTATGAGGGTACGTAGGCACAAGGGTCCCAATCCTCCACGAGCATATTCTATCCTTTTCTTCTCTCTCTCTCTCTGTCTCTCTCTCTCTCTCTGTCTCTCTCTCTCTCTCTCTCTCTCTCTCTCTCTCCCTCTCTCTCTCTCTCTCTCTCTCTCTCTCTCTTCTCTCTCTCTCTCTCTCTCTCTCTCTCTCTCTCTCTCTCTCTTCTCTCTCTCTCTCTCTCTCTCTCTCTCTCTCTCTCTCTCTCTCTCTCTCTCTCTCTTCTCTCTCTCTCTCTCTCTCTCTCTCTCTCTCTCTCTCTCTCTCTCTCTCTCTCCCCTCCCCCTCTCTCTCTCTCTCTCCTTTATTTTATTTAGCTAGAAGCCTTTAGATAGATAACCCATCCAAGCCTAGAATTAAGAGAAATGGTTTCTGTCGGATACAACGGATGCGTGAGGTACTAGTACCTTTGAGTGTGCGATTCACTCAAGTATAATCCCGCTAGCTTCAGCTGGCAACTCTGCTAGGGAGTCCTTGTGCTTGCAAGTTAGAGTCTCGCCTAGTTTTGCTTGTTTTTTTTCTTTGCTTGCTTAATGTTTATCTTTATACTTTACTTGCTTTATTTTTATGTTATTTATTGCATTTCTTTACTGCTTTAAATATTCATATGTTGCATATTCTTGGTATCTGCTATATGCTGTTGTTGTTGGGATGGGTAGATATTATTGGAGAGATAAGTCCTAACACTGGGCTTAAGCATGCACATAGCCTAGAACGTGGATAGTCGTGACACCTGTGTTTTGCGTGTTAGGTTGTCACGAGAGCCTTATTCCATATCGTGATTCGCTTGAGAATACTTCCTTCCTTCGATAATTCGCTACGGTGGGGGTTTTCACTTGAGTCTTATGGTTTGGGCGACTTTTCTAGGGACCACCTTGTTGTGTCTAGATCACACCTATGAAAGGGATATGGGTTTTTGCAAGAAATCAAGACTCTTCGTACCTTTTTGTTCTCTCACGCACTTCAGATTTTTGCTCCGACACAGAATTATATGCAGATATTCAGATTGTACAGATTTGGATATTCGGATTATGCATATTTTGGTTGTTTGGGTTTGTGCTTAGCTTCGTGATTTGTGTGTTGCATGCCATTTCATCATAATAATTAACATTTTTTGTATGTGCATTTTCTAGGTTATTCAAAAGCTTATTATTTGATTAGCGTAGTCATATACGATGAGTACTAGTTGCAGGGGTATTTTCAGCTACAAGTTTGTGGAGCCTAAGTTGAAGATTTTGAGAGATTTGGTATCTTGTCTGGTCAAAGATAACAAGGGTACTTTTTAGAGATGATTATGGGCATTTTCCAATTCCCGATTTTATCGATTTCACATGTATTTGCATTTTTGATACTGTTTGATCATGTTCATTTTTGCCTAATCTTTGATCACATGATTACTTGATTTGTGATGTATGCTAATTGATTTTGGTACTGTTTCACACTTCCATTCTTGCTTGTATTAAGATTTATTCCTTATTAGAATTAACTTAATCTTGTACAATCAACAATTTACATTTTTGCTTTAACGATTTCCCATTCCTTTGGAAAATTGTTAGCATATCGTTGCCCTTAGATTAATTAATCGAAACATCATTTCGATTGGTCGATATTCCCTTATCCTCCTCCTTTGGATCTTCTTGAGCTTTGTCATCTCTTTCCCCCCCGCTGAGTTGAATATTTGCAATGTATTAGACCACTGTACAAATTTTATGTTGTTGTGTTGTCTGTTTCATTTCTCGCACCGCATTTTGGTACTCCTGTTTCTCCAGTCAAGTCGATCCTTGATCACTTGCACCCTGTTCTTCTCTTTAGAGGTAACTCCTTTTGGTTCAACACTCTCTTCTCTTGTGGCCAATATTTACTTGGTTCCTTTGATATTTGCATTCAAAACCCTGGTTTGGTTGATTAACCGTCCTTCGGTTTAATGCCTAATTCTCTTCTTCCCTGGCGAAGTTGAACTTTTCTATGTGGTTTAACACAGTCTTCATGTTAAAACCCAATCCCCACCAAATTTTGCAACCTTATCTTGGTTCTCGTTCTTTCCTTTTTTGGTTAATCATTGTCAGTCAGTTAAATATCATTTGCTTTTCCTCGGTTAATCACAGCCTGTCTATTAACACAGCGCTTTCTTTAGGTTAATCATTGGCTCTGATTAATCACCCGTTCTTTGGTTGATCACCGTACATCCGTTAAAACCTATTTTTCTTTTTGAGTTAATCATCTTATCTTGGTTAATTACTCATGCTTTTTGTTCAGTCACATTCTGTCTGTTAGATACTAAATCCCCTGCAATTAGCAGCCTTTCTTTGATTCAAATATTGCCAGCTTTGGGTTAAGAACCTTTACTCGGTTCAAATACCTTTTCCTTCGGTCCGATGCTGTTTGTTTAGTTAGTGTATCATTCTTTGGGTCACAACCTTTATTGGTTCCGCACTCGCTTTCTTCTTTGATCGTCGTCTACCGGTTAAAACTGCTTCCTTTCTTCTTTTTCTATCGGTTAACCACTATTTACAAATAATACATCGTAATCCCATCATAGTTGACACCTTTCTTTGGTTCCTTACTCTCTTTCTTCTAGTCCCTCGCAGTCTGTTTGTCGATCACAATCTTTTGGCTTTTCCCCACATCATATTTCTCTTGTTTATCTTTGATTAATCACGGCTTGCCAGTTAATGCACCAAACTCTTTGCAGATCTTACCTTTTACTTTGACTCTTGTCCCTTTTTTCCCCCGACATTGCCAACATTCTTTTGTTTTCTCCCCAATTGAATAACATCTTTCTTTGCAATCCTTGGTTGAGTCTGCTTTGTTCTCCAGCAGGGTTTTTGCCTTGTTTTGTGTTCCCTAGTGGAGTTTTCGCTTCTTCTGCATTTCTCAACAGGGGTTTCCTTTTGTTTTTCCTTGGTCTCGACACCATGTCTCTTGTTTCCCTAGTAGGGTATTGCTTTTCATTTTTTCTTTTGGCTTCGACATCGTCTCTGTTTTCTTTTTTTAGCGTTGGTTCCCCAAATTACATAGGCTCTAATTTCCTCATTGCACTATGAGGGTACGTAGGCACAAGATTGTGAAATCTTAGCGAACCACCTTCCTCCGTCTTCTTAGATTTTTTGTCTCTCTAGTCCATCCAGATCCTTTTCTTTTCCTTGGTTTCTTAAACTACAAAGCTTTGACTTCCTCATTGCACTATGAGGGTACGTAGGCACAAGGGTCCCAATCCTCCACGAGCATGTTCTATCCTTTTCTTCTCTCCCTCTCTCTCTCTCTCTCTCTCTCTCTCTCTCTCTCTCTCTCTCTCTCTCCTTTATTTTATTTAGCTAGAAGCCTTTAGATAGATAACCCATCCAAGCCTAGAATTAAGAGAAATGGTTTCTGTCGGATACAACGGATGCTTGAGGTACTAGTACCTTTGAGTGTGCGATTCACTCAAGTATAATCCCGCTAGCTTCAGGTGGCAACTCTGCTAGGGAGTCCTTATGCTTGCAAGTTAGAATCTCGCCTAGTTTTGCTTGTTTTTTTCTTTGCTTGCTTGATGTTTATCTTTATACTTTACTTCCTTTATTTTTATGTTATTTATTGCATTTCTTTACTGCTTTAAATTTTCATATGTTGCATATTCTTGGTATCTGCTATATGCTGCTTTTGTTGGGATGGGTAGATATTATTGGAGAGATAAGTCCTAACACTGGGCTTAAGCATGCACATAGCCTAGAACGTGGATAGTCGTGACACCTGTGTTTTTCGTGTTAGGTTGTCACGAGAGCCTTATTCTATATCGTGATTCGCTTGAGAATACTTCCTTCCTTCGATAATTCGCTACGGTGGGGGTTTTCACTTGAGTCTTATGGTTTGGGCGACTTTTCTAGGGACCACCTTGTTGTGTCTAGATCACACCTATGAAAGGGATATGGGTTTTTGCAAGAAATCAAGACTCTTCGTACCTTTTTGTTCTCTCACGCACTTCAGATTTTTGCCCCGACACAGAATTATATGCAGATATGCAGATTGTACAGATTTGGATATTTGGATTATGCATATTTTGGTTGTTTGGATTTGTGCTTGGCTTCGTGATTTGTGTGTTGCATGCCATTTCATCATAATAATTAACATTTTTTGTATGTGCATTTTCTAGGTTATTCAAAAGCTTATTATTTGATTAGCGTAGTCATATACGATGAGTACTAGTTGCAGGGGTATTTTCAGCTACAAGTTTGTGGAGCCTAAGTTGAAGATTTTGAAAGATTTGGCATCTTGTCTGGTCAAAGATAACAAGGGTATTTTTTAGAGATGATTATGGGTATTTTCCAATTCCCGATTTTATCGATTTCACATGTATTTGCATTTTTGATACTGTTTGATCATGTTCATTTTTGCCTAATCTTTGATCACATGATTACTTGATTTGTGATGTATGCTAATTAAATTTGGTACTGTTTCACACTTCCATTCTTGCTTGTATTAAGATTTATTCCTTATTAGAATGAACTTAATCTTGTGCAATCAACAATTTACATTTTTGCTTTAATGATTTCCCATTCCTTTGGAAAATTGTTAGCATATCGTTGCCCTTAGATTAATTAATTGAAACATCATTTCGATTGGTCGATATTCCCTTATCCTCCTCCTTTGGATCTTCTTGAGCTTTGTCCTCTCTTTCCCCCCCGCTGAGTTGAATATTTGCAATGTATTAGACCACTGTACAAATTTTATGTTGTTGTGTTGTCTGTTTCATTTCTCGCACCGCACTTTGGTATTCCTGTTTCTCCAGTCAAGTCGATCCTTGTCACTTGCACCCTGTTCTTCTCTTTAGAGGTAACTCCTTTTGGTTCAACACTCTCTTCTCTTGTGGCCAATATTTACTTGGTTCCTTTGATATTTGCATTCAAAACCTTTGTTTGGTTGATTAACCGTCCTTCGGTTTAATGCCTAATTCTCTTCTTCCCCAACGAAGTTGACCTTTTCTATGTGGTTTAACACCGTCTTCATGTTAAAACCCAATCCCCACCAAATTTTGCAACCTTATCTTGGTTCTCATTCTTTCCTTTTTTGGTTAATCATTGTTAGTCAGTTAAATATCATTTTCTTTTCCTCGGTCAATCACAGCCTGTCTATTAACACTGAGCTTTCTTTAGGTTATTCATCGGCTTCGATTAATCACCCGTTCTTTGGTTGATCACCGTACATCCGTTAAAACCTATTTTTCTTTTTGAGTTAATCATCTTATCTTGGTTAATTACTCATGCTTTTTGTTCAATCACATTCTGTCTGTTAGATACTAGATCCCGTGCAATTAGCAGCCTTTCTTTGATTCAAATATTGCCAGCTTTGGGTTAAGAACCTTTACTCGGTTCAAATACCTTTTCCTTCGGTCCGATGTTGTTTGTTCAGTTAGTGTATCATTATTTAGGTCACAACCTTTGTTGGTTCCACACTCGCTTTCTTCTTTGATCATCGTCTACCGGTTAAAACTGCTTCCTTTCTTCTTTTTCTATCGGTTAACCACTATTTACAAATAATACACCATAATCCCATCAGAGTTGACACCTTTATTTGGTTCCTTCCTCTCTTTCTTCTAGTCCCTCGCAGTCTGTTTGTCGACCACAATCTTTTGGCTTTTTTCCACATCATATTTCTCTTGTTTATCTTTGATTAATCACGGCTTGCCAGTTAATGCACCAAACTCTCTGCAGATCTTACCTTTTACTTTGACTCTTGTCCCTTTTTTTCCCCGACATTGCCAACATTCTTTTGTTTTCTCCCCAATTGAATAATATCTTTCTTTGCAATCCCTGGTTGAGTCTGCTTTGTTCTCCAGCAGGGTTTTTGCCTTGTTTTGTGTTCCCTAGTGGAGTTTTCGCTTCTTCTGCATTTCTCAACAGGGTTTCCTTTTGTTTTTCCTTGGTCTCGACACCATGTCTCTTGTTTCCCTAGTAGGGTATTACTTTTCATTTTTTATTTTGGCTTCGACGTCGTCTCTGTTTTCTTTTTTTAGCGTTGGTTCCCCAAATTACGTAGGCTCTAATTTCCTCATTGCACTATGAGGGTACGTAGGCACAAGATTGTGAAATCTTAGTGAACAACCTTCCTCTGTCTTCTTCGATTTTTTGTCTCTCTAGTCCATCCAGATCCTTTTCCTTTCCTTGGTTTCTTAAACTACAAAGCTTTGACTTCCTCATTGCACTATGAGGGTACGTAGGCACAAGGGTACCAATCCTCCACGAGCATGTTCTATCCTTTTCCTCTCTCTCTCTCTCTCTCTCTCTCTCTCTCTCTCTCTCTCTCTCTCTCTCTCTCTCTCTCTCTCTCTCTCTCTCTCTCTCTCTCTCTCTCTCTCTCTCTCTCCCTCCCTCTCTCTCTCTCCTTTATTTTATTTAGCTAGAAGCCTTTAGATAGATAACCCATCCAAGCCTAGAATTAAGAGAAATGGTTTCTGTCGGATACAACGGATGCGTGAGGTACTAGTACCTTTGAGTGTGCGATTCACTCAAGTATAATCCCGCTAGCTTCAGCTGGCAATTCTGCTAGGGAGTCCTTGGGCTTGCAAGTTAGAGTCTCTCCTAGTTTTGCTTGTTTTTTCTTTAGTTGCTTGATGTTTATCTTTATACTTTACTTGCTTTATTTTTATGTTATTTATTGCATTTCTTTACTGCTTTAAATATTCATATGTTGCATATTCTTGGTATCTGCTATATGCTACTGTTGTTGGGATGGGTAGATATTATTGGAGAGATAAGTCCTAACACTGGGCTTAAGCATGCACATAGCCTAGAACGTGGATAGTCGTGACACCTGTGTTTTGCGTGTTAGGTTGTAACGAGAGCCTTATTCTATATCGTGATTCGCTTGAGAATACTTCCTTCCTTCGATAATTCGCTACGGTGGGGGTTTTCACTTGAGTCTTATGGTTTGGGCGACTTTTCTAGGGACCACCTTGTTGTGTCTAGATCACACCTATGAAAGGGATATGGGTTTTTGCAAGAAATCAAGACTCTTCGTACCTTTTTGTTCTCTCACTTACTTCAGATTTTTGCCCCGACACAGAATTATATGCAGATATTCAGATTGTACAGATTTGGATATTCGGATTATGCATATTTTGGTTGTTTGGGTTTGTGCTTGGCTTCGTGATTTGTGTGTTGCATGCCTTTTCAGCATAATAATTAACATTTTTTGTATGTGCATTTTCTAGGTTATTCAAAAGCTTATTATTTGATTAGCATAGTCATATACGATGAGTACTAGTTGCAGGGGTATTTTCAGCTACAATTTGTGGAGCCTAAGTTGAAGATTTTGAGAGATTTGGCATCTTGTCTGGTCAAAGATAACAAGGGTATTTGTTAGAGATGATTATGGGCATTTTCCAATTCCCGATTTTATCGATTTCACATGTATTTGCATTTTTGATACTGTTTGATCATGTTCATTTTTGCCTAATCTTTGATCACATGATTACTTGATTTGTGATGTATACTAATTAATTTTGGTACTGTTTCACACTTCCATTCTTGCTTGTATTATGATTTATTCCTTATTATAATGAACTTAATCTTGTACAATCAACAATTTACATTTTTGCTTTAACGATTTCCCATTCCTTTGGAAAATTGTTAGCATATCGTTGCCCTTAGATTAATTAATCAAAACATCATTTCGATTGGTCGATATTCCCTTATCCACCTACTTTGGATCTTCTTGAGCTTTGTCCTCTCTTTCCCCCCTGCTGAGTTGAATATTTGCAATGTATTAGACCACTGTACAAATTTTATGTTGTTGTGTTGTTTGTTTCGTTTCTCGCACCGCACTTTGGTATTCCTGTTTCTCCAGTCAAGTCGATCCTTGATCACTTGCACCCTGTTCTTCTCTTTAGAGGTAACTCCTTTTGGTTCAACACTCTCTTCTCTTGTGGCCAATATTTACTTGGTTCCTTTGATATTTGCATTCAAAACCCTTGTTTGGTTGATTAACCGTCCTTCGGTTTAATGCCTAATTCTCTTCTTCCCCAGCGAAGTTGACCTTTTCTATGTGGTTTAACACAGTCTTCATGTTAAAACCCAATACCCACCAAATTTTGCAACCTTATCTTGGTTCTCGTTCTTTCCTTTTTTGGTTAATCATTGTCAGTCAGTTAAATATCATTTTCTTTTCCTCGGTTAATCACAGCCTGTCTATTAACACTGAGCTTTCTTTAGGTTAATCATTGGCTTCGATTAATCACCCGTTCTTTGGTTGATCACCGTACATCCGTTAAAACCTATTTTTTTTTTGAGTTAATCATCTTATCTTGGTTAATTACTCATGCTTTTTGTTCAATCACATTCTGTCTGTTAGATACTAAATCCCCAGCAATTAGCAGCCTTTCTTTGATTCAAATATTGCCAGCTTTGGGTTAAGAACCTTTACTCGGTTCAAATACCTTTTCCTTCGGTCCGATGTTGTTTGTTTAGTTAGTGTATCATTCTTTGGGTCACAACCTTTGTTGGTTCCACACTCGCTTTCTTCTTTGATCATCGTCTACCGGTTAAAACGACTTCCTTTCTTCTTTTTCTATCGGTTAACCACTATTTACAAATAATACACCGTAATCCCATCAGAGTTGACACCTTTCTTTGGTTCCTTACTCTCTTTCTTCTAGTCCCTCGCAGTCTGTTTGTCGACCACAATCTTTTGGCTTTCCCCACATCATATTTCTCTTGTTTATCTTTGATTAATCACGGCTTGCCAGTTAATGCACCAAACTCTCTGCAGATCTTACCTTTTACTTTGACTCTTGTCCCTTTTTTCCCCCGACATTGCCAACATTCTTTTGTTTTCTCCCAAATTGAATAATATCTTTCTTTGCAATCCCTGGTTGAGTCTGCTTTGTTCTCCAGCAGGGTTTTTGCCTTGTTTTGTGTTCCCTAGTGGAGTTTTTGCTTCTTCTGCATTTCTCAACAGGGTTTCCTTTTGTTTTTCCTTGGTCTCGACACCATGTCTCTTGTTTCCCTAGTAGGGTTTTGCTTTTCATTTTTTCTTTTGGCTTCGACATCGTCTCTGTTTTCTTTTATTAGCGTTGGTTCCCCAAATTACGTAGGCTCTAATTTCCTCATTGCACTATGAGGGTACGTAGGCACAAGATTGTGAAATCTTAGCGAACCACCTTCCTCCGTCTTCTTCAATTTTTTGTCTCTCTAGTCCATCCGGATCCTTTTCTTTTCCTTGGTTTCTTAAACTACAAAGCTTTGACTTCCTAATTGCACTATGAGGGTACGTAGGCACAAGGGTCCCAATCCTCCACGAGCATGTTCTATCCTTTTCTTCTCTCCCTCTCTCTCTCTCTCTCTCTCTCTCTCTCTCTCTCTCCCTCCCTCCCTCTCTCTCTCTCTCCTTTATTTTATTTAGCTAGAAGCCTTTAGATAGATAACCCATCCAAGCCTAGAATTAAGAGAAATGGTTTCTGTCGGATACAACGGATGCGTGAGGTACTAGTACCTTTGAGTGTGCGATTCACTCAAGTATAATCCCGCTAGCTTCAGCTGGCAACTCTGCTAGGGAGTCCTTGTGCTTGCAAGTTAGGGTCTCGCCTAGTTTTGCTTATTTTTTTCTTTGCTTGCTTAATGTTTATCTTTATACTTTACTTGCTTTATTTTTATGTTATTTATTGCATTTCTTTACTACTTTAAATATTCATATGTTGCATATTCTTGGTATCTGCTATATGCTACTGTTGTTGGGATGGGTAGATATTATTGGAGAGATAAGTCCTAACACTGGGCTTAAGCATGCACATAGCCTAGAACGTGGATAGTCGTGACACCTGTGTTTTGCGTGTTAGGTTGTCACGAGAGCCTTATTCTATATCGTGATTCGCTTGAGAATACTTCCTTCCTTCGATAATTCGCTACGGTGGGGGTTTTCACTTGAGTCTTATGGTTTGGGCGACTTTTCTAGGGACCACCTTGTTGTGTCTAGATCACACCTATGAAAGGGATATGGGTTTTTGCAAGAAATCAAGACTCTTCGTACCTTTTTGTTCTCTCACGCACTTCAGATTTTTGCCCCGACACAGAATTATATGCAGATATTCAGATTGTACAGATTTGGATATTCGGATTATGCATATTTTGGTTGTTTGGGTTTGTGCTTGGCTTCGTGATTTGTGTGTTGCATGCCTTTTCAGCATAATAATTAACATTTTTTGTATGTGCATTTTCTAGGTTATTCAAAAGCTTATTATTTGATTAGCGTAGTCATATACGATGAGTACTAGTTGCAGGGGTATTTTCAGCTACAAGTTTGTGGAGCCTAAGTTGAAGATTTTGAGAGATTTGGCATCTTGTCTGGTCAAAGATAACAAGGGTATTTGTTAGAGATGATTATGGGCATTTTCCAATTCCCGATTTTATCGATTTCACATGTATTTGCATTTTTGATACTGTTTGATCATGTTCATTTTTGCCTAATCTTTGATCACATGATTACTTGATTTGTGATGTATGCTAATTAATTTTGGTACTGTTTCACACTTCCATTCTTGCTTGTATTATGATTTATTCCTTATTAGAATGAACTTAATCTTGTACAATCAACAATTTACATTTTTGCTTTAACGATTTCCCATTCCTTTGGAAAATTGTTAGCATATCGTTGCCCTTAGATTAATTAATCAAAACATCATTTCGATTGGTCGATATTCCCTTATCCACCTACTTTGGATCTTCTTGGGCTTTGTCCTCTCTTTCCCCCCTGCTGAGTTGAATATTTGCAATGTATTAGACCACTGTACAAATTTTATGTTGTTGTGTTGTTTGTTTCGTTTCTCGCACCGCACTTTGGTATTCCTGTTTCTCCAGTCAAGTCGATCCTTGATCACTTGCACCCTGTTCTTCTCTTTAGAGGTAACTCCTTTTGGTTCAACACTCTCTTCTCTTGTGGCCAATATTTACTTGGTTCCTTTGATATTTGCATTCAAAACCCTTGTTTGGTTGATTAACTGTCCTTCGGTTTAATGCCTAATTCTCTTCTTCCCCAGCGAAGTTGACCTTTTCTATGTGGTTTAACACAGTCTTCATGTTAAAACCCAATCCCCACCAAATTTTGCAACCTTATCTTGGTTCTCGTTCTTTCCTTTTTTGGTTAATCATTGTCAGTCAGTTAAATATCATTTTCTTTTCCTCGGTTAATCACAGCCTGTCTATTAACACTGAGCTTTCTTTAGGTTAATCATTGGCTTCGATTAATCACCCGTTCTTTGGTTGATCACCGTACATCCGTTAAAACCTTTTTTTTTTGAGTTAATCATCTTATCTTGGTTAATTACTCATGCTTTTTGTTCAATCACATTCTGTCTGTTAGATACTAAATCCCCTGCAATTAGCAGCCTTTCTTTGATTCAAATATTGCCACCTTTGGGTTAAGAACCTTTACTCGGTTCAAATACCTTTTCCTTCGGTCCGATGTTGTTTGTTTAGTTAGTGTATCATTCTTTGGGTCACAACCTTTGTTGGTTCCACACTCGCTTTCTTCTTTGATCATCGTCTACCGGTTAAAACTGCTTCCTTTCTTCTTTTTCTATCGGTTAACCATTATTTACAAATAATACATCGTAATCCCACCAGAGTTGCACCTTTCTTTGGTTCCTTACTCTCTTTCTTCTAGTCCCTCACAGTCTGTTTGTCGACCACAATCTTTTGGCTTTTCCCCACATCATATTTCTCTTATTTATCTTTGATTAATCACGGCTTGCCAGTTAATGCACCAAACTCTCTGTAGATCTTACCTTTTACTTTGACTCTTGTCCCTTTTTTTTCCCGACATTGCCAACATTCTTTTGTTTTCTCCCCAATTGAATAATATCTTTCTTTGCAATCTCTGGTTGAGTCTGCTTTGTTCTCCAGCAGGGTTTTTGCCTTGTTTTGTGTTCCCTAGTGGAGTTTTCACTTCTTCTGCATTTCTCAACAGGGTTTCCTTTTGTTTTTCCTTGGTCTCGACACCATGTCTCTTGTTTCCCTAGTAGGGTATTACTTTTCATTTTTTCTTTGGGCTTCGACATCATCTCTGTTTTCTTTTTTTAGCGTTGGTTCCCCAAATTACGTAGGCTCTAATTTCCTCATTGCACTATGAGGGTACGTAGGCACAAGATTGTGAAATCTTAGCGAACCACCTTCCTCCGTCTTCTTCGATTTTTTGTCTCTCTAGTCCATCCAGATCCTTTTCGAAGTTTCCTCTTATTGCTGAAGCCCATGGCCTTTGTAAAAAAGAGGTGGAAGACAATATTAAAACTAAAGGAAAGGGTATTCGAGGGTTTTCTTCGAAGTTTCTGATAGACAAAGTTTCTTTTGCTGAAGCTGGAAACTGGAAGGCTTTCAATGTCGTGTTTTCTTTACTGATATATAAGATAGTCTTGTTTCCAAATATGGAAGATTTCGTTGATCAGGCTGCCATCAATATCTTCTTGTCCAGGAATCATGTTCCTACACTTCTTGCTGATACATATTATTCTATTCATTCCCGGAAT
This sequence comes from Lathyrus sativus, assembly GCA_963859935.3. Taxonomy (NCBI): domain Eukaryota; kingdom Viridiplantae; phylum Streptophyta; class Magnoliopsida; order Fabales; family Fabaceae; genus Lathyrus; species Lathyrus sativus. The sequence continues at coordinate 490,247,372 of OZ012740.1, read as the reverse complement.
GAGAAGAATAAAGGAACTCTTGTTTGTTGCACTTCTATGCTTTATCGGTGGTTCATGTCTCATCTTCGATATAAGGGTCCTTTTGTAGAGAATAGTGGGAATCTCAAATGGTCTCAGAGGATCATGTCACTTACTGCTGATGACATTTCTTAGTATTCTTGAGCCTACGATGGTGCCAAGATCATTCTTCATTGTGGTAAATTCCCCAACGTACCTCTCTTAGGTATAAAGGGTGGAATTAACTACAATATAAGGGTCCTTTTGTAGAGAATAGTTGGGATATCCGATGCATGATAAACCAAACTCTGAGGTATTGAAAGAGTCCATCTTTCATGAAGAGGTTGATGACATGGGTTTGCTGAAGTGATTCAGTGCTGCATGGGTACACATTCACCGCGAGGGTAGAGATAAGTTGGGTAAGAAGAATTGCATTGCGAAAAAAGCCTACACACAATGGGTCAAAGAACGAGTTCAAGTGACTTTGCTACCATTTCCTTTCGAGTCTTCTATACATGTCAAGCTTCTTGAACTTACCATTTTCCTCCTTCCGAAGTCGATCAGCTCAAACAGGTTATTGAGAAGTTGAAGAAGGAGAATGTTGATCTTCGTATCAACCTTGACAAGGTCACATCCAAAAAGGAGAGTTTACAGATGGATCTTCGTCAAAAGTGGGTGCTCATGTGAAAAGGGATGGAGTTTGAGCAGAACAAGTGTCAGAAAGCAGGTGATGCTTTGAAGAGCACTTACGATGGACTTGCCTCAAACAAGAGACAACTTGCCGATACTTAGTATCAAGCCCATGAAGATGAGTTGAGCTACACGAAGCAACTTGCAGATCTTCAAGCAAAGTTATCAGAGTACAAGATAAAGTTGTAGAGTGAGAAGGATCGTGTTGACCAGTTGATGAAAGATCTTTCTCAATGCCAAGCCGAGCTTGACAAAGTCTTTAATGATGTTTAGAAGCTTTAGGATCAGGTACATTAGGGCCGAGAAGAGATTAGTCAGTCTCACTTGGAGAGTACTCATTAGGAGCGTCAGGGCCTCCATATGCAAGTCCTCTTAGATCAGAAAGAGGCATTTCTCCAGGATCTTCTTCATGGACCTAATCATTCTTTACTACATAACCTCATGAAGGATGCAAAGTACTAGAGTCAGAGGCACGATCGTCTAGCCAGATTTGTTGAGCATGCACTGGAGGATCTACCAGAGTTATTGAAGGATGCATATACTGATGTGTTACCACACCAGACTCCTTGGAATTTTTCTCACTTCTTATCTGTTTGTAGGGTTGTATTTGATAGGATTTATGCTAATCTTGTTGTAGCCCAAAAGGCAGATATTTGAGTTGTATTTAAGATTGTACTTCTTTATCTCATTGATTGAATGAAGATTTCTCTTGTCAATTTATCTTTTTACCTTTACTTATATGCTTTATAATTATTGCTAACAAAGATAATGCTCACAAATACTTGGAATTTAAAACTTTATTTTTGCATACGTTGCATTCAATCATATTTATGTGCATGTTCTTCATTCGGAAACCACATGCTTACACTATCTGTCATGACTTGTAGAAAGATGACGACTCGACATCTCTATTTCACTCGCTTAAACAAAACCAGGATCATGGCTAACATTGAACAAAAGAACGCTCCCTACAAGGAGACTTTGCCTCAGTTTCAAGGTTGGATGGATCAGTTCCAGAATAACATGGACGTTATTATGGACTTCCTTCGTGCTCAGAAGGACGTCGTTGTTGCTACTTTTGTTGTTGAAATTGTCACTGATGCTACTGTCGTCATCCCTGTGGTGATTCCTAATCCTGTCGTCGCTTCTTCTCCTGCTATTTTTGAAGCACCCATTGAGAATGTTGTTCAGCCTTCTGTCAATCTGCCTTCTGCTTAACCAGGTTTGAATAGAATGCCTGTTGCTTTCCTATGGGGAGTGATTCCAAATTTCACTCCTCAGATTCCCACTAGTAATACTTTTGTTCCGTATCAACCATTTGTTATACCCATGCCCAATGGTAATTCTGTTGCTTATCCTTGGGGCATGCCTACTCTAACTCCACCTCCTGTGGTGAGTCATGATGATTACGAGATTCCTTAGATGCAAGTTTGCTAGACTCTTGTGTCTACTGATGTTGAGATTCCTGGTGAAAACGAGCATGTGTATAGAGGTCTTCCTATTCACGTTTCGGTTTTTTCTTAGCCTGCTCAGACTATGGTTCAGAATGTTCATGCTGGAATTCCCTACCTTGGGGCTTCTTCTGCTGCTGCGGTACTTCCTACCAGTTATCCGTATGGTTTTCAGATAGGTCAGAATGCTGGTCAGATGGTGAATTCTGAGTTGGTATATGCGTCTTAGTTTGCTTCTCTACAGATACCTTCTTCAGCAGCATCACAGCTTCCTAATCCTCAGGCTCTTGTTATACCTACTGATCATAACAGACCTGCTGATTATAGATTGTTGGATGAAAGAATTTGTGCGATTGAAGGATATTCTGCTTTTGGCATGGAATTCAAAGACTTGTGTTTGGTTCCCGATGTCGTGTTACCGCAAAAATTCAAGATTCCTGAGCTGCATAAGTACAAGGGTTTGAGTTGTCCTCACAGTCATGTGACCATGTATTGTCGGAAGATGGCGTCCTATATTGACAATGATGAATTGTTGGTGCGTTGTTTTCAAGATAGCTTATCTGGAGCTTCTCTAGATTGGGATATGGGTTTGGAACATAGTAAGATTTGCTCGTGGAAAGACCTATCAGAGGCATTTTTGAAACAATACAAATATAATCTTGATTTGTCTCTTACTAGATTGCAGTTGCAGAATCAATCATAACGTTCAACTAAAACATTCAAAGAATATACACAAAGGTGGCGAGAGATGGCTTCTTGTGTGCGACCTGCTCTTTCTGATAATGAATTGGTTGACATTTTCATGGGCACTTTGCAAGGGTTGTATTATGATAAAATGGTGGGTAGTTCTTCAAATTTTTTTACTGATATCGTGACTATTAGTGAAAGAATAGAGAATGGGCTGAAGATTTGTAAGATTGTTGGGCCGCTATTCAACAACCAACCAATAAACTCAGAGCAGTCATTCACAGAAGAAGGAAGGTGAAGTGAATGCTGTGATGGAAAATTTTTCTCCTTAGTATCAATTTCCCATGGCTCCCATGCCATATTATCTGTATCCTTACGTTGTTGCTGCTTAGTATCAACAACCGTCATACCAGTATCATTCTCAAGTTCAGAATTCTCAAAATTAGAATCAACCTTAATGTCAACAGTCTCAGTAAAACAACAGAAATTAGCATCATAATAAACAGAATAACAATCAGAACAACCATAAGCGGATGAATTTTGACAGAATTCTCGTGCCTTATACAGAGTTGTTTCCTGATCTGATTCATCAAGAGGCAATTGTTCCCAAAGAGATTGCGCCCGCGATTCCTCCTTTTGGTCCTAAGCATAATTCAAATGCATCATGTGCTTACCATGCCGGGTACATAGGACATGCTACTGAAGATTGCATTGTTCTCAAGGCCAAAGTTCAAGAGATTATTGACCAGAAAATTCTGACATTTTCTAAGGAATGTCCTAACATACAGACTAATCTGTTGCCTACTCATGGTGAACCTACGGTTAATATGATTGAGGAAAAACAAAGGGCTGATTTGATCAGAGATGTCGACAAAGTAAAAACTATGATGGCTATAGTGCTTAAGAAGTTCAAAGAACAAAGGTTATTGAAAGGTCTTCATGGGGTGTTTTAAATCTGTGATGATAATCCTAATCAGTGTTGAAAGTTGAAAGGCTGTGTTCAGATCTTGATGAACCGAGGTGTAGTTCAGTTTTCCAGAGCCAAGTCTATGGAAGAAGTAGCTATTATCGAGCCATTCACGATCGAGTATAGGAAGGTTCTTGTGGAAGCGCCTAAAAAGAAGATACAACATATCACTGTTTGTGTTCCTAAGCCATTTCCGTATCAAAATTCGAAGGAGGTCCCATGGAAGTATGGTCCAACTGTGTTTTCTAGGGGTCAAGAAATTAAATTATCAGAATCTGAAATTGTCAATGTGACTGCCATTAGAGGGATGACTCGTAGTGGGAGAGTGTTTATTCCGAAGGTCATATCTAAGCTAGTGCAAGTCCCAAATGTTGTTCCTCCTAAGGAGAAATATACTTCAACAACCCCTGTTGTGCAACAAGGGGCGTCAACTGCAGCGCCAATTCCAGTCACTCTGTATGTGGATGTCACCAAAATCAAAGAAGTCATGGATGATCAAGAGTTTCTCAAGTTGATCAAGAAGAGTGACTTTAAAATCGTGGATTAGTTAGGGCAAACTCCGTCGAGGATTTCTATCTTATCTTTACTCATGAGCTCGCCAGTGCACAAATTAGTTTTGTTGAAATTTTTTAACACTGCTCCTGTGATGCATGACATTCCAGTAAAGAAATTTGATGATGTCGTTGCAAATATAACTGCTACTCGGTACTTAGGCTTTCACGAGTCAGGATTTCCTTCTGAAGGTACTGCCCATAATAGAGCCTTGCATATCTCGGTGACGTGTATGGACTCTTTTCCATCTCATGTTATTGTACATACCAGTTCTTCTCTCAATGTGATGCCTAAAGGTACATTGAGTCAACTATTGGTAGAAGGGAGCGAGATGAAACCAAGTGCTTTAATTGTCCGAGCTTTCGAAGGTTCTCGAAAGCAGTTCATTGGCGAAGTGGATTTACCCATTAAAGTCGAGCTCATTTATTTAGCATTACTTTTCAAGTGATGGATATCAATCCTACATACATTTGTTTATTGGGTAGACCCTGGATTCATGACGCAGAGCAGTTACATCCACGTTACATCAGAAACTGAAATTCATGTTTGACGATCAAATGGTCATCGTTTGTGGTGAAGAATATTTGCTAGTAAACGAGTTATCATCCTTCTGATATGTTGACAATGATGAAGGTATAGCTAAAGTACCATTGCAATGTCTCGAATTTGAAGATGTTAGCTCCGCTTCTGTCAATTCTGGTAGATTACTGAAAATGGCCATGTCATCCGTCAAAAGTGCTAAAGAGACCATTGAGAAAGGTGCCTTGCCTGGCTGGGGGAAAATTCTGAATATGGTTGAAAATCGTCAGAAAGCTAGTTCACACAATCTAGTTCACACAATCGCTTTGAAAATCAATTTGATCAAGTTCACAAGTGTCGGATTCCAGGAGGGGGATATCGTGATACCTATTAACGATGCAAGTCCTAGCATCCGAAGTGAAAAATTTGTACACAAATGTCCACCGGATTTCAGGCTCAACAGTTGGACATCTATTGTGATTCCTGTGGTTCTCCCACAAACATGTAATGCACTTTGTCTTCCTATTCCCTCGTCCTCGCCCGAGACGAATGGATAGCTTGTAAAGGCCTCGCGCTTTTGAAACATATGTGATCAATAAATAAATAAAATTTGCATTCAAATCATGCTCTTATTTCTTTCTTTATTTTATTTTTCACAAATAAATAAATGGCAAAGTTTCTTTTATTTTTCACCATTCAAAAAGCTTCATTCTAAGCATAATTCATAAACATGCAGAACAAATAATTGCATTGCTAACAACTTGGCAAACATCTGTTGTATTTTGGGTTTCCAATTAACCAAGCCGAAGAAGATGGTGAGGAAGATTGTGAATTACCGGCTGAACTAGCAAGGCTCCTTGAGCACGAGCAAAAAGAGATTCATCCACACAAAGAGCCAGTGGAAGTTATCAATCTTGGTACTGATGAAGTTAGGAGAGAAGTTAAGATTGGGGTATCCCTTCCTAAGCATGTACACTCTGAGTTGGTCAAGTTATTGAAAGAATATGTTGATATTTTCGCCCAGTCTTATCAAGATGTCCTGAATGGATTGATAAAAGCGTCCCGGTTCCGAAGAAAGATGGGAAGATCCGAATGTGTGTGGAGTATCGATATCTCAATAAGGCAAGCCCGAAATATGATTTTCCTCTGCCTCATATTAATTTTTTGGTAGACTACACAGTGCATTTCTCTGTCTTTTCTTTCATGAAGGGTTTCTCAAGATATAATCAAATTAAGATGTCCCCATCCGATATGGAGAAGACTACTTTCATCCCGCCGTGGGGTACATACTGCTACAAAGTCATGCCATTTGGTTTGAAGAATACAGGGGCAACATACCAGCATGTCATGACAACCCTCTTTTATTATATGATCCATAAAGAGATTGAGGTTTATATAGACGATATTATTTCCAAATCCAGAACTGAAGTTGATCATCTGGACCATCTGAAGAAGCTGTTTGACAGACTCCAGAACTTCAGATTACGGTTGAATCCAGAAAAGTTACACCTTTGGAGTTTGATCGGGTAAACTATTGGGCTTTATTGTAAGTCAAAAGGTTATTGAAGTTGATCTAGACAAGGTTCGGGTGATTCAGAACATGCCGCCTCCCAAAACAGAAAAAGAAGTTTGTGGCTTTTTGGGCCGACTTAATTACATTTCCAGATTCATTTTTCATCTGAGTAAGAAGTTCAATGATATTGAGACCAGATACTCACTATTGGAGAAAACTTGTTGTGCTCTGACTTGGGCTACTTGACGCCTGAGACAATACATGATTTTCTATACTACTATATTGATATCCAATATGGATCCGATAAAGTACTTTTTTAAAAAGCCTGCTATCTCTGGACGAATTGCTCGATGGAAAATGTTGTTGACTGAGTATGACTTCCAACATGTTACCCAGAAAACAATAAAAGGGAGCGTCTTGTTCGATTACCTTACTCATCAACCTGTGGAAGGTTATCAACAGATGAAGTTTGACTTTCCCGATGAAGATGTCATGTTCATCAGAGATTATAAGACTCCAGACCTGATATAGCACAAGAACTACGGGCGCGATGGACGATTGTGTTTGATAGTGTTGCCAATTCTAAATGTCATGGAATTGGTGTTATTCTCATCTCTCCGACATGTTTCAATCTTCCCTTCACCTCCAGATTATACTTTGAATGCACCAACAATATGGATGAGTATGAAGCATGCCTCTAAGGTATTAAAGCAGCAATTGACATGAGAATTAATTTTCTTGAGGTCTATAAAGATTCTGCTCTAATGATTGGCCAAGTTAGAGGAAGCTTTGTGACTCGGGATTCCAAGCTGGTTCCGGACCAAAAACACATTGCGAATTGAATTCCGACTTTGATGAAATCTATTTTCATCATATTCCAAGAGAAGAAAATCAACTAGCTGGTGCTCTTGCCACCCTTGTATCTATATTCAAAGTCAAGTGGAAGAACTAAGCTCCTTCTATCTGCATTGGTCATTTGAATGAATAAGCACACTGTTTAGTAATCGAGGATGAGTTTAACGACAAGCCTTGGTTCTACGACATCAAAAGATATCTGGAAAATAGGAATATCTCGAGGGTATTACTATCACTAATAAGAAAGCTCTCAAACGGCTTTGCGCCAAGTTCTTTTTAAGTGGTAGTGTAATGTACAAGAGGAATTATGATTCTATGTTGCTCAAATGTGTGGATAGATACGAAGCATACACAATCATAAGATCCATACATGAAGGTGTTGAGGGTGTACATGCTAAAGGTCCTGCTATGGCTAAAAAGATCCTTCGAGCTGGATATTACTGGGCAACAATGGAGGTAGATTGTTACAACTTTTCCAAAAGATGTCACAAATGCCAAATCTATGGTGGCAAGATTCATGTGCCTCCAAATCCATTGAATGTTCTGACTTCTCCTTGGCCCTTCTCTATGTGGGGTATTTATATGATTTGAATGATTGAACCAAAGGCTTCCAAAAATCATTGCTTCATTCTAGTTGCTATCGGTTATTTCACCAAGTGGGTTGAAGTTGCTTTTTATGCAAATGTTACACGACAAGTGGTTGTGAGATTTATCAAGAAAGAGATAATTTGTTGCTATGGTATTCCTAGAAATATTATCACTAACAATGCAAGCAATCTAAACAACAAGATGATGAAAGATTTGTGTCAAGAATTTAAGATCGAGCAGTATAACTCTTCACCATGTCAGCCCAAGATGAATGGTATCGTCGAAGCAACATACAAAAACATCAAAAGGATTGTCTAGAAGATGGTCAAGACTTACAAAGATTGGCATGAAATGCTTCCCTTTGCATTGCATGGCTATAAAACTTCAGTTCGCACTTCTTTTGGGGCAACTCCGTATTCACTTGTATATGGTATAGAGGTTGTTCTACCCATTGAGGTCAAAATTCCTTCGCTCAGAGTCATCATGGAAGCAGATCTTGATAAAGATGAATGGGTTTAATCCAGGTACAACCAGTTGAATCTCATCGAAGAGAAGCGCCTGACATTTATTTGTCACAGTCAATTGTATCAGAGACGTATCAAGCGAGCTTTCGACAAGAAAGTTCTCCCTCGAGCGTTCCATGCAGGCGAACTCGTGCTCAAGACGTATTATTCTGTTCATCCGGATCCACGCGGCAAGTGGACTCCCAATTACAAAGGACCTTTTATTGTCAAGAAAGCCTTCTTAGGCAGAGCCCTGATTCTCACCACCATGGATGGGAGGACTTGCCACATCCAGTGAACTCTGATACAGTCAAAAAATATTATGCCTAAAAAGAGAGATGATAAAGCCCGCTAGATTGGCACCCACAAGGGAAATCTAGGCAAAAATGGGCATCCCGATGGACCAAAAAAAGAAATGTCCATGCAAAAATTAGGGACAAAACAAAAAAAAACAATAATAGCCTGCTAAGTTGAAAACCTGAAAGGGTGATTTAGGCAAAAATGGGTATCCCGGTGGACGAAAAAAATAGAAAATGTCCTGGAAAAAATTAGGGATAACGGTATTTGACCGTTAACACTTGAGCCTATCTTCGTCATAGCTAGACCTTAGACGGTAAATGATCAGTTAAATCATCATCAACTGACGCATAATGTTGGAACCCGGACTTACAAGGATGGTATTCAATGTTATAATCAATGTAAAGTCAAATTTCTCATTGCCACTTACTTTGTTTTTCAACTTTAGTGTAAATTTCCTCATCAAGGATGTTTACATCCTTGTACACATCTTATGTACAAAAAAATTTCATGATTAATAAAGTTAATCCTTTGAATATTTCATTCTTTGATTTCTCATTTGTCTCTTTTCAGTATTTTGTTTGCAAGTTGAACAATTATTTGTGGTCGCATAATGCTATAAAGCGTTGAGAAACATAAAAGCTAAAATCAACCAAGAAAACATTATGCATTGCATGCTTTATCGAAAATCATCAAGGGAATATTGGTAGTTTTCCTTTATAAGCTTGATCTCCTTTAGGAAATATCGTGGTTGGTTAGGAATGTTAATCGCGTTCCTTTTCTCCAGCATATACTAGTTTGGTTCTTTGGAAGGTTTGTTTGACTCTCCTTTCCCCAACAGAGCCATAATTTCACTAGTGCATTAGGTTGGTTCTTTGGAAGGATTTGTCTTTCATATCCTCAGCAGAGCCATATTTACCAAGCAGAGACTTGTTTGCTTTTCTCCAGTAAGAGCAGAATTTCTCACAACACCACAACAGATCAAGGTTGTCACTCCCCAACAGTGGTGGTGTTTCATTTTGTTTTGGTCATCTTGACTTTGTTCTTCCTCATGAAGATTCGTTTAGTTGAAGATCAACCATGATTCCTTCATTCTCCAGCCAGGGTTAGTTATGGTTAGAAAGTTCATTTCTCTCCAACTGTAGTGTTGGTAATCGTTTGAAAATCTGAGATTTCTAATTTCTTTCCCCAGCAGCATCTTCATCATTTAGGGGTCTCTTTTCCCCAACCAAGGATGTTGAGTTCGTTTTTCTACAACCTCTTTTGCCTACAAAATTGTATCTAAACCTTTTTTTGCTGCATATCATGATTATCAAGCATCATGTGACCGTTGAGCATCATAGCATATGCATCATAGCATTCTTCCCTTTGACTTATTTATCTCCCCAATGGATCTCAACCAACTTTTTCTCTTGAGCCTCTCTTTTCTCCTCCCATCAGTCGTCATCGACCAAATCTTTCGAGCTACTCTTTTATTTAATCATCTTCCACCTCGAATCATCGAAGATCTAGCGCAACTCACACATTCAAGTCCAAGAAGATTAAATAGGGACAGTTGTCCTAACCCGAAATTTGACCTCCTTTTATTGCTTTTTCATAAGTATGTGCATTTGCATCATTAACGTGCGCATTCGCATGTTCATCTATAATCTTTGTTGCAGGAGCTTTCAGGTTTTTTCAAGCCCGATTAATCACATCCTCTCAAAGACATCATATCATCAAAACAAGCACCAAATGAAGGTTTCTAAACATATTCATCAGAGAAAGAGGTCGAAAATCAGAGTCATGGCCATAACATCATTTTCAGGCAAAATTGGGCAAGTTTAAACCTAGTTAATCGATTAACCATTTGCTAGAGAAAATGGGTTAATTGATTAACCCTTGTAAATTTGCAGAATCTGCTGCATTTTCAGGACAACAACTTCCACTTCTCATTTTAGAGTCTACATTGTTCTAACATCGTGTGGAACATTCTAGACAGCTCTAGACAGTTCAAGACATTTCTACACTTTGTTCCAATACACTAATTTGGATTGAGACCACCATGTTGCTTCATTTCCAAGCATGTGAGCCCTTAGATTCAAGTTCGCATTTGGATGGTTACCAAGTCAACTACCTAACTAACTGATTTAGCCTCCAACTCAGTGAGTTGAGGCTAACTAACCCCAAGGCTAGTTCCAAGGCTACATCCAAAGCTCACTCCGAACCTAGAAACTCCAAAGTAAAACTCTATATAAGCAAATCATCACCAATTGACAAAGGATGCCAATGACAATTCAATCATTCTCCCAATTTTCACACTTGATAACACTCAATTCTCTCACATTCTCTCTGAATTTTCTGCAACTTCTACTCATAATCTTCTTCACTTTCATCCCAAACCTAATTAGAGCTCAAAACCTCCATTAAAGAGTAACAACTTCTTCATTGGAAGTGCTTTCTCTTGAGCTTAGCCATCACCATATTGAAAATTCTTGTTGCTTTTCTGGAGTTATATCTCATTCGAATTCATCTCAAGTGATTACTTCAAGCTTATTCGGTGTAATTTCAACTTTGGAGTTTTCGTCGAAATTTCAACTTCAAGCTTATCCCATGACTTACACAGAACTTTATCCTTACCTGGTTCAACGAGGACTAATCACTACAAGGGATCTACCACCTCCTCCTAATCCTCCTCCAGCTGGATTCAGGACTGATTTCCAGTGCACTTTTCATGAGGGTGCCTTAGGCCACGACTTGGAGCATTGTTTTGCACTGAAGGCTAGAGTATGTGAGTTGGTCAGAGATGGAATACTTGATCTTGCAGGTAATCATCCGAATATCCAGAAAAATCCCTTGCCAGTAGTTGCAACTGTGAAAAAAAACTGGCAGAAAAAACAGAAGAGTCGCCACTTTTGTTATTTATCCCTAAGAGAGGGAAAGGAAACAATCGCAAAAACCTAAAGAAAAGGAAAAGACAAGGTCATCACAACCATGTCTGGGTTCGGGAGTCGGTTACGCAAGGGGAAGGTATGAGCACCCCTCACGTCCGTCGTATTCGACGAGATCCACGCTTGGTTTGTCTAGTCTATGGGTGAAAAACAATCTATCTACGACTGCTAAAGCTAAACGAAAAGAAACTGACTCGATAGAGCATCGCGCTCTATGCCTACATATCCCCTCGTGCAATGGGAAAGTCAGAGTCAACGTAGTTCGGGAAACTACGGGGGGAGATTGCTCGCCAAGACGTCGCGTCTTATGCCTACGTATTCTCATATGGCATGAGAAATCAGAGCAAAACGTAGTTCAGGCTAACTACGGGTAACCGGGGTGTTCTCGATCACACAGGGGTGAGAGAAAGGGTTGACGATACTAGCTTGCGCATTCTAGCAGTTAGGTGTATGCTGCTCGACCATTGGAGACTTAGGCGTTACCTGTTTGCGGTAGAACGTACGTAGTATGTCGGGTTTAGAGGTATGGGAACCTACGGGAACTAGAACTACGGTCTGGTCTCAATTGCGCTAGGGCAAGAGAAAGGGAAGATTAGTCATCAGCGGGAAAGTCTCAATCGCACGGCAGCGAGAGAATAGAGAAGTTAGTTGTTAGTGTGCTCACTAGGATATCTCATCCTATGCCTACATATTCTCGTCTGGAACGAGAAATCAGAGCAGCTGTAGTTCAGCTAACTACAGAAAACAGTCTCGATTGCACGGGGGCAAGAGAAGGGAACTCAATCGCCAGAACGCGAGAGAAAAGGTTTGAAACGGGACGCACACGCTAAGTCCTAAACGTAGGAGCGAGTGCGTCGTATATCACCCAAAGGGTGTATACTAAACCCTCTAGATAAATGAGAGGAAGCCCCCCACTTATCATTTCCCACGTATCTAAACGAAAACTCACAATACTCGAAGGTTGAAAAGAAAGAGATGAAAGATGTGAAATAAAAACAATGTTACCGAACGAAGTGGTTCCGTTGACCCTTGACTTTTGCGTGCAAATTCCATTTCTGAGCTCTACTGTTTTACCCTTGATGATGACATTTCGAACCAGAATCAATGTGACGCTGAACCGTCATAATTCGACCTATAAAAGAAGTCAAACCCCAAGAGGTAGCGTATTGATATCCGTGTCAAAGACAAGATAGAGAAATGATATTGAGAATGATTCTCCGATTAAATCATGTCACACGGCCAGCACAACAGAAAAGTAGAATAAAATCAGAAGAAGAAGAAAAGATGAGGAGAGAAAAAGTTGTCTCGGATCCTACATTATCCCTCAACAAGTTGATTTATAATGGTTTACCAAGGTCTCGTCATCGACCTACAAAACAAAATAGTGAGAAAAAACCAATACTTAGATGAGAAATAAGAAATCAACTTTAATAGAAAATAATTTCTAAAAAGAAAATAAAGTTCTAATAAGAAAATAAATCCTAAAAGAAATTATTAAAAGATAAATAAAATAAAATCAGTGAATGATAAAATGCGAGAATGCGACAAAATAAACAGTAATAAAACCGGATACCGAAATACCACCGAAGCTAACAGCGTACACTGAATCACCGGGCCGAGCGTAAATTCCCAAAATAAATCTCCGTATCCGAAACGGTTTGAAATGTCTGGAACACGATAGAAAGGGCTATAATCCCGATTAAATCAATCCGGCTGCAAAAAATGCATAGTATGCGGTAGGCAAATGCAAATGCTAATGAAACGAAACATAAGCCAAAAACGAGAAACGGTTGGTCAAATTTTGGGGTGCAACAGCTGCCCCTATTCAAATGGCTTCGACCTGAAGGGTTGAAAAGCGAACGACTTTCAAACATTCAAAGGTAAAAGACGGTTGAATACCAAAGAACCCAGAAATATGCCAACCGCAAAAATAGAACTGCAAACTCCGATATATTGGAACAAAGATCTCCGCAAGATAGCTGGACTGATCACAAAAATACTCCGCTGGGGAAGAGAGGCATAACCAAACAACTCTGGCAGGGAGGAAACGAGAGGAACTTAACCAAGTAACTCTGTTGGGTAACACATAATAAGATGAACTCGTTCATCAAAAGCTGAGCCATGGTCTGGATACCATCTTGGCTAACAAAGGTCAAGCTTCCGAAGATACATCTGAGAACAAAGAGGCAACAACCTGGCTTATGTTTCAAATGCAAATGTTTGAGAATGGCATAATGCTCCATACAAAATGGAAATGCTATGCGTTTAGGTAGATACTATGCACAATGCAAAATGCAAGGGAACTGCTCCAGCAAAATAAATGCTGGAGAGAAGAAAGCCAACTCCACCGGGGATCCAATCAAAACCCTGCTGAGGAAAAATGCCCTGGATGGCACACCAAAATACGGTCCTTCTGGGAAACAAACGCCTCAGCTGGAGGAAACATGCCCACTCTACTGGGGAATTAACAACTCTGCAGGGGATAACCATCTGGGGAATAGTCTATCTCTACTATAGACTACTCCGTGAGAAAATTGGTACCAACCTCTGCTTGGGGATTAAATTCATCTACCTCTTGATTAGGGAATGAGTCAATGATCTAGACTCTGAGGGTAAGGGACGCAAAGACTAGACTTTATGGGGATACAACACTGCACTCGTCCCACTTCTGGGGAAATAAACCCAAATCTGCTTGCCAGGGAAAACTTCAACCTCGACCCGCTGGGAATACACAACCAATCTACCGAGGATAGCTACACTCTACCGGGGATATCAATCTCGACCTGCTGAGGATAATCTTGACCATATTCTGATAGAGACAAGTGTCATCTCAACTTATTGCAACCTCAAACAGCTGAGGAGAACCAATCTCAAACTGTACATCTTTGCTAAAGAAATCCTCCTGATTTAACAACATCACCCCCTAAGGGAATACAGAACACCAATCATGGAAAACTGAGATCATTCGAGCCTCGTGTCGGGGAATATGACAACATGCGAGCCATTGGGAATTACCGTGCCAAGTATATTTAGGATTTTCTGGTTTTAGGAATGGACTTAAGTTTATGGTGACAGGAATTTATTTCTGGTTACAGACAAAATGGATTTGAGGAGGAAGTACTAGACGAGAACTAGTATTCGAGAGTAGACTACCAGACGAGAACTGGTGGTACAAGGTTAAGTTGTCAGACGAGAACTGACTTCTATAAAACCCCATTTAAATTATTCAGTCGCTTTGGTATTTTCTGTGAGGTGTAGTTGTGTGGTGTCCTTAATTAAGGATATGAGGTTAGGAGTAAGGGAGAGAGGTGACCTTAGTTGGGGTACTGTGGACCTAGATAAAGGAGTAAGTTAATTATGATATCGAGAGCATTATAGTGATTAATATTATTCCAACTATTATTAATAATAATGTTAATGATATTATCATTATTATTATTATTATTATTATTATTATTATTATTATTTGGTGGAATATTATTACTATTCATATTATTACTATTAGTATGAATATTATTATTAGTGGGAGAATAATATTATTATTATTATTATTATTATAGGATTTAAATAATAAAATAAGAAATAAGGGATTAAAGGAAATAGAGAAGTTTTTTGGGGAAAGAGAATTAGAATATGATAAACTGCCAGAGAAAGGTTTTGAGAGAAAAAGTGAGAAGAAGAACAAGGAGGAAGAGAATGAGGCTAGGGCTGTCAATCCTTCAAGATTCTTCAACGATTGAGCAATTAATCGAGGTAAGGGGGGAGAATGGATTTCAATATGGGTGAATTAACATGAGAGGGTAGTGAGAGGTCCTTTCTCTCATAGGAATTATGTGTTCTTGAGGATTCTTGATCTAATTTTCGTAGCATGATAAATTCCATAAAATTGTTGTTGTTCTTGAATGATTATTGTATGAGGAGTATTGCTTTTCATAGTTTTCTATGTAAGAATGAATGTGTTATATACGATGCTCTAAGGTTTCCCTAAGGTTTAGAGATTTGGGTTAATTGTGGGAAATAGGGAGGTAACCGTAAGAATCTGAGGTTATGACCAAATGGCCAAATGATATGTATCGTTGAATATTAATATAGGAAAAACTTATGGGAAATTGAACCTTCGTGGCCAGAACCTTGACATTGTTATATGTCTGACCCTGAAGGGATTGAATATTAGATAGTGAGTAATTTTAATGTCGTAGGGTGTAATTGAAGGAAAAATTGTAATATGTTGTCCCTATAGGAATAGGAATATTCAAATGTGGGTAACTCTGAAGTACTTAGAGCAATTGCAGGAAATAGTGTTTTATGTGTTGCAAATGTTGCCAGACGAGCATAATAAACCATAGAAGTTGTGTCGTTATTGCCGTATAACCTTAGGAATGTTTTAGTGACGTTTGGGTGCTTTGATTAAGTAATTCGCAAGAATAATTGAGCGAAAATCAATTTCAGGGCGTAACAGCGTCTTTCTGTCCGTCACGGATGTTCATGTTTTCGGTCGAAATTGTTTTGGACGTAACTTTGGATCCGTAAGTCCGTTTTGACCTCCGTTCGAAACGTTGGAAAGCTAATGAACAGAGATATAACATAGGATAGATAATGGAATTGTTTTCCCAATATTTTTATATCTAATTATGTTTGAGAAGTCAATTGTGTATATGTTTTAGTAACAAATCATGTTCTGGTTCAATGATGTCTTGGTGTTTTGATAGATGTGGGCCAAGATGGTCGAATATGGACAATCTTGTGTGATTGTGGTAATTCCCGAGAGGATTACGGTGGGAAGATGGCTCGTGTGAATCAAGATTAATCGTGAATTATGCATGATGTATTACATTGCATAATTGTGTTGACATGCATTTCATATCATGTGTCTTGTGGAGATGGCTAGGTGGGAATCCATGATAGGTGCCTAGTTTCATCCGGACTTCATTGTGGAAATTTTTGTGGAGATAAGTTGTAGTTCATAGGAACGTATATACGACTTATCCGGATTCTGACGGGAATCGGGTTCTAGTATGAACCGTATGAAATTGTGTTGGTACCACATGCATTGTGTCGAGTCAGTGAGTCACATTGCATTATTGTAATTGAATGTGGGCTATTAGTGCCGAATGATTGAGGTGGCACATGTATGTGCGTTAATTATGTATGATTGTATGTGTGGTGTGTAACTACTCCTTAGCATGTGTATTTCACCGTTTATTTATTGAATGTAGTTCTCACCCCCTTTTGTTGTTGTGTATGTGCTCTCTTGGGAGTACATGTGACCAGGTACCTGAGTAGTGCTTGAAGTGTGTTGCTATTTGATCGAGTCTTAGGAGTCACTCTGATACGTAACATGGGATGACGGGATTATGTTGTTATTTGACTACTTTATTTGTTTATTGTTACGTATCTTCATTTATTGGACTTATGTTGTATGACCTCGTGTCGAGGAGAATTATATTGGAGAATTGATTTGTATTCTGCTGCTTACTTGAAAACTAAATAATATTGATTATTTTAATGAAATGAAGTGACTTAGTGTGATATCCCACTGTGTTGGAGAACTCTGATGAACTTCATGAATTGTTTCTATATATTTATTATATTACGCGTATGGGGTAAAGTGGGGTGTTACAATTGGTATCAGAGCAGGTTGGTCCGTCCGGCCAGTGTTGTAGTAGAGTCTGACTATAGGATGTTTATAGTCATGTGTGTATCTAACCTGTGTTTCCGTGTTACATTCATGAAACTCCTTTGATTGCCATTATTGATACGGGTGCAACCCACTCGTTTATTTCTGTGGATTATGTGAAGAGATTGGGGCTTGCGCCGTCTACTTTGACTAGAGGGATGGTGATTGATACTCCATCTATTGGGTCAGTCACTACATCTATAGTGTGTTTGGATTGTCCAGTGTCGATCTTTGGTAAGGATTTTGGAGTGAACTTGATTTGTTTACCACTACACGAGTTGGATGTTATTTTAGGAATGAATTGGCTTGAGAGTAAGATGCGAGAGTCGTATCCGGAATCGTTCTCATCAGGTACATTTTCGAGGACGAAAATATTTTAAGTGGGGGAGAGTTGTAACACCCCATTTAAATTATTCAGTCGCTTTGGTATTTTCTGTGAGGTGTAGTTGTGTGGTGTCCTTAATTAAGGGTATGAGGTTAGGAGTAAGGGAGAGAGGTGACCTTAGTTGGGGTACTGTGGACCTAGATAAAGGAGTAAGTTAATTATGATATCGAGAGCATTATAGTGATTAATATTATTCCAACTATTATTAATAATAATGTTAATGATATTATCATTATTATTATTATTATTATTATTATTATTATTATTATTATTATTTGGTGGAATATTATTATTATTCATATTATTATTATTAGTATGAATATTATTATTAGTGGGAGAATATTATTATTATTATTATTATTATTATTATTATTATTATTATTATTATTATTATTATTATTATAGGATTTAAATAATAAAATAAGAAATAAGGGATTAAAGGAAATAGAGAAGTTTTTTGGGGAAAGAGAATTAGAATACGATAAACTGCCAGAGAAAGGTTTTGGGAGAAGAAGTGAGAAGAAGAACAAGGAGGAAGAGAAGGAGGCTAGGGCTGTCAATCCTTCAAGATTCTTCAACGATTGAGCAATTAATCGAGGTAAGGGGGGAGAATGGATTTCAATATGGGTGAATTAACATGAGAGGGTAGTGAGAGGTCCTTTCTCTCATAGGAATTATGTGTTCTTGAGGATTCTTGATCTAATTTTCGTAGCATGATAAATTCCATAAAATTGTTGTTGTTCTTGAATGATTATTGTATGAGGAGTATTGCTTTTCATAGTTTTCTATGTAAGAATGAATGTGTTATATACGATGCTCTAAGGTTTCCCTGAGGTTTAGAGATTTGGGTTAATTGTGGGAAATAGGGAGGTAACCGTAAGAATCTGAGGTTATGACCAAATGGTTAAATGATATGTATCGTTGAATATTAATATAGGAAAAACTTATGGAAATTGAACCTTCGTGGCCAGAACCTTGACATTGTTATATGTCTGACCCTGAAGGGATTGAATATTAGATAGTGAGTAATTTTAATGTCGTAGGGTGTAATTGAAGGAAAAATTGTAATATGTTGTCCCTATAGGAATAGGAATATTCAAATGTGGGTAACTCTGAAGTACTCAGAGCAATTGCAGGAAATAGTGTTTTATGTGTTGCAAATGTTGCCAGATGAGCATAATAAACCATAGAAGTTGTGTCGTTATTGCCGTATAACCTTAGGAATGTTTTAGTCATGGTTGGGTGCTTTGAGTAAGTAATTTGCAAGAATAATTGAGCGAAAATCAGTTCCAGAGCGTTGCAGCGTCTTTCTGTCTGTCACGGATGTTCATGTTTTCGGTCGAAATTGTTTTGGACATAACTTTGGATCCGTAAGTCCGTTTTGACCCTCGTTCGAAGCGTTGGAAAGCTAATGAACAGAGCTATAACATAGGTTAGATAATGGAATTGTTTTCCCAATATTTTTATATCTAATTATGTTTAAGAAGTCAATTGTGTATATGTTTTAGTAACGAATCATGTTCTGGTTCAATGATGTCTTGGTGTTTTGATAGATGTGGGTCAAGATGGTCGAATGTGGACAATCTTGTGCGATTGTGGTAATTCCCGAGAGGATTACGGTGAGCGGATGGCTCGTGTGAATCAAGATTGATCGTGAATTATGCATGATGTATTACATTGCATAATTGTGTTGACATGCATTTCATATCATGTGTCTTGTGGAGATGGCTAGGTGGGAATCCATGATGGGTGCCTAGTTTCATCCGGACTTCATTGTGGAAGTTGTTGTGGAGATAAGTTGTAGTTCAGAGGAACGTATATACGACTTATCCGGATTCCGACGGGAATCAGGTTCTAGTGTGAACCGTATGAGATTGTGTTGGTACCACATGCATTGTGTCGAGTTAGTGAGTCACATTGCATTATTGTAATTGAATGTGGGCTATTAGTGCCGAATGATTGAGGTGGCACGTGTATGTGTGTTAATTATGTATGATTGTATGTATAGTGTGTAACTACTCCTTAGCATGTGTATTTCACCATTTATTTATTGAATGTAGTTCTCACCCCTTTTTGTTGTTGTGTCTGTGCTCTCTTGGGAGTACAGGTGACCAGGTACCTGAGTAGTGCTTGGAGTGTGTTGCTATTTGATCGAGTCTTAGGAGTCGCTCTGATACGTAACATGGGATGACGGGATTGCGTTGTTATTTGACTACTTTATTTGTTTATTCTTACGTATCTTCATTTATTGGACTTATGTTGTATGACCTCGTGTCGAGGAGAATTATATTGGAGAATTGATTTGTATTCCGCTGCTTACTTGAAAACTAAATAATATTGATTATTTTAATGAAATGAAGTGACTTAGTGTGATATCCCACTGTGTTGGAGAACTCTGATGAATTTCATGAATTGTTTCTATATATTTATTATATTACGCGTACGGGGTAAAGTGGGGTGTTACAACTTCTGTGGTTTTGGTAACTGATGGGAACTGATTTCTGGTTTTCCAGACGAGAACTGGACTTTAAAACTATGTTAGCCAGAAGAGAACCGGTTAAACAGTGGGTCGAGGAAAAGGTGACCAGACGTGAACTGGTTTAAAAGCTGACAAGCACCAGACGAGAATTGGTGGTTAAGGAAAGGTGGACCAGACGAGAACTGATATTCTAAGAAGGGTGGACCAGACGAGAACTGGTTACCGGTTTTCTAGACGAGAACTGGGCTTTGGAGGTTTGCCAGACGAGAACTGGGCTTTGGAAATGACCTTGGTTACACGGTAGGTAACATGTTTAGGCTGTAGGATAACGATCCAAGGACAACCAGGCTTTTTCGGAAGGTTAAGGCTATTTGATGAGGGTAATGACACGATTCCCTGACACTTAACTCTTGTTGGGGAGAGCAAACTAGCTTGAACAACTTGCCCCAGTGCAATTCAACTTGCCCCAGAATGATCTCTGGGAAAGTTCACCCTGAGAAGAAAATAGCTTGCCATGAGACGACCTCGAGATGGCTTGCCCCAGTATCTGTACAACCAAAGGATTCGTCCTTGATTGACCATCTCTTAGTACGATTGGTTTCAATATACTCTTGAAATGGCTTGCCCCTGAATGAGCATTGAAGCGACTTAACCTGATCTGATTGAATACCGGAGGGATTTTCCCTCAACTTACAAAAACTTTGGGTGATTGCCCCTGATTGGGTCTCGAGATGATTCACTTCTGATCAACTGCTTCTTGAATAAACTGTCCCATAATCAAACGACGCTTCGGGACTTGTCCTCAGACTGATTAAATCCAAACTCACTGGATGTCAATGTCCCAGATTCACAGGGTTCAAAGTATACACAATTCTGATTCAGACTGCCGAACAATCTAGTCCTGTTTGATTATTCCCTGTTGGAATTTCCTCAGTGTCAACTACTCTCCTGCAATTAAAATTGTTTGTTCATGAATGGTAATTTTAATGCAGTGTTCATACAAATTTTGAAAGGAATGTCACTTATCAAGTGTTGTGATAGTGGGTGACAATTGAACCAAAAGTTCAAACGTGGTGCTGATTTGATTAGTGAAAGATACAACAAGGGTATGATTAGCAAATCATGTAGGAGTCAGGTCACTCAACCTTATCGTAATGCACTTTCAGATTAAACCCTGCCTCAATTAGGTCTTTTAAGGGTTGTATCGTGGTCGGGTTCACGGTTTATAAAACAAAGGATATTAGGCTCAAAGTTTAATTTGTACCCACCCCTTCTACGTGATGATCTCCAATCCTAAGTTCAGTTAACTTGGCACAAGCGCTCACCTCTTCAAATGA
Organism: Lathyrus sativus; assembly: GCA_963859935.3. Taxonomy (NCBI): domain Eukaryota; kingdom Viridiplantae; phylum Streptophyta; class Magnoliopsida; order Fabales; family Fabaceae; genus Lathyrus; species Lathyrus sativus. Next base: position 490,225,945 of record OZ012740.1, on the reverse strand, counting down.
TTTATTGAATGGTAGGAGTGATGGTTAAGGAACTCACAAGGTTTCCGGAGTGACAGTTACTCCTTTTTCGTCTCCGGTGTCTGTATCCACACGACTTTTCCCTTGTTTGAGGATTTTTCTTTTGAGATCTTTTCATTTTCATTCTTTTGATTCCCTAATTTTTTCCTGGACTGACTCTTTTGAATTCTTTTCGATTTTGAAGTCCAGCGGGATGCCCTGATTTTTGCCTAAGTATTTGCTTTCCAGCTTTTCTTTTCTTTTTACTTAGCGGGCTTTCTTTTTTCTCTCTTTTTTTCCTTTGAAACAAGTCGTGTGACACTGGCTGTCTTGATTTATCCAAAGGGATTATAACTGTCTCACTCCTGACTAGTGAGGTTTAACCGTTGCGACTGATGAGGTACGACCTCTTGAGATGTGATTAATCGTGATCGTTCCTCGAACGGGAACACTCCTCTATAAGATTTGAATGCTCGGTCAAGCTAACTGACAACTACCCTGCCCCGGGTTAAGATTTGAAGGTTGAAAAGTCTGAAAGAAACTCCTACTTCTCGGCTTGAATTGGTTAACTAGGGACTAACTCCTTATATCTCTAGTGTTTAGGGGATTTGAAACAATGCATGTATGTCATCAACAAGGTTTTATCCGAAAGCATATGATCATCAGTTATGGGTATTCAGTTTTCGTCATCCTCCCTCATTGCTAATCAACAGTGATAAAGTGGAGTGGATAAAAAAGTGCATGTGTCTGTGCTGTGCAATAAATGAGCGAAAGCGACATGATTAATTCAGAAAAATGCAAAGTCACTTAATTAATATTACCATTCAGAACACAATGTTTAACAACAAGTAGTAACTAACATAAAAGAAACTACAAATGCAAATGATAAAAAAGTATGAGGACCGCCAATGCTGAGGACGTCTGCCTGTCTGGACCACTGGCTTCTGGAAATAAAACTTTAAATCCGCGAGCTTAGATAGATGAGAGGTTTACATGAACCACCAAAACTCCTTCTGGAAAGGAAATGCATCCTTCATCAATCAACTGATGCACTTTTGCCTGAAAAGCTTTGCAATCTTTGGTTGAATGCCCTATATATCCGCCATGATATCCACACTAGGCATGGGGATCGTACCCTAGAGGGTAAGGTTCTGGCACTGGCTTAAGAGCTTTGGGTTCCACCAAAGAATTCTGAATCAGATGTGGCAACAACTGGCTATACGGCACAGGAACTGGATGAAAAGGAGAATTCCTTCGTTCCAAATTGTTACGAGGCCTGTTCTGATTCTGACGCTGATTCTGATAAACTCGACCACGGGATCGGTGATTTGTATGAGGAGCGACCCGAAGTTTCTGATGTGGTTCCCTAGGCACAGTTGTCTGTCCAGCATAACGAGACACAAAAGATACTGACTGCTGAGAAGATGAAAAACTAAAAGATTTCACTGATTCATCTTCAGAATACCCAACATCTGTCATGACTGCATTTACCACAGTTTCGTCTTCAGCTTGAAAGCTACAGAGAGATTCAGTTTCACAAGTCTGACCACTTGAAACATTCTGATTTCTTCCAGTTTGAAAGCTACAAAGGGATTCGGTTTCACTAGCCTGACCGCTTGAACCATTCTGAATTCTTCCAGTTTTAATGCCATACTCAATACGTTCTCCTGCTCTTACCAATTCAGAGAAATTTGGTGCAATCCCAAGCATTCTTTCGAAGTAAGGGCTCTGCAAGGAGTTTACGAACAAGTCTGCTAACTCTCGGTCTAGCAGCGATGGTTGCACTCTGGAAGCAAATTCTCTCCATCTCTGAACATACTTCCTGAAAGGTTAATCGTTCTCTTGAAACAATTCTTGCAACTGCATGTGACTGGGATCCATGTCCAGATTATAGTCATACTGCTTCATGAAAGCCTTGGCTAAATTCACCCATGATCTTATCTGATTACTCTCCAACTGCATATACCAACTCAGAGATGCCCCAATCAGACTGTCCTGAAAACAGTAGATCATCAACTTGTCATCGTGCACAAACGAAGTCATTCTTCTGCAGAACATCACCAAATGTTGCTTCAGGCAACTATCCCCTTTGTACTTTTCAAACCTCGGTGCTTTGAAATTCGGAGGTAACACTAGGCCGGAAACCAGACACATATCTGAAGCATTGAGATCAACAACATCTTTAACTTCCAAGGATTTGAATCTTTCGTCCAACGCGTGCAACCTTTTAGCATACTCAAGAGCTCTTGGGTCTTCAGTCTTTACTACCGGAACTTCTCTTCTGGTAATCAACACAGAGGAAACAACATCATAAAAATCGGAGGTATCTAGAGAAGAAGAACGCTCACTTCGAACAACAGACTGTTCATGCTGATCTTGGTTCTCAACAGAAGGCTACACAGGCTGAACTTCAGTCAGGTTGTTCACTTGCGGAAAATCTTCATCGGACAGACAACCATACAGAGGATTGGTCATCACAGTAAAACCTGACAAGGTATCAACAATCTGGAAGTTGTTCCCTGACATAGCTACCAACAACTTTCAACTGACTTCACTGCTTGATTCTGCTTCAACCCCTTGGTCGTCTTCCCACAATCAACACTTGCTCAGAACGGTCACCGGAGAAACACCCTCTGAAGCAAAACAAAGGCTGGATAAGAGCTCTGGCCGTCCGGAGAAATGATATGCAAAAATGATGCAAAGATGCTTATGCAAATGCAATGCAGGATGCAGCAAACACAAGATCACAGCCCCTACAAAGCTCTGAATACTGCTGTGCTGCTGACTGAGTAAATTTTCTCTGAAGAGAAAACCAAAATACCGGGTTGGCTGGAAGTCAAGTTTCCTGCAAAAACCCTCCCACTCACGGGTATGGACCTAAACTGACAAGGTACGACATCCTATGCGTTCGTCAGCGTCACAGACTTTCAAGAAATGATGATACGTTCACCATTTCTGGTTTGGCATCATCTCATGAAGAGGCCTCACTTAGCTGACTCACAAGTGATCGGTTCCCAGAGTCGACAACCCTCAAATCCAAAATTCCCTCGAGACTAAAGGGCCAGAAAGAAAGTTGTATAAGAGAATCTCGTCCGAGCGTGAATTTCGTCGTGAGCTAGTACGAGCAAAGCAAGCACAACCACTACTAATATCCACTACTAGTACTATGTGTGTACTCAAGCCTGGGTTTTGGCTTATCTCTCAAAGGAACAACCACCCAACAGCACAACAGCAACAGATAAAAATACAGTGCGGAAAATGTAAATACAGTAATATACAAAATACAGCACAAAAACAAACACCCACAAACCAAACAGACAAGCGCTAGGATTGACTCGCATAGAGGGTGTTCCTGTCCCCAGCAGAGTCGCTAGCAGTCGCAACTGCGAAAAACAACATAGCGGAAAAAACAGAAGAGTTGCCACTTTTGTTATTTATCCCAAAGAGAGGGAAAGGAAACGATCGCAAAAACCTAAAGAAAAGGAAAAGACAAGGTCATCGCAACCATGTCTGGGTTCGGGAGTCGGTTACGCAAGGGGGAGGTATGATCACCTCTCACGTCCGTCGTATTCGACGGGATCCACGCTTGGTTTGTCTAGTCTATGGGTGAAAAACAATCTATCTACGGCTGCTAAAGCTAAACGGAAAGAAACTGACTCGATAGAGCATCGCGCTCTATGCCTACGTATTCCCTCGTGCAATGGGAAAGTCAGAGTCAACGTAGTTCGGGAAACTACGGGGGGAGATTGCTCGCCAAGACGTCGCGTCTTGTGCCTACGTATTCTCATCTAGCATGAGAAATCAGAGCAAAACGTAGTTCAGGCTAACTACGGGTAACCGGGATGTTCTCGATCACACAGGGGTGAGAGAAAGGGTTGAGGATACTAGCCTGCGCATTCTAGCAGTTAGGTGTATACTGCTCGACCATTGGAGACTTAGGCGTTACCTGTTTGCAGTAGAACGGACGTAGTATGTCAGGTTTAGAGGTACGGGAACCTACGGGAACTAGAACTACGATCTGGTCTCAATTGCGCTAGGGCAAGAGAAAGGGAAAATTAGTCGTCAGCGGGAAAGTCTCAATCGCACGGCAGCGAGAGAACAGAGAAGTTAGTTGTTAGTGTGCTCGCTAGGATATCGTATCCTATGCCTACATATTCTCATCTGGAACGAGAAATCAGAGCAGCTGTAGTTCAGTTAACTACAGAAAACAGTCTCGATTGCACGGGGGCAAGACAAGGCAACTCAATCTCCAGAACGCGAGAGAAAAGGTTCGAAACGGGACGCACACGCTAAGTCCTAAACGTAGGAGCGAATGCATCGTATATCACCCAAAGGGTGTATACTAAACACTCTAGATAAATGAGAGGAAGCCCCCCACTTATCATTTCCCACGTATCTAAACGAAAACTCATAACACTCGAAGGTTGAAAAGAAAGAGATGAAAGAAGTGAAATAAAAACAATGTTACCGAACGGAGTGGTTCCGTTGACCCTTGACTTTTGCGTGCAAATTCCATTTCCGAGCTCTACTCTTTTACCCTTGATGATGACATTTCGAACCAGAACCAATGTGATGCTGAACCGTCATAATTCGACATATAAAAGAAGTCAAACCCCAAGAGGTGGCGTATTGATATCTGTGTCAAAGACAAGATAGAGAAATGATATTGAGAATCATTCTCCGATTAAATCATGTCACACGGCCAGCACAATAGAAAAGCAGAATAAAATCAGAAGAAGAAGAAAAGATGAGGAGAGAAAAAGTTGTCTCGGATCCTACATTATCCCTCAACAAGTTGATTTATAATGGTTTACAGAGGTCTCGTCATCGACCTACAAAACAAAATAGTGAGAAAAAAACCAATAACTAGATGAGAAATAAGAAATCAACATTAATAGAAAATAATTTCTAAAAAGAAAATAAAGTTCTAATAAGAAAATAAATCCTAAAAGAAATTATTAAAAGAAAAATAAAATAAAATCAGTGAATGATAAAATGCGAGAATGCGACAAAATAAACAGTAATAAAACCGGATACCGAAATACCACTGAAGCTAACAGCGTAGATTGAATCACCGGGCCGAGCGCAAATTCCCAATATAAATCTCCGTATCCGAAATGGTTTGAAACGTCTGGAACACGACAGAAAGGGCTGTAATCCCGATTAAATCAATCCGGTTGCAAAAAATGAACAATATGCGGTTGGCAAATGCAAATGCTAATGAAACGAAACATAAGCCAAAAACGAGAAACGGTTGGTCAAATTTTGGGGTGCAACACCAGTGCATCAGAAGTGAAGCTTCAGACAGGATATCCATCTTTATACTGATTTATTCACTAGGCTGTTGTTTCTCGTTCTTTGTATTTTCCTTATTTTATTAGTTGTTTGCTTTCGGATTATGTTTATACTTTTACATTAATGAACTGAGCATTGCAACTTTCAATTTCAATTCATTTTGTCTATTTATTTGCATCTTTATGCTTTATCTTTCAAATATTTATTTCTTGTCCAAATTTGTGATGTGCAAAGATTGGAGGGAGGATGATGAAAACGTTAAACCCATAATTGCTGTCAGTATGCTTTCAATCAAACTTTGTTGACGATGTAAGGCATTGTTTCAACTCCCAAACACTAGAGAAATAAGGAAGTTATCCCTTTGTCACCCCCTTCGAGCCTAGAAGTTGGAGTTTCTTTTCTTTACAAACAAAAAACCTGCAATCTTAACCTGGGGCATGGGTAGTTTCTCAGTTAATTTGGTTGTGTGTTCCTGCAATACACCTTTCATATAAAGGTCGCACTCACAATTTTCCTTCGCACACAACAAGCAAGTGTCGAAGATGTTTTCCAAGCTAAAACGCCGATGATGGTTCACCGTAATCATTAAAGCTAGGCAGTCACTTTCTAAAAAAAATCCAAAAGAAAAAGCCCGCTAAGTCAAAACCTATGAAGAAGACTTAGGCAAAACTGGGGCATCCCCATGACTGTAATCTTCACAAGAAACAGTTCAGGCAAAAGTTAGGGATAATTAAAATAGGATGTCTTTAAATCCTTACCCTGAAAATCCTCAATGTCAAAACAACCATATGCTGTAAAGAAGTAGTGGATGCCTTTCCATAGGTCTTTGAGCCATCATTGCTACCATCAGTGCAACCCCTAACCTATAGGAACCTGAATGCATATTATGAGCATAGGACTGAAGATTATCACGTGGACGGGGTGGGTACAAATAAAACTTGAGCCTTTATCCTTTGTTTCATAAACCGTGAACCAGGCCACGTTACAACCCTCAAAAGACCTAATTGAAGCAAGGTTATTTTGAATACATACTACAACAAGGTTGCGTAAGCTGACTCCAAAAGATCTTTGCGAATCATTTATTTTGGTAATACACTTTTATTTTAAACTTTGAGCGCCTTGAACCGCCGGGTTCTGACCGACGTCTCAGTTTTTTTTTATCTTTCAAAAATGATTTTGATTTCAAAAGTTGCATGAAATTTGCATTACCATATTTGTATGAACACTTTTGTTTGCAAATTGGCTTTCCTCTAAGGAATTTTCAAACAATTGAGAAACTTGGTCAAGTGGTCCTATCAGGAGCAAGTTCTCTCTACATCTTGTCTAAGAATCAGTTCAAGATTTGTTCAAGGCAAGGTCTTCTCCGATTTTGGTTTATCCAAAGGATTTTTCAAGACTCATACTAGGGAAAGCCTTCCGAGGGTATAGTAAAACAGTCACTTTCACGAATCAGACAGCTGAAGCAATTATCAGTTCATCTATAACAGACGGTTTAATTTGGGGCAGTTTACTTAACGAATCCCTAGACAACTACCCTTCCTTCCTAAAAGGACCGTCAACTTGATACATGTTACCATTGCAGCAAATATGTGTTCAACAGTAACATTTTTAGTCCCCGAGCAGAATAATCTTGGTCTCCGTGTTGAGGAATCAGTTTTCCAATCTTGTCATCTTACCAGAATAGTCGAGCCTTGTCGTCGGCATCTGCATCTACATTTGATCATATCTCATAGCATACTTCATATACATATACATATCATAAGTGTTTCATCCTCATTTTCATTTCTCTCGAGGTCGTGTTTTATCCACGTCTTACCTTGTGGTCGAAGTCCAACTCACTTGGCACCTACCAAACAACTTTATGTCGTGTCTATCTGACGTTCTTCCAGATATGACGTTTTTCTTATCCGATGGTTTTCTGGATATGTCTGCTTCCTTTTACTCTTCTCATATATTGTGTTTATACCTTTCGTTCAAAGCCATTATTAGATGTCTGGTATCTTTTTATCCAATGTCATTCTTGGATGTCACCCTTATATTTGAGCCTTTTATCTTATGGTTTTCCAGATATTACCTTTGATTTTGATGGTTTTCCAGAATCTATCCGTTGGTTTTCCGGATTTGTTTCTCTTTCTGACGGTTTTCCAGATCGAGTCTTTTATCTGATGGTTTTCCAGATATCACCTTTGATTCTGATGGTTTTCCAGAATCTATCTGATGGTTTTTCGGATACGTTGCTCTTTCTGATGTTTTTCCAGTTTGAGTTTATTCTGATGTTATTCCAGAACCCCTTTGTTGCTTATCTGATGTTCTTCCAGATATGTCTTCAAACTTGTCCCGTTACATTTTTTGTGTTCCTAAATGTTTCGGATGTACCTTCAAAGACCTTGTCGTCATCTCGTTCTCCTATAGATGTTTTCATTTTTTTTCTGGATACAGCTCAGAGTTTATTCGATGTTTCTGATGTTTGTTTCTCCTTGTATATTTTCTAACGATTTTTGAAGATCCCGCTCGATCTCTTTGTTCAAAGGAATATCCCAGAAATTCCAGCATTTGTCATTTATCTGATCCTACCGCCGAGTGGATCTCGTGTTACCGTTTCATCCTAAGGTGTCAATTGGTCCTGCCTGAACCTGTTGGTCCATCACTTTAGAGTGTCAGTCGGTCATGCCTGAACCCGTTGAAGCTTTATCTTATTACTTTTTCCCCAGTGGAGGTCGTCTCGTCGGTGCCATCTCCATTGAGGATCTCTTCTTGCTTCCCTTCTAAAGTGACAACTGGTCATGCTTAAACTTGTTGGTCTATCACTTTAGATTCCCCCGGGTTCCTGCTGTTTCCCCAGTGCGTCGTCTTCCCCAGTGTGCGTGTTTACTCGTCGCGTTGTTCCCCTATGTCGTCTTTTTGCCTTGCATTTATCATTTCCATCATATACATCATTTTAGATTCATGACATCGTCAGCATCGTCGTTTCGTCCATAGCATTGCACATCACTGCATCTAAGGGCAAAATTTTTGGTTATCTGTATTTAAATCTTTTTCACCATGATTTCTTGAGCCTTCGTCGCTCAAATCATCCGGTGAAGTTATTTAAATATGGGCATATGTCATACCCCAAATTTTACCCTTAGATTCACTTATCATTTCTCATTTTATTCCGTATTTCATTACTAACCGTTAACATGTTTGTTTAGTTGTGCGTTTTGCAGGTGAATTGAAAGTGGTCTCAGAAGACCATTTAGTCCGTTTGAACCTACCAAGATTGAGATTTTAAACGCGTACAAATTAATCATTAACATCATCTTAAACCCCGATATGAGGATTTACGACTCGATGACCAAAATATTAATCAAGGATTCAAGTTGTGCAGTTTAATGATATTGGATTCAGAGGATTATAGTTTGAGGCGAGGTTACCAATCTTGATGTGGATTAAAATTACACGAGTTTCTAAAATCATGGTTGAGTCGGAATTTTGAATGGTTGCTCCAAGTTCATATTGGATGTCGTTTGATTGCAAGTGCTTACAAGCTATTAATGTTTCGAAGTCGGTGAGAAGTTTAAGGCTTATTCTTAATAAGATTATGGATCGGATTTAATTTCAAAGGAATCAAGTTCATAGTTTATGCCAAAACTGAAATTCGTATTTTATTCAAAAAACGAATCTTTTATACATCTCAAGTTTATTACAGTAACACAAGTTTACATTCTTGAGGATTACAAATTAAAATTTCTAAGTATAAATCCTAAACTCTAAGTCTGAGCTCATCAAGCTTCCACTTCCGAATCTTCAGATTTCCTACAAAATATCAAAAATTGTTTAGAAATTGGACGTATTTTAATCGAAAAATGGATGTTATTACCATTTTTGGACCCTCAGAGTATTATCATCATTGGGTCCGGGAGGGGCAGCAGTGAAATGCTACTAAACCCCCGTGTTTCTTTCTGACCTCGGGCCAAAAAACCGGTAAATCTATTCTTAGAGAAAATCAGAAAAGATTTTTTTAAGAGTTTCATCCAAACAGTTCTTAAGGAATCTGAAAGTTCCTTTGGGCTCAGTTTCCATCATTGCCCAATAAGCAAAAAAATCCAACAGCCATCAACAGTACATAAATCAGAAATTGAAACAAATAGCCATCGTAGTGCTTTTAATAATAGCGCTTTTTTAAAAGTGCTATTGTAATACAACATTTTAATAGCGCTTTTTAGAAAAGCGCTATCTTAGTGAATATCTATAATAGCGCTTTTTTACAAAGTGCTATCAAAATCATATTCTCTGTACTCTTTAATAGCGCTTTACTATAAAGCGCTATTATAAATATGTTTGTTTCCTTTTTAATAGCGCTTATTTAAAAAGCGCTATTAAAGTAGGCGATACAAAAAACCAATTTTGGCGTAGTGAATGGCAAGTATTTTCACCACCATCAATGAATCCAAAATGGGATAAGGACCGTAAGGGACAGCAAAATCCAGCAGCAATAATCAAATCCAAAAAATCACAGCCACCATTAAAACTCCAAATCCGGATTTGGAAGATCAAGAACATGTTGAGACATGTTCATCCCAAAACAGAAACAATGTTTTATTCCTTCAAAATCATTAAAAGAAAGAAGTGCTATTAGAAGGGGCGAAAATCATCAGAAAAGAACACAATCGAAACCATCGAAAAATCATATGAGAAGCATCACAAATTGGATCCAAAAATCCATAAAATAAAAATCGTCCCAGACGAATCCAAAATCCCATAAGAGCCCACAAGGGCTCAATTTCCATCATTACCCGAAACCCATCGAAAACCCATCAGCCAAAACATCCACGGATCCCAATCGTGAAAACCCACGGCGGCTCAGAGGCGGAAGCAATCTCATCATCGCTAAACAGACCGTAAAACAAACGAACATCTCAACAAAGCCACAAACCACCACTGAAAATCGCGGTTCATCAGCAGCAAAGACGAAAGTTGTAGCAACCGTATACAAAGCGTCTCAAATCCGGAGATCCTCGATTGAGAATCTCGACGAATCCGAGAAATCGCCAAGCCTCTGAACCTTTCATCATTGGCTGAAAATCACAAGACTTCCACTAAAATCCATCACAAACAGAGCAAGGATCCGTCATAAACCGTCGTAGCTACCGCAAGGCCTTAGTCTTTTAACATCATCAACCACATCAAAGCATCAAAAGCATCACGAAACCGTCGTCGAAGCTGACACAAACTCGCCGTAAGCCTCATTCATTTAACATCATTTGGTTTGTTTTTTGGTGTTTTTTTTCAGGAATCAAAGAGAATAAGGAGATAAGTCGTAACAAGAAGAAAAAGATGAGATGAAAGTCACGGACATGCAAGAGAGGGAAGAGTGTTTCGCAGCAAGAGAAAGGAAGAGAGTTCATCAAGAACTCCAAGAGGGGGCCGCCGCGATCTACAAAGGGATTAGGGTTAAAACCCTAATTCCCTTCCCCATTTAGTCTTATATATTGGTTGGGTCGGGTCTGGAGCCTGACCACCCAGCCCGACCCAAATTAATTAATACATATATATATATATATATATATATATATATATATATATATATATATATATATATATATATATATATATATATATATATATATATATATATATATATATATATATATATATATATATATATATATATATATATATATATATATATATATATATATATATATATATATATATATATGTATTAATTTAGACTTTGATTTAAATTTTCTTATAGTAAAAAAAACACTTAGCTTCTTTTTAACTGGATTTTGGATTTTACTTTTTTCTATATTTCAAAAAAAAAACACTCAATTTTGTTTAATTATGTTATTTAGTTAGTTTCTTCATAATAATAAAAAACCATAAAAATCATGAAAAATAATTAACTCTCACATTGTCTAACTTTTCACCTAACAATAAATTTCTCAAAAATCAAATAACCAACTTTAACCTTATAATTTAGATCTAAAATCTAATTTCACAAAATTCTCAAAAACTAAAAAAGTCATTAACTCCAACTTCCCCATTTAACTTCTTTTATCCAAAATTCCCATTTTTTTTTTTACATAAAACTCTCAAATCATAAAAACAATCAACCATAATTTCTATTTCCTCAAACTAAAAATGATTTCACCAATTCTAACGCCAGTAGTCACATCCCATAATCCATTCATAACTTGACTATCCATTTCAATATCTCATGCTCCGTTATCAATTATCATCACCTGTGCGTCAATTTATCACTTTTAATTATTCGTTATTTTATTTTTACCGTTATTTCCCCTCTGAAGAAAAGGTTCACATGTTTGACCCCCGTGTCAATTTCCCTTTACCTTCACCTCACTCTAGCCTTAGACTTTGAGTCGCCGTACTCATACTTAGGCTTCCCGCCATTGACATTCAACCCTTTTATTCTAGCCTTAGGATCAGGAGTCGCCGTACTCCATATAATTTTCCCGCCGTGGAATACTTATCTCACACCCTTTTCAATTCAACATAAAACGTAGAAATCGGAGCCGTCGCACTCCAAAGTAAGCGTTTCCCTATGAACGCTTACTTCCCCCTGGAACCTTGACAACAGTCAAGAAGTTTCTCATCTCCCTCTGTGAGGGGAACTACGATTACTCTGATTACATCCTCTACACAGGATACGTAGGCACAAGACGCGAATCTTGGCGAGTAAACTTAGGACTAACCCCTTAGGTCTTTCTCTTTACCTTTAACCCTTAGCATTTACCTTTAAGCAGATAACTTAGCAATAGCACATTAAAACAAGAGGTTCCTAAAGAGTACTACAGAAGTTTAGGATGTTAATACCTTCCCTAAACTTAACCAACCCCCGAACTTTAGATCTCTCCCCGCATTGTGTTTACGATGCAAAATAAGTTTTTCCTTCCTTTAACCTTTCCTTCGGATAAATCAAAGACCGGTTGCAAATGAATTAAGATTCAAGTTAATTAATAGCTTGACATCCAAATTTCACTGCAACACACTTTTTCACAGGCAAAGTGTTAATCGATTAACACTGGTTCAGAAGGCTATTTTTGTGCATTTTTCATGTATATTTGGCTTTTCTTCCTCTTTCAACTCCCATGGATTGATATGTTGATGTTTATGGTTGTTTTAACTCCTGTTTGAAGCATGCTTGGGCATTTGCCAATGCTCGATTTTAGGGATTTCACGTTTATTTGGATTTTTGGTATTGGTTGATCATATTTATTTTTGCCTAATCTTTGATCACATGATTACTTAATTTGTGATGTATGCTAATTGATTTTGGTACTATTTCACACTTCCATTCTTGCTTGCATTAAGGTTCATTCCACATTGGAATAAACTTAATCTTGTACAATCAACAATTTTCCCTTTTGCTTTAACGATTTCCCATTTCTTTGGAAAATTGTTAGCACATCATTTCCCTTTGATTAATTAATTGAAACGTTGTTTCGATTGGTCGATCTTCCCTTCTCCTCCTCCTTTGGATCTTCTTGAGCATTTTCCTCTCTTTTCCCCCCTGCAGAGTTGAAGATTTGCAACGCATTGGAGCACTGTACAAATTTTGCGCTGTTGTGTTGTCTGTTTTGTTTCTTGCACCACACTTTTGTGTTAGAGAAGGAATGAGAGTGGAGAATTCCTACACTTATTATGACTATTTTGGATAGGGGACGAATGACCTTGTGTCTGGAATAGTCACCTTTATCTCCTTACTGTGGTATCCCTATTTCTCCAGTCAAGTCGATCCTTGATCACTTGCACCATGTTCTTCTCTTTGAAGGTAACTCCTTTTGGTTCAACACTCTCTTCTCTTGTGGCCAATCTTTCCTTGATTCCCTTGAGATTTGAATTCAAAACCCTTGTTTGTTTGATCAACCGTCTTTCGGTTTAAAGCCTAATTCTCTTCTTCCCCAGCTAAGTTGACCTTTTCTATGTGGTTTAACACAGTCTTCCTGTAAAAATCCAATCCCCACTAGATTTTGCAAGCTTCTCTTGGTTCTCATTCTTTCCTTTTTTGGTTAATAACTGCTAGTCAGTTAAATACCATTTGCTTTTCCTCGGTTAATCACAGCCTGTCTGTTATTACTGAGCTTTCTTTGGGTTAATCATCGGCTCTGGTTAATCACCCTTTCTTTGGTTGATCACGGTCTGTCCGTTAAAACCTATTTTTCTTTTTGAGTTAATCACATTCTCTTAGTTAATTACTCATTCTTTTCGTTCAATCATAATCTGTCTCTTAGATACTGAATCCCCTGCATTTAGCAGCCTTTCTTTGGTTCAAATACTGCCAACTTTGGGTTAAGAACCTTTACTCAGTTCGAATACCTTTTCCTTCGGTCCGGTGCTATTTTTTTCATCCAGTGTACCGTTCTTTGGTTCACAACCTTTGTTGGTTCCACACCCTCTTTCTTGGTTTATCACCGTCTACCAGTTAAAACCTCTTCCTTTCTTCTTTTTTCTATCGGTTAACCATTGTTTATTAGTTATTACACCGTAATTCCATCAGAGTTGACACCTTTCTTTGGTTCCTTACTCTATTTCTTCTGGTCCCTCGCAGTCTGTTTGTCGACCATAATCTTTTGGCTTTTCCCCACATCATATTTCTCTTATTTATCTTTGATTAATCACGGCTTGCCAGTTAATGCACCAAACTCTCTGCAAATCTTACCTTTTACTTTGACTCTTGTCCCTTTTTTTCTCCGACATTGACAAAATTCTTTTGTTTTCTCCCCAATTGAATAATATCTTTCTTTGCAATCCCTGGTTGAGTCTGCTTTGTTCTCCAGCAGGGTTTTTGCCTTGTTTTGTGTTCCCTAGTGGAGTTTTTGCTTCTTCTGCATTCCTCAACAGGCTTTCCTTTTGTTTTTCCTTAGTCTCGGCACCATGTCTCTTGTTTCCCTAGTAAGGTATTGCTTTTCATTTTTTCTTTTGGCTTCGACATTGTCTCTGTTTTCTTTTTTTAGCGTTGGTTCCCCAAATTACGTAGACTCTAATTTCCTCATTGCACTATGAGGGTACGTAGGCACAAGATTGTGAAATCTTAGCGAACCACCTTCTTCCGTCTTCTTCGATTTTTTGTCTCTTTCTTCTGGTCCCTCGCAGTTGACACCTTTCTTTGGTTCCTTACTCTCTTTCTTCTGGTCCCTCGCAGTCCATCTATCGACACCAATCTTTTAGCTTTTCCCCACATAATATTTATCTTGTTTCTCTTGGTTAATCACTGCCTTCCAGTTAATGCACCAAACTCTCCGCATGGCTTACCTATTACTTTGATTCTTGTCCCTTTTTTCCCCCGGCATTGTCACCATTCTTTTGTTTTCTCCCCAATGGAGTAATCTCTTTCTCTACAATCCTCGATTGAGTCTGCTTTATCCTCTAGTAGGGTTTTTGCCTTATTTTTTGTTCCCTAGTGGATTTTTCGCTTCTTTTGTGTTCCTCAGCAGAGTTTCCTTTTGTTTTTCCTTAGTTTCAACACCATGTCTCTTGTTTCCCCAATAGGGTATTGCTTTCCATTTTTGCTTTTAGCTTCGAAGTCGTTTATGTTTTCTTTTTTTAGCGTTGGTTCCCCGAACTATATAGGCTCTGATTTCCTAATTGCACTATGAGGGTACGTGGGGACAAGATTGCAAAATCTTGGCGAGCCACCTTCCTCTGTCTTCTTCCATTTTATGTCTCTCTGGTCCATCCAGATCCTTTTCATTTCCTTGGTTCCTTGAACTATGAAGTTCTAACTTCCTAATTGCACTATGAGTGTACGTAGGCACGAGGACCCCAATCCCTTATGAGTACATTCTATCCTTTCCTTCTCTCTCTCTCTCTCTCTCTCTCTCTCTCTCTCTCTCTCTCTCTCTCTCTCTCTCTCTCTCTCTCTCTCTCTCTCTCTCTCTCTCTCCTTTATTTTCTTTATCTAAAAACCTTTAGATAGATAACCCATTCAAGCCTAGAAGTAAGTGAAATGGTTCCCGTTGAGTACGAAGGATGCGTGAGGTGCCAGTACCTTCCTTTCGCATAACTGACCCCCTTTCCTGTTTCTCTTTCCTTGGTTTTTATCGATATTTTCCCTGTCCTTTGGGACTAAATAAAGTTCGATGGCGACTCTGTTGTATCTTTGAGTGTGTGATTCACTCAGGTATAATCCTGCTAGCTTCAGTGGGGTAGGAAAGATCGCCAAGAGAGATATGACATCCAATCACAAGTTTTACAAGTAAACAAGTTGGACCTGACCTACTGAAGAAGCAAAGTAGGACTTGCTAAGCGAGTCAAATACCTCCCAAAACGAGGATACAATAACAGAACTCTATAAATAGATTTTGCAGTCAATTTATTTGATATTCTATTCAATGTTTTATTAGTTATATAGTCATGTTGTAATAGTTAAGAATTTTGTACTACAAGAGAGAAATGATTTTCTCAAGAGAGAATTCAAAGAATCAATGGTGGAGGCTCTATTTGATCGAAAGAAAGTCAAGGATGCTTTTTCATCTCATTCTTCCTGATCATAATTATAAAGCTACCATCAATAAGCGATACTAAACTCCTTTTTGGTGATATTAGATGCAATTATCGAAACACTCGTGTATTGATATTTATCATGGATTTATCTATGTTTTCGTTAATCGTTAATATTGTTTATTATCTTCATTTTTTTATGCTTGTTATGAACTAGCTACTTATAAATTGTTATAATAGTTTTTAAATGATATTAAATATTTTATTTGTTAGATGCTAAACTCTAGACATAGGTTTAGGTTTAACATTCACATATATTTTTGAATCTTAATGTTGTTGTATTGGTTAACTGGGTGAGAAATCGTCTGTTGGGAAATACAACTGATTTCAAGTTATTATTTAGACATAAACAAAAGGCGCAAAGTGATAGGTGATGATATTAATAGACGACTAAGAATATAAATAACTAATCAAGAAAATGCATGGGGATAGGATAATGAAATCTAACCCCAACAATCTCAATTCTATATGTTGAACGCTTATTTTTATTTGTTGTTATTTTTAATCTAGTTAACATAAAAATAAAACATTTCAAACATTTGTACTTAAAATTATAGAAATTATTGAGTACTTAAAATTATAGGAATTACTGAACAATTTTAGATATTTGCTTACCTTTGTTACTACGATAAAATGGTGCCATTGTCGAAGACTGGCATTTAGAAATTGAAAACAATGCGATAATTTTCATTATTTTAAGAATCTTTGTTCATATTTGTTGATAATTGTATATATTTGTGGATATATATATTTATTTTTATTCTATTACGAAGTATCTGGTTAGACTTCTTAATTTGTTTATGCAATGAAAGGTTCCTAAAGATCAATTTCTATTTGAACATGAAATTGAATGAATTGCTTGTAAAAGCAACAGTAAAAGAGGAAACAATTAGCGAGAAGAAAATCCTAACTAAAAGAAGCCTATATTTCTATAGAAATAGAAGAAATGAAAAAAAAAACCAAGCCAACAATGACAATAATAACCAAAATCAGGCCAATAATGTTTCTGGTGGCATGCCTTGCCACAATAGTCTAAGAAGATTGGCTCATATAGTCATGCCTTCAAGAAATACCAGCAAGCCCAAATGAAAACTTATTTATTACAAATCTTGTATGTTAATCCTTTTGCAGGGCTAGACCATGAAGATCCATACACACATCTTACCAAAACTTATGAATTTTCTAGAACTCTAGACACAATCAAAGAAGAAGAAGAGAAAGTGATGTTCATGTTGTTATTTTCCTAATCATTAATTGTTAAAGCCATAAATATGGTACTTGAATCAGCCCACACAGTTAGAGACCAATCAAAATGTTTTAAGGGAAAATTTATTAACATTTTTACCACACAAAAATTTCATAGAAGCAAACACTATCATTATCATGTTCTCCCAAGGATCATCATTATGTGAAGCTTAGGAATGATACAAGTCATTGTTGTGTAGATGCCTAAACCATGGTTTTGATGGCCTGATCCAAATCCACATCACTAAAAACGGGTTAGAATAACAACTAAAGCTTCTTCTTGATGCAATTGCTAATGAATCTCTCATGTCAAAGAGTTTAAAGCTGCAGTTTCAATTATATAAAAAGAATGTCGTTAAGTGATTATATGGGCAATTCAATAGAAACCATTGTGAAGTGAAAGTGGGTATAATAGTTGAACGCAAATAATGCAATCCTTGCTCAAAACAAGTTTTTAACTCAAATAGTAAATGAACTTACAAAGTTGTTTTCAAAACTACCTCAATAACTCAAAGAGATGCATGATGTTCCAAAGCATCGTCAAATTGATTACTATGAGCTCTACAATGGAGATCACCCAATAAGATTATGCACACCTTCATACAAAGAATTCAATTTTATAAGAAATGAATAAAGGCTAGGGTAGTATCAAAATAATAACTTTCAAAGAAACAACTACAACCAAGGTTAGAGAGCAGTGGCTAGAAAATCAAACAAAAATCAACCATATTAAAGTTACAACTAGGTTCCTCAGCAACAAGGTAGAACCGTAAATTTAGAGGAGACCCTAAACCAATTCATGCACTTGTTAGCGGCAACCCAAAAAATACAGAAGCCATAATCAAGAACATTAAAACACATATTGGCTAGATTTCTAAGCAGATGGAAAATCAACAGTCATGAGCGTTCAAAGCAAACACTACGATAAATCCAAAGGAACGGTACAATGTAATCACAACTATGAAAGTAAAGAATATTGAGAAACCAAAAGAAATTATTGTTAAAAGCCTGAAAGAAGAAGAAGCATAAGGACAAACAAATGAAGAAAAGGAGCGGGAATATCAAGTAACAAAGGAGGAAAAATTGAAACACCTCCTTGTTAAGAATCTACTTCTTCTCTAAGCTCCAAGCCAAAGTAAAAATAAAAGGGAATACTCAAGGTTAGTCAATATTTTTGACAAATTATAGGTAAACACGGCGTTATCTGAAACCTTGAAGTATGTTCCCGTTTTCTCCAAAAGGATCTTGGCAAAGAAAAAGTATGTTGATAAAGACATCATTCAGCTAGAAACAAGTTTTCATCCCACCATTCCAAAAAAAGAAGGAGATCTAGATGAATTTACATTACCTATCACAATTTGTGATGTAGGAATTGGAAATGTAAAAATTGTTTTGGGTGTTAGTGTAAACTTAGAACATTTTATAAATAATTCATAAGATTAAGGGTCTTAACTTGAATCACACAAAAATGGTGTTGCAATTGGCAGACAAATCTGTTAAAAGTACGGTGGGAATAGAAAAATATATGTTGATCAAATTAGATAAAATCCTAGTTCTGATAGACTTTGTTGTAATGGACATCAAGGAAGATGTTAAGACCCATTTCATCTTAGGAAAACCATTGTTGGAGTGGTAAAGCGGCATGCAAAAATATTATTTGTGGAAGAATTTCCTTCAGGATTTATGTCGTCTCCATAGGGATCAGTGTGAGAGAAAGAATGTCGTTCGACAATCTCTATGTCTCTAAGCTTGGGCTAAAATGGTTTGGGATAAAAATGTAAAAGAAAAAAGCATAAAACAAGAAAATAAATACATTCTTAAGAAATGAGAAAACTCGTCAGAAGTTGTATTTCGTTCTATCCATCATGTACTAAAAAATCTATAGATCAAATACACGGAACTTAATTCACTCGTCAATATCGTCACGTATCACTCACAACAAAGTTCATGTCTAATGCGAAGTCGAGATATCAACCGTATCATCTCATTGGTGATGTCTCACACAACTCGACAACACAGAGCATTAAGAATCGATACCCACGTCAATATTAGACCTAAATCTATGTCTAGAGTTTAGAATATAAGAGATGTTCATCTTAGATCGAGTTCGAACCGTATATGTCTATAGCAATCCAAACCCATTAAGTAAATATTCAAGATAACCATCGAAAAAGAGTTGTAAAAGATATTTTATACAAAGATGCACAAATATACATACAATCAAGATAAACTTACATACAAAACCCCAACAAATGAAAAATACATATAGAGGAAGGAAGAAGAACACAAATCTCACAGTCAGTCAACTACCGATTGAAGTGGATTCGACTCTGGATCATCAAGATGCACCCTCCAATGTTGTTTCTAAGCTAAATCTACTCAAGAATGTGTTTGATGAAGTTGGGATAAAAAGTTCCCCAACAACATAACCTAAAAATGCTGAAAAATGACTTAAATAGGCAAAAATAGGTTTCCGTGTTCGCCTAGCAAAGTCTCATTCGCACAACAAACTTATCCCTCTTTCACTACTGCCAAAACAGTATTTTCTACGCTTTTTAGAACTTCCTGTTCGCCTAGCGAACATGACAGTAAACCAACACTTGTTTTAACCATAACTTTTGAACTGTAACTCTGCTTTACGCGTGGTCGAAAACATTGGAAAGCTTATTCAATGCTCTATAAGACAATGACAAAATATCATTGCTTAAATACCTACAAAAATGAGAAAAAAGACAATTAAAATCAATGATATTTACATGATATACAACATATACATTATAATGTAAACTATATAACATATGTACACAAGTTTTGGTTTATTGGTTGAATTAAGCCAATAAGTGACAATTATTTACACTTAATATCAATATATTTTAGCACTTATCAACTCTCCCTAACTTCAACTTGTTTGTCCTCAAACAAGAATCAATCAACTCGAAGAAACAAAATCAATAATCAAGGAATCATGCTCAACAAGTTCTTACAAACGAAAAACATATGTATGGTACAAATATCAAAAGTACGTGCAAAACAATGTTTACCACTAAACTGCAACGGTAACATGAAAATGAAACAACTCCTAAATACAAAACACATGTCAAAAATTCTAAGACAATACAATGTTTAAAAATGAATCACACCTAATACACACTTCATCGGTAGATGAAAAAAACATGAGGGGCTTAACTCTCACCCAACAATAAAGCTAACAACAAGTTAAATTATACATTCATCAAGAAAAAACTCATATTGAACAGTATAAAAGCAAAAATCACAAGGGCTTTAAGGGTTGTAATGTGGCTTGGATAACAAACAATTGTTTTTCTCAAGGTAAAAGAAGCAAAAACTTGCCTAATCAAATGACAGTGATCATTTCTCACAATCCCAAGCACTCATAAATTCCAATCACCTTTTTCTTTTTTCCAAATTCTTACATCATTCCATACAACTTATTAGCACAATATTATTCTATTTTTTTCTTTTCTTTTTCTTTTTCACTTTTTTCTTTTCTTTCTTTTTCAAACTTTTTATTTTTCTCAACCTCTTAACAACCAACCTCTTCTCTCCAACTTGAATACAACCATACATAATGAAATGAATGCTCCCAAAGTTATTAGGCCAAGGTAAAAAAAACTCGAAATAACAAGTCATGGTTATAGTTCAAGAAAAAGTATTAGAATCCATACAAAAATGAAATTAACACCAATATGGATTCTAATAAAGGCTCAAAGGGGGTAAGAAAATTCTCACTCACACACAAGGTAGATTGACTATTTGGTCAAGTGGTTATGCTCAAAATCAAACAAAATGTCTTGATCAATTTAGTGCTATCGTATAAATCAACACAAATACAAGATTAAACATAATAAAATTGAGTTGAACAAGAATGTTGGTCTCCTGTATATAGTAAACAATTGAAAGCTCCTTACAAAAAAGGTTTTGTTCTAAAGTGATTCAAAACTGAACAAGTATGGAAAAAGAATGAATGACATGAAAATTGTACAAATGAAAAGTCTCCTAATCATATTATGTTCTAGAAAAGCAATAGACACAAATCTTAGCCATGTAACTCCTTTAAACTTTTCACCACAACATTTTCTTGTTGAAACTTGAACAATCACAAAATGGATCCTCAAGCTAATAAAAAATAAAGCTTGAGAAAAAATACAAAGATTTCCTAACAACCTAAAAAAATTTAATCAAACTAAATAAACATAAAGCTATACAAACTCAAAAATTATTGGGTTGCCTCCCAACAAGCGCTTGTTTCACGTCGTTAGCTTGACACCTTTATTGTATTTTGCTAGTAACTTCCTCACAAACATGTCGATACTTTGTCAAAGCACCAACCTAAAGAAAGTGTCCTAACCAAACAATTGAACAAACGTTACAGAAACAAAATATATACAACACTTGACATGCATAATGAAAAACAATCATATACAAGGATGGAAAACAAAAGCAAAACACACACACACACACACACACACACACACACACACACACACACACACACACACACACACACACACACACACACACACACACACACACACACACACACATATATATATATATATATATATATATATATATATATATATATATATATATATATATATATATAATTATGTACAAAGCTCAAAAACATCGAAACTATTGCAATGCAATTCAATATCAAAATCAATCCCCGGCAACGACGCCATTTTGATGGAGCGGTAAAGCGGCAAGCAAAAATATTATTTTTGGAAGAATTTCATCCGGGATTTATGTCGTCTCCACATGGATCAGTGTGAGGGAAAGAATGTCGTTCGATAATCTCTACGTCTCTAAGCTTGGGTTTAAATAGTTTGAGATAAAAATGTAAAAGAAAAAAATATAAAACAAGAAAATAAATACATCCTTAAGAAATGATAAAACTCGTCAGGAGTTGTATTTTGTTCTACCCATCATGTACTAAAAAATCTATGGATCAAATGCATGCAACCTAATTCACTCGTCAATATCGTCATGTATTGCTCACAATAAAGGTTATGTCTAAGGCAAAGTCGAGAGATCAACCGTATCATCTCATCGGTGATGTCTCACGCAACTCGACAACATGAAGCATTAAGAATCGATACCCACGTGAATATTAGACCTAAATCTATGTCTAGAGTTTAGAATCTAACAGATGTTCATCTTAGATCGAGTTCGAACCGTATATATCTATAGCAATTCAAACCCATTAAGTAAAAAATCAAGATAACCATAAAAAAGAGTTGTAAAAGAGAATTTATACAAAGATCCACAAATATACATACAATCAAGATAAATATATGTACAAAACCCCCCAACAAATGAAAAATACATATAGAGGAAGGAAGAAGAACACAAATCTCACGATCTACCAACTCCAATTGAAGTGGATTCGACTCCGGATCGTCAAGATGCACCCTCCAATATTATTTCTAAGCTAAATCTACTCAAGAATGTGTTTGATGAAGTTGGGGACAAAAATTCCCCAACAACATAAACTAAAAATTGCTGAAAAATGACTTAAATAGGCAAAATAGGTTTTTGTGTTTGCCTAGCGAAGTCTCGTTCACACAACGAACTTATGCCTCTTTCGCTAATGCCAAAACAGTGTTTTCAACGCTTTTTAGAACTTCCTGTTCGCCTAGCGAACTTTTCTTCGCCTAGTGAACATGACAGCAAACCAACACTTGTTTTGACCATAACTTTTGAACTGTAACTCTGTTTTACGTGTGGTCGAAAGCATTGGAAAGCTTATCCAATTCTTTATAAGACAATGACAAAATATAATTAGTTGAATACCTATAAAAATTATTAAGAAAAATTAAACTCAATATTATTTACATGAAATGCAATATATACATTATAATGTGAACTATATAACATATGCACAAAAGTTTAGGTTTATTGGTTGAATTAAGCCAATAAGTACTAATTATTTACACTCAATATCATTATACTTTAGCACTTATCAACCATTCATAAAGACATCTAGAATATTGTTTATCTTGGGTAAAGGAAACATAAAGGTTAGAATTAAATATGACAATGTATGTTTTAACTAGAGCTATTAATCCCAGATAGCAGAACGAAGCGGCCGACCCTAAAAATGGGATAGGGTGATAGAGGATAACGGGATAATTATATGAATAATTAAATGAGAAATTATATTTATACAAATATATATTAATAGTTAAGGGTAAATACCTTTTTTTCTTAAGAGGATTAATTATCATTATTTTTTTTTATTATTGTTACTATAAGTGATTCTGTAAAAAAAAACATATTATTGTTACTATAAGTTTTTATTATTATTTTAAAGAAAACATATTATTATTATATATTTAGTGATTCCGTCAAAATAAAAACTATTATAGGATGTGTAAGTGAAATACTAGAATATGATAGTATACACTTGTAATCACATTGGGTTTTGAAAAGTTACTTTTGACTTTTCAACCCTCTTTTATCTCAATTACTTCATTACTCCTAATTATTTATTTATTAAAATTTTATCTTGCTCTTTCTTCTCATCTTCATGCCGCGTCTTGCATCTATTTCTCTTTCTTCACATCTTATTCTCTTTTTCACCATGTCGTGTTAATTTATTTTTATCTCAGAACTCAACATTTTGTAAACAATTCTTCACGCCAACAAAAACCTCTCAGACTAGGAAAACAACTCTTCACGCTAACCGATATCACACTCTTAGCACCCGCCATTTGAAATTTTGATATGCACCCCGAATCTGTCGCGATGGGTGGCTTCTTTGACCGAAATGCCTGGGATCTCGCCTTTTGCGACTGCGATTAATAACTTTGGTTTTAACTTGTTTGAAATAACATGAATTCATAACTTCAAGTTAATGACATTAAATAAGTGTTTGTTATGAGATAACCCAATCTTTTCTACATTTCAATCATTTTCTTTTAAAATCTAGAAGTTTTTAAAATTACACAAAAACCAAGAATTTTGGGTCATTCTACAGAGATTTTGCTGGGCAAGGAAAATATTTCTTCAGTGAATTCTCACCAAGAAAACTTTTACAAGCTAACAAATCACCTAGAAAAATCAAGGCAGAAGACAAATGCTTAATGCACACATTTTCTCTAGATGAGTTTCTTCTCTCACCAAACAAAAAATATGCATGATACAAGCTTATGACATCATCAGACATTGCAATATCAAATATTCTTCTCTCGCCTAACAAATATTTCTAGAACGATATTTCCCAGAAGATGTTTGCAGAAAGAAAGAGATTGAATTCATTGAGTTGAAACAGGGAAATATGACAAAGGAAGAGTATGCGGTTAAGTTTGACGAGCTGGTAAAGTATTGTCCTCATTACAAGGCTGATGCAACTATGAGTTCGAAGTGCATCAAGTTTGAAAACAGGCTATGTCCCGAGATCAAACTGGGTGTCAGTTACCAGAAGATCAGGTACTTTCCTAAGCTGGTGAACAAGTGTAGAATCTATGATGAAGACAACAGAGCTAGAATTGCTCACTATAAGAATCTAAGTAACAGAAGAGGCAAACAGAGGCATAGGAATACACCTTACTGTGCTTTGGCTGATAAAGGAAAGCAGAAAGATGTTGCTGGGAAGAAACCAAGTGGGGGAGAAAATCCTTCCAATCCGCTAAGTGTTTCAGATGTGGTGGCTTATGTCACCGTGCAAATGAATGTCAGAATGAGGTGAAGAAGTGTTTTAAGTGTGGAAAGTCAGGTCATGTGGTCGCGAATTGTAGAACTAACATGCCTACCTGTTACAACTGTGGCGAGTAGGGTCATATCAGCACCCACTGTCAAAAACTGAAGAAGTCTCAAACAAGTGGGAAGGTGTTTGCATTGGTGGGAGCTCAACTTACCAGTGAAGATCGTTTGGTCAAAGGTACTTGTTACATTCATAACACTGTTGCACCCCAAAATTTGACCAACAATTATTTATCCATCAAGTGTTTGAAAGTTGATACCTTCACCAGAAAGTTCAGGAGATCCTCAGAGAAATTGGTTGAAACCAAGGTTATGTGTCTCATAGCTTGAGAGTTGTGGGTGCTCCTCAGATAATCCTGAGACTTTGAGAATGAACTTGAAGCTTTGAGAAAGCTTATGATATGTCTTGAAAGTCATCATGAAGCCCAGAGAAGTCATTGTGCAAGAATTCAGGAGATTCAACCATGAATGGTAGAATTAGGGTTTTTGACTGGGTCAACCCTAGATCAGCTGAAGATTTGGAGGAGGTTGAGACCTAATCCAAGGCCCATGAGATCATGGAATGATGTATGGAGATGTTATAAAGATGATTCCTAGACCAACTCATCATGATTGAGGAGTTTGAGAAGTTTTAAGTCAGGGTTTCCAGGGATTGTCAGTGAAAAAACCCTAATTTGATCCCTATCTTCCAGGCAGTTTTAGCTCAAGATGTGATTGATATCTCATCTTCCCCACAACATGAATGTTGTAGAGTTTGTTCTTAGATTTAATTTGAGTGGTGGAAGTCCTTGATAGGAGTTGCAGAGCTCAAGTTATGGTTTTGACAAATTACAGGACAGCTAAGGTGTGTGAATCTGGGTCCTTGAAAGTCACCCAACTTGCAGACAACTTTTGCCCTAGTAGGATGATTTCTATGATTTCTTGGTCAACATGAATGTTGAAGAGAATCTTCTTAGCTTTCTAGATAGTACTAGAAGTCCTTGATAGGATTTGTAGAATTCAACTTATGGTTTGAACAAGACAGGGGTATTTTGGTCATTTGGCAGTTATAGGTCATTTTAAGCAAAGGCCATATCTCCTAGTTCCAAGCCTCAAATGGAAAAACTCAAAACATGAAAGTTGTTCAAAATGGGATTTTAAGTCTAGAAAAGTGGTCATGAGTTATTGAAAGAGCTTGTAGCAAGGAGTTACAAGATTGGGTGAAAATGACCTAAAAATGGCTTATAAGTTGAAAAAGTTGAAATTTAATTTTGGTTTGGGAGATGTACAAATCCAAAATGGGTCATCCAATATTTAATTTTGACTCCAAACATCATTGTAAAAACAATGGTTCAAGTAGAATTTTGATTTGAAGCTTAGAAATGGGGGTTACTTTGTAATTCTCATTCTTGCATAATAAGGCACCTAAACAAAACTTCACAAAAAGCAAAGTTTAGCTTGTTTTTCACTCATTCTTTCTCAATATCTCTTGTAAGGAGATTTTAAAGTCCATTTGGCAAGGCTAAGGCATGAGATAATGGAGATCCAATGTATCATTCCATGAGAAGTTCTCAAACTTTCTAACACTTTCCACAAGTTTCTAGAAGGATCTAGATCATTCTCTTGATTGTTATAAGAAGGGTGAATCACCATATGGCCAGGGTTGGTGATCATTGTTGGTGAGAGGTGAGATTAGAGTGTGAAAAGTGAATATTCTTCCATTTGCAATTTCACATCAAACCTTCATTCTCCTCCATTTTCATTCATTTCTTCTCCACAAACACACTACTCTGATCCTTGTGATTGATTGCATGCTGAGGTAGAAGAAGATTCATGGAAGTTTGAATCTGTTTTGAGGAAATTGCAAGAAGTGAATTTTGAGATCAAACACAAGATTCAAGCCTTGTACATTCATCTTGCTGCATACAGAATTCATATTGGGCATTGGAGATTAATCAAGGAAGGTTTCAGGCACTGAATTGCAAGGGAACCACATCCACCATTAAAGTTTGACAGGTTGGTAATCTTGCTCGTATCACCTAATTTATGTACATTCCACCATAGTTATAGGTTTATAATGGTTAAGCTAGGGTAGAGGACTATATTCTGAGAAATTGAGAGAGTTTTGTGAGGTTCCATGGCAGACACCAATTTCTTTCAGTTGCAAGAATGGATCGTGTGTTGAGCATTAATTGATGTGTTATGGCTTAGAGTGATGATGGTAACCTAAGGAACAAAATCACACCATTAGAACTAAGCTTTATCAAGATTGATGGCAGAGTAACATGTTGGAACCCTAGCTTTCAAGTGTCCTGTTAGGGTGATAGGTGGAGTTTCAGGGAAAACTATAGATGGCATCGTGTTCTTGGTGATTCATAGCACAACTTTGCTTTTGGAATTGTGGAATTTCATGGGGAAACGGATGAGTATGATCAGGTTGAAGATCCTTGCATGGGGTTAGGGTTTCTGCAAACCCTAGGGATCAGTTGGGGACGATGAAGGTCCACCGTTGGATGGTCTCAAAATCTTGACTTCTTCGCATGATCCAGTGGCTCCAATTCAATTTCAAAGCGGAGGGAAGATTGAAACGCACGAAACGCAGCGTATAACTAAACCAAACGCACCGTTTTGGTTCATTGAGGGAACTGGGCTCAGCAATTTGTTTCTATTCCCACCCCCAGACTTGGCCCAATGATCAGAAATAACTGGGGCGTGTTACTTTTGATACCCCCCTCCCCTTTATTTCTTATTCTTTTATTTTTTAATTTCTTTTAATTCTTTGCATTTTATAAAATTCATAAAAAATACAAAAATCAATATTTTTCATTTCTTCTTTTTTTCATATAATCATGATTTTGTCTAGAAAATTAATAAAAATAAAATTCCATTTTATTTTTAGTTTAATATTTTTTAGCATATTTTCTTGTAAA
Source organism: Lathyrus sativus (assembly GCA_963859935.3). Lineage (NCBI taxonomy): Eukaryota > Viridiplantae > Streptophyta > Magnoliopsida > Fabales > Fabaceae > Lathyrus > Lathyrus sativus. Next base: position 490,198,265 of record OZ012740.1, on the reverse strand, counting down.
TAGTACATTTAATTGATTTTGGTTAACCCTTGATTTTGTACAATTTGTTTTAGGACTTTCCCTTAGAGTTTTTGAGCTATTCTTTTTGGCATAGTTAGGTATTGAACCCTAGTTTCATGTAGGATTTATCTCTTGATTTTTAGATTAAAATTTGATGTAGTTTGATTGTTAGACATTTAGGTGTTCTAATTAGGGTTTTAGGTTGTATAGGTAGACTTGAACAAATTTGTTTTGGGGGTTTATAGGCCAAGTTAGTGTATGGGGAATATATGGGTTAAGGGTAAGTATGTATAGAATCCCCTAGAATTTTGCTAGAATATTGTATGGTGTTTTAGTATTTTTCACTGATTTTTGAATGTATGGACAGTATGTGTGTTGCTTAAAGGCATAAGTTGTATTATTGTGTTTTCTTTCCTTCTCTTTTTGAGTGTGTGAGCTTTGAGGATTGAGTTGAAGACCTTGTATATCATCATGGAAGCTTTGAAGACCTTGTAGATCATCATGGAAGCTTTGAAGACCTTGCAGAGGAGTTTGAATAGCTTTTGTTGTTTTGTTTATAGGATCATAAGTGCATAGGTAGAGCATTAGATAGAATGGTTTCATTCAATAAACAAGGAGTGTCTTGTCCACCTCCTTTCTTCTCTATGACACAGAGTCCCTTAAGGGTATTCACCTCTCTCCTTTGGAGGGATTAGTGACCTTGCCCTATAAGGTAGAACTTTGAGAGAGCCTTTCCTTTGATGTTAAGTCCTCAATGGCATCCTTTGGAAGTCAGTGAGTACTATAACATCCTCACCTCATCTTGTTGACTGAATCTTGTTTGCTGGAGCAGTTGAGCCATTGAAGATAGAAGCTGAAGCTTTGAAGAGGATGATTCCTTGAAGATTATTGAAGTCTGAAGACTTTGTGAAGATCAAGTTGATGCCTAAAGATCCCTGAAGATAGTGAAGCCTGAAGGTAGAGCTGATCAAAGGAGCTGAAGCTCAAGGGAGAAGATGAGTTGATACTCATGTTGTAGGGTTGATACCCGGAAAGCAAGTGATCTCTGAAGTCTGAAGACTGGGTTGCCGCTAGAGGAGCTGAGGCTTTCTTCTGTTTTCTTTGATGTATTGTGTGTTTTGTCTGATTTGTCTGCTGCATTAGACTAAGCCCATCTAGACTAAGTTCAGTCTAAGAGCATGAGTGCATCTGATTGTATTGTTATTGCTTGGCTTTGCTTGCGGGTATTCGGTAGAGCCCAGCTCCCTTGCCCATGTGTTTATTTTGCTTGATAGCATTTCATTTCTTTTATCTGTATGATTGCAGTTTACTGTTTTTTGCTTGATAGCATGTTGTTTATTTCAGTATGATTACTGTTATTTCATGACTGGCTTGAGGTTGAGATGAGCTTGTGGAGGCTGAAGCCCCACACACATTTCCTCCCTCACTTGCACTCCATGCATTTTACTGTTAAGCTGATGCTTTCGTCTGTTTTGGCGTATCATTGACATGATCCCTTAGGACTCTCATTTCCTCTGATGAGGATTTGATGATAGACTTTTAGGTTGAAACCTATGCATGACAACACCTAGGAGCTCCCTGTCCAAACCTCAACCATAGGATGAATCCATGGCATGATAACGGTAGGATTTGATAGTCTCCCTCCTAGTTGGGCCTGTTCTCTTCTCATCTCAAAACAGTTTAAGATACAGTAATCACGAATGATTTCTTTCGTACGTTACGAGCCTTAAGCTATCTGAGAAAGGATTGTGGGAGAGCTTCTTTTCCATAGTCTGGATGTTTAGTATGGTACCCTTTGGGTGACATGCGACGCATTCACTCTCAGGTCATAGTCTCTAGTGCGGTTGAGATCGCAAATACAATAAAAAACACTTCTTCTAGGAGATGACCCGTAGGTAGCCCGAACTACGTTTGCTCTGATCTTCCATGCTGTGTGGAAGTACGTAGGCATAGGATGCGATGTCCTAGCGAGCACCCTTCCCCTCCTTTCCCGTAGGTAGGCCGAACTACGTTGACTCTGATTTCTCATTCTCTGATGAGAATACGTAGGCATAAAGCGCGACGCTTTGCCAAGTCATTTTTCTTTTCTTTTTCAGCCAACCTTGATAGGTAGATAGATTATAACCAACCCGTCCAAGTAAACAAACAAGCGAGGATCCCGTCGAGTACGACGGACGTGAGGGGTGCTAATACCTTCCCCTTGCGTAACCGACTCCCGAACCCAGACAATGGTTGCGATGACCTTGTCTTACCCTTTTTCGTCAGGTTTTTCCGATCGTTTCCTTTCCCGCTCTGAGGGATAAATAACGAAAGGTGGCGACTCTTCTGTCATGCCGGCACCTTATTTTCGCGCAAGCGACAGCTGGCGACTCTGCTGGGGACTCCAACGGTTCCCTGTGCGAGTCAATCCTATCGTTTGTGTGTATGCTTGTTGGGTTGCGTTTATTTATCGCCTTTTTACTTCTCGCGCTTTATTTCCCGCATTTTATATTCAGTAAAATATGATTATTTGTGCTGTTGTGGGATGGGAGTTCTGATTGAGTGAGAAGCCAGACCCAGGCTTGAGTGCACCATAGACTTAGAGTGGAAATTAGTGGGCGCGTGCTTGCTTTGCAGGCACTAGTGTCTCATGAAATCCACGCTCAGACGAGGTTCATCCGGTTGGCTTCACTTTCAACCCTTTGGGTTGAGACGGTTGCTGGTTTGGTGGATTGTCGACTCTGGGGACCGATCATTTATGATTCAGCTAAGTGAGGCCTCTTTAGGACTTGACGATGCCACTCCTTCTGGGAATCGTATCATCAGTTCTGAAAGTCTGTGACGCTGATGAACGCATAGGATGCCGTACCTTGAGTCAGTCTAGGTCCATACCTGTGAGCGGGACTGGGTTTATTGCAGGAAACTTAGACCTTCAGACTACTTGATTTTCTCGACAGTGAATCAGTTATGTTTGGGTTCTCAGTTGCAGATATGTTTGTTCTTGACGGAGCCAGTTTTGATCAGGGGATCTTATTGCCGGGTGTTTGTCTGTTCTTGATAGAGCAGGCTTTGATCAGTGTATTATTATCAGTGGTTCGTTCTGGACGGAGCAGGTTTTGAGTGGGGTCTGAAGATCTCATCAGCAGCTGTGTATTTGTTCTCGACAGGGCAGATTTTTGATTTGGGGGTCTGAAGACTTCATCAACAGATGTTACTTGATCTTGCACCCGGGGTCCTTATTATCAGGCACTTATTCTTGTCAGAGCAGAATTATGATCTGGGTCCTATCAGATGGTTATTCTCAGCAGATCAGATTAATGGTCTTACACCGGGGTTTCCCTCTCATCAGTGACTGTTGATACCGAATTTCCACAGCGGCCACCTGGATATATTATTGCATACCTGCATTTTGCATTAGTTTGCGCATTCATCTGCATTCCATTAACGTGTGTCTGTGTTGCAGGTACCGTTCCCCCGATCCCGGATTTCTCGTCTTCTGCTGTCATTATGGCTTCTCTCAGGAAGACTGTTGCGTACAAGTTCCCGACCCCCGATGTGTCGAAGCTGATTGGTTTGATAGCCCTGGCAGGGGATTCTGTGAAGGATAGGTTCAGGAAGTCTTATGGCAGGTTGCTTAGTCTGGTTCGCAAACCTTCTCCATCCGAGTTGAATGGGTTACATGCTCTTCTGCAGTTTTATGATCCTCCCTTGAGGTGTTTCACCTTTCATGACTTCATTCTCGCGCCGACATTGGAAGAGTATGCTGATATGCTGGGTGTGCCTATCAAAAGGCAGATGCCTTTCGTCCACATGGATGCTGAGCCTGATCTGGCCGGTTTAGCTTCCTCACTCCATTTGAGCACTTCTGAGTTAGTGGTGACGAGCTGGAACAAGGTCCCAGGGTTCTCTCTGCAGTTTCTGATAGCTAAGGCTCAGCAGTTTGCTAAGGACAAATGTTGGGACGCCTTCAACGCCATCCTGGCTTTATGCATATATGGCATTATCCTATTTCCCAGCATGCCTGATTTCGTGGACTTTGATGCATTCCACATATTCGCCTCAAGGAATCCAGTCCCTACTCTGATCGGAGACGTCTACCATTCAGTGCATTACAAGAATGAGAACCAGAGAGGGAAGAATGTTTCATGCTGCGTACCGTTGTTGTACAAGTGGTTTGATAGTCATTTGCCTAAGAAGGGTTCTTCTGTCTTGTCTGCAGCCACAGCTGAGTGGCCTGAACGTCTGATGAGTTTGTCGGCAGAAGACATTGATTGGTTCGTCGACAGAGACAGGTTAGGCACCGAGGTGATCTTCAGTTGTAGTGGGTTTCCTAACGTACCTCTGATAGGTAGGAAGGGTTGCATCAACTACAATCCATCATTGCTAGTTCGTCAGTTTGCATATGCTTTGAGGACTCCACCGAAGGAAGAAGAGGTACGGGAATCTCTGTACCTCACGGGTATTCTAGAGGGGGATTTGTTGTCCAAGCTTCAGTATGCGTGGAACAATATCAGCACGAGAGGAAAGCCTTTGTTGGGGAAGAGCAATAACCAAGCCTACCCTCCTTATTCCGATTGGATCAGAGCCAGAGCCAGCGCCATAGGGATGCCATTCCCTCATATCAGACCAGAGAGTCCTCCACCGGTTGAAGAGCCCACCGCTGTGTCCATTCATCAGCACAACCAGGTATTGGCCGAGTGTGAGGAACTGAAGAGGGCAAATGCAGAATTAGAGAAGGAGTTAGCTCAGCTTCAAAGTGAGAGGAACGAAGCCGTGCATGCTCTCAAAAAGCAAACAGAGTCGGTGAACCAACTGGGTGCAGACTTGGCAAAGCAGATTGCTGATCGGGAACGCTTAGGTCAAGACTTCAGAGCTGCTAATGATGTGCTAGCTACGAAGAAGCAGCATTTGGAGGAGGCATATCGGAGAATATCTAAGTTCGACCAGCATTGGAAGACTTCCATGGCCACCAGGAAGGAGCGAGAAGACAAGCTGATGCTGCAGATTTCTAAGCTAGAAGCCGAAGTAAAGGACAGTGAGCGGAGGTTTGACGAAGAGACCGCCCGCAGGTATTCCGCTGAAGCCCGTCTCAACAAAGCTATTGCTAGCCTGAAGGAGCATAAGCTGATGTTTGAGTCTAAGAAGCGGAAGCTGGAGGATTGCTTTGGCGAAAGCGCTTGGGAGAGTTCAGTTCAGGGGCTTCAGCATACTATCAGGCAGAGGGAACTACTCGTCGAGGGGTTGCTCACTTCGCCAGATCATTCAGAGACAAAGGAGTTATTAGCAGAGTATCGCGCCCATGGCCGTACTTGACTAGTTGTATTCCTGTTGTTTTGATCTTTGATGTATGCTGACCATCACCAGACTTGTTGGCTGAGGTCATGCTGTTGATCTATTTGTACTCGCTGATACTGTGTACTGCCTTGACAGGCCTTTCCATATATATATGAGATTGATGTTTCCATGATCGGGCTCGGATTTCTTCTTCCTCTTATTATTATCAACACTGGCACTAAGGCACTAGGATCGGGGAAAACCTCCCACGCACACAGACACACGCATGCATCTGCATGAAGCATATTTGCATGGTGTATATCCTATTGCTTTTCCTAACCTTTATTGTTGACAGGTTTTTCAGGTTCCGAGTTGTCTCCGGTCTCTAGGATTGATCAAAGACTCATCCACCGCTACTCAACTCACGCTAATCAGACAAGAATCATGGACCAGGTGCAGTCAGATGTTCAAGAGCTCCGGGAACGGATGGATCGTTTCATGGAGCTGATGCAGGTGGTCGCGAATGGTCAAGACCAGCTTCGTACTCTGGTTCAACCTCTGATCTCCAGGGTCGACAGTAATGGCATACTTCATGGAGGGGCCGTTCCTACTCCTCCTCCAGTGGATGCTCCACAGAATGTTGTTCCTGTTGCCGGGGGCAACGGCAGTGCTAACGGCAATCTTATGACTAATCTCGGACTCAACGCGGCAGGCGTTGGCAATGGTAGTTTGGGAGCCAATGTTAACATAGGGCCAGTCAACGGCAATGCTGGTACAGGAAATCTGTTGGTGCCTCAACTGTGGCTGGAGGACCATCAGGATGACGTATTCTCTCAGAGAGGTGTAGAAGCAGAGTTAAATGCTGAAGCTCGACTCAGGTTCAAGGCGCTGGAAGACAAGATGAGAGACATCGAAATTCAGAACACATTGGGCGTTGATATGTCCAAGCTCGGGTTGATTGCTGATTTTAAAGTACCTCACAAGTTCAAGGTGCCTACCTTTGATAAGTATAAGGGTACTACTTGCCCCCGGGTTCACCTCCGATCTTATTATAGAAAGATGTCCGCCTATTCTGACGATGAGAAGTTGCTGATGCACTTCTTTCAGGATAGTCTTTCTGGTCCATCACTCGAATGGTATATGGGTTTGGAGCCCGCTACTGTGCGCACATGGAAAGATCTTGCAGAAGCGTTCGTCCTCCACTATCAATACAATAGCGACTTGGCTCCCAACCGAGTTCAACTTCAGAATCTCTCACAGCGGAACAATGAAAGCTTCAAAGAATACGCCCAGCGGTGGCGTGAGTTGGCTGCTCGGGTTCAACCGCCGATGGTTGAGCGTGAGCTAGTGCAAATGTTCGTGGCTACCCTTCCTGGAATCTACTATGAAAAGCTGGTCAGTGGCATGTCTGGAACATTCTCGGCTCTCATCACTCTGGGCGAGCATGTTGAGAACGGTATAAAGATCGGAAAAATTCAGGGCGAATCATCCTCAGCTGGAGGAAGTAGCAAGAAGCCTTACGCTGGCAAGCGTCGAGAGGGAGATGCCAGTGCTGTCACTAATGCTAGGAGAAAGGGCAAGGGCCCTCAGTCTCAGATTGCTAGCATAAATATCCCAGCTGCGCCGCCGCAGCAACAGCAGCAGCCCCAGCAGCAGAATCAGCAGGGGTATAAAAGATATCAGAATCGGGCTCCTATGGCAAACCGTCATTTTGAAACTCCACCTATGTCGTATGCACAGCTTTTGCAAACGTTGCTTCAGCTCCAATTAGTGCAAAAGAGGACGTTGGCTCCCTTAACAGGGGCACCACCACCGGGGTATGACGCCAATGCTACTTGTGAATTCCATACTGGGGCACCAGGCCATACGATTGAGAATTGTAAAGCTTTTAAGCACAAAGTCCAAGACTTGGTGGACGCCAAGGTTATCAACTTTTCTGACAATGTGCCCAACGTCACCAAAAACCCGATGCCTCATCATAAGGGGGGCGGAGTGAATGCTGTTATCACTGAGGAGAGTGCGGACTTGCTGACTGATGTCAAAGATTTGAAGACGCCGTTGAGTTTTGTCAAGGCTAAGTTGCTGAAGAAGGGCTTCTTCCCTGGATGTGGAGAGTTATGTATGGCTTGTGCTACACTCCCTGATGGGTGTGAGCAGCTGATCGAAGGTATCCAAAGTCTGATGTCTGAGGGTATTTTGCAGTTCAGCCGGAGCGTTGAGAGTGCATCAGGGGAAGTCGTGCTGAAGCAGGCAGACGAAGTTGCTACCATTACTATTCCTCGTCACCCTATCACTATTTCTGTGCCCCGACCGCCTACCATTACTATCACCAGGGCCGGACCGATCCCATTCGAAAGCACTAATGCCGTTCCATGGCATTATGGCGCCGAAGTTTATTGTAATGGTCAGAAGATAGAGCTAGAGCCATTCGGATCAACTGTGCAGAATCTTACCGAAGTCAGTGGTATCACTCGAAGCGGTAGAGTATTTGCACCAGCAGAGGTTGCAGCAGAGAAAGTGGTCCGAGCTGACGCCGTGGATAAGGGTAAAGGTAAAGCTGTCGAAGAGGTCCCTGCTGGGGCAGAAAAGGATTTGCTAGTTAAAGATGCTGAAGAGTTCATGCGACTAATCAAGAAAAGTGACTACAAAATTGTAGATCACCTTCATCAGACTCCGTCCAAGATCTCTATTCTTAACTTGTTGCTGTGCTCTGAGGCGCACCGCAACGCGTTACTAAAGGTATTAAATGCTGCATACGTGCCGCAGGAGATATCAGTAAATCAACTCGAGGAGGTGGTGGCTCATGTCAATGCTGGTAATGGGATGGGGTTTACAGATCTGGAGCTGACTCCTAAGGGAAGAGATCACAACAGCGCCTTGCACGTCTCAATAGAGTGCAGAGGCACGATTATGTCACATGTCCTGGTGGATACGGGTTCCTCGCTTAATGTGCTTCCGAAGAAGGCACTGATGAAGTTGGATACCCGCGGATTGCTTTGCACGCCCAGTGATCTGGTCGTGAATGCCTTTGACGGAACCAAGCGCCACATCTTCGGAGAGTTGACCCTGCCAATTCAAGTTGGTCCGGAGACGTTCAATACGGTTTTCTATATCATGGATATCATGCCTGCCTACAGTTGCCTCTTAGGTCGGCCATGGATCCATGCCGCTGGTGCCGTGACGTCTACGCTGCATCAGAAGCTTAAATATGTTGTCGGGGGCAGCATAGTGACAGTCTGTGGTGAGGAGGACATCATGGTGAGCCACCTGTCGTCCTTTAAATATGTTGAAATGGATGGCGAGATCCATGAAACGCTCTGCCAAGCATTTGAAACCGTCAAGGTGAAAGAGGTGGCTCATGTCGTCGTAGAGAAGCAAGAGATGAATCTCTCCTCGTTTAAAGAAGCTCGGGCCGTCGTTGAAGTCGGTTCCACCCCAGGCTGGGGGCATGTTTTGGATATACCAATCAAGCAGGATAAGTTTGGATTGGGGTACTCTCCTGAAGCTGAAGCTTCGTCTTCTTCGTCTAGCAGTTCGTCTCGCGGGAAAGGGCCGATCCTATTCACCAAGGGCGGAGTCATTTTCGAGAGCATCAACGCAGCGTCTGAGGACAGCGGGGATAGTGATTGTGATCTTGACGCCTGGATTCAACCGAGCAAGCCGGGCGAGCGCCTCCACAATTGGACCATCAAGGAGATTATCAAGCTGACAAGTGAAGAGTAATGATTTGCTTTTTACAATCTTTGTACAACCCTATGTCCTGCCCGGGGCATAGTGGTTTTACTGTCAGGGCCTTGTTGGATTGTGTGTATGCATTTTGTTAATAAATAAAGAGCGTTTTCTTCGTACTCAAATATTGTGTTCTCTGTTATTCCTGTTTTATGTTTATTTCGAAAAACAGTAAAATGGCAACGGGGTTCGTGCTAACCTGCATATTCTTGCTTTAAACTTAACCCTTGTTATTGCAGGATCCACGTAACAGATGACATTGACTCTGGACCCTCTACGGCTCATTACGACTTTGATTGCCCGATCTATCAAGCCGAGGATGAGATTGATGAAGACGAAGACCTTCCGGAAGAATTGGCCCGCTTGTTGAGACAAGAAGAGAAGGTCATTCTGCCTCACGAGGAGGATATTGAGATTGTAAATCTGGGTTCTGAGGAGCTCGTCAGAAATGTCAGGGTAGGGGCTGCGCTGCAGAATGATGTCAAGCATAGACTGGTCGAGATGCTTCGAGAGTATAGTGACGTCTTTGCTTGGTCATATGAGGATATGCCCGGACTTGACACTGACATCGTGGTTCATCGCTTGCCGTTGCGAGAAGATTGCCCTCCAGTGAAGCAGAAGCTTAGGAGGACGAGACCAGACATGGCTGTAAAAATCAAAGAAGAGGTCCAGAAGCAGTTGGACGCAGGATTTCTAGCCGTTACCACTTACCCTCCGTGGGTCGCCAACATAGTGCCTGTACCGAAGAAGGACGGTAAGGTACGCATGTGCGTCGATTATCGGGATTTGAACAGGGCAAGCCCTAAGGATGATTTCCCGTTGCCTCATATCGATGTGTTGGTCGACAATATAGCCCAGTTTTCCGTGTTTTCGTTCATGGATGGCTTCTCCGGTTACAATCAGATCAAGATGGCGCCGGAGGACATGGAGAAAACGACGTTTATTACCCCCTGGGGAACATTCTACTATAAGGTAATGCCCTTCGGTCTGAAGAACGCGGGAGCCACTTACCAGCGAGCAATGGTAACTTTGTTTCATGATATGATTCATCATGAGATCGAGGTCTATGTTGATGACATGATTGCAAAGTCCCAAATGGAGGAAGAGCATCTGGTCAATTTGTTGAAGCTGTTTGAGAGGCTTAGGAAGTTCAGGCTGAGGCTGAATCCTAACAAGTGCACTTTCGGAGTGCGGTCCGGAAAGTTATTGGGGTTTATCGTTAGTGAACGAGGTATTGAAGTTGATCCTGCGAAAATAAAAGCTATCCAAGAAATGCCAGCGCCGAAAACAGAGAAAGAAGTTCGTGGTTTCTTGGGCCGAATAAACTACATTGCAAGGTTTATCTCTCAGCTCACGGCCACTTGTGAACTGATGTTCAAGCTTTTAAAGAAAGATCAGGCGATTACTTGGAATGAGGATTGCCAGAAGGCATTCGACAAAATAAAGCAGTATCTTCAAGAACCTCCAATCTTGATACCCCCAGTGGCTGGACAGCCATTAATCATGTACCTGACGGTTCTGGAGAATAGTATGGGGTGTGTTCTCGGTCAGCACGACGAGACGGGCAGAAAAGAGCATGCCATTTATTATTTGAGTAAAAAGTTCACTGAGTGTGAATCTCGATACTCGATGCTAGAGAAGACGTGTTGTGCATTAGCCTGGGCTGCCAAACGTCTACGACAGTATATGCTCAATCACACCACTATGCTAATTTCGAAGATGGATCCGATCAAGTACGTCTTCGAGAAGCAGGCTCTTTCGGGCAGGATTGCCAGATGGAAAATGGTGTTAACGGAATATGATATTCAGTACGTCTCTCAGAAAGCCATTAAGAGAAGCGTATTGTCTGATTACCTTGCCGAACAGCCAATCGAAGACTACCAGCCGATGAAGTTCGAATTCCCTGACGAGGACATTATGTTTCTCAAAGCGAAGGACTGCGATGAGCCATTGCCCGATGAGGGGCCAGATAGGAAGTCTCAGTGGAAGCTGATATTCGACGGAGCGGTTAATTCCTATGGAAGCGGTATCGGGGCTATCATCACGACTCCTCACGGATCCCACATCCCGTTTACTGCGAGACTGACGTTCCCAGTTACCAACAATGAAGCAGAGTATGAAGCATGTATTATGGGTCTAGAAGAGGAAATTGATTTGAGAATCAAGAATCTAGACATATATGGTGACTCAGCGCTTGTAATCAATCAGATTAAAGGGGAGTGGGAAACTCGTCAAGCGAATTTAGTGCCATACATGAATTATGCCAGGAGGCTGCTTCCGTTCTTCGATCGAGTGGAACTTCATCATGTACCCAGGGCTGAAAATCAGATGGCTGATGCCTTAGCCACGTTGGCTTTAATGTATAAAGTCAATTATTGGAATGAGGCTCCAAGAATTGTACTTTCGCGTCTTGATAGACCGGCATTTGTGTTTGCAATCGAGGATGCCAATGACGGCAAGCCATGGTTCCACGACATCCAGACCTTCCTCATGACTAAGGAGTATCCTGCGGGTGCGTCAACCCAGGATAAGAAGACTCTGAGGAGGCTATCTGGAAACTTTTATCTCAATCCTGATGGAGTGCTGTATAAGAGAAACCATGATCTCGTGCTACTCAGATGTGTAGATGAGAAAGAGGCAAGTATGCTCATGGAAGAAGTCCATGAGGGCACATTTGGTACGCACGCCGGCGGGCATGCCATGACGAGAAAGATCCTGAGAGCAGGATATTACTGGCTGACGATGGAGTCGGATTGCTTCAGATTCGCGAAGAAATGTCACAAATGCCAAGTTTATGCTGATAAAGTTCATGTGCCGCCGTGCCCATTGAATGTCATGTCCTCCCCTTGGCCGTTCTCCATGTGGGGCATCGACATGATAGGCAAGATCGAGCCCACTGCATCCAATGGTCATCGTTTCATTCTGGTAGCTATCGACTACTTCACCAAATGGGTGGAGGCAGCCTCGTACGCTAATGTGACCAAGCAGGTGGTAGCTAAATTCATAAAGAGGGACATCATCTGTCGCTATGGAATTCCCGAGCGGATCATTACTGATAATGGTTCGAATTTGAATAACAAGATGATGAAGGAGTTGTGCCAGAGCTTCAAGATTGAACACCACAACTCATCTCCTTACCGGCCGAAGATGAATGGCGCTGTTGAAGCGGCCAACAAGAACATCAAGAAGATTGTTCAGAAGATGGTTGTGACGTACAAAGATTGGCACGAGATGTTGTCGTTTGCCTTGCACGGTTATCGTACGACGGTGCGTACGTCGACCGGGGCAACTCCTTTCTCCTTGGTGTACGGTATGGAAGTTGTCCTACCGTTAGAAGTGGAGATTCCTTCTTTGCGAGTTTTGGTGGATGTGAAACTCGACGAGGCAGAATGGATTACGAATCGTTTGAACCAACTCAGCCTGATGGACGAGAAGAGGTTAGCATCGATTGCATTTGGTCGCCTGTACCAAAGCCGAATGAAGAAAGCTTATGATAAGAAGGTGCGTCCTCGAAGCTTTCAGACGGGTGATCTCGTCCTGAAGAAGATTCTTCCACCACACTCCGATCACCGGGGCAAGTGGACTCCGAATTACGAAGGGCCGTATGTCGTCAGCAAGGTTTTCTCAGGAGGAGCTTTGTTGTTATCCACGATGGATGGTGAAGATTTTGCATCCCCGGTGAATGCGGACGCAGTTAAAAAACACTTTGCTTGAAAGAGACCCGCTGGACAAAGAAGAAAGAGTCCAGGCAAAAAAGGGGCATCCCGGCGAACCAAAAACAGAATAAAAGGTTCGGGCAAAAATTAGGGATATATTGAAAAAATGTACACCCGCGAAGTTGAAAACCTACACTGGGCGGCTTCGGCAAAAAAGGGTATCCCAGTGAACTGAAAACCCATAAAGGGCGGTTCACGCAAAAGTTCGGGATTTGAATAAGCAAATGACTGCGTTCCGCGTATGGACTTTCATTGTTTGGTGGTTTGGAAGACCTGAGGGCCGTTTATCTGAATCAATCTCTTCCGAAGCTGAAGCATCGGAGAAGTATCGAAGTCGAGTGGGTCTTAGAGGGATCAACTCATGGTGTTCGTCTACGCCTCGTTGCCGACATTTGTATATACTGATGTATATTTATGTTTTCCTTTTTGTGCGGCTTCCTCATTCCAGGAGCTTGCCTCTGTTGTAAAACATTTTTGCCCATTCAGGGGTTCATCATCAATAAAATGCACATTATTCAGCAATTCTGCTTGTCTGTTTAGCATTTATCTGTTTTGTTTGCGAATGAAAACGCCGATGTTTTTTAATAAAATGCGCATACATAAACTTACGGGCCTAGGCCCATTGATTGTTGAAACAATTAATTAATTGAATATTGTCACGAGATAATAACCTCGATAGGCCCCTTTGAGGAGGGTATCTTGTCTGTTTGTTTGTGTTGTTGCAGGTATAACACTTTCCAGAGGATGTGTCGTGCGCATCCCCGAAGCAGGGCGAGTCCTCCTTCTCCAGCAGAGTTCAGTAGTCTCTCCTCCGCAGAATCTGAACGCAAATAGTGAGCATTGATATGTCTCCCCAGATAGAGATGACTCTCTTCCCCAAGCAGACGCATCCTAAAGGAACGTCACCTCATCAGCTGAGCCAAGCACCGAAGGATGATGTCGTCTTTCCCCAGCACCGGGTCACAAGTGCAGATTTCATAGAAGTGTTCGGGTGCCGAAGCTCGTGTTTCCCCAGTAAAGTCTCCAGCGGAATTGAGATTCTCCACCAGAGTTGTATTCTCTTCTGAAGTTGGATGATTCCCTCTTCCCCCAGTAGAGTGTTGGAACAGCTGATGTTGTATTCCCCTGCAGAGTTGTACTCTCCCCCGAAATCAGATGATTCTTTCTTCCCCAGCGAAATTGAAATTCCGCACCAGAGTCGTACTCTCCAGTGAAGTAGAATGATTTCTCTCCCCGGCTGAGTCCGCAGAAAAGCAGAATCCTTGGAAGCAGTTGGAACCGTGAGTGGTTTTCCTAGCAGATGTTGAGCAGCTGATGCTGTATTTCCCCGGAGTCGCACTCTCTCCAATAAAGCAGAATGACTTCTCCTTCCTCAGCCGAGTTTGCAGATGCCCAAGAGAGCCGAGTCCTTGGAAGTTGATCAGATCATGATTGATTTTCCCCAGTGGAGTGTGGAGCAGCTGAAGTTGTTTCCCCATAGAGTGGTTAGCCCCAGAAAAGTAGCAATGGCGGCCGCGCAGTTCATTCTAACGATTGATATCAGCAAGTCCAGGTTCTCGTAGAGCTTCGTTCCCCTGCAGCAGTCAGCTGAAGTTGTTTGCCCTGCAGCAGTCAACCGGAAGATCAATTCCCCAAACGGAGGCCAATTGATACCAGCGTGTCCACGTTCTCCTCAGCAGGATGATTCCTCTACCTGAGTAGTTCTTGTCTCCTTGACAAAAGGGTTTCCTCCTCCCAGCATTTATTTTGCGGACGGGATCGCATCATTGTGCATGACTGCATAGCATTTAACACTGCATAGCATTTAACGTTGCATAGCATTGTGCATGATTGCATGGCATTTAGCATAAACGCATATCATTCCCACCGTGTGGGGCATAGCGCAGAAGCATATGCATCATAAGCATGATCTAGGTCATTATTATTCTTGCCTTACAGGTGTTCGGCCGAAGGATCGGTTGCTCAGGATGATTCCTGATATTCTCTCCAACAAGGTCGCTTTCTTAAGATGATTCTTGAGACCCCGGTGTAATCCCCACGGTCGCTCGCTCAAGATGATTTTTGAGATCCCCAGCGAAGTCTTCAGTTCGAGATGATTCTCGAATTTCTCAGCAAAGCCGTTTGCTTAAGATGATTCTTAAGACCTCAGCGCAGGTTCCCGAGTTGTTTGCTTAGGGTGATACTTGAGCTCCCCAATAGCGTCCCCAGCAAGAGTCGCCCAGGAAGATTCCTGGAATACCCTGCAGAATAAAGTCTCCAGAATGGTTATCGGTTCAGGATGATTCTTGAAGGTGCCCGACGGAGCTGTTTGTTCAAGATGATTCTTGAAGTCCTTAGCAGCGTGATATGTCTGCTCCAACAGTGATGTCTAATCTGAAGATTGACTTCGTAAATGCCTGAAGGCGATATCAGATGGTTCCTGTGAGCTCAGATGTCCTTGTTGATGAATCAACGTGTGGCTGAAGACAAGGTTCCAAAGTTTGTAGATATAACAAGATGATCCGTGTTGGCCTGAAGGCCAAGTCAGTTGTCCTGAGGTGATGATTGATCGCGATCAAATGGATAGTTTTTCTTCTGACTGAAGTCGAAGATGTTTCTCCAGCTGAAGCGGAGTTTTGCCTGAAGGCAAAGTGTTTGAATCCCCGTAGAGTCATGAATGGCTCAGGATACCATTTCTTTGACTGAAGTCACAGATTTCCTAAGCTGAAGCGAAGGTGCCTAAGGGCAAGGTTATCCCCAAGGTCATGAATGACCTAGGATTCATTTTTCGGACTGAAGGCCGAAATATATCCCGGACTGAAGTCACGGATGCTCTATAGCAGAGGTGGAGTTGCCTGGAGGCAGATCCATGTATCCTTGAAGGCCAAGGACCATTTCTTTAGACTGAAGTCGAAGATGCCTCCTGCAGAGTTGCCGACAGGCAAAGTTTACATCCTTGAAGGCCAAGGATGTTTTTTCTAGCTGAAGCTGGAATAGCCGACGGGCAGGGTTTCATCTTTCTTCAGAAGAACTTGAAGATTCTCCAGCGGATCTGGAGTGGCCAGGGGTCAGGGTTCCATCTATCTTCAGAAATACTTGAAGATTTTTTCTAGCTGAAGCTGGAAATGGCCAGGGGCCAGGGTTTCATATATCTTTAATGTTGAAGTTCTACGGCGGGCAGTGTGCAGCAGTATTCCGATGTTCGTTATGGTTCTGAGGGTGAACCCCAGATCAGAGTGTGCTCGGTTAAGTCTCTCATTCCCAGCGGAGTAGTTTCAAATACGCAAGTGTACCTTTTGTTCCATTTACCAGGGGTGAACCCCAGGTCAGAGTTGTTCAGGGTCGTATTTTCTCCAGCGGCGAGGTTGGATGTTTGTCCGGCGGCGAGGTTGGATGTTTGTTCGACGGCGAGGTTGAACGTTTGGATTTGACGGCGAGGTCAGATCATCAGTTGTCCGACGGCGAGGTTGGATGTTTGTTCGACGGCGAGGTTGAACGTTTGGATTTGACAGCGAGGTCAGATCATCAGTTGTCCGACGGCGAGGTTGGATGTTTGTTCGACGGCGAGGTTGAACGTTTGGATTTGACGGCGAGGTCAGATCATCAGTTGTCCGACGACGAGGTTGGATGTTTATTCGACGGCGAGGTTGAACGTTTGGATTTGACGGCGAGGTCAGATCATCAGTTGTCCGACGGCGAGGTTGGATGTTTGTTCGACGGCGAGGTTGAACGTTTGGATTTGACGGCGAGGTCAGATCATCAATTGTCCGACGGCGAGGTTGGATGTTTGTTCGACGGCGAGGTTGAACGTTTGGATTTGACGGTGAGGTCAGATCATCAGTTGTCCGATGGCGAGGTTGGATGTTTGTTCGACGGCGAGGTTGAACGTTTGGATTTGACGGCGAGGTCAGATCATCAGTTGTCCGACGGCGAGGTTGGATGTTTGTTCGACGGCAAGGTTGAACGGTTGGATTTGACGGCGAGGTCAGATCAGGTTTGTTCGACGGCGAGGTTGAATGTTTGACAGCGAGGTCAGACTCTTTAAATCCCCAGTAGAGATGATGTTTGTACGACGGCGACGTCGAGTGTCTCTAAGAGGATGTTTGTTTCCGACGGCGATGTCAGATTCAGTTTTCCAACGGCGATGTTGGGCATGTCAAGTTTATCCAGTCTTCTGACGGCGATGTTAGGTGATGCAGATCCTTTAGTTCTCCAGCGGCGATGCGGGGTATTTTGTCAGACGTAGTTCTCCAGCGGCGATGCGGGGTATTTTGATTGTTCGACGACGACATCAGGTTAAATCTTCCAGCGGCGATGTTGGGTGTTTGGTTGTCTGAAGGCAATGTCAGAAGAATTTAATGTGGATAATTGACGGCGATGTCAGATTGGTATCTCTCCAGCCGTTGAGCAGCTAATGTTGCAGTGCTCGTGCAGTTGGCAAATTTTCGGGTTTACCGGTATTCAATCGTCTCGCACCTTGATTGGTTGAGAGCCGTTCACTCTTCACCCAGTCAGGTTCAAGCCGTTTGAATAGGGGCAGCTGTTGCACCCCAAAATTTGACCAACAATTATTTACCCATCAAGTGTTTGAAAGTTGATACCTTCACCAGAAAGTTCAGGAGATCCTCAGAGAAATTGGTTGAAACCAAGGTTATGTGTCTCATAGCTTGAGAGTTGTGGGTGCTCCTCAGATAATCCTGAGACTTTGAGAATGAACTTGAAGCTTTGAGAAAGCTTATGAGATGTCTTGAAAGTCATCATGAAGCCCAGAGAAGTCATTGTGCAAGAATTCAGGAGATTCAACCATGAATGGTAGAATTAGGGTTTTTGACTGGGTCAACCCTAGATCAGCTGAAGATTTGGAGGAGGTTGAGACCTAATCCAAGGGCCATGAGATCATGGAATGATGTATGGAGATGTTATAAAGATGATTCCTAGACCAACTCATCATGATTGAGGAGTCTGAGAAGTTTTAAGTCAGGGTTTCCAGGGATTGTCAGTGAAAAAACCCTAATTTGATCCCTATCTTCCAGGCAGTTTTAGCTCAAGATGTGATTGATATCTCATCTTCCCCACAACATGAATGTTGTAGAGCTTGTTCTTAGATTTAATTTGAGTGGTGGAAGTCCTTGATAGGAGTTGCAGAGCTCAAGTTATGGTTTTGACAAATTACAGGACAGCTAAGGTGTGTGAATCTGGGTCCTTGAAAGTCACCCAACTTGCAGACAACTTTTTCCCTAGTAGGATGATTCCTATGATTTCTTGGTTAACATGAATGTTGAAGATAATATTCTTAGCTTTCTATAGAGTACTATAAGTCCTTGATAGGATTTGTAGAACTCAACTTATGGTTTGAACAAGACAGGGGTATTTTGGTCATTTGGCAGTTATAGGTCATTTTAAGCAAAGGCCATATCTCCTAGTTCCAAGCCTCAAATGGAAAAACTCAAAACATGAAAGTTGTTCAAAATGGGATTTTAAGTCTAGAAAAATGGTCATGAGTTATTGAAAGAGCTTGTAGCAAGGAGTTACAAGATTGGGTGAAAATGACCTAAAAATGGCTTATAAGTTGAAAAAGTTGAAATTTAATTTTGGTTTGGGAGATGTACAAATCCAAAATGGGTCATCCAATATGTCATTTTGACTCCAAACATCATTGTAAAAACAATGGTTCAAGTAGAATTTTGATTTGAAGCTTAGAAATGGGGGTTACTTTGTAATTCTCATTCTTGCATAATAAGGCACCTAAACAAAACTTCACAAAAAGCAAAGTTTAGCTTGTTTTTCACTCATTCTTTCTCAATATCTCTTGTAAGGAGATTTTAAAGTCCATTTGGCAAGGCTAAGGCATGAGATAATGGAGATCCAATGTATCATTCCATGAGAAGTTCTCAAACTTTCTAACACTTTCCACAAGTTTCTAGAAGGATCTAGATCATTCTCTTGATTGTTATAAGAAGGGTGAATCACCATATGGCCAGGGTTGGTGATCATTTTTGGTGAGAGGTGAGATTAGAGTGTGAAAAGTGAATATTCTTCCATTTGCAATTTCACATCAAACCTTCATTCTCCTCCATTTTCATTCATTTCTTCTCCACAAACACACTACTCTGATCCTTGTGATTGATTGCATGTTGAGGTAGAAGAAGATTCATGGAAGTTTGAAGTTGTTTTGAGGAAATTGTAAGAAGTGCATTTTGAGATCAAACACAAGATTCAAGCCTTGTACATTCATCTTGCTGCATACAGAATTCATATTGGGCATTGGAGATTAATCAAGGAAGGTTTCAGGCACTGAATTGCAAGGGAACCACATCCACCATTAAAGTTTGACAGGTTGGTAATCTTGCTCGTATCACCTAATTTATGTGCATTCCACCATAGTTATAGGTTTAGAATGGTTAAGTTAGGGTAGAGGACTATATTCTGAGAAATTGAGAGAGTTTTGTGAGGTTCCATGGCAGACACCAATTTCTTTCAGTTGCAAGAATGGATCGTGTGTTGAGCATTAATTGATGTGTTATGGCTTAGAGTGATGATGGTAACCTAAGGAACAAAATCACACCATTAGAACTAAGCTTTATCAAGATTGATGGCAGAGTAACATGTTGGAACCCTAGCTTTCAAGTGTTCTGTTAGGGTGATAGGTGGAGTTTCAGGGAAAACTATAGATGGCATCGTGTTCTTGGTGATTCATAGCACAACTTTGCTTTTGGAATTGTGGAATTTCATGGGGAAACGGATGAGTACGATCAGGTTGAAGATCCTTGCATGGGGTTAGGGTTTCTGCAAACCCTAGGGATC
The DNA here is from genome assembly GCA_963859935.3 of Lathyrus sativus. NCBI lineage: Eukaryota > Viridiplantae > Streptophyta > Magnoliopsida > Fabales > Fabaceae > Lathyrus > Lathyrus sativus. The sequence goes on along the minus strand of OZ012740.1, from coordinate 490,178,784 downwards.
AGTTGGGGACGATGAAGGTCCACCGTTGGATGGTCTCAAAATCTTGACTTCTTCGCATGATCCAGTGGCTCCAATTCAATTTCAAAGCGGAGGGAAGATTGAAACGCACGAAACACAGCGTATAACTAAACCAAACGCACCGTTTTGGTTCATTGAGGCAACTGGGCTCAGCAATTTGTTTCTATTCCCACCCCCAGACTTGGCCCAATGATCAGAAATAACTGGGGCGTGTTACTTTTGATACCCCCTCCCCTTTATTTCTTATTCTTTTATTTTTTAATTTCTTTTAATTCTTTGCATTTTATAAAATTCATAAAAAATACAAAAATCAATATTTTTCATTTCTTCTTTTTTTCATATAATCATGATTTTGTCTAGAAAATTAATAAAAATAAAATTCCATTTTATTTTTAGTTTAATATTTTTTAGCATATTTTCTTGTAAATAGTACATTTAATTGATTTTGGTTAACCCTTGATTTTGTATAATTTGTTTTAGGACTTTCCCTTAGGGTTTTTGAGCTATTCTTTTTGGCATAGTTAGGTATTGAACCCTAGTTTCATGTAGGATTTATCTCTTGATTTGTAGATTAAAATTTGATGTAGTTTGATTGTTAGACATTTAGGTGTTCTAATTAGGGTTTTAGGTTGTATAGGTAGACTTGAACAAATTTGTTTTGGGGGTTTATAGGCCAAGTTAGTGTATGGGGAATATATGGGTTAAGGGTAAGTATGTATAGAATCCCCTAGAATTTTGCTAGAATATTGTATGGTGTTTTAGTATTTTTCACTGATTTTTGAATGTATGGACAGTATGTGTGTTGCTTAAAGGCATAAGTTGTATTATTGTGTTTTCTTTCCTTCTCTTTTTGAGTGTGTGAGCTTTGAGGATTGAGTTGAAGACCTTGTAGATCATCATGGAAGCTTTGAAAACCTTGTAGATCATCATGGAAGCTTTGAAGACCTTGCAGAGGAGTTTGAATAGCTTTTGTTGTTTTGTTTATAGGATCATAAGTGGATAGGTAGAGCATTAGATAGAATGGTTTCATTCAATAAACAAGGAGTGTCTTGTCCACCTCCTTTCTTCTCTATGACACAGAGTCCCTTAAGGGTATTCACCTCTCTCCTTTGGAGGGATTAGTGACCTTGCCCTATAAGGTAGAACTTTGAGAGAGCCTTTCCTTTGATGTTAAGTCCTCAATGGCATCCTTTGGAAGTCAGTGAGTACTGTAACATCCTCACCTCATCTTGTTGACTGAATCTTGTTTGCTGGAGCAGTTGAGCCATTGAAGATAGAAGCTGAAGCTTTGAAGAGGATGATTCCTTGAAGATTATTGAAGTTTGAAGACTTTGTGAAGATCAAGTTGATGCCTGAAGATCCCTGAAGATAGTGAAGCCTGAAGGTAGAGCTGATCAAAGGAGCTGAAGCTCAAGGGAGAAGATGAGTTGATACTCATGTTGTAGGGTTGATACCCGGAAAGCAAGTGATCTCTGAAGTCTGAAGACTGGGTTGCCGCTAGAGGAGCTGAGGCTTTCTTCTGTTTTCTTTGATGTATTGTGTGTTTTGTCTGATTTGTCTGCTGCATTAGACTAAGCCCATCTAGACTAAGTTCAGTCTAAGAGCATGAGTGCATCTGATTGTATTGTTATTGCTTGGCTTTGCTTGCGGGTATTCGGTAGAGCCCAGCTCCCTTGCCCATGTGTTTATTTTGCTTGATAGCATTTCATTTCTTTTATCTGTATGATTGCAGTTTACTATTTTTTGCTTGATAGCATGTTGTTTATTTCAGTATGATTACTGTTATTTCATGACTGGCTTGAGGTTGAGATGAGCTTGTGGAGGCTGAAGCCCCACACACATTTCCTCCCTCACTTGCACTCCATGCATTTTACTGTTAAGTTGATGCTTTCGTCTGTTTTGGCGTATCATTGACATGATCCCTTAGGACTCTCATTTCCTCTGATGAGGATTTGATGATAGACTTTTAGGTTGAAACCTATGCATGACAACACCTAGGAGCTCCCTGTCCAAACCTCAACCATAGGATGAATCCATGGCATGATAACGGTAGGACTTGATAGTCTCCCTCCTAGTTGGGCATGTTCTCTTCTCATCTCAAAACAGTTTAAGATACAGTAATCATGAATGATTTCTTTCGTACGTTACGAGCCTTAAGCTATCTGAGAAAGGATTGTGGGAGAGCTTCTTTTCCATAGTCTGGATGTTTAGTATGGTACCCTTTGGGTGACATGCGACGCATTCACTCTCAGGTCATAGTCTCTAGTGCGGTTGAGATCGCAAATACAATAAAAAACACTTCTTCTAGGAGATGACCCGTAGGTAGCCCAAACTACGTTTGCTCTGATCTTCCATGCTGTGTGGAAGTACGTAGGCATAGGATGCGATGTCCTAGCGAGCACCCTTCCCCTCCTTTCCCGTAGGTAGGCCGAACTACGTTGACTCTGATTTCTCATTCTCTGATGAGAATACGTAGGCATAAAGCGCGACGCTTTGCCGAGTCATTTTTCTTTTCTTTTTCAGCCAGCCTTGATAGGTAGATAGATTATAACCAACCCGTCCAAGTAAACAAACAAGCGAGGATCCCGTCGAGTACGACGGACGTGAGGGGTGCTAATACCTTCCCCTTGCGTAACCGACTCCCGAACCCAGACAATGGTTGCGATGACCTTGTCTTACCCTTTTTCGTCAGGTTTTTCCGATCGTTTCCTTTCCCGCTCTGAGGGATAAATAACGAAAGGTGGCGACTCTTCTGTCATGCCGGCACCTTATTTTCGCGCAAGCGACAAACACTCTTTTGATTGCTATTATTGATACGGGTGCAACTCGCTCGTTTATTTATGTGGATTGTGTGAAGAGGCTATGGCTTGTGCCATCTACTTTGAGTAGAGGGATGGTGATTGATACTCCATCTATTGGGTCAATCACTACATCTTTAGTGTGTTTGAATTATCCTATGTCGATCTTTGGTAAATATTTTAGAGTGGACTTAATTTTTCTACCACTCAATGAGCTGGATGTTATTTTAGGAATGAATTGGTTAGAGAGCAACTATGTTTATGTTGATTGTTATAGGAAGAGGTTGTTGTTCCTGACTCCGGAAGAAGAATAAATGGCTAGACTCGTATCTACTAAGGAGTTGAAAATCTTGTTAGGAGACGAAGCTAAAGTATTTGCAGTGTCCGCTTTGTTATCTATGGAAGGAAAGTTATTGATTGATGAATTACCTGTTGTGATAGAATTTCCTGAAGTGTTCCCAGAGGATGTTGCTGAGTTACCTCCAGAGAAGGAAGTAGAGTTTTCGATTGATCTGGTCCCCTGGTACCAGACCTATATCTACGACACCATACAGAATGTTAGTGTTAGAATTAGTAGAGTTGAAATCTCAGTTGGGAGAATTGTTGGACAAAAAGTTTATCAGACCCAGTGTGTCACCGTGGGGAGCGCCAATTTTGTTAGTAAAGAAGAAGGATGGTAGTATGCGCTTGTGTATTGATTACCTCCGATTGTATAAAGTAACCATCAAGAATAAGTATCCGCTTCCAAGAATTGAAGATCTGATGGATCAACTTGTGGGAGCTCGTGTGTTCAGTAAAATTGATTTGAGGTCAGGCTATCATCAAATTCAGATGAAAGAAGATGACATCCAGAAAACAGCTTTCAGAACTCGGTATGGACATTATGAATATGCAGTGATGTCGTTTGGTGTGTCCAATGCATAGGGTGTGTTCGTGGAGTACATGAATCGTATCCTCCATGGTTATTTGGATCAGTTTGTATTAGTTTCCATTGATGACATTTTGATTTACTCCAAGTCAGCAGCAGATCATGTAAAACATTTGAGGGTGGCTTTGCAAGTGCTAAGAAATAATAAATTGTTTGCAAAACTTTCGAACTGTGAGTTTTGGTCGAGCGAAGAAAGTTTTCTTGGACTTGTTATTTTTGGAGGAGGAATAACAGTGGATCCATTGAAAGTGAGTGTTGTGCTTCAGTGGGAGGCTCCGAAGTCAGTGACATGGATTAGAAGTTTCTTAGGCTTGGCAGGCTATTGCCGTAAGTTCATCGAAAGGTTTTCTAATTTGGCTCTTCCGTTGACCCAATTGACTAGAAAAGGCCAGACATATTTTTATGGGATATTTTGTGTGAATAAAGTTTCCGAGAATTGAAGAAAAGGTTGACTACCGCACTAGTGTTAACCTTACCAAATCTAAATGATTCTTTTATGGTATATTGCGATGCGTCTAAAATGGGATTAGGCGGTGTTTTGATGCAAGATGGCAAGTTTATGGCTTATGCTTCATGACAATTGAGGATTCATGAAAGGAATTATCCTACTCATGATCTAGAGTTAGTTGCAGTGGTTTTCATACTAAAGATTTGGAGGCACTACTTGTATGGGTCGAGATTCGAAGTGTTCAGTGACCATAAGAGTTTGAAATATCTGTTTGACTAGAAGGAATTAAATATGAGTCAACGAAGATGGCTAAAATTTCTGAAAGACTATGACTTTAGCTTGATTTACCATCCCGGTAAAGCTAACATCATGGCAGATGCTTTGAGTCGGAAGACGATACATATATCGACATTGATGATTAGAGAATTGGATTTGATTGAGCATTTTAGAGACTTGAGTATGGTTTGTAAGTTAACTTCGGAAAGTGTAATGGGGGAAGTGTGACCTGGGAATTGGAGGGCAAGATGCGAGAGTCGTATTCGAAATTGTTCTCGTCAGGTACATTTTCAAGGACGAAAATATTTTAAGTGGGGGAGAGTTGTAACACCCTATTTAAACTATTTATTCATTTTATACTTTGTTGCGTGTGCATTTGTTGTGATGTCCTTAATTAGGGGGTATAAAGTTAAGGGCAAGAGTGAGAGGTGACCTTAGTTGGGGTAAGGTGGACCTATAGTGATAATACTAACCATTTAATAACAATAATGAGAATACTATGGTTATTGATATTATTATTAATAATAATATTAATATGATGGTAGTTATTATTATTATTATTAATTAGATTAAATGAGTTAAAAATCTGATTTAAGGGGTTAAGAGAGGGTTAGTGGAGGAGTTAGACAGTTAACACGTAAAAGAGGAAAAAGACAGAAAGGAGAACTAGGGCAGAGGAATCAATTTTCCATTGTTGTCAAGGAAAAAGCTTCAATCCAAGGTAAGGGGGGAGAATGAATTTCAATATGGGTGAATTAACATGAGAGGGTAGGGAGAGGTCCTTTCTCTCATAGGACTTATGTTTGTTTTTGGTTCCTTGATTTGAATTTCGTAACATGATGAATTCCCTAAAATTACTGTTATTGTTGAATGATTATTACATGATGCTTGTGTGTACGAATCTGGGATTGATACGAAAATCGTGTGAAAATTCGTTAATGCTGAAATAAAATTCTGATAGGTAACAGATCTGGAAAACAAGAGTTAGGGGTTAATGAAATTGAATTTAGATGAGAGAAATCTTGGAAGAATAAATGGTAGATGAAGTATAGCAAAGATAGAGAGGATTAAATGACATAAAAACTGAGATCTAGGATAAATTGGGTGGTAGAATGATAAGCATGGAGTGGAAATTAATGAAGGAGATGAAATCTGAGTTTTTTTGACAGATCTGCTGGTCATACGCATAATGGGGGTGTCATTACGCGTATGGGGGACATACCCAGGGGAAGTACATGTATCATATGTGCCATGTCCTCAATGCCAGCACGGTCAGCTGGTGATACGCATATGGTACGCGTATGGGGATTGGCAATACGCATATGGGGGCAGCCATACACGTAAGGAGTGTCTCTGAGGGATTTTGGAAGGTGACAGCCTCTGGTCATACGCGTAAGGGAGGTCCAATACACGTATGACAACATGCATTACGCGTATGGACCATGTTGGTACGCATATGGGCAGCCTGGGATGACTTTCCCCAATTTTTGTAATTTTTGTCCAGATTCCGCTTGGAACGCATTTCTGTTTAATCAGTAGGATTAGTATGACTAAAATGAACCTAAGGAAGGTAAGTAATGAATTTAATTAGGTAGAATATGGAAATTTACATGTTTTCCCTTAGGGGTGTGATTGATATGTGTGGGTCAAGACCGTCCAGTATGGACGATTTTGTGTGATGTTGGTGATTCCCGAGAGGATTACGGTGAGCGGATGGCTCGTGTGGATCATTGATGGTCGTGAATTATGCTTGAAATTGTTATATTACATAATTTTTTGTCATGCATTTCATGTCATGTGTCTTGTGGAGATGACTAGGTGAGAATCCATGATGGGTGCCTAGTTCATCCGGACTTTATGTGGAAGTCGTTGTAGAGATAAGTTGTAGTTCAGAGGAACGTATATGACTTATCCGGATTCCGATGGGAATCAGGTTCTAGAGTGAATCGTATGTACTTGTGTTGGTACCACATGCACTATATCGAGTCAGTGAGTCGCATTGTATATGTGTAGTTGATGATGGGCTATTAATGCCGAGTAATTGAGATGACATGTGTATGTACGTTGTATGTGTATGATTGTATGTATGGTGTGTAACTACTCCTTAGCATGTGTATTTCACCTCTTATTTATTGAATGTAGTTCTCACCCCTTTTTTATTTGTTGTGTTTGTGCTCCTTGGGGAGTGCAAATGACCAGGTACCTGAGTAGTACTTGGAGTGTGTTGCTATTTGATTGAGTCCTAGAAGTCGCGCTGATATCTATCATGGGATGATGGGATTTTAGTTCTATTTTACGTATTTTCAGTTATTTGTTACGTATCTTTTAACGTTGGATTAATGATGTGTGATCACCTCGTGATGGAGATTATGATTAAACAATCGACTTTATTTCGCTGCTTAATTGAAAGCTAGATAGCATTGATTTATTTATGAAGAATGAAGTGACTTAGTGTAACATCCTACTTGTTTTGAGAACTCTGATGTAATTTTATTTATCATCTCCCTATATGGTTTATAATATGCATACGGGGTAGAGTGGGGTGTTACCCTTTTGGTACTTGATCGAATTATTTATTAATAATAAAAGGCATTTCTTTATTATGTTTGTTCTTCCAAGATGATAAAGTCCCTAGAATAGCTAGTTCTTTTAATGAAATATTAAGTGTGACTTAATCATGACATCTCATTAAACATAAGGACACTATTCTTAAAGTATTAGTAGTCGAGCTTTACTGTGAAATGGGATAACATTAAAGCCTTAATAATATTATGCAGATAGACTGATGATCACATCTCATGGATAAGGAGTTATCAAGTCTTAACATAGGTATGAATATTGGGAGTAATATTTATACTGAATTGACCCGCTATGAGAGTAATACATAGAATGTTACGCAAAGTGTCATAAGTTACTCTCATGGTGATAGTGGTGTATACCACCCTTCGACCTGAAACCACTATAGACCCTAGATGTAGAGTCGAGTACTTTATTATTGATCTAGCATTGCCCGTAACTGGATGACCATAAAGACAATTGATGGGTACTCCATAAAGCATGTTGAGGGACATGAGTGACCTAGATGGAATTTTCCCATCCTACACAACAAGATAAATATCTAAGGGCCTAATATTGAACTGGACAAGGATGACACAATATATACCTTGTGTTCAATATAGACAAAGGGGAAAAATGGTAATACACAATTATTATCACAAAAGATTTTGTCAGATCACATGACATTTTCGTGACTTGAGTAGCAGTGATGTGTTTCTAGATACCGCTTACTATTTATTATGTTAAATGCGTGATTTAATAAAATTGCCAACGTCGCGAAAACCTACACGGTCACACACATAAGGACAAATTGATAGGAGGTAAAGTAAATAAGGAGCACCGTAAGGTAGGGCGCACTTAAGTAAATGTAGAACACCGTAAGGTATGGTACACTTAAGTAGAATACAGAACATGGTAAGGTACCACGCGCTTAGGTTATATACGATACACCATAAGATATGGTATACATACACTTAAGTGAGCTTTTTAGCTTGAAGCCCACACAAGCGGTTCTATAAATAGAATCCTTTGTGCAAAAGCATACACTCTCGATGAAAATTGAGACTGTGAAACCCTAGCCATATTCCCCCTATCTCTCTCTCTCTCTCTCTCACTCACTCACTCACTCAAAGCCTTCAATCATAGCAGCTAGCACTGAGATTAAAGGAATCTGTTCGTGTGGACTGAGTAGAGGCATTGTTCATCATACATCGCTCGTGATCACTCCTTCAATTCAGAATCAAAGGTTTTATAGCCACAAGAGGTAACCGTTCTATCATGTATCATGACCATTCGTAAGGATTGCTAAAGGGAAATTTTTTTTTTTCGCTGTATTTTGGATCGCATATTTCCCTTCAAAATTCAACCCCCCTTCTTGTGTTTTTCTAACTTTCAACTTGTTTCTAAGGATTTCCCTTATGATATGCCAATTGTAGTGATGGCAGGATTACAAAGTAACACATCAACATATGCAGATAATAATGCATTGATAATGTCTCCTTTGAATCCATTAGTATCGCCAGGGTCTTCTATTAGCAACCCTAGTCTAAAAATACAACCTGAGGGGATTGTATTTTCCCTCCCAAATATGTATTCTCTAACAACAAAATCCATGTTGTCCATAAGACAATAAATGGATAAAACTAACCAGAAGATGATTAACATGCTTACTTGAAAAATTGGTATAGTGTTCAATCCTCTAATTTAGAACACTAACCAAAGTTACCAATTATTGGCCAATAAATTGGGTTAAATAGTCAATTTTTTGGCACCCCTTAGGCCTAGACACAACCAATTCCTCAAATTGTACAAGTCAGGCCAAAAGAGATACCTGAAAATAGGGTTTCCACTGTTAACCAAGGGTGTTGCACCCCAAAATTTGCCCAACCTCTTTTCTTACTTGGTTTATGTTTCATTGTATTAACATTTGCATAGTTATATCATTTGCATATCATGATATCATTCATATAGAAGGGTATCAAGTGTGATTCTTATCAAGAGGAGCCTAGCAAGAGGTCTTATTCAAGCTTGAGAAGTTATCAAGGTCATGAGGAGGTGGTTTGAGGGCCTAAGAGTTTAGATTCTTGCCTGTGGATTTGCTCCTAACTTGAGGATCAATTGAAGACCACCAGAGGGATGTGAAGGGTTGAATATGAGTAGAGGATGTGTATGGAGCTCATAGAATGCCTAGAGGGCCATGGGAGAGCTCAATCAAGTCATTGTGTCAAATGCAAGAGCCACAGTTGAAGTGTAAGCAATTAGGGTTTCATCTGGGCCAATCCTAGGTCAACTGTGCAATTGAAGGGTATCAAAGCCTACTTTTAGGTCATGGAGTTCATGAAATGATATGATGAGATATTTGTGGTGTTGTTCCAAGATCAAGTCAAGAAGAGTCAAGAGTGTGAGAAGTTGCTAAATTAGGGTTTTAGTGTAAAATCCCCTGTTTAGTACCTAACTTCAAGACCACCTAAGTCAAGATACAAGTTTCAAATGGATCTTTGGCCAACATGAAACTTGTAGAGCATCTCAATACCTTTAATTTTAGTACTAGAAGTCCTCCATTGGATCTATAGAACTCAAGTTATGGTCCATACAAGTTACAGGTCCTCAGATGCCTCTGAAATTTGTCTGTGAAAATCATCTGACTTCAAAGCTATTTTTGACCTAGAAGGAGGTTTCACCTGAACTATTGTCCAACATGAAAGTTGTTCCTCATGATCTTATCTTTTTAAATTGTATTATAAGTCTTCCATCTGATTTGTAGAACTCAAGTTATGAGGTTTATAAGTTAGGGGTATTTTAGGACTCTGGCCCTTGCCGATAATTGCTAAAACTTCGAATTGACTGAACGAATGTCACGGATACTAACCGGGATAGGTTTTGTTGTGTAGATTTGTTCTGTCTCGTTTGTGTCTTGCAGGGTCTCCCCTTTGAAGCAAATAGTCAGGGAATTTGTGTTTCCCCAGCCAGAGTCCCGTGACATAGTGATTGTATCACTCCTCAGCAGATGGAAGTCACGTCTTATCCCAGAGAGAGTTAAGATGGCACTCCTCCTTACTGGATGTGGGGTTGTCCTCCCCAAAAGAGTATCCCCAGGAAAGCTGCCAAGAGAGTATCCTCAGTGGATCTTGATGTCCCCAACAGAAGGTGCATTCCCAGCAATGAGTATGTACACAATCAAGCCCCAGCATGGGTAACTCCCGCAGAATACAACCAAGTCGTCTTTGGTTCAGAAGGATTATCCCCGCGCAGGACTGTTTTTTTTCTTTCTCCCCAGCAGGTTGTCATTCTTTCGTCAGGATGATCATCCTTAGCAGAGTTCGTAACTCCGAGTTTGTGAGCTTTTCCCAACAGGGTTTGTTTTCTTCCTTCCAGTGGAAGTTGTTCTCACCTTTTCAGCATTTATTTTGCTAGAATAATTCTGTGATGTCTGGTCTCTCCCCGACAGAGTTGACTTGGATTCCGACATTTATTTTGCTGGAATACTTTGTGATAACCATTCATCCCCAGCGGATTGGGTCTTGTCTTCAGCATTTATTTTGCTGAAGCGCCTCTTGGCATCTTTGTATTGTGCATATATCATCATATTTGCATCCACCCAAACGCGTAGCATTTCCATTCCGTATGGAGCATTACGCCATTGTCAAACATACGCATCCTGAACATAAGCCAGGTTGGTTACTTCTTTGTTTTCAGGTGTTATTCCCTGTAGAGGAGTGGGATTCTTGCTCGGAAGGATTTCTAGATATTCAAATTCTCAGCGTGAGATAGGTGATGATAACATTCGTCGCATCGCATGTTCCCCTTGCTTGGTTAAGTTTCCCTTCTTCCCCAGTGGAATTCTTCTCAGATTGATGTTACGTCAGTGTTAAAAGATTTCATGGCATAAACTTTTGGAGTTATCGCTAGTGATTTCCCCAGTAGAGTTTTCCCCACCAAGTTGCTTGGTTAGGTTACTCGTACTCCCCAGCAAAGTGTTCTTCAGATTGTTGTACAACAGTTTTGAAAATCTTGAAGATTGTTATCCATGTTGACGGAATCGTTACCTGTGTTGACAGTGATCGTTATCCGTGTTGACAGAATTGTTACCTGTGTTGACAATGATCGTTATCCATGTTGGCGGAGTTGTTACCTGTGTTGACAGTGGTTGTTATCCGTGTTGACGGAATTGTTACCTGTGTTGACAGTGATTGTTATCCGTGTTGGCGGAATTGTTACCTGTGTTGATAGTGATCGTTATCCGTGTTGACGGAATTATTACCTGTGTTGACAGTGATTGTTATCCATGTTGACGGAGTTGTTACATGTGTTGACAATGGTTGTTATCCGTGTTGACGAAATTGTTACCTGTGTTGACAGTGATCGTTATCCGTGTTGGCGGAGTTGTTACCTGTGTTGACAGTGGTTGTTATCCGTGTTGACGGAATTGTTACCTGTGTTGACAGTGATCGTTATCCGTGTTGACGGAATTGTTACCTGTGTTGACAGTGATCGTTATCCGTGTTGACGGAGTTGTTACCTGTGTTGACAGTGATTGTTACCCGTGTTGACGGAATTGTTACCTGTGTTGATAGTGATTGTTATCCGTGTTGACGGAGTCGTTACCTGTGATTGACAGAGATTGTTCTTCGTGTTGACGAAATTTAGTCCAGTTGTGGACAGAGTTGTACCTGTGTTGATGGAGTCTCTCCTCGTGTTGATGAAATTTATCTAGTTGTGGACGAAGTTGTTTCTTGCAAAGTTTATTCAATGCCTATGGCGTCACACAGGGGGTTGATGTTGAAATCAAAAGTTTATCAGATGATTGATCAGTTGTTGCCGTAACAACTGGGTTCAGCGTAACGGATGTTGTTCCCCCCAAGCGGTTTTCGCAGCTTATTTCTGTGGTTGGCAAATTTCTGGGTTTCTTGGTATTCAACCGTCTTCTACCTCGATTTTTTGAAAGTCGTTCGCTCTTCACCCAGTTGGGTCCAAGCCGTTTGAATAGGGGCAACTGTTGCACCCCAAAATTTGCCCAACCTCTTTCCTTACTTGGTTTATGTTTCATTGCATTAACATTTGCATAGTTATATCATTTGCATATCATGATATCATTCATATAGAAGGGGATCAAGTGTGATTCTTATCAAGAGGAGCCTAGAAAGAGGTCTTATTCAAGCTTGAGAAGTTATCAAGGTCATCAGGAGGTGGTTTGAGGGCCTAAGAGTTTAGATTCTTGCCTGTGGATTTGCTCCTAACTTGAGGATCAATTGAAGACCAACAGAGGGATGTGAAGGGTTGAATATGAGTAGAGGATGTGTATGGAGCTCATAGAATTCCTAGAGGGCCATGGGATAGCTCAATCAAGTCATTGTGTCAAATGCAAGAGCCACAGTTGAAGTGTAAGCAATTAGGGTTTCATCTGGGCCAATCCTAGGTCAACTGTGCAATTGAAGGGTATCAAAGCCTACTTTTAGGTCATGGAGTTCATGAAATTATATGATGAGACATTTGTGGTGTTGTTCCAAGATCAAGTCAAGCAGAGTCAAGAGTGTGGGAAGTTGCTAAATTAGGGTTTTAGTGTAAAATCCCCTATTTAGTGCCTAACTTCAAGACCACCTAAGTCAAGATACAAGTTTCAAATGTATCTTTGACCAACATGAAACTTGTAGAGCATCTCAATACCTTTAATTTGAGTACTAGAAGTCCTCCATTGGATCTATAGAACTCAAGTTATGGTCCAGACAAGTTACAGGTCCTCAGATGCCTCTGAAATTTGTCGGTGAAAATCATCTGACTTCAAAGCTATGTTTGACCTAGAAGGAGGTTTCACCTGAACTTTTGTCCAACATGAAAGTTGTTCCTCATGATCTTAGCTTTCTAAATTGTATTAGAAGTCTTCCATATGATTTGTATAACTCAAGTTATGAGGTTTACAAGTTAGGGGTATTTTGAGAAAGTGAGATTATAGGTCAAAATCTCCAACTTGCACTTGTCAAATCTATTTTTGTTCAACATGGAACTTGTTCAAAATGTGGTTTTTAGGATAACCAAGCAGTCATGATGAATTGATTTGGCTCATATCAAGATTTGGTTTGAAATGGCTTAAAAAGGAAGGTTTTAAAAGGATTCAAAGTTGAAAAATTGAAATTAATGGTTAAGTGACCAAAACATGTCAAGTAAATACTCATTTTGATTGGAAATATCATTTCAAACAGAATGACATTGTTGGATTTTTGAGTTAGGGCAGAATTTCACAAGTTATCATTTGGTTTCTTCATATGCAAGTTACATAGCCAAATCACTTACCAAAGCAATTCAAGCAGTCCTTTTGGTCCCATTGCATTCACAAGGCATTTTGCAGTTGAAAAGGAAGCTTCTAGAGCAACCTCCATGGCCAAATCCACGACTGTCACATGGAAATTTTGAAGAGAAAACATAAAATGGGAACTACTGATTTGGGCTTGGATTGGACTCAAAAAGCCCATAGACACACTTTATATAAGTCATTTGATGATTTCAAACTCAGGTTGGAGCTCATTTCATTGTGGAATCAGAGATAGCAGTTGGAATTGCAAGGGAGCAAGTTGAAATCGTGATTTCATTTCCAAGCCAATTCAGATCAAATTGAAGTTTCTAACATCTTTCTCTTGCATCATTGATCGTTTCTGGAGAGTTTTGAAGCAAGAATCAAGCTCTAGCTACCTCTGTTAGTGGATCTACATCAGGTATGTACTTTCCAAATTTCCATGGATTCTAGCATGAGTTAGTTAGAAATGAATATGTGGTTAGGATCTAGTTGAAGCGTAGATCGTTTCTGGTTAAGAATTGGAGCAATTAGAGACAATTTAGGTTGAGGTGCAATTTCTGTTTGGACACAATTTAGCTTGATCTTAAGGTTTCAATATGATTTGGATAGATCAGGTTAATCTAGGAAGTGTGAGGATCATTTCTATGCAATTAAATTATGATTTGATGATGATCAATGTTGAAGTGTCATTTGAACTTTGAATCGGATTTCAAAACCTAGCCTGATCTAGAGAAATTGGAGATGATATTTGAGATCCTTGTGAATTTCCGATGAATTTGATGTAAGGTTTGATGTTGTTTGGCTGCCTGTGACCACCACCTCGCCGGAGAAGACGACCGGAGGTCTTCTCCAGCCACCACACCTGAGTTCCCTCCGTTTGGAATTTGAATTGGGGAAGATGACTGGGAACCGTCAGATCGTGCCTCAAACTTGACTTGGTAGCATCATCCAAGGGCTGTGACTTGTTTTATTTTTGGCTGACTTTGACCTCAAAACGCTGCCATTTCATTAAATGAGGTGGCGCTGCCTCAAGCCTTGGATTAATTGACCAGTCTCCAGATCCTACGCTCCATGTTTTATCTTCAGTTTTATTTTCTTTAATTCATTTTAGTTTTATTTTAAATGCATATTGATTCCAAAAATCATAATAATTCAATCTTTGATCAGAAAAATATTTTGAAAATATGTCCATGTTCCTCTTTCAATTTTTGATTTTCTGGGATCAATAAATTGCATTTTCATGCATTTTTCAATTTAATTTGCATTTTCCTTTTTTTATGTTATTTCTTTTATTTTGCATAATTGCCTATCTGTTTTGTTGATTTTGGTTTGATCTTTTCGTTTGGTTTCTGAATTTGATTTTTGAGTATATTGTAGGTTAGATGTGCATGCTCCCTTAGGATTTTTATTAGATTTTTTTAACAATTGTAGGTTCTGTTTTAGGTGAGATGTTTAGAGCCTTCCCAAATTATGGTTTATCTTGACACAATTCAACTTAGGATTTATTTAGTGGACCTAGAAGTTGATTTAGGCTTTGATATTTGAACCCTAGAATGTTAAAACATGCATGTTACCTTAGGAAATTTCTTATATTTTAACAACTTAGTTTTCTATTTTAGATAGAATTTGCAAGTAGGTGTTGCTTTTGGTGTTCCTTCTTTGGTGCCTTGCCTTGTTTGATCTTGTTGGTGGCTTTGGAGCTTGAGGAGCTAGGTTTCCTTTTTGGATGATGTTATCGACATATTGTAGCTGCTGTGGATTGGCTTGTGGAGCTTAATTTGGAGCTTTATTTCTCTTTTAGGAGCTTTTTAGAAGCTTAAAGGATGAAGGTTTTAGGAAGAGCCATTAGAACTAGTTCTTTTCCTTTCATAAAAAATAGAATGCATTGTTTGCTTCTATCCTCATCCTATGATGCAAAGTCCTCTTAAGGAAACCCCATATCTCCTTTGGAGGGATGAATGGAATGCCTTAATGAGTAGAACTTTTGAGGATGTACTTTCTTTCCATGTTGGTTCCTGATGAATTCCTTTGGTTTTCATCAGGTTTCCTAGCACTGTAACTTGATCTCAATGATAATTTCTTTTCTTGTGGAGCTTGCTAGAGTTTGAAGATAGAGAATTAAAGAAGCTTGAATATAGGAGCTAACTTGAAGATGAAGACTCTTTGCTGTCAACTTTGCTGTCAATTCAACTTTGCTGACAAGAGCTGCTGTTAAAGGTTGAAGTTGTTGTCTGTAGAAGATTGTTGTTGCTGCCTGGGCTGCTTCCTCTGTTTTTCTTTTGCTATTTTATCTGTTTGCTTGTGTTACTTACCTTTAGGTTTGAGGTGGAGCTTGTCTCCCCTTGCCTGTTGTTTTCTTAGGTTTGAGGTTGAGCAGGACTCCCTTGCCTCGCTTGTACTGTTGCATAGCATGCATTTTACTGTTTACTGTTTACTGGTTGCTTTCTTTTGCTGTTTCCCCTAGGATCTCTGATTTCCTCTGTGCAAGAGGGAATTATGACAGACATTAGGTTTCTAAACCATGCATGATAACTGTAGGTAGATTCCCTTTCAACCATAGTTTTAGGGCGTCTTTCTTTTCTCATCTCAAAACAATTCAAAAATACAGTAATAAGGTTAATTGAAGTCGTACGCTACGAGCCTTAAGCTATCTAGGAAAAGGTTGGTGGAGGGTCTCTCTCCAGTAATCTGGATGTTTAGTGTGGTACCATTTGGGTGACATGAGAAGCATTCACTACTAGGTCATAGTCTCTAGTGCGATGGAGATTGCGAACATCCTAAAAAACAGTTCTTTCGTAAAAGATTCAAACAAACATTCAAACTCTGTTTTTGTCCTCTTGGACCCTTAATCTGGAAAACCCTTTCATAAGGAGATAAAAAAACTGTCAGACAAACTTGTGTCTTCCGTAGCCCGAACTACGTTTGCTCTGATCTTTCATGCCGTATGAAAGTACGTAGGCACGAGATGCGATATCTCGGCGAGCAACCTATCCCCATAACCCGTAGTTAGGCGAACTACGTTGACTCTGATTTCTCGTTCCAGACGGGAATACGTTGGCATAAAGTGCGATACTTTGCCGAGTCATTTTCTTTTCTTTTTAGACCAGACCTTTAGAGTAGATAGATAAACACACCCGTAGATAGAAAACAAGCGTGGATCCCGTCGAGTACGATGGACGTGAGGGGTGCTAATACCTTCCCCTTGTGTAACCGACTCCCGAATCCAGGATTTGGTTGCGATGACCATTCCTTTCCCTCTTTGCGTTAGGTTTTCTCTGAGTGTTTCCTTTCCCTCTTTTGGGATAAATAATGCACGGTGGCGACTCTTCTGTCATGGTCGGCGCCAATTTTCACAGTAGCGACAGTTGGCGACTCTGCTGGGGACTCCAACGGTTCCCTATGCGAGTCAATCCTAGCGCTTGTTTTTCCGTCTGGGGTTTTGTATGTATTTATCTTTCTGTCTTTGTTTTTAGTACTATGTATTATTGTTGTTGTGCTGCGGGTAGAGGGTTAGTTTGAGAGATAAGTCGGACCTAGGCTTGAGTGCACATAGACTTAGAAGTAGAAAGTAGTGGTTAGCCTACTTGCTTTGCTCGCACCAGCTAGCTACGAAATCTGCACTCAGACGAGATTCTCTTTGATGGCATCTTGCCTGGCCCTTTGGGCTCGACAGGTTGTTGGATTTGAGGGTTGTCGACTATGGGGACCTATCATTTGGGATTCGGCTAAGTGAGGCCTCTTCAAGGGATGATGATGCCACACCTTCTGGGTATCGTATCATCGCTCTTGAAAGTCTGTGACGCTGATGACCGCATAGGATGTCGTATCTGCGAGTTAAGTACATACCTGTGAGGGGTAGATGGGTCTTTTTGCAGGAAAACTCTGGCATCAGAACACCTGGTTTGTCTCTGTCAATGAGAATTGGTTATAAGGGTTCTTTTGTGGTTGGTTTGGTTTGAGGAGAAGATCTGATTGGTTCTCAAGCTGCAGTACAGCACAACACAGTTCTTCAGCATTGCACTTGATCCCCTGTTTGCATATGCATTTGCATTTTCATGTTTGTATTTCATTAACGTGTATTTATGTTTCAGGTGTGCTTTTTCCCCTCAGATTCTAGTGTTCTTCTTGCCAGACATGGAGTCCATGAAGAGGACAGTTGCTTACATGTTGCCTTCTCCAGATACTAGTTCCTTGTTGCGGTTGGTTGCTCTAGCAGATCAGAGAGTGAGGGCTGAGTTTAGAGAGTCTTATGGGAAACTGCTCAATTTGTTGTGCAGACCTTCTGTGTTTGAGATGACTGGATTGTATACCTTGATGCAGTTTTACGAGCCTCAGTTGAGATGTTTCTTGTTCCCTGATTATATTTTGGCTCATACTTTGGAGGAGTATTATGATATGCTAGGAGTTCCTGTGTTAGATCAGATGCCTTTTATTCACGAGGATACTGAGCCTGAGTTGGCTAAGCTTGCTGAGATTGTCAGTTTAGATGCTTCTGAGTTCCCCGGGGGTTTGGTCAAGCTGAATGGATTTTATGGTTTTCATCTTTCTTGCTTGGTTGAGAAGGCTACGCAGTGTGCGAAGGATGGATGTTGGATTGTCTTCAGTGCTATTCTGGCTGTTTGCATTTATGGGATTGTCTTGTTCCCCAACTTGCCTGATTTTGTTGACTCAGATGCATTCTTTATTCTTGCCTCGAAGAATCTGGTGCCTACTCTCTTGGGTGACGTTTATCATTCTATTCACTATAAGAATGAGAAGCATCGGGGAAAGAATGTTTCTTGCTGTGTACCTCTTCTATCCAGGTGGTTTCAGGGACATCTTCCTAAGACGGGACATTTTGTTGATACTGCTGGTACTTTAGATTGGTCTTCACGATTGATGGGATTGTGTGCTGAGAACATTGTTTGGTTTGATCGGAAACTACTCGGAACGGATATTATATATAGTTGCAGTGGCTTTCCGAACGTTCCTTTGATTGGACGGAAAGGTTGTATTAATTATAACCCTTCTCTGCTTGTGAGACAGTTTGGCTATGCTTTAAGGGACTCTCTGGTTGAAGACGAGATACAGGAATCTCTATATCTCACGGGTTTATTAGACGAAGATGTTTTGGTCAGATTGAGGCATGCTTGGGGTAATATTCACAGAAGAGGAAAGACATTGCTTGGCAAGAGTGACAGTCGAGCTTATAATCCTTATCGGCTCTGGATCCATGAAAGAGTTGAAAAGTCTTTGATGCCATATCCTGCTGCAGAGTCTTTATATCCTCCGGTGATTGAGGAACCTACTTCAGTAGAGGTTGAGAAGTATAACAAGCTGCTGGCTGAAAAGGAAGAGTTGCAAAGAGCAAATGAAGAGTTAGAGATTTTCCAGCTTCGACATGAGAAGAGTGAGGCAACCTTCACTTTGAAGAAGCAGACTGAGATGATTAATAGGTTGGGTTCAGATTTGACTGAAGAGACCAGCAGGAGAGAGAAGGTGGGAGTAGCCCTGAATGGTGTTAGTAGCGTGCTTGCTACTAAGAAAGAGCTTCTGAACAAGGCTTATTCTTGAATTTCCAAATGGGAATTTTTGTGGAATGCCACACTTACTGTTAAAACCGTGGTAAAGTGTCGGGTTTGTATTATCGTCTCCACAGGGAATATAAGATTTTGTCGCCGTTCGACAGTCGTTAAATTCGTAGTTTTATAATATCAAAGGGGTTTGGTTTTTCAAGTCGGTATCTTGCATACAAAGTTATAAACAACGGTAAAAAATTAGGGTTTGTCGGTTTGAATAAACATTGCCAAAGTTAGGTTTCGATAATCATTTTGCATGCATAATTTCAATCAACATTTCATAAACTCTTTTTAATGATCAACACATTCACAATATCCTCTCAATATGATTATCTCTAACTCATATTGTGATGTTTACCATTTTGATCCATTGTTGATCTCTCACACAATCTATCAAAATGACAACTTTATAGCTTAACATTTTAAGTGAACAAAATCATCCAAGACTATCTCTAGCTCAAGAAAAGAAAAGGATGAAAACCTAGGTCAAGAGTTGGGAAATATTTCTCAATCATTAACCAACACAAAAGATTGTAAATGAAACAAGGTTTTCAACATATATTAATCATCCAAGAGTTTACAAATGAAGATCATCCATACACATACAAAGTTAGATGATTACCTACATCTAACCTTGACAACAAAATGAACTTAGCTACTCATTTTCATGGTAGCTTGAAGTAGAAGAAAATGGAGAAGATGAAGAACATCCACTTCGAAGAATCGATGAAGGATGTGATTCCACTTCTCCTTGAGGTGTTGATTCCACTTCTCGATGAAGGAGAAGATTTAACATTTAAGGTGTTGATTAGGGTGCTTCTAGTGTAGCTTTTTCCTTAGTTGAATCTCAAAGGTGGATTTTAGTGAAAATAAGCTTCTAAATCTCTTGTGTTGGTTCATTAGACATCTTGAGGTTTCTTTAGCTTGAATTGTGGTGCTTGATTTGGTGTTTTAGCCTCCTTTTGATAGCTTTCTTGTAGCTTGTTCAATTAGGGTTTAAGAAGAGCTTAGTTTGCTTTCTCTTTCTTCAAATAAACATGGATTGCTTTGATTGCTTTCCATCCTCATCCTATGATTCAAGGTCCCTATGTGGAAGCCTCAGATGAATGGTTGAGTGCCATGATGGATTCCATTGGTTTCCATCCTGCTTCCCATCATCAATCAATAATTTTGATGATAACTCTCTTCTCTCTTGTTGGAGTTTGTTGAAGCTTGAAGATCGAGATTTCCTTCCCTTGAAGATGGCTTGGATTTGAAGTTGTCTGCAGACTGTGTGTTTGTTTTGTTATTGATCTGCTTTGCTATTGAGCTGTTTGTCTGCTATTTTGTCTGCTGTATTTCCTGATTGCTTTGTTGTTACTTGTGTGACTGCTTGGTATGTTGCATTAGACTAGGCCTCATGTAGACGTTTCTAGGCCTAAGAGCATCCTAAAGGTTGAGACTAGCTCCCTTTGCTTATCTGCATTAGAGGTTGAGTTTGTCTCCCTCTGCTTGACTGTTATTGCTTAGCTTTGCTTGTTGGCTTAAGGTTGAGTCTGCCTCCCTTGCCTGTGCTTTGTGTGTTGCCTTTAGGCTTGCTTGCTCTAGAGGTTGAGCTTGGCTCCTTCTGCTTGTTTGTTGCATTGCATGCATTTTATTTACAGTTGTTTCTTTACAGTTATTTCTTTTGTTGTTGCTTTTCTTTGCCATGTTCCCCTAGGAAATCTGACTTCTCTTGTTCAAGAGAAGTTATGACAGACATTAGGGTCCTAACCATGCATGATAACATTAGGTAGTTCCCTCCTAACCTCAACCATAGGATCAACTTTGCATGACAACTTTAGGATTGGATCAGTTCCCCTTTAGTGTGTCTTTTCTCTTCTCATCTTCAAACAAATCAAGATACAGTAATAAAGGTTAATTGACGTCGTACGCTACGAGCCTTAAGTTACTTGAGAAAGGGTTGTTAGAGAGTTTCTTTCCAACAGTCTGGATGTTTAGTATGGAACCCTTTGGCTTTGGGTGACATGCGATGCATTCACTCTCAGGTCATAGTCTCTAGTGCGATATTGGTTGCAAACATCCATAAAAGATACTTCTTCTAAAAAACCGAAAACAAAGACCAAACATCTTTTTGTCCTCTTGGACCCTTAATCCTTGTAAACCCTTTTCAGAAGGAGAGTTCTGTTAAATCCTGGTTCTACCGCAAACGGTAAACGCCTAAGTCTCTGTCGAGCGAGCTGCATACACCAACTGCTGGAACCGTCTATTAACCCTACTCGGATAAAAAAGACAAACCTGTGTCTCTTGTTGTCCCAAACTACGTTTGCTCTGATCTTTCACACCGTGTGAAAGTACGTAGGCACGAGACGCGATATCTCGGCGAGCAACCTTCCCCTGTAACCCGTAGTTAGGCGAACTACGTTGACTCTAATTTCTCGTTCCAGACGGGAATACGTAGGCATAGAACTACTGTGTTCTACCGAGTCATTTTCTTTTCTTTTCAGACCAGACCTTTAGCGTATATAGATATAACCAACCCGTCAGATAAACACAACAAGCATGGATCCTATCGAGTACGATGGACATGAGGGGTGCTAATACCTTCCCCTTGCGTAACCAACTCCCGAATCCAGACATTGGTTGCGATGACCTTGTCTTATACCTTTTCGTCAGGTTTTTTTCGATCATTTCCTTTCCCGTTCTGAGGGATAAATAACGAAAGGTGGTGACTCTTCTGTTTTTCCGGCACCTTATTTTCGCGGTAGTGACAGCTGGCGACTCTGCTGGGGACCCATAGCTGCGGGGACTTTTCCCATCCCCTATGCTAGGACCGTTTCCCATCCCCTATGCGAGTCAATCCTAGCGCTTGTGTGTTTACATGTTGGGTTTTATTTATCGCACTTTACTTTCCGCACTTTATTTTCAGTATGATATCATTATTGTGCTGTTGTGGGAAGGGGCTCTGATGAGTGAGATGCCAGACCCAGGCTTGAGTGTACTGCGCATTAGTTGTGGAAAGTAGTGGGCGCGTGCTTGCTTTGCAGGTACTAGTGTCTCACGAAATCCACGCTCAGACGAGATTCTCCCGGTTGACTTCTTTTTCAGCCCTTTGGGCTTGAGGGGTTGTTGGTTTGGAGGATTGTCGACTCTGGGGACCGATCATTTGTGACTCAGCTAAGTGAGGCCACTTCAAGAGATGATGATGCCACACCTTCTAGGTATCGTATCATCGTTTCTTGAAAGTCTGTGACGCTGGGAAACGCATTGGATGCCATACCTTGTTAGTGACTAGGTTCATACCTGTGAGCGGGGTCGGGTTATTGCAGGAAACCTTAACCTTCAGACTACCTGGTTTTCTTGGCAGTGAATCAGTGTTGTTGGGTTCAGAGGGTTCTCATCATCAGAGATGTGGTTATTCTCAACAGTGCATAATTATTGGTCCTCTTCAGGGTTGTGTTATCAGAGCAGTGTTGTGTTTGTGTTGGAACAGAGCCTCGGTCTCCTCAGCAGCACAATCTTGATCCCCTGTTGCATGATTGCATTTTGCATTTTGCATACTCATTTGCATATCATTAATGTGTGTCTGTGTTGCAGGTGCATATTATCCCCCGGTTCCGGTATTTCTTGCCTTCTGTTGTGCTAGTATGGGATCTCTGAAGAAGAATGTGGCCTACAAGCTCCCTGCCCTAGATGTTGCTCTATTGTCCAGTTTGATTGCCTTGGCAGATGATACAGTGAGAGGGGAATTCAGGAAATCTTATGGGAAGCTGCTCAGTCTGGTGCATAAACCTTCTGTGTATGAGTTGAATAGGTTGTATGCCTTGCTACAGTTCTATGATCCTCCATTGAGATGCTTCACTTTCCCGGACTTCATTATTGCGCCTACATTAGAGGAGCATGCTGAGTTGTTGGGTGTACCCGTTAAGAATCAGATGCCATTTGCTCACATGGATGTTAAGCCTAATCTGGCTAATCTAGCTCTTGCTCTTCATCTGGATGCCTCTGAGTTGATCCTATCTAGTTGGAATGGGGTTCCTGGATTTTCTCTGCAGTTCCTAGTTGGGAAAGCTCAACAGTGTGCCAAAGACGGTTGTTGGATTGTATTCAACGCTATTCTTGCCCTCTACATATATGGTATCATCCTGTTTCCCAACATGCCTGATTTTGTATACTTGGATGCCTTCCACATCTTTGCATCAGGGAATCCAGTCCCTACCTTGATTGGTGATGTATATCACTCCGTCCATTAAAAGAACGAAAATAGAAGGGGTAAGAATGTATCATGTTGTGTGCTCTTACTCTACAGATGGTTTGATAGTCACCTGCCCAAAAAGGGTCTCTTTGCTTCATTTGCAGCCACAATTGAGTGGTTTGAGCGATTGATGGGTTTATCAGCAGAGAGAGTTGTGTGGTTTGATAGAGATATGTTGGGTACTGAGGTCATATTCAGCTGCAGTGGTTTTCCAAATGTGCCTTTGATTGGAAGAAAGGGCTGTATCAACTATAACCCCTCTCTACTTGTCAGACAGTTTGTATATGCTTTGAGAGGTCCGCCAAAAGATGAAGAGGTGCAGGAATCTCTGTACCTCATAGGTCTTCTAGAGGGGGACATGTTAGCTAAGCTTTAGCATGCCTGGAATGATATCAGTAGACGAGGAAAATCCTTGTTGGGCAAGAGCAATAGCCAAGCTTATGCTCCTTATGTGACTTGGATTCGAACCAGAGCAGAGACAATAGGGATGCCTTTCCCACCTGCTAAGCAAGAGTGCCCTTCTGTGGTTGAAGAGCCTACTACCATGCCTATTCAGCAGTATAATCAGGTGTTAGCTGAGAAGGAAGAGCTGAAAAAGCCCAACGAAGAGTTGGAGAAAGAGCTGGCACAACTCAGAAGCGAGAGAAACGAAGCCGTCCACTCCTTCAAGAAATAGACAGAGCTGGTAAATCGGTTAGGCACGGACTTTACCAAGCAGATAGCTGATCATGGACATTTGGGTTTGGACTTCAAATCTGTCAATGACGTACTGGCCACCAAGAAGCAGAATCTGGATGAGGCATACCGGATAATCTCCAAGTTCAATCAGCAGTGGAATGCCACTATAGCCAACAACAAAGAGAGGGAGGACAAACTGAAACAACAAATCTCCAAATTGAAGGCTCAGGTGAAGGCCAGCGAGAAGAAGTTTGATGAGGAAACTGCTCGCAGATACGCCACTAAAGACATGCTAAATAAATCTATCGCTAACCTAAAAGATCGCAAGCAGATGTTCGAATCTAAGAAGCGAAGGTTAGAAGCCTATTTTGGCCAAGGCGCATGGGAAGATTCTGTTGAAGGTCTCCAGTGCACTATCATGCAGAGAGAATTGCTTGTGGAGGGGTTACTCACTCGGCCTAATCATCCCAAGACAAAGGAGTTGTTAGAAGAGTTTCGTGCCTGTTGTCGCACTTGACTGTCTTTGTAACCCTTTGTTTTATTTTCCGATCTTTGCTGTAGGCTGACCATCACCAGGCTTGTTGGTCGAGGTCATGCTATTGATTCTCCATGTATTCAGTAACATTGTACTACTGCCTTGTAGGGCTATATATATATGAGGTGTTATTTCAATGACTGGATCCAGACTTCTTGTTATCAGCACTGGCACTCTGGCACTAGAATCAGGGGAGAAATCTCCCTAACGCACAGACACACGTTTGCATTTGCATAAATCATTTGCATAGCAGGTACCTTGTACTGTTTCCTAACCCTCTGTCGATGCAGGTTTCAGGATTGCCGATCAGCGAATTCATCGCTACTCTACCAGAAGTAACTGCAAGAAAGCTATGTATCAAATGCAAACTGAGATGCAGGAGATGCGCGACAGGATGGCGCAGTTCATGCAAGTGATGGAAACTGTGGCCAAGGTCCAAGAGCAGCTTCAGACGCTGGTGCATCCTCTGATTGCCAGGGTTGATAGTCAGGGTGTGCTACATGGCGGAGTTGCTACTGATCCTCCTCATGGAGAGACTCTTCAAGCTGGTGATGCTGTACCGGTGGTTGTCCTTAATACCACTGAGAACGGTAACAGAGCTGGGAATGGGAATGTGACTTGTAATGGTAACGGGCATGTGGAAACCAATGGAAATATTGGTGCTGGAAATGCTGGGTTTAATGGTGGAACTGGGAATGCTGGTTTTGGTGGTAATCAGGGCTATGCCAATCAGGGCTATGGAAATCAGGGTTATGGCAATTAGGGCTTCGGTAACGTAGGTTTTGGCAACACAAGCAACAACGGTTACAATGCTGGTTTTGGGACGGGTGCTGGCAATCAGGGTTTTAGTAATGTGGGGTATGGTCCCAGGTTCAATCAGACTGGCTTTGGTCCTAATACTGCTTACGCTGGGTATGATAATGGGGATTCTCATTGGGGCGAGGATCGTCAAGAAGATGCTTTCCCTCCGCCAGGCAGGAATCTTGACATGCCCACTGATAATGACCGAAGGTTCAAGCTGTTGGAGGAACAAATGAAAAATCTTGCTAATCAGAATTCCACGGGGTTGGACGTAGCTAATATGGGGTTGGTTCCTGGCTTGAGGGTGCCACTCAAGTTCAAAGCACCTACTTTCGACAAGTATAAGGGGGATACTTGCCCACGAGTTCACGTGCGGTCTTACTATCAGAAAATGTCTGCTTATTCTGATGACGAAAAGATGCTGATGCATTTTTTCCAAGATAGGTTGTCTGGGCCGTCATTGGAATGGTATATGGGGTTAGAGCCTACTCAGATTGCTAGCTGGAAAGAGTTGGCGGAAGCCTTCGTAAAGCACTATCAATATAACAGCGACCTTGCACCAAACAGGGTCCAACTCCAAAATCTTTCTCAGAAGAATGGCGAGAGTTTCAAGGAATACGCCCAGAGGTGGCGTGAGCTTGCAGCTAGGGTGCACCCACCCATGGTAGAGCGTGATTTGGTGGATATGTTTGTGGGCACTTTCTCGGGGTTGTATTATGACAGGCTTATCAATTGTACGACGGCTAATTTTTCTGAGTTGATACTCTTGGGGGAACGTATAGAGAATGGCGTTAAGATCGGTAAGATTCAAGCAGGAGAATCTACCTCAGCGGGAGGTGGTAAAAAGGTTTTTGGGAACAAGAGACAGGGGGATACTAATTTAGTATACAGCTCCCGAGGAAGAGGTAGAGGTCGAAACCAATATCGTCAGCAATAGATTGCTAGTGTGAAAATTCTCGTACCTCAACAACAGCAACAATAGCAGCAGCAGAGCTAGCAGCAGCAGAGCTAGCAGCATCCTGCTCAATGAAGATTTCAAGATAGAGAAAGGGTCGTGAAAAGAGTATTTGACGTGCCTCCATTGCCATATGCTCAGCTTCTTCCAACCTTGTTACAATTGCAGCTTGTCGAGAAAAGAACGTTAGCCCCGCTGAAGGGCACGCCTCCCTTTGGTTATGACGCCAATGCACATTATGAATTCCACTCCGGGGCACCCGGTCACAACATAGAGAACTGTCATGCATTCAAGCACAAGGTGCAGGATTTCATAGATAGCAAGGCTATAAACTTTGGCAATGAAGCGCCCAACATTGAGAAAAATCTGATGCCGTCTCACGAATCTCCACAGGTGGGTGCAGTGTTGGAAGATACCAGCCTGAATTTGGTTATGAATGTGAATGAGTTAGAGACGCCTCTGGGTTATGTCAAGAGCAGGTTACTAAAAGGGGGAGTTTTCCCTGGTTGTGATACAGATTGTGTTGACTGTTTGGCCCGGCCTGAGGGTTGTGATAACTTGAGAAGAGGTATTCAAGGGGTGATTGACGAAGGAACGCTGCAATTCGACCGTACTGCTGAAGAGAAGTCCGTTGAGGAAATAGCTGAAAAGCAGGGCGAAGTTGCAACGGTCACGATCTCGTTTAAGACCGTCACGATATCGGCGCCACCCAAGAGGCCGACCATTACTATAACCAAAGCTGGACCCATTCCTTATGAAAGCACTAAAGCCATCCCTTGGAACTATGGGGCGGAAGTTTACTGCAATGGAGAAAATCTTAACCTGGAAAGCCCGCCGGTAGGGTCAGTTGAGAACCTTACGGGGGCAGAGGGCATAACCCGCAGTGGTAGAATTTTTGCGTCACCAGAAGCAGAGGCTGAGAGAATTGCCAGAGGGAAACGTAAAGTCGATGTAGGAGGACCTTCTCAAGAGAAGGAAAAAGAGTATTTGACTAAAGATGTGGAAGAATTTATGAGATTAATTCGGAAGAGTGATTATAAAATAGTCGATCATCTGCAGCAGACGCCTTCCAAGATCTCGATTTTGTCATTGCTGCTCTGTTCTGAGGCCCATCAAAATGCTTTTCTGAAAGCGCTTGACGCTGCTTACGTACCCCAGGAGATATTTGTCAATCAGCTCGAAGGAGTGATTGCGCACGTGAATGCGGGGCATGGCCTTGGCTTTACAGATTTTTATTTGACACCCAGGGGCCGCAACCATAACAGTGTGTTGCATATTTCAGTTGAGTGTAGGGGCACTGTTATGTCTCATGTCCTGGTTGACACTGGTTCGTCCTTGAATGTTTTTCCCAAGAAGGCCCTGTTAAAGCTAGATACCCAAGGTATAATATGCACGCCAAGTGACTTGGTAGTGAGAGATTTTGACGGGACTAGAAGGTCCGTGTTTGGAGAATTGACTTTACCCATCCAGGTTGGTCCAGAGGTGTTTGACACCGTGTTTTATATCATGGACATACAACCAGCTTATAGCTGCTTGCTTGGACGACCTTGGATTCATTCTGCAGGGGTTGTGACGTTTACGTTGCACCAAAAGCTTAAGTATATGGTCGGTGGTAGCATTGTCACCGTGTGTGGGGAGGAAGACATCCTGGTAAGTCACCTGTCATCGTTCAAACATGTCGAAGTGGATGGGGTGATCCATGAGACATTGTGCCAAGCTTTTGAAGGTGTGCAGATCAGAGACAAATCTCCTGTCATAAATAGTAGGCCAGTGGTAGCTATGTAAGCCTAAGCGGTAGTTCAGGCCGGGGAGACTAAAGGTTGGGGTCAAGTGTTAGAAGACAGAATGGTTCTTAATAATATCTCTATGTTTTGATGATAACTCTTATGAAATTTTGTATTAAAGAACTATATACTCTAAAATTTGTTTGAGAATGTTTGCTGCAGTTATTAAAGTGAATATTACTCTAGAAGCAAATTTGATCTGAACATGAGAAATATGCAAGGCTCTGAAGCGTCAAAAGCATCTCTTAGAAGATTCTGAATGCTGCCTCCAGAAGATTCTGAGCGCTGTCTACAGAAGAATCTGAAGCAGAAGCTAGAAGCATCTAAAGCATTGAAGAATTCTATATGAAGAGTTTCAAGCACAGTTATTTCAGAAGACTCTGATAGTACTAACGCTGCCAGTACTGAGGATCTGATCCCAAACTCTGCTCTGAACAATTACACGCTGTAAGCACACTTGCTGCAAAGACTCTGATTCAGCAAACTTTGATGAACATCAGAAGGCTCTGATCTATCAAGGCTCTGATACTTTGCTGAAACTTGTTGAAGAAGAATTCAAAGTTATGTCCGTTGGAATGGCCAAACGACTCTTTCCTCATTTATGCTAGACACAAGAACACAGACAAAAAGGATTTTTCTGTGCATTCTACTTCTAGGAAAGGTCATGTGATATGAAGACAAAAAGGCTCCGACCTTTTTGGTACACAGCCTTCAACGTGAAAGACTTCTTGGAACTCTGTGCCTATAAAAGCAAGACTCCATCCATCTTCTTCAGTTGACGAAATACTTGAAAGAATTCATTACAAGCTCTCATACAATTTATACGCACTTGCTGAATTCAACTCATAGTTCTTAAAATCTTAAGTGTAAAATCACAGTTGTGATAAAGCTTTATTAGAAGCAACTTAAACACTTGTATTATTATTACATTTGATTGTAAAAGAACCTTAAGAAGATCCAGTTAGGATCAGCAGTTCTTGAGAAGACTTTGAACAGTTGTTCTTAGTGCTTACTATTGTAATCAGTTGATTAAATAGTGGATTAAGTCCTTGTTTGAGAAAGGCAAATCGCTCTTGATAGGGTGGACTGGAGTAGTTGAGTTCAACAAACCAGGATAAAAATCCTTGAGTTTTTATTTCTAAGTTTTATCTACATACTTATTCAACCCCCTTCTAAGTATTTTCTCACCTTCAGTTTGCATCGGAGCTCCGGTTCTGTGTGTGCTACCACTTCACAGTGACAAAAAAGATCCAGTGAGAAAAACTTTGATATATATTTGATTGTTTTTATGGCTGAAACTTCAACATCTAACAGTAACAACAGATATGAAGAAAGGGACAAAATCGGCACAAAACCCCCTATGTTTGATGGGGAGAAATTTGATTATTGGAAGGGCAGAATAGAAAGTTTCTTCCTTGGTTATGATGCTGATTTGTGGGACTTGGTCATAGATGGGTATGTTCATCCCACTGATGGGAATGGCAAGAAAGTAGACAGAAAATCTATGATTGAAGCCCAAAAGAAGGAATTTAGAAATCACCACAAGGCTAGAACAATCTTGTTAAATGCAATATCTCACACTGAGTATGAAAAGATCACAAATAGAGAAACTGCATTTGACATGTTTGAGTCCTTGAAGATGACTCATGAAGGAAACCTTCAAGTGAAAGAGACCAAGGCTCTGGCATTAATAAAGAAGTATGAAGTGTTCAAGATGGAAGAATCTGAGTCTATAGAAACTATGTTCTCTAGATTCCAGATCCTTATAGCTGGTCTAAAAGTTCTGGACAAAGGTTATTCAACTGCTGATCATGTGAAGAAGATCATCAGAAGCTTGCATATCAAATGGAGACCTATGGTCACTGCTCTGAAGCTTGCCAAGGATCTGAACAAGATCACTCTGGAGGAGCTAATCAGCTCTCTAAGGAGCCATGAAATTGAACTTGAGGAAGATGAGCCTCAAAAGAAAGGTAAGTCTATTGCCTTAAAATTTAACAAATCTGTTAAAGCTTTGCAGGTGTTAAAAGAAAGCTCTGAAGAATCTTCTTGTGAAGAAAAAGAAGATGAACTATCCTTGTTGTCCAGAAGAATCAACAGACTCTGGAAGCACAAGCAGAGGAAGTTCAAGAACTTCAAAAAGCCAGATCAGCGCAAGGAGTCCTCTGGACCAAAAAGATCTGGAAAGAAGGAAGTTGTTTGTTTTGAATGCAAACAACCTAGTCATTACAAAAGTGAATGTCCAAAGCTTCAGAAAGAAAAGACCAGAAGAAAGCCTGAGCACAAGAAGAAAGTTCTAATAGCTACATGGGATGACTCTGATGAATCTGGATCCTCATCAGAATCTGAAGATGGATGCGCCAATATGGCTCTGATGGCAGGCATTGAAGATCAGAATGAAGAATCATCTTGATCTGAGTCTGATTCTGAATCTGACTCAGAAGAGGTACTTTCTGATCTCACTAGGGAAGAGCTTATTAAAGTCTTATCAGAAGTCCTGAAAAATTATAATCAGATTAAGCTCAAATGCAAGAAGCTTAAGTGCAATCTTGGCTCTGAGAATAATCTGTTGAGATCAGAAATTGTTGAGCTAAAAGAAAATAATTTAAAAGTGAAAGCTAATTTTGAAATAGCTCAACAAAACTCTGAGTCTGAAAGTAAGTCTAAATGCAAAAACATTTTAGAAGAATATGACTTTAGCTTTCAGAAATTTCTTGCTAAAAGCATAGACATAAGCAAGATGGCCTCTATGATCTATGGGGTTAGTAGAAATAACAGGAAAGGAATTGGATATGAATCTTCCTCTGGAAAGGGTTTAAATCCAATTCCTGTTGATAAACTTGTTATTAAGAAAACTCCCTTGTACTCTCATTTCAAGTTTGGTCATCTGAATGACATTAAACACACACGTTCTGATCAGAACGTTCCTGTGTTTAAGCCAAAAGTAAGTCAGAACAATACTGTTGTAAAAAGACAGAAGTTCAGACCAACTTTCAAGGCAGCTAACCAAAAAGGACCCAACAAGATCTGGGTACCTAAGGATAAGATTATCCCTGTTGCAGATGTTTTTAGCAGAAAAGTCAAGACGCCAGTCATGGTACCTGGACTCTGGCTGCTCACACATGACAGGAGAAAGGTTTATGTTCCAAAGCCTGGAGCTTAAATATGGAGGAGAAGTGAAGTTTGGAGGGAATCAGAAGAGCAAGATCATTGGCTCTGGTACTATTGGTAATGGTAACCTTCCCTCTATATCTAATGTTCTTCTTGTAGAAGGATTAAAGCATAATCTATTGTCCATAAGTCAATTAAGTGACAATGGTTATGATATAATCTTTAATCAACAATGTTGTAAAGCTGTTAGTCAGAAGGATGGCTCAATCCTATTTAATGGAAAAAGGAAGAACAACATTTACAAAATAAATCTTTCAGAACTTAAAGTTCAAAATGTTAAATGCCTCTTGTCTGTTAATGATGAGCAATGGGTCTGTCAATCTGGTCAGAGGACTTCCTAAACTGAAGTTCAACTCAGATGCTCTTTGTGAAGCATGTCAAAAGGGAAAGTTTTCAAAATCTTCTTTTAAATTCAAAAATGTTGTTTCAACCTCAAGACCATTAGAATTACTTCACATTGATCTGTTTGGACCAGTGAAAACTGCATCCATCAGAGGCAAGAAGTATGGATTAGTCATTGTTGATGACTACAGCAGATGGACATGGGTAAAGTTCCTAAAACACAAGGATGAGTCACATTCTGTGTTCTTTGACTTCTGCAAACAAGTCCAGAATGAAAAAGATTTCAAAATTATTAAAGTCAGAAGTGATCATGGTGGTGAATTTGAAAACAAATTTTTTGAAAAATATTTTAATGTAAATGGCATTGCTCATGATTTTTTCTGTCCTAGAACTCCACAACAGAATGGAGTTGTAGAGAGGAAAAATAGAACTCTGCAAGAAATGGCCAGAACCATGATCAACGAGACTAATCTGGCAAAGCACTTTTGGGCAGAAGCAATTAACACAGCATGTTACATTCAGAACACAGTGTCTGTAAGACCTCTTCTGGAAAAGACACCCTATGAATTGTGGAGGAACAGAAACCCAACATTTCATATTTTCATCCTTTTGGATGTATTTGTTATATGCTGAATACTAAAGAGAATCTTAACAAGTTTGATTCTAAAGCACAAAATTATTTCATGCTTGGGTATTATGAACACTCTAAAGGCTACAGAGTATACAATACTGAAACACAAATTGTGGAAGAATCTATACATGTTAGATTTGGTGATAAGCTTGGCATTGAAAAGCCAAAGCAGTTTGAAAGCTCTACAGATAGAGAAGTAATTCTCACAGACTCTGAAGGCTCAGAGGAAGACAAAGCTCAAGTAAAGGAACCTGAAGCAACGCCAGATGCAATTCCTTTATCTTCTCAACTGAACAACTTGAACCTTTCTGAAGAATCAACTATTAAAGGACCATCTTCCAGAATCAAGGCCTCTCATCCAGAGGATGAGATCATTGGAAAGAAGGATGACCCCATTAGAACAAGATCCTTCCTTAGATCTTCTGAAGCATCATTATTTGGGTTGGTGCCAGTTATTGAACCAAGTTCTGTGGATGAAGCTCTGCAAGACAATGACTGGATTATTTCCATGCAAGAAGAGCTCAATCAGTTCACAAGAAATGATGTGTGGGATTTGGTTCCAAGACCAAAAGGATTCAACATAATTGGAACTAAATGGGTCTTCAGAAACAAGTTAAATGAGAAAGGAGAAGTTGAAAGAAATAAGGCAAGGCTAGTTGCTCAAGGTTACAGCCAGCAAGAAGGAATTGATTATACAGAGACTTATGCTTCTGTAGCAAGGTTAGAGTCTATTCGTTTACTCATTTCTTTTGCTGCACAGAATAACATCACTCTATATCAGATGGATGTTAAAAGTGCCTTTCTAAATGGTATTATAGAAGAAGAAGTTTATGTTCACCAACCTCCTAGTTTTGAGAGTGAAAAATTTCCAGAATATGTTTTCAAACTAAAGAAATCTCTTTATGGTTTAAAACAAGCTCCCAGAGCTTGGTATGAGAGATTAAGCAATTTTCTTCTGGAGAAAAATTTCATCAGAGGCAAAGTGGATACAACACTCTTTTGTAAAACATTTAACAAAGATCTTTTAATCTGTCAAATATATGTAGATGATATTATATTTGGATCTACCAATGTTATGCTGGGAAAGGAGTTTGCTCAATGTATGCAGGCAGAATTTGAGATGAGCATGATGGGAGAATTGAGATTCTTTCTGGGAATTCAAGTCAACCAAACTCCAGAGTGCACTTACATTCATCAGACCAAATATGTTAAAGAGCTTCTGAAGAAGTTTAACATGACTGATAGTAAGATGGCAAAGACTCCCATGCATCCAACAAGTACACTTGGTAAGGAAGAGGTAAGTAAGAAAGTAGATCAGAAACTCTACAGAGGTATGATAGCATTTCTTCTCTACTTAACTGCTTCTAGACCTAACATTTTGTTCAGTGTATGCTTGTGTGCAAGATTCCAATCAGATCCTAGAGAATCACACTTAACAGTTGTTAAGAGGATTCTAAGGTATCTGAAAGGTACTTCTAATGTGGGTTTGTGTTACAGAAAATCTGATGATTTAAAATTAGTTGGATTATGTGATGCTGATTACGCTGGAGACAGAGTGGAAAGAAAAAGTACTTCTGGAAGTTGTCAATTTCTAGGAAGAAATCTAATCTCCTGGTACAGCAAGAAGCAACCTACAATTGCACTTTCAACTACAGAGGCAGAATATATTGCTGCTGTTGGATGTAGCACGCAGATGCGCTGGATGAAAAGTTAGCTAGAAGACTATCCGATATTTGAAAGTAATATTTCTATATTCTGTGACAATACTTCTGCTATATATTTGTCTAAAAACCCTATTTTACACTCTAAGGCAAAACATATATAAATTAAACATCATTTCATCAGAGACTATGTTCAGAAGGGTGTTATAAATTTAGCCTTTGTTGATACAGATCATTGGTGGGCAGATATTTTCACAAAACCCCTTGCTGAAGATAGGTTCAAATTTATTCTGAAAAATATTGGTATGGATTTTTGTCCAGAATGATATTTATCAAAAGCAAATTTCTCAGATGCAAAACGTTTAAAACTCTGAAGTATTTCATCTGTAATTTATTTGATTTATTAAGTTATTATTATTTGTGTGTATCTGAACTAACCAATCTTAGAGGATCTGAACGTTGGCTAACGTTTCATTTCTCAAGAGAATTCAGAAGCACATGCAAGCAAACATGTGTCACTCTGAATCTGAAAAGATAGCGTGTACACTACTGAAGAGACATTTGAGGTATGGTTTGAATAGTGAAAATCTTGATTTTCCCCCCAATTTGTCAGAATCAATTAATGCTTTGAAATGATTTTTATTCTTTTCATTAATTGTCATTTATTGCTATGTGAGAACGTGTTATTTGTGTCTGTTTGTTTTCCCTAATTGCTTTCTCTATAAATACCATATTTTACACCAATTTCACACTTTTCACTTCACAAACAATTTTATGCATTTCTGTCTTCTCTTTTCTCTTCACAAAAACCCTAAACCCTCGTCCAAATCATCTTCAGCTTCTTCAATGGCAACCTCATCCTCTACAATAGCTCAATTTCAATCAACTATGGTTGCAGTTACTTCAGCAAATATGGGTGTGACCCCATTTAAGACACCTAAGAGGACATTGTTAACCCCTGTGGACAAACTTGAAGTTCTCTGTGAATCCATGGTGGAATTTGACTCTCTAGCTGAAAATGGGTTTGAGTTACGTTCTATAATTGATGCACAAGGCTGGGTTAAGTATTTTGATAGGTTGTTTGGACCAGTATACCCATATCTGGTGAAAGAGTTTTTGATCCATGCTTCTGTTTATCCAAAATTTATCCTTTCTTCTGTTCTGGGAAAGGAGATCATCATCACTGAAGATCTCATCAGGAAAATCATAGGGTATGAGGAGACTGATGGAGTGTGTCATCTGCCAGCTGGGCGTGTGGACATGGAAGAAGTTTATGAGGAAGTCATTACATCTGGACAGGCCTCTAACAAATTTAAGGATCTGAAGCCTGACTATAAAATTTGGGCAAAGATTTTTTTGGGATGCATCCATCACAGAAAATCTACCAATTCTCTAGATTATGTGAATAATGAACAACTCTACTTCATGTACTGTTTGAGTCAGAGTACAAAGGTAGATCTTCCTTACATCCTCTTTATGAATATGTGGAACCATATCAATGCTTCAAGAGAATCTGTAAAGGATAAGGGACAGAAGATCAGGACGTGGATTCCCTTTGGAAGGTTGATTTCAGACATTCTGACAGAGAATGGTCTGGTAACTGCTCTGTATGAAGCTGGAGTTAAAGATGAGCTTGAATTAATAGTTGGAAAACCATTGAATGCAAAGAGTCTTCAGAGGCTAAAGATTGTGGATAAACTCACAGCTACACCTAAGAAGCTGAATATTTCTGAAGTTAGTCAAAAGAGGATTCCAGTTGAAGATTTTCCACTCTTTGGTGCTGAAGAACCTAGGGATATTATTCTTAGGTATATTGATGCGTGCAAAGAAGATGGAACACCTATTCCTGCAGATATTCTGATTCGTGCTAGAGAACCAATGCCAGATGTGTATGATGAGAACATGAGGAAAAGAAAGCAATCAGAGGCAGAAGAAGCTGCTGCTCAGAAGAAGCCAAAAGTTGCTGACAAGCCACAGAAGCAGATCAAGAGAAAAGCTTCTGGAGAAGTTCCCTCTGTTCCCACCAAGCGCATAAAGACTAAAGGTACTAAATCATTTGTATCTTCTTTCTCTAAAATTGTTATAAATGAATCAACATTTAGTTCTATTCCTAAACCTCCTCCCACTCAAAATCAAACTGTTCCTGCTCCATCTCAAAAATCTAAACCATCAAAAATTCCTTCCCCACCAAAATCATCTGATCCTATTTCCTCTACTCCACTAAAATCTTCTGATTTTCCACCATCTGAACCAACATAAACCACACCAGCAGACCAAATTCCAACACCTCAAACAAAATCAACAGATCAACCTACACCACAACAACAACCAGAAATTCAACAACCAGTTGCATCTGAACCCATACAATCTGATCCTGTTGCATCTAAAACAGTTACACCTGAACCTGTTGCACCTGCACAAGTTGCATCTGAATCAGTTGTATCTGAACCACCTCCATCCAAACCTTCTGAGATTCAACAAGAACCATCCAATCCTCCTGAATCAATTTTTCCTGACTCTGAAATTCTGGATGTTCAACCTCTCAAGACCATGTTTGTTGTATCCTCTACATCCTGCACCCCAACCACATCCTCTAACTCATCTGAATCTGATATCCATCTTGATTTCATCTCACCCCCTTCCCTCAGAACTTTTGAATCTAACCAATCAGATCTACCCATTTCTTCTGAAACTACCATTCCTGAACCAAGAACATCTGAATTTGTTTCAGTTGCTTCTGTTAAACCATTTCCATCTGATCCCCTTCCATCTGGACTTGAAATAGAAAACTTTTTTGATCAACAACCTCAATCAGCTTTTGTTCCTTATCTTGTTAAGGAAAAACAATCTGCATTTGTTCCCTATTTTGATAATCCAAAAGTTGTCATACCTTCCATTCGCAGAATCAAACCATTCTTTCGTATTATGCCAGCTCAGAAGAAACCAGCTTATCCTAGCCCTCTAATCATTATTCCAGTATTCACCATTCCACCTCCACCTCAACCCAAGCCTTTCACTTTGGAAACCCTTCTGAAACCAAAATCTAGGCTGAATGTTGATAATTTATTTGCAAGTTTTATGAAAGAAATAAAGATGCATTTAGGCTCTATTCAGAAGAGATGCTTGTCAACAATGGATGCAAATGAATCTGATGCTATCTGGAATAGCTTCATCAACATATTCAATACTGTAGCCTCAAATCTGAAGAATGTATGTTTTGATGATGCGAAGCTCAGATTTGCTGAGACTGCTAGAAGCATGATCTGGACTGTAAAAAGATCTGAACCATTACTTCTTGAAAATGTTCCTTCATCTTCTGAAGTATTTGATACAGAAATGACTGCTGAATCTGCTTCTGAAGAAAATCCTCTGGCTCTGACTATTGTGGAACTTCCCTCTGGATCTGTTGCTCATGACTCTACATCTCCCATGGAAATTGACTCTGTTCCTGCTTCAGACTCTGCCCCACCCTCTTCATCTGAGATCAAGAAAGAGAATCCAGATCTTGAGGATAAGATTGCAGTTCTAGAAGCTGGACAATCTAAGATTAAGTCATGGATGGCCAAGCAAGACCAGAAGACTGAAGACATGGCACAATGGATGTCCAAGCAAGATCAGAAAAATGACAACTTGGCTAAGTGGATGACAAAGCAAGAAGAGTCTTCATCTGAGATCACTCACCTGTTAAAGATGCTTCTATCCAAACAAACCTAGTTTATTTTTTTTTCTGTATCTGATGTTTGTGCACATGTACCTAAATTTATCTGATGATTCGTACATTTTGCTCTGAATGAATGAATGACTCAGTGTTTTCTGTACATGTTTTAACATTTATGTATTTCCTTTTATTTGTCTTTTAAAAGTTTTACTTTTTGATTATGACGAAAAAGGAGGAGAAAATGGATCTGACTGTTCAAATAAACTCTACCTAAATGAAAATTCAGACATATGAATTTACATAATTTGTAACTAACGTGAACTTTTAGTATTTCAGAACATTTGAAAACTCTGACAAGTTCTTTAAGAGTAACTCTGAGATCCCCATATCTAGTTTTAACCTATCAGGCTCTGATTCTGAAACATGCATCCAAAGTCAAGATCAAATTTTTGGAACAATCAGGCTCTGATTTTGAAAAGAATACTCATGCAAAAAGGGAAGTTTCTACTTCTTCTAAGTATTCAATTCAGGGGGAGATTCATCATCTCAGGGGGAGTTATAATTATATTGTTTATTGAACAAAATTTCCTATGTTTTTGTCATCATCAAAAAGGGGGAGATTGTTAGAACACAAATTGGTTCTTAATAATATCTCTAGGTTTTGATGATAACTCTTATGAAATTTTGTATTAAAGAATTATATACTCTAAAATTTGTTTGAGAATGTTTGTTGCAGATATTAAAGTGAATATTACTCTAGAAGCAAATTAGATCTGAACATGAGAAATATGCAAGGCTCTGAAGCGTCAGAAGCATCTCTAAGAAGATTCTGAACGCTACCTCCAGAAGATTCTGAGCGCTGTCTACAGAAGAATTTGAAGCAGAAGCCAGAAGCATCTGAAGCATTGAAGAATTATGTATGAAGAGTTTCAAGCACAGTTATTTCAGAAGACTCTGATAGTACTAACGATGCCAGTACTGAGGATCTGATCCCAAACTCTGCTCTGAACAATTACACGCTGTAAGCACACTTGCTGCAAAGACTCTGATTCAGCAAACTCTGATGAATATCAGAAGGCTCTGATCTGTCAAGGCTCTGATACTTTGCTGAAACTTGTTGAAGAAGAATTCAAAGTTATGTCCGTTGGAATGGCCAAACGACTCTTTCCTCATTTATGCTAGACACAAGAGCACAGACAAAAAGGATTTTTCTGTGCATTCTACTTCTAGGAAAGGTCATGTGATGTGAAGACAAAAAGGCTCAGACCTTTTTGGTACACAGCCTTCAACGTGAAAGACTTCTTGGACCTCTGTGCCTATAAAAGCAAGACTCCATCCATCTTCTTCAGTTGACGAAATACTTGAAAGAATTCATTATAAGCTCTCATACAATTTATACGCACTTGCTGAATTCAACGCATAGTTCTTAAAATCTTAAGTGTAAAATCACAATTGTGATAAAGCTTTATTAGAAGCAACTTAAACACTTGTATTATTATTACATTTGATTATAAAAGAACCTTAAGAAGATCCAGTTAGGATCAGCGGTTCTTGAGAAGACTTTGAACAGTTGTTCTTAGTGCTTATTATTGTAATCAGTTGATTAAATAGTGGATTAAGTCCTTGTTTGAGAAAGGCAAATCACTCTTGATAGGGTGGACTGGAGTAGTTGAGTTCAAAGAACCAGGATAAAAATCCTTGAGTTTTTATTTCTAAGTTTTATCTACATACTTATTCAACCCCCCTTCTAAGTATTTTCTCACCTTCATCAAGTTCTGGAGATTCCTGCTAAGCAGGACAAGTTTGGCTTAGGGTATCGCCCGTCATCGTCATCTTCATCACAGAGCGCACCAAGGTTCAAAGGGCCGATTGTGTTTACTCCAGGAGGAGTCAGTTTTGAAAGAATTAATGTTGTGTCTGATAGTGAAGATGGAGATAGCGACTGTGACATGGAGTCATGGATCAAGCCCAGCGAGCCAGGACGAAGCCTATGCAACTGGTCTATTCAGGACTTTATTCAAGTGACAACGAAACAGTAATGCCTTGTTTTTTGATTATTGTACAATCCTATGTCCTACCCGGGGCATAGTAATTTTATTTTAGGGCCTACTTGTTTATGTGTATGCTTTGCTTTAATCATCAAATAAAGGTGTCTTCCTCATGCAAATTTTGTGATCCCTGTTTTTCTGCTTTGTATTTTACAATAAAATGGCAATGTGGTTGTGTGCTTCGTTTGCATATCATTTGAAGCATTTAACCCTTTCTCTTGCAGGATCCATATTTCAGATGACACCGATCAAGATCTCCATATGACTCGCTTCGACTTTGAGCATCCGATATTTCAAGCCGAGGAAGAGATTGTTGAGGATGACGACTTACCAGAAGACCTGACTCATCTTTTGAAACAAGAAGAGAGAATCATTATGCCTCATCAGGAGGATATTGAGGTTATCAATTTGGGTTTCGAAGAAGTTGTCAGGAATGTCAGGATAGGGGCTGCGCTGCAAAGTGATATTAAGCATAGACTTGTCGAGATGCTGCGAGAGTATAGTGACATCTTTGCTTGGTCTTATGAAGATATGCCTGGGTTAGACACTGATATTATGGTTCATCGCTTGCCATTGCATGAAGACTGTCCGCCAGTCAAGCAAAAGCTCAGAAGAACGAAACAAGATATGGCCGTAAAGATTAAAGAGGAAGTACAGAAACAGTGGGACGCTGGTTTCCTAGCTGTTACAACTTACCCTCCTTGGGTCGCCAATATAGTACCTATACCAAAGAAATATGGTAAGGTGCGGATGTGCATTGACTATCGCGATCTGAACAAGGCGATCCCTAAGGATGACTTCCCGCTCCCTCATATTGACGTGTTGGTCGACAACACTGCTCAATTCTCTGTGTTTTCCTTCATGGATGGCTTTTCGGGCTACAATCAGATTAAGATGGCGCCGGAGGATATGGAGAAAACAACTTTTATTACCCTGTGGGGAACGTTCTGCTACAAAGTGATGCCCTTTGGTTTGAAGAACGTTGGGGCAACATATCAGCATGCTATGACGACACTCTTTCATGACATGATGCATAAAGAGATCGAGGTCTATGTTGACGATATGATTTCCAAATCCCAGACGGAGGAAGAGCATCTGGTGAATCTTCTAAAATTGTTTGAGAGGCTTAGGAAATTCAGGCTGAGGCTGAATCCTAATAAGTGCACCTTCGGGGTGAGATCTGGAAAGCTATTGGGGTTCATTGTTAGTGAAAAAGGAATTGAGGTTGATCCTGCAAAGATAAAAGCGATATAAGAAATTCCAGCGCCAAAAACAGAGAAAGAGGTTCGTGGCTTTTTGGGGAGGTTGAACTATATTTCCCGGTTCATATCTCACCTTACAGCCACATGTGAGCCAATGTTTAAGCTGTTGAAAAAAGACCAGGCAATTGTATGGAACAAAGATTGTCAAAAGGCGTTTGAAAGAATAAAAGAGTAATTGCAAGAACCTCCAATATTGATGCCTCCAGTAGCCAGAAGACCACTGATCATGTACTTGACGGTTCTTGAGAACAATATGGGTTGTGTTCTCGATCAACATGATGAGACTGGATGGAAAGAGCGTGCGATCTATTACTTGAGTAAAAAGTTCACAGACTATGAATCCCGGTACTCGATGCTCGAAAAGACGTGTTGTGCACTTGCTTGGGCTGCCAAACGTCTGAGACAATACATGCCACATCATACAACCATGCTAATTTCGAAGATGGATCCGATCAAATACGTCTTCGAGAAGCAGGAACTTTCAGGAAGGATTGCTCGATGGCAGATGGTACTGACAAAGTACGATATATAGTATGTCTCGCAAAAGGCTATCAAGGGTAACGTATTGTCAGAGTACCTAGCTGAGAAGCCAATCGATGATTACCAGCCGATGAGGTTTGATTTTCCTGACGAGGATATCATGTACCTAAAGATGAAAGAATGTGAAGAGTCGTTGCATGGTGAAGGTCCTGAGCGGAGTTCTCAATGGCAATTAATATTTGACGGGGCTGTTAATTCATATGGAAGTGGAATTGGGGCAATCATCACAACTCCCCATGGGACGCACATCACGTTCACTGCCAGATTGACATTTCCAGTTACTAACAACGACGCTGAATATGAGGCGTGTATCATGGGTCTCGAGGAGGCTATTGATTTGAGGATTAAAAATCTTGATGTGTATGGAGACTCTGCGCTAGTCGTGAACCAGATCAAGGGAGAATGGGAGACTCGTCAGCCTAATCTGATACCATACATGAATTATGCAAGGAGGTTGTTGCCCTTCTTTGACAGAGTAGAGTTTCACCATGTGCCACGGGCAGAAAATCAGATGGCTGACGCTCTTGCGACGTTGTCTTCAATATACAAAATGCAAATGATAATGCTAATGTGAATGAAATGAAACATAAGCTAGGTAAAGAAATGTTGGCCAAATTTTGGGATGCAACAACAGCACACAATGGCAACACATAATAAGCGTACTGATCCTCACGGATCCACTTGCCACAACGCACCAACAAAATGCACTCAAGGCGTCACGATCATACTGATCCTCACATCTCACCCACAGCACGCATATGGTGCACATATCTCACGTATGCATCCACATTGGTTCTTACATAATGCGTACTCCACCAATTAGGCCACTTGCGATAAACGTCGGCTAAACAGCCCTACAACCACCAACATACGCTCGCATCAGCTCCCCAACAAGTCTCTCGTCACACATGACCAACGAGGGTCCAAGTCCACAACGGAACAACACAAAAACAGCAGCAGAATCACAAACTGCTGTCGGGCTCGCTGGCGCATTCGCCCGGCGAAGTCCCGCAGCGAACACTAGCTGCCATTCGCCTGGCGAAACCTCTGGCGAAGCCAAACAGAAGCTTCTGCCAGCACTCGCTGGCTAGTTCTCCCGGTGAAGCCTGGCGAAGGTGTAAGTTCAGAGTATGCCTAAGAGGGGGGGGTGAATTAGGCTTATGGAAACTTTTTCGGATTTTTGGTGTTCTTTAATTTTTCTTTGGTTATGTTCTTGGTGATGAATGCAGTAGAAAGCATAAAGAAAGTGGACACCAAGATTTATAGTGGTTCCCTTCATAATCCGAAGGTACTCCACTCCCCTTTCCACATGAAAGAGAGTTTTCACTATTGTTTTAGAAAGTACAACCTATCACACCATCAACCGGTGAGGCCTACAATCTAACAACAAGACAAACTAGTGTGCAAAAACAATCCTCTTGCAAAACACTTGAAGGTGAGAAAATACTTAGAAGGGGGGGTTGAATAAGTATGACAGAAAATAATCAAAGATAAAAACACAAGTATTTTTATCCTGGTTCGTTGAACTCAACTACTCCAGTCCACCCTTTTCAAGAGTGATTTGCCTTTCTCAACAAGGACTTAATCCACTATTCAAATCAACTGATTACAAATAGCACACCTAAGAACAACTGTTCTTAGTCTTCTTAAGAGCTACTGATCTAACCTAGATCCTCTTAAGGAAAAACTTCTTTTACAAATTAATGTAATACAATGAAAGAGTAAGAAATGCTTCTATGAAAGCTATAAACACAACTGTGTTATTTCTCTAAGTTGAGAACAATGTATGAACAGTGAAGAATATGAGAGCTTTTAGCGTGAGAGAGTTCTTGTCAATATCGTCTTAATTCGGCACTTGAAGAATGAGCTATGATGTCCTTTATATAGCCACTTGAATATTGGAGAGAATATTTTACCGTTAGAGAAAATATTTCCAATATCAAAATAGTACTGTCCTTTGTACTATTACAGCAGAGAGACGGCGCACAAATAGTGGGTGTAGCAATTGTCTGCTGAGCTGTGATTTTACCATATAAGGAATGTACCAGAGGAATAATATTCTTGCAGAGAATTTTGTCTATCCCAATTAAGGAAAGATTTGCTGGCATATTCCAACGGATATATTAAAATAATCTTCTTCAAATAATTCTTCAGATAGTTCAGATCAACAATCAACATCAGAGTCTTTAGTCTTCAGAACCTTCTGGAAACTTCAGAGCCTAAGATGTTCTTCAGATGTTGATGAATCAGAGTCTTGTGCAGCTGTGTGCTTGAAGCGTAACATGCTCTTAGATCAGAGTCTTCACTCAGATCAGAGTCTTCTCTCATTCAGAGTCTCTTCACTCAGAGTCTTCTTTCATTCAGATTCTTGATAATGTAAGCAGCGTGTTGTATCTTCAGAATCTTGATGACTAAGCTCTTATACTTCAGATTCTTCTAATCTTCAGATGCTCTTGAGCCATTCAGAATTCATTGTTCACTTCAAATTTGCTCTTTAAGATTAAAATCTTTTGTGCCTGTAGAAAACAGTTTAGAACAAATTTAGAGAGTATAATTCTTGTATACAAATTATCATTAATGTTATCATCAAAACATAGAGATATCACTAAGACACAATCTGTGCTCTTACAATCTCCCCCTTTTTGATGATGACAAAACATGAGCAATTTGTTCAATAAAAATGAATTAAAATTACTCCCCCTGAGATTAACAATCTCCCCCTGAAATGAATACTCTAATGGAATTAGATACTTCCCTTTCTGGTTGAGTATATTTCAGATTCAGAGCCTGATTTCATTTCAGATTCAGAGCCTGATTGCATTTTGGGTTCAGAGCCTGATTAACATCCTGATTGAAGCCTGGTTGACAAATCCTGGTTGACATATGTTTGACTTCTAGAGTCAAAGCTTGATGCCATATTAAAGCTTGATGCCAAAGCTTGATGTCATATTAAAGCTTGATGACAGATGAACAACTTCAGAACACTTGGTTGTTTATCTTGCCATATCCTGTCTTGAGTTATCTTTCAGATCATAGTACTCAAGGTTAGATATCAGAGTCTGGTCTTTAGATATCAGAGTCTGGTTTACTCAGATTTAGCTATTTTTGATCAGGTTCTGAAAAGATAGATCTCAGGAAAAACTTCAATGAATTTTGTCAGAGTCTGGTTAGATTAATTTGTCAGAGTCTGGCTAGATTCAAAGAATGTTAGTAACATGTCTGACTTAGTTCAGATAATTGCTTATAGATTTGAACAATCAGATTCTATTTTGTTTCTCCCCCTTTTTGTCATAATCAAAAAGAATTTTAAAAGACAGTAAAGATGCAGAAGAAACACATATCCAGATAAGCAAAAGATCATTTTCATTAAGATAACATCCAGATGCAGATAGAAGCAAACAAAACATATCAGAAGACAATCAAAAAACAAAACAAAGCATGAAAAACTTGTGCAAAAACATTAAGAAGGTTTGGCAGATGAGGCTTGTTGAGAAGCGATGAGTTGCAGCAGTGCTGTAATCCTCTCTGAATTCTCATCTTGCTTAGCCATCCAAGTT